>JALPQD010000017.1:3067458-3667458 GCA_023101885.1 Typhlomys cinereus | reverse complement strand
GAAATTAGTGAAGATTGTAGGACATTTTAAATGTGTTGAATGGTTACTAAATCGGATACTTCAATATGGTTAATTTTATGCTACATGATTTTTGAATCAATTTTCAAAAAGGGAGGAAGAAGAATCAGTATAAATGGAGGAAATGATGAGCTTTATATTAGATAACTTGATCAATATTCACAAGTAAATCAAATACTATTAAAAAGGAAAGAAAGTCTATATCAATGAGACAGCCAGGCTATGTTCATACAGAAATCTCTGCTATAGGCCCTGTGAGTCCATTACCAAACATATTAGCTAGAACTATGTTCACAGCAAGAGTTTATGTTGATTGAACAATCAAAAGACTGAAAAATTTACTGTCACCTTCTCTGCAATTTCTGGTTTGTTTCAAGAGTTAACCAGATGCCTGAAGACTCTGCTGGAAATACAGGCATCAGTGTGATTTGCCATGCTGTATATTCTGGCTCTGACTCAGAGAGCTGAGCTCATGGGGGACTCAAGTGATAAAGGGGAGAATAACTCAAAAGCCAGATGCAGCATTGGGCTCTGGTCATCCTAAAGGAGAATCATAAAAAGCATGATGCACAGCAATTAATCTTGGGGCAATTTGATGAAATGAAACAGTTATTCAAAAGAGTATGAGTTTGTAGTATCTCACATATATAGAGCAGCGTTATTTTAGAGCATTCAGCATTCTTAATGGCTAAACGTGGTACCATTAAGGACAAACACTTAACTTGAACATGTATGCTTTAGAAAAGCCAGCATTAAATGAATGTATTGTTCATTTAATGGGAATTCAAGTGAAATGTATAGATTAGTATGGGTTAAATGTGTGCGAGAATATCTCATATAGTAAACAATATGTACATGGTAACTTAGCAAATAGGAGGGAGTTGGTCTACATAAGGAGAACTGAATATTACTTCCAAATAATGGACAGACATGGGGAAAGGAAGGTATAGGATCCAGGATGAAATTTGTTTAGATAAATAGTTTCCTATTACACAACAGGAGACATTAGATTTGGATATGAAGCACAGGACTCGATGAACTAAATAATTAAATGTTGGTGAGAAACGCGAAGATCCAATTCACATTGGAAGGTGCTGAACAAGGGTACACTAAGATGGCAGCCGAATTTTGTATTTAGAAGGTGCTGAAAATATGAGAGATCTTAATAGAAGGGTGGCTGTAGGGTGTCCCCTACAGTCTCATTTGTTTGGGAAGGGCATGGCTCCACCCTACTTCTGGGAAAAAGCTGCTCTTGCAGCTGGCAGTCTAGCAGCTATCCAAGATTTCTGCAGTGACTTAGCCTGTCTCCAACTTCTGTCAGCTCGCCATGCCTTTTTTGCTATGAATGAAAGGACTGTTTCTCCCCTTTGGAATTGTAAGCTGAATAAATCTCCTTTCTCCCTTAAGTGGCTTGACTTTGGGTGTTGTCTTACAACAACAGAAAAGAGTAACTAGAACACTAGTTAAGGTGTTTTGCTGGAATCCAGTCAAAATTAACATGAGGCTTAAGGGCACTGAGAGTGTGAAAAAAATTGTCAGATCAGCTGCAAGGGACAAGTGGGAACTGGATATTCATGCAGTGTGTATGATTTAAGGTATGTGTGAAAGTAGAAGGATTTGGAGGAAGAACTAGATGTGGGGTTTGAAGAATGAGTGCAATGGGTTTGGTTGGAGTAGGAGGTTACAGGAGTAAATGCTTATTTTGGGGGCAAACAGGAAGGTCATAGGGAATCCAGACTAGAAATGTAGATTTGAGAGCCACTGTTTGGCCATATCAAGCACTCTTTTCATGGGCTTTAAATTTCACAGAATCTCTAGATAAATAGCTAATTTTTAAGTAAAGATCCATATTTTTCATATATCAATTTCACTTATTATTTCAAGTTTAATTAACATGAATTATTTTTACATTTGTGCATATGTGGAAAAATTTCTTTTTGGATACACAATCACAAATTCTAAAAGAGATTACATAAGTCTAAGAAATGATGTCACATTAAAAAAGCTTAACACGAAGAGCATTTTAGTAATCCCTTTTTTCATTCCTTAATACTTTCACTCATGAATACAAATATATCACTATTTTCTGGAAAGACTTTTGGCCTTTCTCTGTCACCTGTCTTACTCTGATTAAAATATTGACAAAACATATAGTAATAGATGGAGAACATGCTGGGATAAGGTACTACTCCAAAGGAATTATACTTTTTTTTACAAAAATCTATGCTTTTCTTCCTGTTTCTTCCTCCCTGTTCATGTAGAGGTCAGTTGTGATAACTCAGAATAGTTCTTTTGTAAAGGGATGCTTGCTATTTTAAGAAATAGAAACCAGGAAGAGAGTATAAACTCAGGGTATGTAATCTCTTTGGGCTTTCAGGGTAAGTTGTGTATAAATGTGTTTCGAATTCTTTCCCACCCACCTCATGTGAGGTTTTAAAGGGGAACATTGATGCTGCTTCTGTGATATAAATTAAAAATGGATGAGAAGGCTCATATCCAACTGTAAACTGCTTGAGATAAGAAAAATTCATTGCAATAAAGACAGTTTTCTAATATGGCAGATGAGGAAAGAATAGTGGTTAAAGCTAATAAGTCAGATGAAATAAGTTTCAAATAATGAAATCAATACTTATGTTTTCCAGGAAATCTCTAGGTCATTTCTTGGACCCAAAAGAACACAGGAAATTTTTTTTGAAGAATGAAAAAGTCATAATTTGATGATAAGGTCTTCTGAATGCTGCAAACTATGTACACAAGTACTTATATACTTAGCTGATTTCAAAATGTATTATCAGAAAAATGATACATTAGGCTAGCAAATGATCATTGACTGGTCTAAAATTATTTTCTTTTGCTGCACTTCTCATCCTTTTTATCCCCCCAAATGTCCAGCAGGTCCTCACCCATGCCAGTGAATGCTTGTCTCTGGAACTGGTCAATTCAGTTTCGTTTATTGGATGAAGTATTTACAAGTATGTGATTTTCCAGGATTGTGGTTACAAGTCTAATTAGCTCATGTGATGGTAGCTTAAGTCCATCTGGGAAACAAGGGAAAAAAAAAAAACCAGCTACCAGAAGCACATATAAACTTAACTTCATCTGTGTCCACAACTATCATCGTGGGTAATGTAAAAACACTCTAAGTGGGCCTAGGAAGGGAGGAGCCAGGAGGAATGTAACAGTGAAATAGCTCCCCACTACCTCTTTCATCTTAGGGAAAAAAGTTCCTTCTCATCAAGACAACTGAGTTGTGGCCAATCTGGCAGAACTCACGGGTCCTACCCATAAGTAATTGGAAGCTTAAAACAAAGAGAACTTCTGTTTCTGCACCCAGTTAGTTGGCTCACTTAGAAAGGCGCTCTGATCTTTACCAGGAACTAGAGGTGATGTAGTCGTATTTCTTGTTATCTTGAGGAAATGCAGCAAGCTATTTCTTCCCACCAAGTCTCAGGTTCTTTTCTGTGAATGGAAAGGTCAAAAGAGACAATCTCTAAGCTTTCTTCCCACTTAACATAATGTGATTTCAAAAAAGGACCAGAAAATGATCCACTAGGAAATATTACTAAGACAAATAGAATTTACTCACAAGTTACTGCTACATTTTTATTCTCCTGGTGGTAAATAGGTATTTCACCAAAGCCTGCACATTTATTGTCAACTCTCTTGACAATAGTTGAACACAAATGCGAGCACTGAGATATTGTGGGATGTGTTGCTAATTCATTTCTCTGTGTACCAGTGCTTGTTATTTCTCATACCCACAGATCTTTCTCTGTCTCTGAATTCATAATTTTATAATTAAATATACATATATATATATTACTTTACTAAAAATGTTGATGAATTTTTAAGGAATTGGATACTAAGAATAGCAAACATACTTATTTAATTATAGAAAATTTTTGATATTGTTAGAAATATTCTAGAAAAATATGAATAAGAACTAGGGTGGCAAGTACCTAGTGGTCCATTTTGCAGGCAACATTTCCTGAACTTTGCTGCCTGCTTTCATTCAATTCACAAGTCAGTCTAGTAGCCTTACTTGAATTAGAGTTCTCTCTAAAGGTTTACAAGATGTGCACATTATGGCAAGAAATTAGGAAAGCTTTACATGAAAATGCACTGTGGAACTGTACTTTGAACCAATGGGAAACATCCTAAACAAGCATCACAAAGTGAAGTTCAACAGTCTTGTTAATGGATGTTCAGTTGGTTCAGTTGCAGTGAAATAGTTTAAGTAAATGTGACTCTTAAGTTCAATGGTGCTAAAGCTTACATAACAAACAATACTGCAAATTCTGTAAAAATTTACTGTTTGGAAATATGAAAAAGAATCTATGAAGACTATTTTAGTCACAGTGAGAGTTGGAAAAATGATTTTTTTATAAGATGAACTCAGTCAGTGAGCTTGAGATATGTTTCCTTTAAAGTCTCAAGGTACCAGATCCTTGGACTTTTTATTGGGAAAAAGCTGTAAATCAATCAACAGCTACACTTACTTTGAGTCAAACAGGAAGAAGCCCTTCCCCTTTTATAGCCATATAGCAATATTTTTGTTTGTTTTCTGACAATGGAAACTTGTCCTCTTTTATCTAAAACAATTCCTATGTAGTCACATATGTTCTTTAAATGCAACTGTTTTTGACCCTGAAATTGCTATTGCAATGACTTCTAGCATCAAAAAAATCAACATTATAATATAATGTAAGAGTAATTATCAGAACTATGAATAGTGTGCTCAGTTATATTATATTTTATTTTGTTACCTTTTGATTTTAGGCTATGTCATACACAATAACAGACAATGTCTATATATGAATAAGAGACGCTTAAGTCAACTTTTCAGGCATGCAGTTCACTGTAGTAGATATAACCACAGTTGTTTTTTTGATTGTGTAAATTTCTGCTTTGTTATTTTTGTTCCAGATGTTTTTTCTCTTACAGGTCTTTTGTGTTTCCATAAGGAGTTTAGGATTGTTCTTTTCCTAATTCTGTAAAACATGTTGATGGCGATTGAACTGAATCCATAAATCACTTTGGTTTATAGGTATATTTTATAATATTTAGTTTGCAAAGTTATTGGATAGAACATTCCATATTCTTGCATATCTTTTTCAATAGTGTTTTGTAGTTTCTCTTTTTTTATTATTATTATTATTTATTCAACTGTGCGCATGTGCGCGTGTATGTGCGCGCGCGTGTGTGTCTGTGTATTTGTAGAACCACGGACGAATTCGCGAACCACCATGGACGCCTCCACCTCCTTCTGCCCTGGGATTCACAGGCTCCGCCCTACCAGGACCAGAAGCGCAGGCCGCCCCCACTTCCACCTGGCGTCTATACGTGGGATCTGGGATCCGAACTCAGGACCTTCTGCCTGTAATGCGGAGGCTTAACCCCTGAGCCACCTCTCCAGCCCGTGTTTTGTAGTTTCATTGAAGAGGTCTTTCACATCTATCATTTTATTTATTCTTAGGTTTTTTAAAATATATTTTATAGCTGTTAAGAGTGGATTGTCTTCATAATGCTTTCATAGTTTGCAAGCAGTATGTAAAAATGCCACCGATTTTTGTGTGTTGAGTTTGTAACTCCTAACTTTACAAACTATGTTATGCAGCTATAGTAGTCCTTGGCTTTTCTATATAAAGAAATACTAGAGTATTGGATTTTTTTCCAATATAAAGAACTATATTATCTGAAAAAAGAGATAATTTGTCCTCCTTCTTTTCTGTTTACATATCTTTTGTCTTTTTTCCCTAGTTTGTCTGGATAAAAGTTCCAATATGATGTTGAATATGATCACTGAAAGTTTATACTCTTACATTGTTCCAGATTTTAGAGGAAACATTCATGTATTCTCAATTAAAATGATATCTATGAGTTTGTCATACATTGCCTTCATTATATTGAAATAGCTCTTTTCTATATATATTTTGTTTAATCAAGAAATATGTCATTTAAATCAAGTGGTTTTTCTGTTGTCTGTTTAGATGGTCATATGATTCACTATGTTAACGTGATGTATCAAATTTATTACTCTGCATTTTCTGAACCATGCTTATATCTCTGGGATAAATCTCTATAGCAAAGGAAACAATTAACCAAATGAAGAGATACCTATGGAATTAGATAAAGCACTTGCAAATTATTTATCAAACAAATTGTTAATATTCAAAGAAATGAGAACTCAACAACAAAGACATAAGTAATCCAATTAAGATGGACTAAGAAATCATCTTAGTAGGCACTTTTCAAAAGAAGAACTTCATGTGTTTAGTAATATCTATAGAAAACCGATGTCTTCATTAGCAGTTACAAAGCTGGATGTTATTCCTCCTACTCCCAGAATCTGTGAGTTTCCAATAGTTCAGCAGTAAGCCGAATGGCCCCATGAGCCCCCTTCCATCCTGAACTGTTGGTTGTCCTAGTCAGTCTGATATAAGCCCAAGGGTAATAATCACTGTTTCTGTGAATTCATGGTTGCAAATAATAAATATGGGATAGTCATAACTATGGACTTTGTAGGGCAAAAATGAGGAATGGCAGGAGGAGAAAGATAAGAGAGAGAATAGTCAGAATGTATTATGAACATGAATGACATCATCTAAGAACTTAATGAAAAAGAGGTTGATAGAAATTAAATTGGTGATGCCTTTACAAACAGGTTTGAAATAGATGGGATGTCAAGTATAATATTCCAAAGATGCTTAGATCACTGCTAAGCTTAATATATAGAATGATTATTTGAAATATTAGATTAATACTTTGTCAAAAATGTTTATTTGTGGGATGCGTACATCTATCTAAATGTGAAGTACAAAGTTCAGAGGTACAGATACCAGGCAGCAACAAAAATGACTAAGTGAGACAATTTTTAATTTCTGAGTATTATGGGTTATATCCAAGATGACTATTAACTGGCTTCTAGTTTGTATATTGTCATTTAATAAAAGCAGCTGCTGGGTTGGAGAGGTGGCTCAGTAGTTAAGACTGACAGAGCCTGGGAATTCCCAGAGTGAAGCAAAAAGGAAATAGAAGCAATCCAGCATGATTCCTGAAGTCACCCTTGGTTCTCCACAGGGTCACACAGTGCCCTCTGATACAAACACACACACACACCGAAAACAAAACAAAACAAAACAAACATCTGATTATTGGGGAAAATCAAACAAACAACAAAATAAATGAAATTTTTGACATTGTTCTTCAGAATTTTAGGCACTGAGAACAAAATATTTTTATTTCAAGACTTTGGGTAAGAGTGGTTAAGGAAAACGTAAGTAATTTCCTTAGTGATTAAAACAGAGGTGCGTGAGCAACTGTATGTTACAGGAAAACTCTAGTGCTTGGAGTGGAAATTGATGATGATTGTGAGCTGTGCAAAGCATCAATTTTGACAACCATTGCAGTGATAGCGTAGGCAACAGTCACTGAAGTGGGAGGAAGTGAGGTTAGATTTTTCCAAGTGAAGAAAGAATCTTTTATACTCAAGTAAATATTTTAATACTGTTTGGCTCATCTCACAGCATACTGCTCAGATCAAAAGAATATGTCTACAGCGATGCTATGTGGACACCATTTTATATACAAGTACTGCCTGTTGAAAAACTGACAGATAATATTCCAATCTATCATTTAACTATTTAATCTTGAAACGAGCTTTTTTTCTTTTTTGGTTTCCTAGACAACATAAAATAAAAGTTTCTTTCATCCATCTTTACACAGCATATCATTTCTCCTGGGGGGGTCTTTGGTGTTTGACATCAAGAGACTGTGGAACGGATGTGTTAGCCACATACAGGGGCTGTCTGATTTTTCAATGATTTGAATGTCAACTAAATAATTTCTTTTGATCAACAATGTCAGCAGGCTACTTTCCTGCCTGAATCTGTAGAATGAAACACGACTTACACACAGATAAGACTATAGGAAGGTTATGAATCCTTCAAAAACTACCAGTCTGGTTGAGGACTTTTTAATGTACTAATGCTGCAGGCTATTTTACATGCTTTCAAATGAGTAGGAGAGTAACTGATTTGACATCGTTTAGCCCATTTATTCTTCTCTGGGTATCTATGTAAGTCTACAGCAATCCTTACATAATTCCTGAACAAAATTGAAGTCATTATAGCATATAGAAAAGTAATGAGATTTCAATTAATTCAAAATTTACTCTGAATGAGTAATTTGAACTTACTCAAATGAATAGTTTCTTAATATGTCTTTGTTTTGAATGAGTGAGTTTTTTACTTGCTATCTGATTTTCCAAACTAAATAAATTGAATAAGAACAGAATATCATTAATAAAATGGTTAATCGGTGATTCTCTGACAATGTTGTGCTATAGAAACGTTCAATTTGTAAAAGAACATATTTTAGGCCTGATACTATATACACTGAGTCACCGTAGTTGATAATGCCTAAATTTGTGTATTCCAATTATCCATCAGAGTTTATAATGTGTAACATTATATCTTTATTTCTCTGAAAGATAATTATACCTCAGCAAGAGATAATATGCATAGATGTCCTATTTAACACTGTATATCCTTCTCACCTCTAATCATTTATATCTTAGTGGGAAGTTTAAATTGATAGAATTATAAACTGAGCACAGCTTCTTTCTCTTACCTTAGGCATGTCTAAAGAACCAGTCAGAACTGAATGAATACATTAGGAGACCAGGATCCAACAAGTAACTTGCCCTAATTTACACAGCTAACAACGTCAAAGTTTTAACTATAATCTTATATTAGTGTCATTTTCTATTCGCTACATTAATAGACTTTCAAATAAAAGCATAGCATTATAGATAACAATATAATTAAAATGTTTTATTTATTAGTTTTAGTTACCTGTCCAAACTTTTACTTAGTGAAGGAATAAAAATATGCAACACATCAATGAACTTCACAGATCCAACATTAATTTCAAATGTCTTGATAAAAATATGAATGCTTAGTTTCTTGAATTATTGTCATTTAAATGATAGTTACAGTACTCTACTGTAAGCCCCAACATTCATATTATGGTTGTAAACCCTTGAAATATTTGTCCTTTCTATTTTTTCCTTTTCTTGATTTATGGAGTTTCAAATACAAATCTCATTGCATGGAACAGTGCAACATGAAACATGAAAGTTTTCTGACTACAGAAGAGCAGAGAACAGAGTGACTTACTTGAAGTAAGGTGATTTAGTTTATGTTTAATGACATAAAATGTTATACCATTAAAGTGTTGTAATTTATAAAGTACAGCTGACATGTCAACATTCTATTTTAGCAATTAAAATATAAAATGTTCATTACACAACATCATACCATACACAGGGCTTTAGCAACAGTATAGAATTATGACTCTATAACTTAATTTTTATATGAGTGATGCAGAAAATAGATTAATACAGCCATGTACCCATGTTATCAACATCCAAAGGTCTAGAATTTATAGACGTGCCACTCTTACTCTGTTTCTGAGTCTCAAGAAGAATTATATGTCAGCATCATAAATGCTTGTAGGTCTGCAATGGAAGCAGCTTATTGGATTCTGATTTCTAGATTTATTCATCAGTGATACTATTATTGATTAACCATCTAATTTACTTCCATTGTTGGTCCAGAGACTGTGGAAAGGGATTTGATACAAGGGAATAGAGTATCCACAGTATATACGTAGGTAAAGTCATGACAGATCCAAGCAGGAGGCATCCTATAGTTGTTGGGCTGTCAGGATACTAGTGACAGCTGACTCTCACAATGTCTTAGTCTCTTAAGGAGTAACAGTGATTTTAGGTCTTCCTAATGTACTCAAGCCTCATTTGATCCGCAGACTAGAAGTGGAAGTCACAGAAGTTGATCCTGATTGAAAATGTGACAGTGGGATGTTCCCCAGGGACAGAGGTAGAGGTGACAGAACAAATAACAACAATCAGAGTGGTTGGTAACAGCCATTGGAATCTACCAGGGAATAGCCACCTGCCACATTGCACACTTCTAATGTGTAGCTGGCCTAAGCCCAAGAGGTATTCTGCTATGGCCTGCCTGCTCAAAACAGACCTGAGAAAAGATGGAGATTTAACACTGCCTTGAGAACCTTAATCTTTTCAGCTGCTGACAAAGTTGCTTTTGGTCTGCTGCCTAGTTCAGTTCAATTTATTTTTTAATCTCTTCAGGAAAAGAGAGATTGGTAAGAGGTGAGGGTGTGGCTTAGTAATAACTGTAAGCATCCTGTTCTAAAACATGGATATTTAACTTAGCCAGCCAGGAAAAAATGCATCCCAACATAAAATTTCAACTTGTATCATGACAGTGAATAGGAAAATTTATATAATTATCCATGTGTTAAGATAAGTGGTAAAAATGAAGAAGAGGATTCCTAGGTATTTCTTTTTATTGAATGCCAAGTATACAGCAAACATTTTCTCATCCTCTCTCCTTGATTCCTAGTTAACCCCTATTTCCTTTAGGGTCAAATCATTGCATCTCCAAATGTCATTTGCATGAAACCACAGGCTTAAGAAAAGGTGCCCTGTCACACTCAAGGGTAAATTTTACTTCAGAGAAACACTGGTATTTTTGGGTAAGTAACTAATTATAAGGCACAAAAACATTTTTGGCTAAAACTTTATTTAATTTAAACATGAAAATAAAACAGGAGGAGTATATGGATGTAGAAAAAGCTCAAATAGTATTGAAATAGATCTAAGTGGAAAATCTTTTTTTATTCTGTAGTCCAAGACACTCTTTTGAAAAAAAAAACAGAACTGAGATTTTCTTTTATATTATTCCAAAATAACAAAGAAACATGGAATGAAAAGAAAGGAGGGATAAACAGAGGAAGGAAATAAGCAGAAGAGGTATACTTGGAAACCATTTGGCATTTTGTGTCATTTCTTTAAATAGTTCTAGAGCTTTCTTCTCTGTCAATGTATTTACAAAATTTTAACCTATTTTATTAGGAGAATTTTTAAATAAACAGTAAAATGTAAAGTTTGTGTAATAGACACCATAAAATAGACATCTTAAAATTTCTGACTCAATAGCTCATTCTACTTTACAACTGCCTGGATTTTGCTTGTTCTTTGTTTTTTGCTGAATCATTTCAAACTAAGCTGCGAATATTATGGACTGGCACTTCATTCCTACATCCTTATCATCCAGTTCTCAAGGGCATTATCCCAGATGGCCACTATCATACCTAATAAAGTTAGCAATGATTGTCAAATACAACTTAGCATCCAATGGCTCCAAGTATTTGTCAACTGTTATTAATTGTCTGCTTTGGAACGTGTATGTAATTATATACCACATTCTAAATTTAGTTGTTAAGATTTTTAAATATTTCATAATCTAGGATGTTTTTTTCCATTTCTTCAAAATTATATAGACTTTACAAAGATATGTAAATGGTTTGTTTTCTTGTTGGTGCTATTGGCTTGATCTTTATTATGAATGTCATATTTTATGCATCAAAGTTCACTTAATGCTTAGAACAAAGAAGATGTTATTCACAGTGCTAATATATCTATTTTACAGGTAATAGATGCAGGTGAGAGGTTAACTTTCCTGACTGACATACCACATTTTTCCCTTGTTTATATCCCTGTCTAACCTCAGTGTTGTTTAGAATTATAAACTCAAGGGAGATGACCAAAATTCAGTATATACATGTGTAAATACATGTAGGCAAACAGTAAAAAGAAGTTGGATCATTTAGCCTGAATATGAAGGAAGAGAGGCCCCAGATGCCAGTTATGTAATACACCTAGTTATGTAATTATTTAGCACACAATTTCTACATATGAGAGCTCTTAGTGAACTAGAATCACTAGGATAGTTGACTGACCTGCCAAAGATGGGCATTATGTCATATAGCTGTCAAGATTTACAGTGGTAAATATTACAGGGTGATATTCAATGTAATTTTGAGTCTGCACATAAGTTTTATTTTCTTAGTTCTATGTATATTAGCAAAGTAATATAATTAGGAAAATAACCTTGGATATTATTCCTCAGTTTAATTTTCTGTTAAAATAGAGGTGAGTTAATTTAAGGTCAATTTAGAGAAAAATACTTATAAAATAATGATACAAGTATAAACAGGGCAAGACAGAAAAAAAAGATGATGCTGGAAGGCAATAATTCCCTAGAGGAGCTGTCTCAGGGTGAACCTATGTTAATATAGCTCATGCATGAAACTTAAGTATAAATTTATTAATTTAAGATGAGAAATAAAAGCCAGGCTACTCTCATCTATATGATGAGTAAATTACCTGCCTGTAGGCAGACTTTGAAATTAAAACAAGGGAAGTTATTTACATGGTTCTAAAGCTTAATAACTTGAGGCCAAATAAGTGGAGTTCATCTATCTTTAGAACCGCACTGGCCATGACATCCAATAGACCCTTTGGAATGCTAATCCACTGTCTAAGCTCTCATATCTCCTAGACTTTATAAGACATCTGATTTGTTTTACTAATTAATCAGTTGTCCTCACATTCAATACCAGAAAAATCACATCTGAGCAGCACATATTACAATTACTACCCACTTCTGTTCCAAGCTCTCATCTGCTGGCTATAGACTCTAACTCAGAGATGTTATTTTCAATTTTCTGATTTTTAATTTTTACTACGTTCAAAATAGGGCATTGGCTACTTTTCTCTGAACTGGTGGCTTTTTGCCTCCTCATCATGTACATTTTCTTCCTCTCAGCATCAGGCATTGTCTCAGAACAAATACAATTTAGAACATGAAGGGAATCTAGATCCTGGACTGAGGACCTGTGAGGTTGACTCCTGTGAATGCATTTATAGTTAAGTATAATTGAGGCATTTATTTTTTCATCATTAACATACTAAGATCAGAAGCATCAACGCTTGCCTACAAAGACCAACACATTTTTTATGTTGTAGTTACTTAGTGATATTAAAGGTATTAAGGGATACTTAATAAATTATAGGTTCTATATATACTATTCACTGACTCTAAAAGTGAAGATTGTTAAAAACACTAGCCAACTAGTCTCACACCAACTGGTACCCTAAATAAATCCTAGCTGATTCAGAATCAAGATGAAAGCTGGGGGCCAGGAACAAGTATATCAAAAGTTTGAAGTTTTAAAAGGAGGCCATATATCCAACTATGTCTGAAGGAAAGTTTAAGGAAAAGAAGAGTTTTTCATTAACTAGTGATACTAGCCAAGCTCTTGCAGAAATAAACATGTCATCTCTGTATCCAAAAGTTTTCTCTCACAGATTTAAATTTAGTTAAAGTGACGTCAATGTATTTATTGAGGTAGAAACTATCACTTCCACACAATAAAATACCATGTGTGATGTTTAGAATTTGAATTGTACCCCCCTTTAAAGGTCCATACGTTTGAATATTTGGTCCACAGATAGTGGAACCATTTGGGAAGTTTATGGAACTTTTAGAAGGCAGAGACTAGTTGGAGAAAGTATGTCTCTAAGAGTGGGAATTGAGATTTGATAACTCAGATTTACTTCGCATTGCCTCTGTTGATGCCAACTGCTGTAACGTAATCCAGCTTTCTACTTTGGCCACCATGTTTCCCACACTGTGCTCCTTGCCACAATGGTTTCTATCAGAGGCTGTAAACCAAAAAATTGAAACCTTCCTTCCTTCTTGAAGTTGCTTTGATTAGAGTGTTTTTTCATAGTGACAGAAGAGTTAATGGAGAAGAATTTCATATCAGGAAAGTGGCATGTTCCTGTGAAACTAAGAGAATTTGGTACTACAAAGACAGGTACTGCTGTGATTTCAGGAAACCATGCTAGAAAGATAATTTGAGGATAAAATCACAATGTACACAGATAGCATGAATAAACACGCTATGGACAAGGAAAAAAATACCTACACAGCACACACACCACACACACACACACACGTTTGCATGCACGCGTGCGCGCACACACACACAACAATATAGTATAAAAGATTGGAAAATATTTAAAAACTCGCAAGTCTAAGTGATAATAATAGAACAATTATTCTAAAATAAGACATTTCACCAAGTAAAATGCAAATGAAAAACCACATGAAAAGTTATTCATAATTATCATTCCTTAGATAAATTCACACTCATAGCACATGTAGATACCACCAGTACCTATTATGATGTCTAAATTTAGAAAATATAATATTTTAAAATGCTCAAAAGAATGTAGTTTTTTATAACCTTCTTGTACTACTGGAAAAAACATGGACAACACATGTGAAAAAAATTGACCAGTAGTTCATTTACAAAATGAGCACAGACTTGTCTCATGATGAAGCAATTCCATGCCCAGGTAAATTCTAAAAGAAATGACAGAATAAGGTCTCACAAAACCTGTACAAGTATGTTCATTTTCATTATAGCTAAAAAAAAATTTTAACTATCATGTTCAGCATGATGATGTAATTATAAAAAAGAGTAATTCCCAGGGGATGCAGCCACGAAGATAAGCCTCGAGTGCATAACACTACAAGGAAGAAGCCAGATTCAAAGGTAACATAGTGTTCACACCCATACATTTGCCATTCTGGAAAGAAAAGGCTAGAGGGAGATATACTAGTTATCTGTTCATTTTCTAGAAGGGAAATGAATGATAAAAGGACCTTCAAAAGTAAGTAGAAGAAGCAGTTCTCATTATAATGAAAATTGTTATCTGTGTGGGCTCAGTATAGTTCATGGAATGGTGCATATTAAAAAGAGTACACAATCAATTACACATTCTAAAAGGTACCAACATACATCATAGCTAAATAAATGTGCATTATTGAGACCTGGGTCTAGTAGATTCCAAACATTTATGAAAGACCACCAGTTTCCACATGCCTACACTCTGGTGGCTCTGATGTAATGTAATGAGAGAAAAACTGACAGCCATCACGCTCATGGAGATTTCATGTAATAGAAGTGTTAATTAAATCCCTACACAAATATGAAACTACACACAGTAATAAACATTTCATGTTTTAAAGAAATATTGTAGAATCAAGGTCCTAAAATTCCCTGAATTCCACGAGAATAGTGTTTATTCCTTCTACTCTCTGGACTCATCTTATTAGTAGTCTTATAGGTGCTAATATGCTACATATTAAAGACCCCAATAATATTCACAGTGACTATCAATACATTTAATTGAATGTTTCCTGAATGTATTTGTTAAATAATTTTGCCTCTATGATCTAGTAGAATATTCTCTGTGAAAAGACACAGGAATAAATATAATTTCAATTAATTTTTAGCAGTCTCCACTGACAGAATGACAGAAGAAGGAGGGGAATTTTTTCCCTATAATTTACTGAGTATTGGTCCTTGAATAAGAAGGTGAACCAAGAACTTAAATGAACGGTATGCTCTCTCTAAATGTATTTCTGCTGAAACCTTCCTATTAGGCAATACTTTTAGTCTGAAAGAATATAGTAAATGGATAGTACTGTTTGAAAGATATCCCATATCCCAACATTCTCGACATGAAAGAATACGAAAATTTTGACTTTCACTTACAAGCATATCTGCAGTGTATTAATAAAGAGGGGAAATGAGTAAACAATGATAACATTGAATGCAAAGATCTCACTGTGGGATAAAGGTGACTGAAACAAAGTTAATGGAAGAACAGAAGGAGAAGTCCACAGAGGGGTAGTTCAAAATTAGAACTATTGTAAATCTATTATTTAAAAATATATTCTTAATTATACACAATCTCAATTTGATTAAAATCAACTGTTGCTTTTTAAAAGTTACAGTATTCAGCAAAATACTTTGTATTCCACTCATGACCAACTTTATGTTACTGTTCAAATCTTATTTTTCTTTCCACTAGTCCTTTATTGTAGTTTCAGTTGAGCTGAAAATTGTACCCTTCAAAGTGAAATTGTTTTGGAGTTTTCAGAAAATATTGCCATGGTTTAGATTTTGAAATTCCTGAGGTGAACACACACATACACACACACATACACACACACACACACATACACACACACACACCCCGTAAACACTCATGGAATTAGATGTTGATTTTCCTGCCATCCATGGGGGTTTCTTATTTATGACTCAAATCCTAGCAGAAAGGAAACTTGACAAATTTCTCTACACACATTAATTTCTTCAGTCTCACCTTTGTCACAAGCAAAGATAATTTTGTAGTCAATGGGTGAGCACTGCAGAAATTAAATGAGACAAGGAGATAAAAGTCTGTTCCCGAAGATTACAAAGAAGCAAATTAATTACAGACAAATTGCAAAGAAACTATAGTTTGGAATAAATCATGTCATATGGTTAATTACAGCATTAAACTAAAGCTCTCCTTTGACACAGAAAATAGTTGGTCATTAATGAATTTCTTATGAAAGTAAAAATACCAATCAGCATGTGGTTTGCTTTGAATTAGTGTTTAATACCACTTCTTCCTCTGATATCTATCATGTTTATTTTACTCACCAAATAATTATCTATATAAACACACATATATTTTAAGCTGCATTAAACAGTAACATATTTAAGGCGATTTTCAGTGTATTACATATATTTAACTGCATTTCAAAAATAGAATGATAACATTGGTTTAAAAAATTGAATGGTAATGGTCAGAATGAGTGTGGCCAGGTTAACTTTGTTTCAAAGGTTAGCCATCCATTTTTATTTCTATGGCATTTTGTGGCCTTTGGTGCTTCTGACTGGTCCACACTTAAAATGTTTTAAGTACATGACTTGGATTTTATATTATTCAAAGATAAAATGCTTTAATTCTTTTCCATTTTACTTGCACTTTTATCCGTACAACCGCAAACATTTTGTGAAGTTTGAGGCACATACATGACAAGCTATTTGTTGAAAATAAAATTTATGTTCCTCATAATGTCTGTTGAGATTTACTCTAAAATTTGACTTACTCCTCTGTTCTTCACAGAATGTAATTTGTCTCAAGGGAATAATAATAAATATTTAAGTTTATAGAAAGTCACTGGCTCGTTGATCAGCTGGGATTGATCAATCTTTAGACAACATTGGGTCTTTTTTAAAATTAAGATAGATAATCATATTATTTCCTAACAATATTACGTATTTTCATGAGCATTCTTCATATAATTTAAAGCAAACAGAAATCCAGAGATAAATAATAAAAAAAACCAAAATCAAAATAAAGAAAAAAACCTCCAAATTCCTTTCAACATGGTAAAACAGATACAATCTCACCCATTTAAAATAATGTTTGAAATGAGACTGGAAGAAAATATTATATGATATATATATGATCTAAGATTTTGGAGTGAGACAGATCTAGAATCTAATTCTAGCTCCTGACTTCTGTTAACCTTTGGGGAAGATGCATAACCTCATTTCTCTTACAAGTAAACAATCTTGTCTATGATAGGAGAATACTCTGAATGCTAGTCATATGTAAGTGGCATTGAGTTGGCAATAAGTGAGTTGCTATGATTTTCCATTTAATTATTATGCCCGTGGCAGTTCAGCTGCAGTTTCTATTGATGCACTATTGATTCACTGGTGTTGTTTTAAGTTTCTTGGGAGAAATGTTAAAGGAGCGTGTTTTAAAAATTGATGCCTTTCAGAGATTTCAATATAAACGTCAATGTAAAAGTAGAAATGTAATAGTCTTTAAAATGCAAAGATTAGAATTTCATACTATTTGTTTGGAAAACCTGTAGAAAAAAATTGGTGGTAAAGGTACAAGTATCTTCAGTCCACGTATTTTAGTATATTCATTTGAAGACTCACTGTTCCTGGAGAAACCCTGGTTACTGTGGGGTATATGATTTTGTGTCATGTGTTCTTTGCTTATCTAACTTAATGAATTCCACATGTCTAAACATATACATCTCAGCTGGAAAGATGGAGCAGTAAAGTACTTATTATGAAAATATGAGGACCTGAGTTTGTCTTTCCAGAACCCACAAAAACTTAGACACAGCAGCACATGCCTATAATTCCAGTGTCTCTACACTGGGATGGGAGGTGTAGATAGGAAAACCTCCCTGATTGCAGGTATAACCAGCTCTACATACACAGCAGAGCAACAACATAAAGACCCCACTTCAAACAAGGCAGAAGACAAAGACCAATACCTGAAGTTGTCCCCTGACTGCCACATATGAGATCTTGTATGTGTATGACCACCGTGACATCATACATACACCTATTATTAGAAATCATTAATAATTAAATTCATATAGGTCTTCCTCTTGAAGACATCCAAATATCTCTGTAAAGTGTCCATTTTGCTTCCTTCATTTTCTGATTATAGGTAATAGTGACTATCATAAGAAGAGCACTACTGTATATTTCACTTACTTGTTTTTATACCTTATCTTCCTTATAATACTATGAGTTATCACATTACCTCCTTGTTGCCCAATGAGCCTTTCTTCCTTCATCGTGTTCACTGATGACATTCAATGATTCATGTTCAGTTAATCAGTTTTGACTTGGTATTTGCAGATCAAATATGTATTTCTTAGGGAAAGAAATGTAAGCTGTATTTGAATATGTTTGCAAAGAATCAAATGACTTTATAATCTTGACTGGGTCATCAAGAACTTATGTGAGTGCAGTTTATACTTTGTTTTTTTTTCTCTTAACGTTATAGGTGATGCAACATCCTTGTGCCTGTTTGGTTATCAAGTAAACATTGATGAACTTATATTCTACAATGGATAGGAAACAGCATGCTACTGGTACTCTGCTAAATGTAACATTTTTCTGTTTTGTGATGGGGAACACATTGTTAGACCAAACTTCCTTTAATTACATAGAATCAAAATGCTCAAAGTTGTAAGATGCAGCTCCTTTCCAGAGATGTTTATACATACATAGAAATATGTGCATTTTGCAGCTGATAAATTTTAAAATAGCAAAATTCTAAATTGTGGCTGATATCCGACTGCTCTTGACAGAAAGTCATAAAAGACTGAAGTGCAAATGGTGTGAAAAGTAATCACAACAAACTGCAGTTAAGAAAAAAAAATGTTTCCTCTGGACTAGTAAATGATTCACTGGTAAAGATCATAGCAAAAGAATCTGAGTTCAAGTCCCAGATCCCATGTAAAAAATGCCAGGCAGGTATGGAGGTCTGTTTGTACTTGTAGCCCTCGAAGACTGAATCTGGAAATCCCCAGAGCAAGCTTTATTCTTTGACCCGAGTTGGTGCACATGTTCTTTCCTAAGTCAAGTCTGCGTAGATGGAATGAGGTATATTGTCTGTATATGCTTTCTATATATACTGTGTATATGCTCTGTATATATTAGTTCTTTGCTAACTTAAGATTACTTTCTTTTCTTTGTCTTTATTACTCAATCTTTGTAAACAAAATTTCTAAGAAGACTTTGAAAAAGTCTTCATGATTGGTAAAAACATTAATGATTTTCTTTCCAGAAATCTCTCAGATCAGGGATGAATCAGTCATTCAACTGATCAAAAATAGAAAACCAGACACTTTGTAGATGTTCCAATTGTTGGTTGCATTTAATGGTTTGTTTAATATACTGAAAAACTTTCACTCTGGAATGGAAAAAACCGTTTGCCCTGATATTGGGAAGAGGAATATCATTTTAGGGTCATAAGATGCTGACTTGGCAAAACTCTTTCAGTACATGCCGATGTGTGGCAGTATTACAAGTTATAGAGAAGGTATTTCTTAATAGAGAATGATTTGACAAGCACTAAAAACCAATTAAACATGTTAAGAGAGTAAAAGAATTAAGATTGCATTCACAAGGTGACAGTCTAAATAAATGGTAAGTATCAGTATCATTCTCTGAAGGGTTTAAGGAAAAGAATCAATTTATATATGATTTAAATGGTTAAATAACATAATATCTGATTTCTGTTTTAAGAGCTACATTCAGTGAATTTCTGTGGGAGTATGGGCTTTGGGAACATGAAACAGAATGATTGACACGGTCTGAAAGGGGCCCAAAGAAGCCTTCCCTGAGTCTTCACTTTTGGGGTCCTAGACTCTCCAAGTGTATTTTACATCTCCAACATAATCCCAATCACATTAGTCATTTCTTTTTAACATGGCTTCTGGCTTTCATTCTTGTACATGCTTTATATTGTACTAAGATAAATTGTACGCATATGTGGGTTGCTCTCAATATGCCCAGTAATTATGTTCTATAAAGTCATTATAAGGTATAAAGAATTAGCAAATATTTATCCATTGCTCATAGGGGAAGTATATGAATATTCCTGTTAATTTTTAGTCACAAAGTTTTTCATTTACTGATTAATATATAGTCGTTGTTGCTGTGTGTTTTTGTTTGTATCCACCTTATTTAGTAGGATTGGTTCACTTGCTATGAAATATGACAGAAAGCATTGGAATTCACATTTGCCTGAAGCTTAGTAACAGGCACATTACCATCTTCTCATGGTTGGGAAGAATAGCTAGTCCTTAACTGCTACAGTGGGGGACCATTTCAAATAACAAATTTATTAAAAAAAATACAAAAATAGGGAAAAATGTGGCACTCATAAGGCCAAAAAACGCTGAAAGGTTAAGACCGGAAGGAGGACCAGATAGAGTGACCTCATTTTACTTCAGCAGGATGTGCATGAATTGAACTGCCTATAAAAGAGCCATAGTGTTGATTTGGGGTATTACAAATGCACTACAGGAAGAAAATGAATTCACAAAAATGGAATTTGCAAATAAGGAGTAAATAATTGTGTTTTCAATCACATGATGATCTTGCTTAAAACCATTAATGAGTTCTTATTTCCCTCAGAAAAATGTCTTAACCATTGATACAAAAAGTTTTATAATTTTGTGTGCAATCTCTATCAAGAAGTAAATGATGTGCACTGAATGACACTCTTTTATAGATGCTAAAGTTAGAAATGAAGAGAAAGCAGTATGTATAATAATATGTATAGTATAGGAGACAACGAAAGTCCCATATTTTGGAGCCATGCCACAAAATGTGACATGCCTCTTTTTTACAATTGTAGAAGCTGCTATAATCACAAATTACTTCTTCATTTGTTTATATAATTCATCAGACTAATTTCCTCTTTTCAGTTACAATTGTGGGGAAGGGAGGACACAATGAAATTTGCCTGCAGACTTACATTGTTGCAAACAAGTTCTGTACCAAGCAGTTATCATGGTCACTCTACTGGGTGTTCAATGAGTGAGAGACCTGGTCCTTGCTCTCTTGCACTTAGTATCTAGTGCCCTCTAGTGGGAGGGTGATTATGCATGATTATACATAATTACATCTAATTTTTTAATTGCAAATGTGAATACGTGCTGGAAAGAAAGGTAAAAGTGCCAAGGGACATTTAGTGGGAAGGTAGTGTGAAAACCAAAAGTATTTCTGTATTAGAGCGTATATATTAAAGTCATGGGAACCCACTTGATTGAAAAGCCAAAATAGAGGATGCATCCTTAATAATCACATTTAGAGCAGAATAGATTCAAAAGGCAGATTCATAAATGCTACAGAGAGTTGTTGCTAGGCATCTCCAAATGGATTGTAGTGTTCCAAACTGTATTTTTCTAAAACATTGTCAATGTGTACAGTGCATAGAGGACAAAGAAATCAGACTGTCTACTGTTCAGCAGAATGTATACTGCTGATATTTTCTAGGACTCACAACTGTTTACATTCAGTCACTCTATCATGTTGTGACATTTTGAGATTGTGTAAGGACTATTTGCCACAAGTCTTTAAAACATGATGCTATGTCGTTCAATAATTATCTCTAATACATAATGGGCATGGAATAGGATGAATGGATTAAAACACCTACAGATTTCCTTTAATACAGATTTCTACTAACACAGCCTATCTATTTTTGAGAGACTTCCAAAACAGGATAAAATAAGATGAAAGAGTGATTATAGAAAGCACAAAAAGAAAGTGAAGCACTGCTCATTATTATATCATCACAATTTCTCCCAAGATCCACTGTTAGAGGTTGACAGTTAATTATAGATAATTATTTTAATAGGAATTGCAATGTAGAGGAACATTTGAAATATGATTCGTTTGCACTATAGTATTTTGTGCTAATTGATCATGCAGAAGCCCAATAATCAGGCTGTAACAGAAAGCACACTTGACTATTACAAAAAATGAAAACAAGAAAAAAGCCCTAATAGTAGCTGCTAAAACCATTTGATTTGGTTTCAGGCAAAAGATTTTAAAAGCTTTAATGTCACGGTTACTGCAAACATATTATCACTAGGAAAAAATATTGAATATTTTAGGTCTACTATTCATACATTAAGCATCTAGTGATCAAAGCCATAAACAAGATTATTTAAAGAAATTGGCAATTTTCCTAACTGCTCCTAAGCTGGAAAATGGATTTGCATATTGCTATAGAATAAAATAAATTATTTGTTTCTTTTGTTTTTATAAAAGCTGTGGTTACTCCCTAAAAATTCCTGTTGTCAATGATTAATAAGAAGACAATTCCATCAGTTCTCTCCCAGCAATGTTAGGAACCAAGGACATTCATCATCAGGTCTCTTGCTCTTTTTTTTTCAAATTGAATAATCTGTTAGGTATTCTTTTATATCAGAAAAGAAATATGATGGATTTTATTTCCTAGCATGAAAGTGAGCTTTGAGTTTTTGCTTTTGAAGTGTTTCTATTTCAGCTTGATAAGGTGCAAGAAACTTTCACAAAGCAAAGTCACCCTTGAGGAATGTTCTAAGTGCTCAATTTGCCACCACAGCAATAAAACAAAGCAGAGCTAAGGGGTGGATAGTAGATGCTCATCTTAAAAGCCATGGGTTTCAAACATGTATTTGTTTTTCTTTGATGCTGAAATAGTCCTATAGTGCATTGCATTGTTCATTCATTTCTACAAAACTTCTTGTTTGACTCACAGGGAACTCTGTGGCCTATATCCTTGCCTCAGTATATAATTGGCAAACAGAAATATTCACAACTATTCCTTTCCTGCTTGGGTACTAAAATGAAACCATCTCTTAACTACAACTCTCTGGAAATGTCTGTGTAGATCATAAATGACCCATGCATGTTTATTTCTAGAAACTATTGTTTCAGGTATATGAATGTCAAAATGACTTTTTTGTGACTTTTCAACACTTTTATAGGTGAAATGGCAGCATCAACCTTTTAACAAAGGTGAACCAAAAAGAATTTTGATGAAATGATGAAGGTCCAGGTTACCTCCAGAAGATGAGTTCTATCTATATTCTAATGGGCATAAATGTTCTGTTATAAAAGGCCAATTTAGTTAAAAGCAAACATGTATTGAGATGGTACACTTAGGTCTATGATTAATCCACAATGGATAGGAATCATAAAGGAAATATTAAATAACAAACATTAATCACATAATTTAGTCCTGAATAATACACTCTGCTTTTATTGTTTTCCAAATAAACCAGGAAATAATGTCAGTTCTATGACTTATGATATTAAGCAACAAAGTTAGCTGGTGACAGTTTGGTCACCAGATTCTATACAATTTCATATTTGGTCTCAGTAATAGGTCTACAAGATGGCTAATAACATACATGATGTCTCTTGAAGTTTTTAAGTCCTCAGGTTAAAAAGTTCCCATTTTAGAATGATGGTCTTTCCTAAGTGTGATCCTCATTTTCTTTTCAAATGCCACTGGAGTAAATCTTACAGATACAACATTAAACTGATGCTTCCCTACTAGCCATTCCTACATTGAGCAGTGAACTCAGAAAAAATGATGCAGGCATAGTTTGTTTGTTTGTTTGTTTGTTTTACAAAAACAAAACCCCAAACTTTGAAATGAGCATAGTAAAGGTCCCGTTGTAGCCCAATATGATGACAAGTCCATTGATTTTTAAGAACATTTTTACAATCCGCATTTATCTGTCCTCAACCTACTTGTAACACATCATCCAATAAGTCAACACCTATGTGGTTAAAACTTTCTGTGCAGACAGATTATGTTAATATAAAAAGGAACAATCAGACCTCTTTCTTGAGGCTCTTACCCTGTAATGAATTCATACTGATGAAAAGACAGAACGGACTGTCTCCCTCTTCTTCCCTTATAATCTGTACTATATATTCCCGTTGTTCTCTCAGAAAATCACAATGGTTGTATTAACAAATACAAGGTTCTGTGAAAGTTTGGAATCTGCTTTTGATAAAGTACTTCTTACCTGCCCTTGATTTATCATTGTACTTTAACTACACTCCTTTGCTTGATTTTCATTTCCTTATTTCTCTCTGCCAAAAGAGTTATCTGGCTCTCAATGCTTTCATTTCATATTTAATTCTCCATTTCCTTCCAGCTCAAGCCTGTGGTACTTATCCTATAACAGGATACTGTGGTTGGTAATGTATCATCTCTCCCTATTCTTTGCCACTGGAAAACAAAAATTAAGTTAGTGGCATTAAAATTCTTACAATGGAACTCTGAAAAGTCTATCTTCTTTTCTTGCCTTGAGCTTAAGATTGGTATGTAACACAATAAAGGAGAACAAGGTGAAAGGGACGTTACGTTGACATCTAGAAATCTTCTGGGATTTTAAAACAATTGCATAAAGACTATAATGAAAAGTAAATATACAACTTTCACACCATTCCATCAGTTCCTTCTACACTTAGT
Organism: Typhlomys cinereus; assembly: GCA_023101885.1. Taxonomy (NCBI): domain Eukaryota; kingdom Metazoa; phylum Chordata; class Mammalia; order Rodentia; family Platacanthomyidae; genus Typhlomys; species Typhlomys cinereus. The sequence goes on along the minus strand of JALPQD010000017.1, from coordinate 3,642,833 downwards.
TGTCACTTGATATTGAACAAACAACTTTAAAATACTAGTAAATTCAGAATCAGTACTAGACTGTCACTTTTGGTGAGAATATGTAACACACCATGATCATATTGAGAACATACACATAAGATATCAAAGCATCTTAATTTAAGAGATTGATAATTTAACCTCAACATATAATAGTTTCAACTTTAATAAACCAAAGAATTTTATAATTTTAATGCCAGATTTGTTTTGCCACAATAAATGCTATGCTATAGATCAAATACATGATATGAACCAAGTTATAAATGCTTCCTATTTGAGAAAAGGCTATTTCATGAGTATACAAGCAATTCCACATCTTATTAGGTATCCATGTCCATTTGTTTTATTTTGCAATGGATTAAAAGGCTAGGCTGTTAATTCATCTTTCTTTTGTCTCAGGTACTAGGTAATCATAATATTAGCAATTTATATATTTTGCTACACCTTATTTAATTTACACGGGCAGTTAGACATATCAGCATGTTGGAATACCTTTTTTTTCATAATTTGGTCTATGGGAACGCTGTTGCATAAATCCTCTGCAGTAGAGGCAACCATGGGTGAAATGGCCTTTCTTATTAAATGTCACAAGATTTAATGTCACAGTATAATTGGGATGGAAGGATAATTGCACTAAACGCAACATGCCTTTTCCTGCGAACACATTATTAATCCACAGGAGTATTAAAATATGTTCAATAAAGGCTCCATTCACATGGAAATTGTTGGCACTTCCTAAAAATTGCACAATTTCATTGTTTAGCCTTGAGAATTTTGTAGAAAGTCTAATTTTCAGATGAAACTGTTATAGATGGGGTCTGCACTAAAAGAATACCACATTTGTTCTCAAAATATACTTTTGTTCCTATTCCTCTCATGTTAGTAGAGGTTAATTTTTTTATTTTGCATTTTTAAATTTTTCTATTTTCACAAGGATATTGAGTATTCATCCAAGATTCCCTCCCTCCCCCTCTTTCCTATCTCCTCCCTTTCCTTCACCATTCCCTTCCACTCCTACTCACCCTTAGGCCTCTATGTTTCTATGGACCCCAGGGTTCCACCTAAAGAAAGGGAAGGACATTGATGAATAGGGAAGGCAGCTAATAAACATAACGGTAGGAAGACAATACATCAAAGTGCTCTTATACCCATAGAATGGGAAGTTACAGTGGAAATCTTTGGGTCTAAAGCTGGATGGGGGTGAATGGAAATGCACATATCAATGGGGTGGCTTGAAGATATGTACCCTGGTATACTACAGAGGCCTGACTCCACAGGAGTAGACAAAATACACTTTAAAGGATTGAAAATTATTTTGATATTTGTGGCACTAATGCTTTTAGGCTTGTGCTGATAATACCACAGATCATGTTAAAAGTGTGTGAACTTGGATTTGCTCTCACCTTTGTTTTTTACTCTTTCTTTTACACACACACACACACTTGTCATGTGTACTAGTACTAAAGTGTAAAGTAGGGGTCGAATGGCTGAACTCTGACTAATGGAAGGTAGGTGAGCAGAAGTCTGATCTAGAAGCTCTTGCTTCACAATTTCCTTGTTTTCTCTATTCTTTCTTCATGAAATAGAAGTCCCAACAGAAGACTCTAGAACCTCAGTATGATTATTCATACTGAACTCTTGGTGATTCAAACTTCCCTCTATGCCTTTCCATGTTAAAGAGGAAACAAAGACCAAAATGAAGTGAAAACAGTCCTGTTATATTGCAAACAATCCCACATTCTCAGTGATTCCTGCCACTACTTCCTTATCTCATCAATAACTATCTTTCATTCAGTCAATCATTTTGATCAACTTAATTTGCTTTGTTGGGCTTCACAGTTCAAGCATCAACCAAAGAATGCATATCAAGCATTTCATGAAAGCACCGCCACCAGGACCTACTGTAAGTAAACTCCTCTATCTATTCTTCTATGTACGATCTGTCACCCTACATGCTATCCACTGCATGAAGACCTCCTTGGTATTACAGGAGACTGTGACACAAGACTCCATAACTTTATTTGACAGTTTCATTCCAGTGCATACGATGTTCTTATAAGATTTACTTGCAAAGAATTCTCACTACTGCATAACTCCCACAATTTCCATTTGTTTGTTCTTACAAAAGAGCACAGTAAACCTGTTTATTAGTGAGGACACTTGAAATTTTCCTAAATACATTTTTAAAGGCAAACAAAATCACAATGGTCTTTTATTCTTATGAATGAGTTTAAAAATTTCCAACAGCCCCAACTTTTCTTTTTCATAATCCATAATGATATTATTGATCTGTTTGGTGGAAAATAAACAGCAAGCAGAAGATAAATCCCTTCAAACAGTTGTTTATAGAGATAAAATGTTTTAATAGAATGTTCTTTCTTATACATCATTAAATAATAAAATACAGAACGAACTACTTGAGGAAAATTCTAATGAAGGACTTTAATGGAATAATTTTTTGTGGACTTTCAAATGTTAGATGTCTATGAATATTTTACAATACAATTTGTATGAATTTAATTTAGTTGTAATAATAGAAACTTTTGATTCAGCTAAGCAGAATCCCAATAGATTTCTTTCAGTTAAGCATATTTGATCAGGTTATAACTAGACATGATTGAAAAATTTAGAGGCATATGATCTTCTCTTATGTCTCTTGGTAATTTCATGAATGGCAAAAACTCAACATACCAATTTATGTAGAGTTTCTAGAAACAGCAAAGCCTGATAGAAAGAAAATCATACCATTGAAATTTTAGAAAATTTAGTCAAGTTACGTTTATAAATTTAAAACAATATCCAAGCAGATGGGAGCAGTTGCCTGGCCGCAGTAAGTGGCTGAGAGTTACTAACAGAATTGTGACTTCTTAATACATTAATACATCATCCTTATTCTTATTCCTCTCTTATAGCATGTCAAGGCTATGGGAAAGTCAGCCCAGATTCTACCTACTTCATTTCATCACCGTTGTTTATTTAATGTCTCCTAGTTTCAAGATTTAATGTTTACAAATAGTCAATATGACATAAAACCTTGTGGTTCTGAGGTTTACATCAGGTGCAATAGACAAAGCTGACCTGATGGGGGAGTAAAATGCAGTAGGTCGTTATGATGAAGCACTTGCAGGATATTTATAACCTACATTTTTAATACATTTTTATTATGATTTCCGCTCATACAAACTTAATAGGTACACCAGTTCCCTCCCTCCCTCCTCCTCCCCCCGAACCCTCTGCTCTCCCTCCCCTCCCCCCTTTCTCCCTATCCCCCAGTGCCTCCTGCCCCAATTCCCAGAGAGTCCTTTATTGTGCATGCCTGATTCTCCTCTGGGCCCTCCTCTCCGATGACATACAAGGACCCAGTGGCATTTCCCTGAACCCTTTCCCATGTTCCCCTTAAGCATAGGAACACTACTGTGGCTGTCAATCCCTTGCCTCCAAGGATCTTGGTGCCTTTAGCAGATACTAGACTTTGTGAGGTCAATAGTGTATTGGACATTGCGCTGGGCATGCAAAGTCCAATTATGATTGCTTCGGCCCTAACTTGTGTGGAGTATTTTGCAAATCATTGCTCCTCCCATCCTTTTGCTCTTACAATCTTACCGCCCCCTCTTCCGCAAATTTCCCTGAGGTTCAGGATGGGCAGAGATTAGTCTGGCCTAGTTCTACGTGGTATAACCTACATTTAAGAGGGTGTCTACCTCTACCCATCTTAAACCTGAGCCTTTCCTACAACTTGCCTTGACTAAAAGACTATGGTGGAAATGTCACCGACTTCCATTGACAACTGGATTTGAATACAGCTAAACCCATATAAAAAATATGCATTACATTCAAAGCTCTGGAAGGTGTGTGAAGTACTCAGATTGGCAGTTTGTCCTAGTGTTCAATTAAGTCCATGCCCATCCCTAACCATGTGAAGGGAAACCAGCCTTGATCTCACTTGGTTAGCCAATTCTCCTGAGAGCTGTAGCCTAATCTGCAGTGTATTGAATAGCAGAAGGGTTCAAGGGGACCTGGATGATCCACAGGTTCATAAGAGATGACGGTTTCATTTTCTGAAGCCACCTACACTTGTGGTGAATTTTTAAAGGGCAATAAATAACCAAAGCAGACTCACTGCATGGAACAATTGTTATGTTAATGTTTTCCCTAGTCACAGAGGAAAGCAACTCTTACTTGTCCTTACTGCTTTGTTTCACTGATAAAATTTTAGAATCAGTAAGTCCTGTAATGCTACTAATGGCCAATGCAAGGAAACGTGACCAAAGAAGGCAAAATTGGAGATGTCTATTAAGATTGACACTGTCTTTTCTCAGTCATCTTCACTGCATTGATCCATCTGGATTATTTTTCTCATAATGGTTAGTTTACACATGATCATTGATAGAAGGTTTTAATCCCCAAATCCGATATTATAACCTGTGCAAAGGATACAGCTCTCAAAAATTCTCTCATGCTTCTTGCTTTTGACATCTCTACTGCCCCCCATAAATATACACTTATCCTATCTATCTTTGTAATTATAGATCTGACACCACACATACCTCTTTCCCACTTTTTAATTTGTATCACTGAGTTGGTATTAAAAAATATGCTACTTGTTTCTGTTCTAATCCTTGACCTTGACTAGCTACCCACCTAAACCTTTGACACCTTATAGGCACCCTTTTAAATGTCCAGTTTGGGCCTTTTGATCTGTATTCTAAGTCACTGTCGCTCTACCTAGGTATGGTATTATTATTTTTTTTTTTTACATTTCTCTGTCCTTTTAATTGTCTAAACTTATATATTCTGAAGGTACATAATTATCATTTTGCAAATGCTGTCCTATGTTTAAACATTTTACTCATTTCCTATTGCCCCAACCACAATATTTCTTCTTTTTTTACTTCATCACACACATTGTGTTTACTTTCTGACACCATTTCTAACATATCTATAGCACAGATCTTCTAGTTTTATCTTCACATCTCTGCATTTCTTTTCTTTTTTTCTTTTTTTAAAATTTATCTATTCATTTCTTCCACTCATACAAAGTTTTATTTTTTTTTATTTTTCTGCTTATACAAACATAACAGGAACCCCTGTCCCCTCCCTCCTTCCACCGCTCCCTGGACCTCCCTGTTCCCTCCCTGCTTTGTCCCTTCCTTTCCCTCCTACCCCCATCTCTGAAGCATCCTTTAATGAGTATATCAAACTTTCCTCTGGGTCCTTCTCTCTGATGAGTTGAAAGGACTCAGTGGCAATTCCTAGAACTCTTTCTTGTGTTCCTCTTAAGTATAGGAACACTATTGTGACTTTAATCCCTTGCTTCTAGGATCCTAGTGCCTTTAGTCCATGCTAGAATTTGAGGGGTCAATGATATGTTGGTCATTGCGCAGATCATGCAGAGTCCTGTTATAATTGCTTCGGCCCTAACTTATGTGGAGTATCTTGCATATCATGACTCCTCCCATCCTTGTGCTCTTACAATCTTACCGCCCCTCTTCCGCAAATTTCCCTGAGCTTCAGGATGGGGAGAGATTAGGCAGGCCTGACTCTAGGTGGTTGATATAGAGTCTCTGATGTTCTGAATTATGGTTTGTTGATTTTTTTTTCAGTTTTGCTGCTCCTGCAATGCCCTTGGCTCCATCCTGATAGGTATTGGATGTCACCCCTTCGCCAGAGATAAAAACCTGTTAAATTAGAGTCTTGTTTAAGAGTATATTCAAAGATAGATGGAATAGAATTAGGACACCATGGTGAGAGAGGGGTGAATCACCCATTTGCAGCCTATCTGGCAGCCTATATGCCCTGCCCTTCTAGTAAGATCATACCCCATCAGTTGGAAATGATCAGGAAGGAAAGTCTGTGAACTTAATCAGAAGTCTCATTACTTACTTGCAGTCCTTGATGGTGGCCTATTTTCTCTGCTAACATGGTCCCCTCTGTTTCTGATGGGGCCCTCCTTCCCCATCCCTCCTGTTTACAATCTTTACAATTACAATTTAGGTATTACAGAGATTTGTCTTTGAGTGTCTCTAAGTGAGTTTGGTACTAGGATCCACCTATTAGGGAGTACATATAGCGCTTAATTTTCCATGCCTGGGAATCTTCACACAATATAATTGTTTCTAATTCCATCCATTTCCCGGCAATACCAGTAATTCATCATTTTTGATGGCTGAGTAGTATTCCATTGCATAAATGTACCACATTTTCCTTATTCATTCGTCAACTGTTGGACATTTGGGCTGAATCCATGACTTTGCTATTGTAAACAGCGCTGCTATGAACATGGTCGTGCTTGTGCTATCGACGTGAATTTTTGCTGTATGAGGGGTTATTCCCAAGTATAGCAGGCTCATATGGCATTTCAATCTTTAACTTCTGTAAGAATCACCAGAAGGCCCTCCAGAGTGGTTGTATAAGCCTTCATTCCCATCAGCAATGTAGAAGAGTTCCCTTCTCTTCACAACCTCTCCAGCATTTGGTGTTGTTTGTATTGTGAATTTTTGCCATCCTGACCAGGGGTGAGATGATATCTCAGGGAAGTTTTGATTTGCATTTCCCTAATGGCTAAAGAAGTGGAGCATTTTTTAAGATACTTGTTAGACATTTTAATTTCGTCCTTGGCAAAGTTTCTTTTAAGTTCCAAGGCTCATTTTTTAATTGGGCCATTTGTTTCCTTGGTGTTTAGGTTTCTAAGTTCTTTGTACACTCTGGATAATAGAGCTCTATCAGATATATGGTTAGCGAAGGTTTTCTCCCATTCTGTGGGTTGCCTGTGTGCTTGAGTTACAATCTCTTTATCTGAACAGAAGCTCCTTAATTTCACAAGATCCCAACTGTTGAGTGTTGGTTGTAGTGACTGTGCTATTGGATATCCTTTCAGGAACTGTTGGCCTAGCCCAATCAACTCGAGGGAGTTCCCTACTCTTTCAACTATGGTTTTAATAGTCACTGGCCTTATATCGAGGTCCTTGATCCATTTGGAGTTAATCTTGTACATGGTGACAAATAACGGTCCAGCTTTAATCTGCATGTGGAGATCCAGTTTTGCCAGCACCATTTGTTGAAGATGCTATTCTTTTTCCATTGGATTTTTTGGGCCTCTCTGTCAAAGATCAAATGGCTGTAGTTGTGTGGGCTTATATCTGGATCTTCAACTCTTATCCATTGATCTGTGTGTCTATTTTGGAGCCAATACCAGGCTCTTTTTTACAACTATGGATTTTTAATATAGACTAAGGTTTGGTATAGTGATACCTCCAGCCATGTTTTTGTTACTCAGGATTGTTTTTGCTATCCTGTGTCTTTTGTGCCTCCATATGAATTTTGAGATTATTTGGTCAACTTCTTGAGAAACTGCTTAGAGATTTTAATTGGTATAGCATTGAATCTCTATATTGCCTTTGGTAGGATGGCCATTTTTATGATGTTGATTCTGCCAATCCAGGAACATGGGAGGTCTTTCCACCTTCTGATGTCTTCTGCAATTTCTTTCTTTAGGGTTTTAAAGTTTTCATTATAGAGGTCTCTTACTTCCTTGGTTAGGTTTATCCCAAGATATTCCATTTTTTTAGGGGCTATAGTAAATGGGATTATTTCTCTCAGGGCTTTTTCGTTTCTTTCATTCTGGGCATATAGGAAGGCCTCTGATTTTTGCACATTTATTTTGTATCCTGCCATCCTACTGAACTTCTGTATTAATTCCAGGAGATTCCTGGTGGAGTTTTTGGGATCATTCAGGTATAGGATCATGTCATCTGCAAAGAGAGATAACTTGACTTCTTCCTTGCCGATTTGAATCCTTTTTATGTCCCTTTCTTGTCTTATGACTTCAGCTAAGATTTCAAGTACAATATTGAATAGAAGTGGGGAGAGTGGACAGCCTTGTCTAGTTCCTGACCGAAGTGTTCCCCATTGAGTATAATCCTTGCTGTTGGCTTGTTGTATACAGCTTTTATTATATTGATAAAGGTTCCTTCCATTCCATTCCAACCTTCTATAAGGTTTTGATCATAAAGGGCTGTTGGATCTTGTCAAAAGCTTTTTCTGCATCTATCAAGAGTATCATGTGGTCTTGAACTTTGGACTGTTTATATGGTGAATTATATTTACTGATTTGCATATGTTGAACCAACCTTGTGTGCCTGGGATAAAGCCTACTTGATCCCCATGGATGATCTTTTTGATATGTTTTTGAATCCGATTTGCTTAAGACTTTATTGAGAATCTTTGCATCTATGTTCATCAGAGAGATTGGCCTATAGTTTTCTTTTTTAAGTATATCTTTATTAGGTTTTGGGATTAAGATGATATTAGCTTCATAGAAGGAATGTGGTAGTGTCCCTTCCTTTGGTATTTGATGCAACAGTTTAAGGAGTATTGGTGTTATTAGCTCCTTAAATGTCTGGTAGAACTCTGTGCTGAATCCATCTGGTCCAGGACATTTTTTGGTGGGAAGATTCGAGATTACTTCTTCAATTTCCTCATATGTTATAGGACTATTTAAATAATTCACAACTTCCTGATTCAATTTAGGTAAGTTGTGTTTACTTAGGAATTCATCCTTCTCTTTTGTGTTGTCAAATTTCACAGAGTATAAGTTTTTGAAATATGATGTTATAATTCTCTGGATTTCTTGGGTATCAGTAATGATAACTCCATTTTCATTTCTAATTTTGTTAATTTGGGTTTTCTCTCTCTTGCTTTTGGTTAATTTCGCTAGGGGTGTATCAATCTTATTGATTTTTTCAAAGAACCAGCTTTTTGACTGGTTGATTTTTTGTATCGTTTTCCTAATCTTGATTTCAGATATTTCTCCCCTTATTTTGGTAATCTCCTCCCTTCTACTGCTTTTGGGATCAGATTGCTTTAGTGTCTCTAAAGCTTTAAGCTGCATTGTTAAGTTATTTATTTCTGATGATTTCATTTTTTTGATGTAAGCATTAAGAGCTATGAACTTATCTCTTAGGACAGCTTTCATTGTGTCCCAGAGATTTTGGTAAGTTGTACTTTCATTATTGTTCACTTTCAGGAAATCTTGAATTTCCTTTTCAATTTCTTCCTGAATCCAATTCTCATTCAACATCATAGTGTTAAGTCTCCAGGAGTTAGTGTATTTTCTGTTTCTTGTTGTGTTGTGGATGTCAAGCTTTATGCTGTAGTGGTCTGACAAGATGCAGGCTAGAATTTCAACATTCCTGTATATGTGGAGATTTGTTTTGTGACCCAATATGTGATCTATTTTGGAGAAAGTTCCATGTGCTGCTGAGAAATATGTGTATTCTTTGTTGCGTGGATGAAAAGTATGATAGAGATCTGTAAGGTCCATCTCAGTAAGGGTTTGATTAAGCTCCAAAGTGTCTCTGTTAAGTTTTTTACCTGTTGGTCTATCCCATGTTGAGAGGATGGTATTGAAATCCCCAAGAATTATAGTTTTGGCATTGATTTCTCGCTTTAGACGTTGTAGGGTTTGCTTAATGAATGTGGGGGGAGGGGGAGCCGTATTGGGTGCATATATGTTCAGTATTGTGAAGTCTTCCTGGTGAATTGTACCTGTGACTAAAATGTAGCATCCATCTGTGTCTCTTATGATTTTTTTTTGGTTTGAAGTCCACTTTGTCCGATAGCATAATGGCTACCCCTGCCTGTTTTCTGCCTCCATTAATTTGTAGAATTGTTTACCAGCCTTTTATTTTTAGGATGTGCCTATCTTTTGTGGTGAGATGGGTTTTCTGCAGGCAGCAGATTGATGGAATTCGATTTTTAATCCAAATTTGTAATCTGTGTCTCTTGATCGGTGAGTTAAGTCCATTAACATTTAGTGTTATAATGGAAAAATATTTTTAATTCCAGGCATTTATTATGTTTAGTGGCTTTTGTAAGTATATTGTTTCGCTTTTAGTGGTGTTATACTTCCCTTCTGTTCTCCTGGATATGCCTGTTTTTTTCTTCAAGCTTGAGTATCATTTCTAGCATTTTTTGAAGGCCTGGTTTGGTGGACATGTATCCCTTCAAGTTGTCTTTGTGCTGGAAGATTTTTTTTTCTCCCTCATCATGATGAATAGTTTTGCGGGGTATATCAGCTTGGGTTGACATTTTTGCTCATTCAATACTTGAAGTATGTCTCTCTAAGCTCTTCTCGCTTTTACTGTTTCGACTGAGAAGTCATTTGTTATTTTAATAGGTTTACCTTTAAAAGTGACTTGTTTTTTTCCCTTGAAGCTCTCAGCACCATTTGTTTATCTTGAATGTGGAGTGTTTTCACTATTATTTGCCATGGCAAGTTTCTATTTTGGTCATATCTGTTTGGGGTGTGGAATGCCTCTTGTATATGAATGGGCCTCTCTTTTTTTAGATGAGGAAAGTTTCCTTGATGATCATTTGAAAAATTTCCTCAGGTGTGGTATTTTGAGATTCCTGCTCTGGTATTCCATGAATACCCATGTCAGGCTTCTTCAGGGTGTCCCATAACTCTTGAATATTTCTTTGGAGTATCTTTTGGGTTTTAACAACCTCTTCCATTGAGCTGGTTAATACTCCCACTTTGTCTTCAAGGTCTGAAATTCTGTTTTCTGCTTCCTTAGTTCTGCTGATAAGACTCTCTGTTGAGTTCTGGGTTGAAGATAACTTGTCTTTTATTTCAGTTTTAAACTCTGCTTGAATCTGTTTCAACTGCTCTATGCCTGTTTTTGTTGCTTGAACTGTTTTTCTCAACTCCTCCAAGTGTCTATTGTGTTCCTCTTCAAAGTGATTGAACATGGTAATGATCATGTTTTGAAATTCGTTATCCTGGGTCAGGCTTTCTTGGCCATTTTCCGTGGGTTTGTTCTGGTTGGAGTCTATCCTTATGGGATTAATTCCTTCAGTGGGAGATTTGTTTAGTTGGGTGTTGTTTCTCATGGATTTGCACTTTGACTTGGGCATTGTCGTTTTAACTCTTACAACCTTCTTTCAATTTCTGTCCGTTTTTCACTGAACTGAATTATTTGGCCTCTGGTTTTGTGGTTGGGCGGGGTTGGAGTTATTTAACCTAGGGAGCTGGGGCATGGCCCAGGGGGCTCCTCCCTGGTCCAGGGCAGTGCAGGCTCTGGCTGGCTAGTGGGAGGAGCTGGGTCCCTTGTGCTGCCTGGGGTTGTAGGGGTGGGCGGGGGCGGAGCTTACCTAGGTCAAGGTGAGTCCAGGTGGCACTGCTAGCATCTTGAGCGGCGGGTGGGGAAAGGGGGTATGGTATCATTTTAATTGGAAGTGGATAAACAAATATTTTTTTCTCCCAGGACACAAATAATTTAAAATTGCAATCACCTATAAAACAAAATGATTTATTAATACAAAGTTGTATATTCAATAACTGATCATTTCCTTTTCTTTTGATATTTAGCCAAAGTCCTGAATCCTCTGAAAGTTCCTTTTTCCAGGGCAGCAAAGTCTTATTATCTTTAATAGAATCTGTAAGTGATTTTTACAGTGGAAACAGAACAAACATCATGGCACACTTGATATGTAAGTCCTACAATATCTCCTGGTTCTGAAACTTCCCTTCCTTTTTCTCTAAGGAAGTCATCCAAGGAACAGGGCACTGTGCATTCACAATGTGGATACAACGATAGATTGCTTATAATCATTTAAGATTTTTAGTATGAAAATATATTCAGCTCGAGAAATCTCTTCTCAGACTTAACAACTATTTTGATTATTTCTTCTCTGGTTAGTTTTGCTACAGAAATTTTATTATTGTATGGTTTTAATTGAGAGAACAATTAAGAATGGAAAATTTAAGTTATTCAAAATTTATTTATTTATGTGTGTGTTTTTGTGTGTGTGCGTTTGCATACGTTAGAAGGCACTTGAGTGTGTGTGCTTGTGGAGACACCAGGGTAACATCAGGAATCATCCTGGATTGCTTCTACCTCCTTATTGCTTTGTTTTAGGGTTTCCCAGGTTTTGTCCTCTAGGACCAGAATTGCAGGCTACTGCCATTTCTGCCAGGCATTTTTACATGGGATCTGGGGATCTCGGGATCTGAACTCTGATCTTTATGCTTATTAGATAGGTACTTGAACCCTGAGCCATCTCGCCAGCCCGTTATTCAAAACTGCACTAGAACTGCACTAGTTTGAATTTTTTTCCTCTCTGAATTTCTCTTTTCTTTTCTCTTGTGATGCAGAGGCTCATTCTGTAGCCCAAGTTTGTCCAAAACTCACTATGTAACACAGGCTGATTTTATGATTTCTTGCATCAGTATGCCATGTAGTTGGATTGAATATTTGGACCATCATGTATAGCTGAATTTTCTTCTGCTAAAGACAATGATTTGGGAAAAAAATGTGTTGCATGCTTAAGTTATATATGTTTGGCCTATCCACATCTACATTACAGCACTCTTTTAATTTTCATAAAAGCAAAATCTCCCATTGAGTACAGTTTAGATATCAAGAAGAAATTTGACATTAATTGGGAAAGGAGACATGATCTGAGACTCAAAACATAAAAACCTACAGATCACACAAAGAGAGAAGTGACTATCACATATGGATTTAAAATAGGAGGCAAAGCCCACAGTTCTGATCACTGGACATGATTCTGATAATGGTATTGTGGTAACCAGGTCATAGAGATTGCAGGTGTGAAAGGACAGGTTGCCTGCCAAGACTCCCTCCATCTCTGCATTACAGTGGTGATGGTCAACAATGAGAGCCCATAGCTCATGTTTCATTTCATACCAACAACCACCTCAAGGCTGAGGACAGGCTGTAATGTTTTCTCTCCTCTTTTATGAGAAAACTGACACTCTAAAAATTCTTGACTTTCCTAATATTATTACTTTCACTAAGAGACAATTCAAGATATGGCTAATAATAGAGAATAAGCATATCAATTCTTAGGACACTGGGCTTAGGTTAGGCCCTCCTTGAGGGAGAGAACTGAATCATTCTGCATTTGTGCCCAAACCAGAAAGGCTTTAAGTATGAGATGAGGTTGGGAAAAGTTTTAAAAAATGAAAGAAAATGCCACATCTACATACTAATGAAGAAATAAAATTGGCTATCTTAATAGGAGGGATGCTTCATTAAACATTTCCTTGTTAAAGTCCAATTGACATATGCTCAGAAAGCTACGCCCCTGTTTCTTATCAGAAGAACCAACAGAGGTTTCCAGACCAGACAGCAGACAATGAATAATTTTATTTGATTATGTGAACACTGAGTAATGCTGTGGCCCCACTCTTTTGGAGACAGAGCTCTACCAAATAGAATAAATCTTGATAAAGAAATGCAAAAGGGTGTCTGTAGCTTATCTGTCCTTCTTGACTATAGCTATATTTTAAAACAACCGCACGTAAACAGATTCAGCTATTCAGTGATTTTGTTTGTTGTTTGTTTGAGACAGGACCTTATGAGTTATCAGTCCGGTTTACTGAGTATTGGGATACAGGAAAGCCTGAGTATTGGGATACAGGAAAGCATCCCATGGCTCTAAACTATTTATCTCCCACCTCATGATTTTATAAAGGCAACAGATGAAAAAGGATAGGTATGTGATCCCCAATAAATTTGAACACATATGGTTAATATAAACATCTTCTACCAAGACGAATGCTAATATCAGGCCTTTAACCTGAAACATTGGCCTACATTTCTCTGGCTGTGGTCTTATAATCATATACTGGTTTCTCATAGGAAATCTTCAATAGTAACTGTTACATTATTTCTAAGTTTGTAGTTGTTTAAAAATAGGGTCTTCCCTCTACAGGTTGCACCAGATCAGCTGAGTCTTCTAGAACTCTCCATCTGTGTGTGTCTCTGCAGCTCTCTGTCTCCCAATATGGCCTCTTTACTGGGAGCTCATGTGGCTGTGGAAAGTGTTAGTTAGTTAGTACACTGCCGTTTCTCCAATCTGCCTTCCATTTTGACTTAGCTCCTCCAAGATCTTCTGTGACTATTTTCATATAAAGCAACTTTCAGATCAGCCTGGAACTAAATAAAGGGAAAAAAAAATAACAGTTTGCCCTGACTACAGACATGCATACTAATGTTTTTAAAACTGTGCTAAGAGAAATGTGACTCCTGAGATCTGCACTGAACATTCAACCATGACCGAAGCTTAGTATTGGTGTTTTGGGCATTTTTTGACAAACATATATTTTTAAGTTTGACATACAATAAAAAGCTTTGATAGTTACTCAGTTATGCTGCATAATATATAATGCTTAGCTATGCCTGTGTTGAAGCAAACTGAACATGTATATAAGTATTGGTATCACTCTTTTGAGACAGATACATTTTTTAAGTCAGTTTCCGATGCTTTTAACTTTGGGTATGTTACCCAAGTCTTTGAGCTCAAGTTTCCTTACCTGTGACACTGGGATGATGTTGAATATCCCATAAAGTTGTATTAGGAAGAGAAAAATGTAGGAAGAACACTTAACAATGTGCTTGTACTTAAGGAACAGGGACATCATGGCTTGCAATTGAATGAAAACAAGCAATAGAGATATTAGAATAATTGATAGTCAAAGACAAATATGAACAAGTTTTAAAAATCCACAATGTTGTTTGTATTGTGGATTTTTGCCATCTTGACTGGGGTGAGATGATATCTCAGAATAGTTTGATTTGCATTTCCCTGATGGCTAGTTCAGAGGCCCATTTTCTAATTAGGATAATTATCTCCTTGGTATTTAGTTTTTTAAGTTCTTTGTGCACTCTGGATAATACAGCTTTATCAGATATGTGATAAGTGAAGATAGAGGGTAACCATCAGGCAAATGGGATGCTGAAACCCCTGCCCCCCATTGCTGTGTCCAACTCCTATTCTTCTATCAACCTCTGAGTCTCTTCTAATATTAAGATCTTCATTTAAACAGTCTTTTATCTTTGGTTAGGAGGTAACCTTCGATACCAATCTGGTTGCAGCCAAGGGCAGTGAAGAAAAAGCAAAGCTGAAAACAACAACAAACCACAGACCCTACATTACTCACCTGGAACCAGAACAACCAAATCTCTCTCCATCCTAAGGCTTAGGGAACCTTGAGGAAAGGGGGGAGGGCAGCAAGATTGTAAGAGCCTAAAGATGGCGAGGACAAATGATATACAAGATACTCCACACAAGTTAGGGCTGCAGCAGCCAGAATTGGGCTTTGCCTGATCTACACAATGGCTGACATGTCAACGAGCCCCCAAAAGTCTAGCATGGATCACAGGGGAGAAGGCTCCAGGCAGTAGGATCCTTAAAGGCAAGGGATTAAACAGTCATAATTGAGTTCCCATACTAAGGGGTGGGGGGAGAAGGGACTCTTGGCTATGCCACTGAGTCCTGAACCCTTACTAGGGTGGAGGACTCAGAGGGAGGTTTGGCATTCACATAAAGGGATGCTCCAAAGGATGAGAGGGAGAAAGAGGGAGGCACTGAGATAGGAGGAAGTAGGGAAGGGTGTGAATTTAAGGATGGAAGGGGGGAGAGTGCAGTGGGGGATGGCTGGATAGGGAAGGAGAGAGGGAGAGTACGGGATACCTATGGAGCTTATATGATTAGGAAAAAAATAAAATGTGGAAGAAAAACATCTGCAGTATTCAAAGAACTGAAATTGTTTAATCTAGGATCTAGGCAAATAGATGATGTCATCTGAAACCTGAAAATGGACCAAAAAAGAGGATCTAGTTGTTCTCTGCAGAGGTCCAGACAATAGACTCTCATGGCAAGAGGAAGCATTTGGGTGTAAAAATAAATTTCATTCTAAAATTTAAATGCAGCTGAAATCTACTAATTCCATTTCAGGAATTCTACATACACACTTCAATAAATGGAAACAGTTTAACATAAATTCTGTTAATTTATTTAAAGTATAATTGGGAAAATGGCAGACAGAAAGGCGGGAGAGGAGAAGCCAGAGAAACTGTGGCCAAGCTGAGCCACCAGATGATCTAAAGGAGAAGCAGAAAAACCTTTGAAAACTTAGACTGTTTCTTCCAGTAATGAGGGAAAGGTTCCAGTTGCATCAATGAGAAGTGATCGGCTGAAACTGACCTCCGAAACAAAGATCAAGTTTGGATTTGCCATAGGCAGTCAGATGCCAAAAAAGTATCAGCCATATCCATCAAACTTGGATCAAGTAAGCCCAAAGAAACTGTTAGGACTCTTGCTCTAAAAATCCTTTCCGTAGCAGCAGCTTTTAACAAAGATGAAGACAGTGAACCAGAACAAATTCCTCCTGGAGCAAAGATGAAGATGAAGAATACTGTAAGGGAAACACCCACATCAACTGGACCAAACGCCTCTAATAAAGGAAAGCATGGTTTTCCAATAACCAGAAGCTGTGAGAAAGAAATATAAAGTCTCATCTAGGAAATGTTCACAACTAAGACAATTAAATAATGTGTTTTGAAATTGGGATACGGGGTGAGTGTAAAGTTAAAAGGAAGTTTTCTTTTGTGAAGAATTGTTTAAAACTATCTTTGGAGACACTTTTATCTTGAATTTTTTTTTAAAAGACTGAGTGGTGCACTAATAAATGAGAGTTTGAAATTATTTTTATATACAGATTTCAAGACATTTGTTAATTTTCTAGTCTCGTGTAATTAGTTTCCAAAAATTATACACAATAAAGAAGTTATTTTAAAGAATTGCATATCTTTTTAGACTCAACTATTAACCCATTAAGAGGGAAGTAAAAAATTACTGTTTTAAACTGCAGGCAGTTACTCTCCTAACTTCAAGCTCTCATCACCTAACACTGGCTCCCAGGAACAGCCTTATAGATGGGAGTGTTGTGTTTAAAGAAAATATTACTGGATTATTGACGAAAGGAAATCTAGCTAAAATTAATTTTTTTCTTTATTTACATTCTAATATTTTGTTTAAGGTTATAATTTATTAAGTATTGCATTGCTATCAGTGGATACAGATGCTTAGCTCTTAAATTTTTTTCAAAAAAATTTTATGTGAAGTATTGAGTATTTGAAATAGTTCACTTCACTTTAATGGATCCTATGACCTTCATTAATCTTCAAAGAATACTATTTATACCAAAATAAATCAGTATTTTGAATGGGTTTCTTCTCTTTGTTCTTGTTCCTAATTCCTATGAGCATTTCTACCATAATTTGAGATAAATCTTTCTTTTAAAGTACAAACCACCACCAAAAATATAAATATACATCTTCTTTTAAGTATTTGGCTGGTTTTTATTTTTAAAAGGGTTAAATACCTAAAAGAAATAACATTGTATAAAGACAAAAATGAGAAGATGCATTTTTTGTGACTTTATTGATATGTTTGTTACTGACTTGTTAGATCCAATTCCTATTGGACTCACTAAAAGATTTCTCATTAGTATGGTTCTGTGGCTTATTTTAAGTATATGGTTTCAAAACATTTTAATTACTGAAATAGGAGGAAAGAAGGTGCATCTTCAAACACATCTCATGAAATCTCTCACCACATATACTCTATTACAGTGTATATTATAGGGTGTTTGTTTTGTATTTTTGTATTGTATATGGACTTTTTTAATGTGACAGTTCATATCTTTAAAAACATAGATGGTGAGATAATTTCCTTCATAACCACAATGTTAAACTTGGAGGTAGCTTCAGAGAATTTTATTGGTGGTCATTATTTGCGGAGCTCCTATAATAGGTAAGAACTTCTGAGAAACAGCCTGTGGATACTTCTAACACTTTTTTCAGTTATATTTAAGTTTAGAATCAACCTCAAGTAAAACAATGGAAATGTACATAGCACCATTAGTTTTTACCATGGTTTAATTATATCAAGATACATAAATGTAATGTTTATGTAGGCAGATTGTCCATTTTGTTTATTCATTTTGGTGTTTGATAAAATAATAATACCTCTCCTACATATTCTTTACTTGGTCCAAATGAAATATTAACCCAAGGTCAAGGAAAGGAGAGAAAAATGACTGTCTACTAATGAATGTCTACTAAAATACCAATAAATTTTATCAAACTCAAAAAATTAAAGTAGAATTATGCATAATAAACAAAATATGGCATATCTGTACAAGGGAATGTTTTTAGTAATTAGAAGTAAGAAAATACCATCATCTGCTGCAACCTGATGAGCTTTGAAAGTATTATGTCAAGCAGAAGAGCCAGCAAAGAAAAGAACACATAGTTTCTGATTCTATTGTGTGAAAAGTCCAGCCAAGGTACATCTGTAGACAGAAACCAGATTAGTGTTTGCTTAAACAAAAATGTAGGAGGATCCTGAAGAAGGATATCAAAAGGAAACAGGTTTTTATGTGGTAAAAATTAAATAAAATGGTGATAATTGCACAACCTTGTTAAAAGCCATGAATTGTACTCTGTGAAGTGGTGACACCTATGATATATGGATTATGTGTTCATAATATTGGAAAGGTTAAGTGTAAGAAAGGGTACAAAAGTCATGACACATTACTGATGTTCTAGGCCATCAGACTCTGAATGGCATGATGTTCTTGGAGATGGAAAACAGCTTGGAGACTGATTTGGGATGCTGTCTCTCTGGTTAATTTTTAAACTTTGCTCAAGTTTTTCTTGTCCTAGGCTTTGAAGTTCATCTCACCCTGATCACACCTATAGAATATCCCTCCTCTTAGTGGTTTTATTGTGCAGAATGGGTTTTATTATTCAGAATCGTCTTTCTTTTTTCAGAACAGAAATAAATAATTCATTAAGTAACATGAAAGTAGATTGGTAGTGTGCAATATTAAAGGCGTCCAAAGATGCATTGCATATTTGTATTACAGAAAGACAAAAAACAAAGTAAATTTCTCACTTTACTCACTACTTTTTTCTTGATTCTATAATTAATGATCGCAATCAAATATTTGATTACCCAGGGTAAAACTAACTTTCCTATAGCAATAACCAGTTATAAATGGGAAAAAACATTACCAGTTGGTAGTGCATCAAAATTATATGATTTGTAGCAAAAAAATTGGCAGTAAAACAGGATATATTGTGAAAAGAGTTTGAGTTTAGTTTTTGTTTATCTAAACTTGGGGAATGTATAAGACATTAAATGAAATGTTTTAATATAAACTGACAGGAGTTTGGTGACATGCAACACAAGGATTTCAAGTGGAGATATTCTTATGACATGTGCTGAAAACATATCCACAATCACCGCCTTCTGCAGCCCATGAATAATGAATGCTTGCCTCTTTGCCACCTATGCCATGTGGAGTCTAATCTACAAGGAAGCTGATATTCGGTTCTTAAATGTGATGTACAGATGGAGGTTTTGATAGTATTGGAAGTCCCAAAAAAGGAAAAAAAAAAAGGATACTTTTTTTGGATTTGTTATATTTATAAAGTGAAATCTAATTATTTGTCACATCTTTGATTATTTTATGGTCTGCTATGATGAATTATAATCCAGATCTTTAAAAAGTCATATAAACCATAAGGAGAAAGAACGGATGAAATCCTGATCATCATAAAAATATAATTAGCTACGGCAATTTCTGCATCAGAGAGAACTGCATATTTTATGGCTAGCAGAAGTACAGTGAAAGCTGCCAGGGGCGACAGCTTGGATAGAGGGATGGAACGGACTCAAGTGCTTGTGGACTCACAAGGAAGCCACCACCCCCAGAATCTCAGGCTCCTCACTTAATGGGGAGACGACTGGTTAGGCCACATGACCTCTGTCTCTTTCTTATAGATTTTCAAAGATCTGAAAGTCCATGATATGGCACTGAGTAGTCTCAATGATTAATAAAGACAATAGAATGCACAGCCCTTTCAATTGCATTTTAATTAAATACCCATTATAATCAAGTTTATCTGTTAAGTGTCTTAAGTATTAGGATTTTAAGCCAATAAAAATGGAATAGTCATTTCAGGTACTGTTACAAAGGGGCTTATTATAAACAGAATATACTCTTAAGTTCACTAAAGGAAGCCCTATTCTAAAAGACATTAGTTCTGGACAGATCACTTGATAATGCACTAAAGAAAACTAGTTTACTCTTGCTTTTCATGGTAGACAAAATTAATTATACTATGTATTCAAGTCTAGAATATGAATACTTTTCTAAATATAAATTTTGAGAAATGTGAGGTGTTTTATTTCTGTTTTGTATATTCCTCTGCAGTGACAAGACCTAAAGTCCATGTCACCTTTGCCAGTCCAGACAGTTCACAGTGAACCTTTGTGACGCTCAGTGTGCCTTTGATCTTTTTTTAATGCATTCATTCATTTATTATTGTATGTGTGCGTTTGTGTGTGTGCGTTTGTGTGTGTGTGTGTGTGTGTGTGTGTGTGTGTGTGTGTGTGTGTGTGATGTGTGAGAGAGGGACACATAGTGGAGAAACAAAAGTGACCTCAGGAATCATCCTGGATTGCTTTTACTTCCTTTTTGTTTCTCTCTGGGATTTCCCAGCCTCTGCCACTAGGCCGAGAAATACAGGCCACTGCCCTTTCAGTCTGGTGTTTTTACATGGGACCTGGGATCCAAACTTAGGACTTCTGCTTGTGAGGCAGAATCTTAACTTCTGACCCATCTCTCCAGCCAGTCCTTGACTTTTGTGGGAAAATAATTTTAAGTAATTCCTTGAGAGGTAAAATAAATGCATAGCCTACATATGTAAGATGCACAGACAAATGAATGTACAAATATACATGTAGAACACAGAAAATCAGTCTCAAAAGTTTGCACATAATAAAGGTGGCTTACCTTGTTTAATGAATCAGTCAGATATGAAATTTGGTTTTGTTCTAATAGTGGCATAAGCAAAGATTTAACTGTCAGTCTAACTTCAAATGATACTTGTTAAGATCAGCACTGATTTAATAATGGAGCAATCTATTCCTTGCTGTCAATTTGCTAGGGCATATACCAGTGTAAATGTTATACTCATAGACTCAGGTAGGTTTTGCATGTTACTAATATCAAAACTCAATGAAGCTTTTAAGATGAGGAATTTAAAGCTTGTTTAACTACAGAATGACACAACCATGCTTACAACTTAGATAAAAATGATTTAAAAAAAACTAGTGTTGTCTGTACTATTGCCCTATTAGTGTTGTATGAACTGCAGTACACTGTCAATCTTTTTCAATCAAATAGACAAGAATGTGAAAATCCATCTACATCTGAGTCCAATGTTAGAATGCGTCCGTGCGTGTCCATTTTCCTTTAGCTGAAGCTACGGTCATTGTCCTAATGTCAATGTAAAATATAAAGAAGAAAATCTACACTCTTCTAGGCTAAAAGGGAGAAATTAAATCTCTCTCCTCTAGAGACCAAGCTGCAAATGCATAAACTAATTAACCATTACCAGCTAAAGAACCAGATGAGGGAGTCTTGTACAATTATCTCTTCTAGGAAGGCTCAGGGGGCCCTTTCCTTTTTCTTACAAAACAGTAGTATTAAAAGGTAAGAAGATAAAGTCAGAAGAATTGAAAAGCCCGAATCCCCCTGGAATGAATGAGAGTAACCATTACATGTATATGCCAACAGGAAAAGAGGCAGAAGAGTCATCTTAATCTCTCTCACAGGGTCTTTGAGAAACAGAAAAACAACTTTTGTTTTTATTATACCATAGTACACAAGCTTATATTTTAATGCACACAAGTATCAAATCGTGTGCTGCTTACATTTTGGTAGGATTAATGCCGAAAATTATTTTTCTAAACCGACTAACTTGACCTCTCCTTCTGTCCCCTTGATGAAATCATCAGCAAAGACAATGGCAGTTGGTTGAGGTTTCTATGGTGATTTGAATTGAGGACTCAGAGATTCTCCATTTCACTTTGAGAAGCAGATTAGAGGATACTTTGCTAAAAAATGATTTTATTACTTATTTTGTTTTTATGTGTATATATGTGTGAACACATCCAGGAAAGTCAAAGGGCACTTTTTAAAATATTTTTTCCTTGCATGGTAAGTACTTTTATCTATTAAGCTATCTCCTCTGCACTATTTTTAAAAGCTCTCCCTATACAAATTCACATAAACACACATGTGCACACGCATGTATATACACACATTACATAACATTTTAAAAATATTTTGGGATCATATAAGGACTTACATGCTTAAGTGAGTCTAGCTCTAATTCTGTTCAACTCAAAGAGTGACAACAGCTAAACGAGTCCATCTTATTACAGTGTGTGGCTATAGCAGTCAGCTGAAGGGATTTACAGTTGAGTAGTTTTGCACTATAGAGCTCCATGATGACTTTTAGCCCTTTATGGGTGACCTGCAGTGTTATGTCTATGATGATCTCTTGTCATTTTTCTTTTCAACATTATAGACAGTCTTCCTTCCCTGCTCAGATCTCATTCAACATATTGCTTTCTCTCCTGTACCAGCAGTGTCCAGCTCCTGGGAGTTTTTGTGTCAAATACCTCTCACTCTAGTGCTCTATAACCTTGTAAATAAACTGTATTTCTTCTATGCCAGGTTCCTATCAATTAAATAAAGTTTAGAGTGAGCAATGCCTGCAATGGTATCTGTTATTCAAGTTTTTCTATGCATTTAGATTGCATGGTTGTAAAATAATTACATATTTCAGGAAATACAGAAAACAGTCTGGAAGAATTTTTCTTGATGTAGCAAACAAATTTGATTTTATGAAATGTAACAAATCATTGCATAGTCAAATCACATCATAGAAACTGTTATTTTAGTGTTTGTTGGTAATATAATCAAATGTAAAATTATTTATAATTAATTATGATATCATGATTCAAAAATGAAATTCATTAAAATATACAAAATACCCAGAAAAATTAAAAACTGCAGATTTGATTACTGAGTGCCTTGTGCCTCAATTTGTCTAATGTCATACAGATAGCAAGTAGCAAAGGATTTTTTTCCTGATATCTGCACTCTGCAACTTCCACAGCAAAGAGGTAGCATCATGTGCAGATACGATTTGAGCATCACATTCTATCAACTTTCTTGTTGTATTGTACACTTATAAGCAAATAGCTATTATCTGAGCCAGGTACATAAGCACAGTTAATTTTCATCTTAGAAATGTGTAGGCAATGTGAAAGTGAATTCAACAGGTAATTTGTAAATGTTTAGCTTCTGCCTTATTTGTTTTTAATTCTGTCCTGTGGGATGGTTTATCCATTTTCATGATTTCACTGTGTCTTTTCCTGATAGGTTTCCAATTTACATTTCTGATGTTTATCTCCTGTAACAGATTTTGTCTGTTATTTTAATCCATCATTCCTGAACGATTCCTTACCAAACTGTGTCTTCTTCCTGGCTCACTATCCCTGAACCAACGCTCCATCCTCAACCACAACCGGAGACACTGGTATCACCCATCACTGATCCCTAGCCTATCCACAGCATCTCTTGATCCTTCAAATGTTTATTTACATCTCCTATATTATTTTGTTTCAACAATTTTATTTCCAGACTTTATTCTCAAAAGCACACATGAATACATTTTAGTTTTTAAAAATTTAAATTTACATACAAAATTGAAATAAATGTACTATCATCTAAATTCTAGTTTACTGGTTCACTTTTATAATCACTGTTAATTTAGATCCTTAAAAAATTTTAACATATGTGTTTTGCATCTGGCAAAATAGAGTTATTATGAGTGACTGAATGTATGCATTTAATATACATCATATGATTTTATGTGTGTTTCTGTAACTTTCTTTTTTACCCAGTGACAACTTTGGTTTCAAACATAATGATACATGTAGAAATAGTTCGTTCTTTTATTTTTTCGCTATTCCTCTTATTTAATATGCACAACATATCATTCATATGAGATAAAATGTCTTTCACATTTTTGCAGAGCAGAGAATATATTTTACATGCAAAATTTTTAAATGTCTCTAGAAAGGAATTCATAAAGAGATGAGATGTTCAGGTTTTAATTCACCCCTCCTTAATTATCTAGTTGAACATATCCACTGTCATTGCAGCATTATATCAAAACAAAAAGTTGAGGGGTTCATTACTCCCTATTCCAAGAGACTTTGTGAGGATAAACATTGACAAACAAGAGAACCTACTAATAAAGACATCTCCACCTGTAATCTCCCATAAGTAGCACTAGGGTTTAGAAGCACACTACCACTTTTGGCTTTGTCAAATATGAGGATTCAAACTTATATCCTTGTGCATTTATGACAAGCACATTACACACTGAATCAGAGCCTTAGGTTTCCTTTCTTCACATATATATATATTTTTTTTTTATTTATTCAATTGTGCGTGTATACGTGTGTGTATGTATGTATGTATGTATGTATGTATGTATGTATGTGTGTGTGTGTGTGTGTGTGTGTGTGTAGAACCACGGATTGTGTGTAGAACCACGGACGAATTTGGGAACCACCATGGATGCCTCCACCTCCTCCTTGTTTACTCTGCCCCGGGATTCACAGGCTCCACCCTACCAAGACCGGAAACGCAGGCCGCCTCCGCTTCTGCCTGGTGTCTGTCTATACGTGGGGTCTAGGATCCGAACTCAGGATCTTCCGCCTGCAAGGCAGAGGCTTAACCCCTGAGCCACCTCTCCAGCCCCCTTTACATATATTTTTAAGCGTGTCACTTACTTTCTATTACAGTAATGTTAGAAATATTCTTATATAAATATTGTTAATTGGTTAAGAGGAAATTCAGGTCGTATGATATGGATATTTTCAATTTTCAAATTGTCTACAAAGAGGTTATGCTGAATATGCATTATCTATATCTTGTTGACTATTTTCATATGGTTTATTGTTTCCTCTCCCTATATTCCTGTACTTACCCCTCATACTCTGTCAGACCAGTCTGATAAGTGATATGGTATTGTACTGTAATTGCTAACATTCATCTTGTAAATGTAGCTTAGACTAACTTTTCATTTCCTTGCTTTCCTAGTCTTGTATTATTTTGCTTTCTCTCCTTTGCAATTTGTTAATATGAGTTGTAGGAATTATTAGCCTTTACGCGCCATGTCTGTTGCAAGGATCTTTTCCAGGGGGAAGATGAACTACACTCCTTCACTTGAGGTCAGTGTTTTCACTTAGAAAGAGTCAGGAATCAGAAGACCAGTGAAGGTCAAGGTCAATATCAGTAAAGTGGGGGCCAGAGAACTGAGAGAACAAAGGGCCTTCTTTTCTAAGAAGAAGTTCACTGAAAGGATTTTTACCCTCCAATATTATGACTTTGCAACCTCTTAGGCTTCAATAACTAGCTCATAAAATTCAGTAATGGAAAGACATTGAAGGAACATTCAGCAACTGAGAGATTATGAGTGTAGAAAATCACCACATCCTTTGAACCCTTTGGGCTGCCACTGTAAATTCAATGGAGTTTTACTAACCCCAAATGCTTTAGCAGAAAGAGGGCAGAGGCATGCAGCCCCTCCCCACTATTTCCAGGAGCACTTTCTACAGTTCTTGTCTAATGAATGGAAATTGATAAGAGAGATTCTCTTGCATTAGGGGCCTCAGTGATGAATGAGCCTGGACTCATTCCACTAGGGCAGGGAGGCTTGATAATAATATGAGCTTTGAGTGATGCAAGTATACAGAAATCCTACAAACTGACATCTATCTGCATGCCAGACCTGTACACTGAATGCTACTGTATATATTCAACTTCATTTTTACCTACACTCGGTGTCATCATCTCTTTCATTCAAACATGTACCTCTTACAGAATTCCTTTGTTAGCAAACTCAAACCATTTCGAGCTCAGGCCAGAATCTTGATACTATTATTAGTAATTTTTTTTCTTTCTTTGAGCCCTTTATAATTTACCTGATTCCAAATACAATTGACAACAACAATTTAAAGTCTGATCATCTCTTGCAATCTTCCTTACTATGTGGCAAGTGCACGGTCATATCTCTTTTGGATCACTAATGTGGCCTCTGTCTTGAATGACCCACTTGTGACTTGTCTCTTAGCTCTCACACTCAAGACATGCGGTAGCTACAATGAGTCAGAAAGAACATGGGCCATTGAAATTAACTCTCTGCTCTTCATCTTACAAAGTCTGCATAAGTTTCCAAGAACCCTTAAGATCCTCTCACAATCTGTTAATGACATCGCTTACCATTTTCTTTTGCTCTTCTCTTTACCTCATTCATACCACCTCCTTGCTTAGCCTGCCCTTTTATTTTGGCTTTTGGTTATTTTGCACCCCAGTATCACCAGAACATATCCAGAAACCCTGTCTAAAATGTCTGCCTTTAAATATAATTACAAATTTCACAAATTTACACTATGCTTAGCAATATTTAACATCTACTGGCTTTCAAGTTTTAGTTGCTCAGATCCCTTTGTATGAAAATATCTCTAGAAAGGAGTGGAGGAGTGTAAATGTAAGATAGTCAGACAGAAAATTTCTACATTACAAGTCTATCCAAAAGTATAAGTTAAAGTCCTACCTCATACAGCTTACAGAGTGGATCACAAAGTAGGGAAGGAAAAGAAAAACAACAGAAATTACCCTGAGCTGCTCCTACCAGAAGTCATGAACAATTAAATAAAAATTAAATAAATTTACCATTACCAGGTATGTGATACCTAATTATGGGCTGAGCTGTTGGTCAGTGAGACCTCAAAGACCCCAAAACAATGTAGGTACTTGCCATTGCTCTTGGTTGCCCTCCAAAATCTGACAGTAAGACCCTGTTGCTCAAGACACCACACAAGGACCACAGGGCATGGAAAAAAAACAGGTAGGAATGGATATGGAAACTCTCTCTTTGCTAATGAGACTTCATAATCCCAGAAGCAATTATGATATTAGGGGAGAAAAGCAATTAACAAACAGTCTTACCCAGCTGGGAATGCTGCAAGCTACAACACTACTCTGACAAGACTCAACCAATGATTCCATAGTGGCACGTAAGATATGGGGCTAACCAACTCCTTTCTGACTGGATTTAAAGTTCACTTTTCCCTTATAGTAAGATTTCATTTAAACTGCCTTCTTTCTTTGGTCATGAGATGATCTCCAATACCAATCAGGATGGAGCCAAGGGCAGTGCAGGAACAGCAAAACTGAAAACCATAATTGAGAACACCAGAGACCCTACATTAATCACCTGGAACCAGACCAGCCAAATCTCTCCCTATCCTAAAGCTCAGGGAAACTTGTGGAAGAGGGGGCAGCAAGATTGTAAGAGCTTAAAGATGGGAGGATCAATGATATGCAAGATACTCCACACAAGTTAGGGCCACAGTAGCCATAATGGGACTTTGCATGACCTGCGCAATGACTGACATATCAACAACCCCCCAAAGGCTAGCATGGATCATAGGCACAAGGATCCTTAGAGGCAAGGGATTAACAGTCATAATAGTGTTCCCATAGTAAAGGGGAGCCCAAGAAAGGGCTCTGGGCAATACCACTAAGTCCTTACACCTCCTTAGAGTGGAAGACTCAGAGGGAGGTTTGGCATTTATACAAAAGGATGCTCCAGGAAATGAGAGGGGGGAAGGGAGAGGCATTGGGAGAAGGGGAGGGATGGGGGGAAAGGAAAGGGAAAAGGGAGGAAGGGCTCAAGGGGGACTGAGGAGGGGTGGAGGGAGAAGAGGGGACCTGGGTACCTATTAAGCTTGTATGATTGGGGAAAAATAAATAAATATAATAAAAAAGCTCACTTTTTAGCAGTGAACACATTCATGCTACTGCAAATCCAACAAAACATTCACAGGAGGGGAAATAATAGGCCCTAGGTAGGAATATACCATGTAGTATTAATTATAAATCCTTGATAGTAAATGGTAAATGGTAATTTCACCACTTAAAAACACATCATTGTACCCACAAACTTCCTTTTGCAATGGTGGATGTGCATTACTAAGAATTAGACTGGCCAAAGTGCAGAAAGTGAGCAACTGAGGAGTGTTCAGTTCTAAACTGAATGCAAGTCTCCCCTATTTCTAGGGAATGTTGCACCCAAAAACACACTGTAGTGATGCCTACCTCTATTTGACCTGCATAATAGTTGGTTTACCAACATTTCACCATGAATGAAGAAAGATCTCAAGAAATACTTCACTTTCCTAAGAGATTATTTAAGATTAATGTCTGACAGGACAAGGCAAGATATTTTACTCAGTAATTTTCTGTAAGTCATCCAAACACTGACAAGTACTCAGGCACATCCCAGACAATACCCAATATTGGAAAACAATGGGAAACTGCCCTGAAAGGAGAAAGTATGAAGTGGAACAAGAGGTGGGAAGGGGTACTAAGGTGGAAAATGTTTGATTCCTTATATTTATGTATAAAAGGCCAAAGAATAAAAAAATAAAAATTAAAGAAGATAATCTGTCAGGGAGCAAGTATTTTTGTCTGTTCTGTTCACTGATCTGAGTTCAGGTTCCCAGATTCTTTAAAAAAAGGCTGGACAGAAACAGCAGTCTATAATTCTGGCCCTGGAAGGCAGAGCCTGAAAAAAACCCAAAGCAAAGCAGTAATGAGGTAGAGCAATCCAGGATGAGTCCTGATGTCACTCTTGGGCTTCCACAGACAGAAAAACACACACACTCATACACATGCACGCACACACACACACACATGCACACACACCAATAAGCTCAATACTTTTTATGAGGAAAAATTATGAATAAATGAATTCTTGTTAATCATTATGTTGTGTGATAAAGGCTAGATATTATTCTGTGTTATTTTATATTCTTTTCTCACAGTTCTTACTGCCAATATTCTTCAAACAAGAAATGCATGCCCTAAGCCTTATAGTTAGTTCGTTCCTTATTTATCATCAACCTCATAGATATTGACGTTTTAATTTTGCAAATAATTCCTAAAGTACTGTCAGAGATATTTAAATTATGTGAGTTTTTAAGTAGTTAAGTGTCAGGAGATTTATGAAACTGCATTTCATTTGACTACTAACGAGATACTGTGAAGGGGTCTAAAACAGGGGCTCTTTTTGTTTTTTTTTTTATTCAATTGTGCGTGTGTGCATATGTATGTGTGCGTGCACATCTGTGTGTGTGCAGAACCACGGACGAATTCGGGAACCACCATGGAAGCCTCCACTTCCTCTGCCACTTCTGGTCCTACCAGGACCAGAAACGCAGGCCGACCCTGCTTCCACCTGGCGTCTATACGTGGGATCTGGGATCCGAACTCAGGACCTTCCGCCCGCAAGGCAGAGGCTTAACCCTTGAGCCACCTCTCCAGCCCCTAAAACAGGGACTCTTAATCTTTATGGCAGTGAATCTATTGAGAATCTGTTGAAAGCTTTTGTACTACATTCATGTGACTTCAATGTGACTTATATTACGTTAAAATATAATGTAAAATATTTAGCAAATACCAATACAATGCAAAAGAGTCTTTAAATAATCAATTATCTCCCAGAGTCTACCAGAAGAAAATATGGGGGAAATCATATCTCAAATGATGCTTCAAAGGGTAGGATAATATAAAACTCACGTACCTGAAACTCTCCAGACTCACTGAATGAACGTATGTTCACTTGATTAGCTGCTTATTACTCACAGCACTATAACATTCAATTCTAAGAAGTAAGAATAATTTAAATTTTCTCTATTCTGCTACTAAAAAGCAGCTACTCTTTTATTGTACTTGTAATGAAATGATAAAATGGATTACAGCAGTGTCTTTCCAAAATAATGTGTAATATTAACAGAGTCTAATGAAAATTCCAAGTAGTATTAGTGTCATGGGAGACAAGCAGATTAGTGGACACAAATGAAAATACAGAAAAAGATCCAGTTATATCAAAAACATCTGCTAAAATTAGGATATCAAATCTTGAGAGAAAGGGTAGCTTATGTAACAAATGATGAGAGAATAAGTGTAAGGCATTTCCAAAACTAAATGTTTTATCCCTACCTCATAATTTGCAACAAAATTAATTTTAACTTTTGAAAGTAGAAACAAAATTATAAAACGATTAGAAGTAATCTGTACATTTATTCAAATTTAGCATGGAGAAGGCTGTCCAAAGCATAGCACTGAAGGCAATGCGTTCATGAATGGGCTTGACCACTTACACATTCAAAGCTACTATTTGTCCAAAACAAAAAAGAAAATAGTAGATACTGAAATTGTGTAATGTATTATGAAATGGTTATATAAAGGTACATGTGTAATAACTATAATTATTTTCTAAACTAATAACATAAGTAGCATAGAAAAGGGCATGAGGAAATATCCAAAAGAAATTGAATATTCAATGAACAAATAGAAAACTTTCAGGTATTTCAGAAATTTGAAGGAAAGCTGAGTAAAATGTGATGCCATCAGTTGATTCAACTATAGAAAAATAATAGCTACTGTTGGGATGATTGTGAAAAACTAGTGCCTTCCTATGCAACTGTGAATATTGTCTATTAGTTCAAAATTTCAAGTAACTGACTTAATGTGTTAAAGGTCTAAAACTATTGATATGAGCAAGTTTTCTGTATTTTATAGACATGATTTGTTAATCACGCAAATACAGATATAACCCATGACAACATCTTTATACTTTTATTTCAATCAAAATGTTTAATTTGGTTAGAAAAAGAAGGAGGATGATTGAGCACGTTATAACCAATAATGATGGATATTGAGATCACAGGTGACTTAAATTGTTATCTGTTTGTGTGCCTATGTGTTAACCAAAAGTGCCTGTTGGATGAAGAGGCATCTGTCTCTAGCAAGTGCTCAGACAGCTGTCTTACAGCACAGTGAGTCTCTTGGACACATGTGGTAGCTAAGAACAGGGCAGTTTGAATAAGTACAATGACTTCATAAGGATCAGGGAACGAATTGCCAGCTGTAGTCATTTTCTAGCCCTCAAATATTTGACTGTACCTTTAGCTGCCATCTAATGACACAACATGCCATTATGTCACAATGCGTGAGATGAAGCATGGCAGGCACCGCACTGTCTCCACAAGTTGTGGAACTTAACGCTCTTCAGTTATACCCATGGTTTGTATTTTTTAAAACTACAACTAGAAATACTAGACTAGAGAATTTACAAATAGAATAAATCATGATTAACAGTTTAACACTAGTTATTGAAAGTGAGATATAAATTCTGATTATGCAACTCAAATATTTTAATAAGAAATATAAGTTCAGTATTCAGTACAAACAGATTTACAGCCTACAATTTCTGAAGTAAATAAAAGTGTCTGCAATTATCACTCTAAAGAAAATGCTTTAGAAGCACCTTGCAAGTTTCTTTTCCCTTCTTTGCTGTGCTTGGGCTAAGAAGCAACATTTGATGAACTGAAGAATTCAAATCTAGAGTCATGTCACTTATTTTGTCACCAACCTATT
Organism: Typhlomys cinereus; assembly: GCA_023101885.1. Taxonomy (NCBI): domain Eukaryota; kingdom Metazoa; phylum Chordata; class Mammalia; order Rodentia; family Platacanthomyidae; genus Typhlomys; species Typhlomys cinereus. The sequence goes on along the minus strand of JALPQD010000017.1, from coordinate 3,611,554 downwards.
CTTTTATCTGATTTCTTAAATAAAAGATAATAATAACAAGTTTGTATGACTTAAACAGGCTAATGTATGGCATTGTAGAAGGACAAGCTGTGAAAGAATTCAATAAATGTTCAATAACTGAGTTTTCTAAATAAATTATAGATTAAAATATGCTGAATATGTCCTAGAATTGACAAGATAGATTGACAGATAATGTCTCAAAGAATGGCCTGCTTTATATAAAAACATAACTAGTAGAGTGCCACATATAAGATAATGAGGCTCAATTAAAAATAAATAATAGAGTGATTGGAGATCAGAAACAAAAGCAGCGATTATCAAAGGAAAGGTAAAAACAAGTCCTAGGAATACAAATGACAGTTGGATCTGCTGGAAAGGAGGAGAGTGGGATAAGGTTCAACAGATGAAGTCTGATTCCTGGAACCCATGCAAAAAACAAAACAAAACAAAACAAAAAACTTGTAATATCAGTGCTGAGGAGGTGGAGACCAGCAGATACCTGTGGCTGGTTGACTAGCTAGGCTAGCCGAATCAGGAGCTCCAGGGAAAAGAGAAATACTGTCTCAATAAGTCAAGGAGGAAGACACCTGAGGAATAATACTCAAAGTTGTTCTCGGGCCTCTATATACATATATGCACATGGGCACACACGTGCACATGTACACACATAAATACAGCATGGGATCACACATACAGACACATACGGGTAAATTTAAATGAAAAGATGCCCTCACATGGATCAGCCAAGGACTAGTAGGACCCCTTCTTGCTAACTGCCTCAACTCTGTTTAAGGAAAGATTAGAAAAAGAAAAAAAATGAAACTGAATAATTTATCCAAAGAACTTGAATTCAGAGAAATTAAAATATTGACCTCAGGCTACACTTAGCCTAAGATTAGAACTTCAGTTTTAGTTAATAAGTGGAAGCAAGGAAAAGAGCTAAGGGCAGTTTTAGAGAATATGAACATTGTTGGGATTAAGGGGAGGGTGCAAGTGAGATGTGCTCAACATACAACATGTACAGGTATAAGGGACTTAAATAAGTAAAATTAATAAAAGAAAAAATCAGGATTTTCTTAATCTGTTTTAATAGAATGTAAATAAATCCATGATGGCCCTCAGCATTAACCTGAAAAACAGCTGCATAAAGCCTATCAGTACCACTGAACAGCAGCAGGCCAAGTGTCTGCAAATCCAGGGAAATCAAGAATGGTCTCTTTTCAGGATCATTTAGATTAGGTTTGAAGACAATGAAATCCCCTTTTTGGCTTAAAGAAGAGAAATCCAGCCAGATTCTAAGATAATCAAACTGGTCAACCGGCTCCCAGACTTTAACAGCTGGTGTTTTAAACACTAATGAGAGAGTCAGTTTTGATAATCTGGGAGATAGACCAAAAAAACATGGGCTTGGTTCTCCTTTTACTGGAGATCAGTTCACTGGAGAAAAGCTATCCTTCTGTTTTAGCAATCTGGGAGATGCTGATAACCTATGATGGGGAATGACTGGTGTGCTATCATAGAGACAGGCATGCAGGAGACAGAGCATGTTCAGGGAGACAGATATTACCAAAATGAAAACAGAATGCAGACCTAAGAAATTGTTTCCAGGCTCTCTTATTTCTAGGCCCTGTGTCACTCCCAGCAGATGAATACTTAAACAGGAAGGATGGCAACCTTCTGGAAATATTTGGAATGGCTCCTCAAATAATCTGCAAGCCACTTCACAGTTTTAGAAAAGCCCTGTGTTCCTGAAAATAATGTTCTTATATAAGGAACAGTATGCTAGATGTGTAACACAATTCCCTAATATTACTTCGCAATTCATGATTTTCACTTGATAGAATTCTACAAGGAGTGCAGGAAGCTTGCCATGGTTGGAGTCAGAAAAGCTCTCTGTTCAGAAGAACTACATGGGATCTAGTGAGGAACAGGCATATTTATTTAAGGGAATGGAATATCTAAAGTGATGCTTTGGCTGTTTCTCTTGCATAAAAAACAGATGATGACTAAAACCCTAGAGGAAATATAAGGAGATAATTATAGATTGTTGATTAAATTAATAACAGTTGAAGAAGGAAGAGTTTAATGATTATTTACAATTTGCTTTAGCAATGCTGAGACATAATATCCTTTAATATAATATGTGTCCAGGGTTGGGGAAATGGTTTAGGAGTTAAAGCCTTTGCCTTGAAAGCAAGAGGATCTGAGCTCAGATCCCCAGATCCCATGTAAAAATGCTAGGCAGATATGACGGTAGCCTAGAATTCTGACACTGGAAGACAAAGCCCAGGAAAACCTACAGCAAAGCAATTGGGAGGTAGAGCAATCCAGAAAGATTTCCAACATCACTCTTGGGTCTCCACAGACACATACACTCAAGAGCACTCTGGTAGACACACACACACACTCACACACACACTGCATCCGCATGCACAAAAATATGTGTGTCTGTCTACTGTAGTACAAAATATATTATATTGGAATTGCTTATTTATATAGTGGATTCCATAGGAAAAATTTGTGCACATTTTGGACAGAAATGTGTTTCAGCTTTTATCGTAGAGCTAACACTTAATCAATCCTGCTCTGTGTGTACTTTGATATATGAGGGAAAAACACTTGATATCAATCAATTTGGAAACATAACAAAATATTTTAAAAGTGATTAGAAAGAAATGCTTTTTGACAAATAGAAAGCTTTGGGTGGGGTGACTAGAAGAATACAATTACTGTAAGAGACTTAAGAGGTCATCCTGATTCCAGCTCATCACAGTTTTTATCACCATATAACAATAGAAAATGGTATGGAAATTTTAAAGTGTCTTTGTGGACCTCATTTTTTTTGGAGCATTTCCCTCACCTAGCCCCAGCACTGCTAGATTAGAGAACTTCACTCCATCTTCAGTTAGGGCCATCAGCAGATTCTATATGAAGATCTGGTTAAAAAAAAAAGAATAAAGTAAAAGAAAAGAAGAAAGGGGGCTGGAGAGGTGACTCAGGGTTTAAGCCTCTGCCTTGCAGGCGAAAGGTCCTGAGTTCGGATCCTAGACCCCACTTATAGACGCCAGCGGAAGTGGGGGGCGGAGCCTGTGAATCCCAGGGCAGAGTAAACAAGTAGGAGGTGGAGGCGTCCATAGTGGTTCCCGAATTGGTTCGTGGTTCTACACACACACACATACATACACACACACACAAATACACACACGCGCACATATGCATTCATGCACAATTGAATAAATAATAAAAAATTTTAAAAAATTTAAAAAAAAGAAGAAAGAGAGAGAGAGAGAAGCCACCAGTCTTTGACCACTTTACCTTGGGTATTGGCAAACATTTTTTTAATCAGTTAAAGTGAAACTAAAAGAAATTATAAGTAAGATGTAGTTCTACACACACACACACACACACACACACACACACACACACATGCATACATATGCATTCATGCACAATTGAATAAATAATAAAAAATAAAAAAAATTAAAAAAAAGAATAAAGAGAAAGAGAGAGAGAGAGAGAGAGAGAGAGAGAGAGAGAGAGAGAGAGAGAGAGAGAGAGAAGCCAGTCTTTGATCACTTTACCTTGGGTATTGGCAAACATTTTTTTAATCAGTTAAAGTGAAACTAAAAGAAATTATAAGTAAGATATATATAGAGAGACAGACTGTATAGGCTATGGTCTGCTTATCTATAGGGTGGCTAGATGAAGATGGTGCAAGAATTTCTATCCCATTGTGAAGTTAGATAACTTCCTAATGGGTCTTAGGTAGCTTTATCTCATAGTTCCAAGGTTAGAAAAATGAAAGAGCACAGTTTGGTCTTTGTTCTTAAGACTAAATAATAAAAATAATGATTCTGTTAATTGCTGGCTTACATAAGAGTCAGTTAGTGGAGAGAAACAGAAATATCATGTTTTTTTTATTTTAAAATCAGGGTTCATTTTAGAATGGCTAAAGTAAACAAAACTTTCTAAAATTATAAATTTTAATGTTCTAAACTTAATCTAACTAAAAGAAAACAAATGTCTTAAAAGTTATCCTTTCATGATTCTTTTTGTGGTAAATCACAGGACTAATCTGACTGCCAAAAGTAGAATACAAAAGCAAGAAGTTTCATCCAAATATCCTAAGTTTATGCAATACTGTGTCTCCCTGTATTATGGAAAATGATTAAGAAATGACTGTAATTTAGGATAGATGATCTAATTTGTCAGTTTCAAAAGCTTAAATTTAGTTCAAATAATGAAATTCTTGTTTATCAATTAACTATCAATAATCTGTGTAAAGTGTATGAACTTGAAAGACAACACCAAAAATCTTTGACTAATCCTTGTCAAGGCCTCAAAGGCCTCCAAGACAATATAGGCATCTACTATTGTTGGTTACCCACCATAATCTGAGAGTAAGACCCTGCTACCTAAGACATCACATGCAATGATCACAGAACATGGAGAAAAGGAGCTGGAACTAATCTGAAAGCTTCTTTCTTGCTGGCCATCTTTCAGAGCTCCAGAAGGTACTATGCAGGATGCTAGGGGAGAAAAGCCATCAACAAGGTCACCTAGTTGTGAATTCTATGAGCTATAATTAAAACCAGTGCACATTGGTACAACAGTGGTATGAGTGTTAATGTGGTAACCAGCTGCTTTCTGATTTGATTTAAGGCCCGTTGTCACCAGTCATTGCTCCTATGAGCTCATGATTGTCTTGGCCTCCTCATGCTTGAAAGGTCACTTTTCATCCTAAATATTCATAAAGTGATGAATGGATAATGAAAATGTAGCTCATATGTACAAAACTTAGATATCAAATTTCTATAAAGAAAAATGACATTATGAAATTTGCAGATTCAGAAATAATTGGCGGTTAATGAAGAATGTGGGAAGGTGATACTTTCCTCAAAAGTATATCCTCTGATATATTGCCCACGTGGCAGCCAAGTGCCAAGTCACATGCTAGTTCAGGCAGCCCAGATGCAACTCAATGGGCTGCATATGCAAAAAGTATGAAGTAGGAGGGAGACTGGTTGGGAAGAAAGTTTTCCACGGGAAAGGAGGGGGGATTAGATCAGCTAATGTGGAGTGAAATGACTTAAACTCATTGTAGGCACACACAAAGCTGTCAAAGAAGTCCCTTTCTATCACGGAGAAGCTGGTTTTCAGCCACCCATTTTGTAAATACTAGGAAACAGAAAACACTTTCTTATTCCTCTCCTCTGAAAGTGACAGACATGTAAAACAGATAGACATGTAAAAATAGATAGAAAGACAGAATGATAGATAGATGCAAGAATTATGATTGAAAGATAAGTTTGGGGATAAGATAACCCAAGGCTGCACACCATCTGGAAGACATGGCATATGATTCGGTAAAGGACTTGACTTCATGGCTATTCAAGGTAGTTTGTATAAACATTATACTGTTTTTGAGAACTTTAACCCAGCAGGCATCAAATTGTCTTGAGTATTAAACATGTTGATAAGATACCTGTGTTCAGATGGATTGGGTGAAAAGCACTAGATTGCTAATTGTTCTTAGGTCAAACAGGTCTTTAGAATGAGAAAGAAATTAATCCCATCACTGAGGGAAGAAAGTTTTCCTGCCTTCAAGACCAACTTGGGCTACAGAGTGAGTTCCAGGCTAGCCTATTCTACAGGCAGACACTAAATTAAAAAGGCACCCCCCTACCAGCCCAGCATCCCCTAACTGATTCCAGTGTTCAGCTCCAGGTGAAATGAGCAACACTACTTCCTTCAAGCTGCTCTTCTTGTTACACAAAGTTGAAAACAAAAAAATCACAATTGTTGAGGACAATAGGTGCTCTTCATAAAATTTCACTTAGGAGAGGGAAAAAGTAAAAGAGGGCACAGAAATCAAAATTGGAATCACAAGGTTAAATAAATTTAGCACAAAACATGTTACATTAACAGGGAAGGCACAGCAAACCAAAATCAGTATCTGTAGAGAAAGTCCAGAAGCAAGGTAAAAAGGAATTTAAGCTTCCACTCTCATTCTATCTGGGGGCAAAATGTGTCAAAGGCTATTTAATACCTTGCCCTATTACCACAAGCTTATACTGTCTATTCCTTTTGTAACATCCTTTTCTGTTGAGAGGAGAGCTTCCATTGTATTATTAACCTTCTTGCTATACACACTCTTCTGTGGTTTGAATACCAGTATTTTGCAAGGGAAACTCAGAATATCTGCCCTCTAAATGTCCCTACCACATTCAGTACTCGTTAACATCAGAGAACTACGTACTTTCAACATCTGAGATTACCCTGGAATATGTATAAATAAGAAATAAGGAAAAGATTAAGGTAAAGTTCATGAGTACAAACTTCATTGCCTTGCGGGCAATTTTTTTTTTGTTTTGTTTTGTTTCTTCACCTTCATCAGGACATCTGCAAGGATTTAAAGAAAAACTCTATTGCAAAATTTCATTTCAGTCATTTTGTTCTTTTAATAAAATACATACATTACAAAACTGTTGATATTTGCCTTTGATTTCCAAAGGTGATTTTTTCCTCCATTAAAAACAGTCAAGAATAGAGTTCAGTTGCTAAAGTGATTGCTTTGCAAGCATGAGAATCTCTTGTCTCTACATGTACACTCAACACATATGCAAGGGAAAAAGAGAAAGAGAGAAAGAGAGAAAGAGAAAGAGAGAGAGAGAGATTAGTTAGAATGCAGAGATGCATATAAGGAAAATCCTGACATAATACTTATTTTGCCCATAGTTGTGGGACAATTAAAAATTCGGTTTCTTTTCAGACTATAGTGCTAACAGACATGAGGCAAGTCTGGGGGATCCACAGCCGCTATTCCAGTTTGGCTCATTCATAGAGAATCTTAAGATTTTTCTACTATGAAGTTTTAACATATAATTGGGAAATATTTTCTCCAAATCATAATGAGATGACATGGGTATGTGCCATTTATAAGAGAGCTACGTTTGGTGCCATCTGAATGGTCCCTTTTAGGACACGATGCTGTGCTTGTATAAGAATATAATGGTGATGCTCACATGCCAATGTAAAGCTGCGCACTCCCAAAAGGTAACAATAATCATTTGTGTGATAATAAATCTAGAATATAGTCATGTGGGGAAGGAATGATTTTCATAGCTTCATTTAAGCATGTTTTTAATATAACCACCTTTTGAAGGACAACTTGACTTGTTAAGTACCTAATAGGGTTACTAGGGGAGATATTTGTGTGTTTTTATTAGGAAACATTTTACCTGACTTCTCTTAACATTTTTCAGTAAATCACTATTGGGAAGCTCAGTTAATTTTGCTAATTAAGGATGTTCTTAAATGAAGTAACCTTAGCATGCTGCTTGATAATTTTTTCAAAACATTGCATGACCTACAAGAAATTCATTTAAATGTTTGCAATCCCTAAAGCCATTCCATAGAAATACTAAAATGTTGTAGACGAATCAGAAACATGCTTGAGTTTTAAGGAGGAATGACAGACAGGAAGGGAAACATTCATTATAAAAGGCAGCACGCAATGTGAGGTAATGATCAATTGAGGCATATAGACTAATTAAGTGAAAGTCATTGGAAGTTTCTCCATTTTAAGCTTACTCTTCTACACTCAGACACCCCTCATCAAACAAAAGAAAGTCATTTGGTCTTAACTGATGTGTACGTTATTATTAACCTAGTCCAATCTTTCCACTCTGAAATTGGGTATCTTGAGTTATAATGAAAGAGCTTTTTCAATGTAATTGATAGAATGCCATGTGACTATTTTCAATTTGTTTTCCTTCAGTGTACCTTGGTACCTCTGAAATACTTTGGTGCAGTAAGTAGGGTATATAAGGTGGCAAAACAATTAAATACCATCTAAAGTTAGAGAAGGAGATTTCATTATTGTTTTTGAGGTTATTAAAATGAAATATTTAATTAAAATAAGGCATCAGTTTCACAAGCTGTCTATATGACCAAGTAGTTATGTGATCAAGAAGCGTGCTTAGTGTATGGGGACAAAGGGGAGACAGGGGGCAATGATGTAAGAAACTTCTTGAATACATTAAGGCTGGTGTTACTGGGGACATGAGTGCCATGGTTGCTCTGCATGTTGCTGATAAATTCATGACCAAAAGACTTAAGGGAACAAAGATGTTTATTTTCACTTACATTTGTGTGGTTACAGTTCCTTGTCCAGCTTTGTTGGGCGCGCCCAGGATTTGCCCCAGGGCATGGCCGAGCACTTGGGACTAAAGATGGCGCTGAGGGCCAGTGTCCTGGGCGTGACCCTGATCACTTTACAGAAAACCCTAATTGGCTTTCAGGTATTGACCTGCCTCCCTTACTGAATTGACATTGAACTTGACCTGTGGAACCTGAAGGTTGACCTTGCAATTGGCTGTCCATCATTTGGCGCCTTCTGATTATTTGTCTATTTAAGCTGTTTGGTGACTCTGAATAAACCGAGATTTTGCTCTGACAAAATCCCTGTCACTTTGCTGAGTCTCTGGGGAATTGAGGCGGAGGCGGGGACAGCTGAACTTTGCCTTTTTTCGTCACCACACCAGGCTGCACAATCGTGTGAATGACTGTGTGAGTGGGCAGAGACATGCCACGCCGCCACGCCGTGGCAGCTGGATTCTACACAGCTTGTCAGAAGAGTTCACACTGATACCAAGGACTGAGGAAACTAGCCATGCCAAATCCACAGGTCGACTGACAAGGACAATTCTCACTTGTCAGACCAGCATGTCTAGCAAAATGTCATAATTAGGTACATGTGTCAGCTTGATGGTTTGAGCTCTGGGCACATTCATAGATAGTTAGTAGTTGTTGCAGTTCACCTGCATGATTGCTGATAAATGACCATCAGACAGTTTAAGGGAACAAGGGTTTATTCTCTCTTACGATTCCTGTTTAAAGTTCTTAGTCCAGCTTGATGGGAGAGCACGCACCAACACCAGAGTCGGGGGAACTGGCCACACCATCACCACATAACAGCTGAGAGAGGGACAATCCTTACTTGCCAGACCAGCATGACTGGCCAAGTGAACAGAAGGATGCCAACTCTCTCAACCAGCTCTCTGTGATTTATCCAAGGCCTAATCCCACTCACCATGGGCTGGGCCTTCCCAATCAGCTAGACAATCTCCTTCAGGTTTGCTCTGGGCTTAAATCAACCATTAATTCTCTACAAATGTGCCCAGAGCTCAAACCCTCAACAATCAAGTTGACACCTGTGCTTAACTATGACAATAGTTGAGTTAATCCCAGAAGATTTTCTAGTTGGTGGGAAAGGTCCAACCCATGGTGGGTAGGACGAGACCCTGGACAGTTGAATGAATATAGAGAGTTGGTTGAGAAAGTTGCTATTCTCCTGTATACTTGCCCAGACATGCTGGTCCAGCAGAGTAAGGACTTTCCCTGTCTTAGCAGTTATGTGGATATGGTGTGGTCAGTTTCTTCAGCTCTGGTGTTGGTCTGGTCTCTCTTGACAAGATGGACTAAGAACTGTTTTCCATACTATCATAAGAGAATAAACCCTGTTCCCTTGAGCTGTTGGTGATTTATCAGCAACCATGCAAACTAACTGCAAGACTAAATACACAAAAGTATGCCAACTTTCTTAACCACTTCCCTCTACATTATTCAGCTGTCTACCCACTGTATGCTGGGCATCCCCACCAATCAGACAATCTTCTGCAGGTTTGCTCCTGGATTATTTCAACTACCAATTCTTTACAAATATGCCCACAATTCCGAATCTTCAACTGTCAAATCAGCACACTTGTTTCTAACTGTGACAAAAGGAAAATAGAAGGTGCTATAACGCAATGATAGGACATAATTATTCTATCTAGCACTTCCTCCTAATGCCGTATGACTGAAGTGTAAGGAGGTACCATCATACAAAGTTACAAGAGGCCAAGTTTGTGCAAATGTACTGATGAGGGTAACAGGACAAGGGACAGATTCAACTGTGAAGAAAGAGTGCCCCTCCACAGCAATGTCCCATGTCCGAATATTCAGTCATTCCATAGACATTGCTGGCTGCCTGTTATAGGAGTCAGTGCCTGGATCCAAAAAGTTTTGCTGGTCTCTGCTCTAAATTTTATCAGAAATTACTTAAAGAACTGGACAAAATGCTACTATTCTAGTAGGCCTATTAAATAAACTTATCTTTCCCTAAAAATAAAAAAAAAATTAGTCTATGTCTTTTCAGCTTATAATTGAAATCAGCAATTATCCAGTTATGTCAATCAGAATAATCTAATTAAATTTCAGTGTGCTGTTTCAATTGCAGAGGCATGATTCTCCATACACAATATTTGTGTGATCGAGAAATTGTTTATAGGATAAATTTTGAAATACTAATTGTAAAAGTAATAGAAAAGTATGCTCACTACAGGAGCCTATAATGAATCTTTTTGGGAGAGGAAAGAATTTTACTGTATGCCCATAATTTCATCATTTAAATAAAGAGTCTTATATATTGCTTGTGAACTCACATGGAATAAAAATTAGATTTTTGGGTCCATATAAACCCACAGAATGAGCTGTTTTAAAATGAGAGTCTTATTTTATTTATCGTGTGATTAATTTATCTGTGACATGTGAACGGATTCTCATTTATAAACAATAATAAATTATAGATTTAATAATTTTTAAATTTTTTTTATTATTTATTCAATTGTGCGTGTGCATGTGCGTGTGCGTGTGTGTGTGTGTGTGTGTGTGTGTGTATGTGTGTGTGTGTAGAACCATGGACGAATTCGGGAACCACCATGGACCTCCTCCACCTCCTTCTTGTTTACTCTGCCCTGGGATTCATAGGCTCCGCCCTACCAGGACCAGAAATGCAGGCCGCCCCCGCTTCCTCCCAGGGTCTATACCTGGGGTCTAAGATTCAAACTCAGGACCTTCCGCCTGCAAGGCAGAAGATTAACTCCTGAGCCACCTCTCCAGCCCCTAAAATTATAGATTTATTATAAATAATTGCACATGGTCCAAGAAACAACTACCAGAGATATGCCTAGATTGGTAGGCACATTGCAGAGGTGTCTTACAATTGAAAATGCGAAACTGCTTGTTTTAAAAAACTTAAAAAAATTCAGATGCATATTATAAGAACAGGAATTCATTCATTGGTTCACTCTAACTTTTTTTGGGAAGGGGTGTTAAAGAGATGAATATTTCCACAGGTGAGATAATTAAGTCTATCTATTATGTGATTCCAAGTTTAAGAGGTTGTTTAGAATCAAATATTGTTCATTTTGTACGAAAACTATTTCCTAAAGCCAAGCACAGTATCAGTTGTGATATTCTCACACACAAGACAGAGATGTGTGAGCTGAGTTGTAATCTGCTTAAGTTGGATGCAAAACTAGTTGAGCCACTTCATACAGAGGATGAGATTAGTGGATCAGCTTCTCTTGGCAAGAGATCCATGCTGGCAAGCTGGAGAGCTCTGCATTCAGCCATGTCTTGATGACCATCATTGTGAATGACTTGCAGGAAAATGTAGAAGACACTCCTGTCATATTTTCAGATTTCACAGAGCTAAGATCTGTGAAATAGCATGTGGATACTAAAGCCACCTGACAGGATGGAATGATGGGATGAAAGCAAAGGGATGTGACTGTCATTAAAGAGAGTCCATGTTCATGCTTCTGCCAAGACTGAAGCCAGCATGTAAAAAAAATCTAATCCACAGCAAAAAAAAAAAAAAACAAAAACAAAAGAACAATAAGTTTTATTTTAGTCATAACAGGGTTCATATATCATTTATATGTTTCATGGATTATCTACTCAGTTCTGAAAACAGGGCAGTGGACAGCCTTTGGTGTTCCACTTAACCAAAGGGTAAACCAAGACAAAGAGAAATAGTATTACTCTTTACAAGTCCCTGTCAGTAGACAGAGAGGCCATGTAATTCTAGAGGTCCTGTATCATAAGCTGTACGTCTGGAAATACAAACATTTCTATTAGGAGAGACTTGGTTTAACACTTCTTAAGTCTGTATGAGGCATTGCATAGGCCAGAATAGCCAATGGAATCACATGAAGTATTTGTGCAAGATATTGAGCTGGAATGATACAGCTTTTGTTCTTGTGTTTCCATGTGTTGTTAGTTCACTTTTAGTTCACGCATGAATTTTTAGCTCCCCACACTTTCTGCATTTACACGGGCACTGATACAAGTTCTTATTCATTAATGAAAAAATACATAAAATAAAAGTGAAATTCAAATGCAACATGGCAATTTAGAAGAAAATTGAGCAACTCAATAAACTCTTGTGGATGAAAACAGCAGACTGCCAAAGGGATGTCATAGCCTGTGGCTTAGTAGACTTTCTGTGTTCCCAAGATACAATATTCAATCCCTTCATCACTCAGTGGTCTACCAGTGATCTTCATGTTTCCCAAATAACTAGATCTTTCAGCATTCACATCATTTCATCAAAATTTCCCTGTTTTCTCATTGTTAGCTAGATGCTGATGCTGTAACATTAAGAAAAAGAGAATTGGGCTTTGATACAGTAGGCTTCAATTCATTCTGATTATTCAGAATTGACAATTTAATCAGATTTTGCTATTGAATTTCAAATTCAGGTTTGGATTAATGGATTCTTGGCTACTTTCTGAAGGCATATTTAAATGCTAAAAAATGCCTTTGCAGGCTGTTCTACTAGCTGCAAAGCTTATATTTTATTCCATTGAATGCAAAATTTATATATTTTGTCATCTTGGAGTAGTGATAGATAGTGAATTATATAAGCAAAATAATTTTGAAAAAACTTTAAAAGTTTTCAAAACAAACTGGTTTGAATCTCAATCTCAACTATAAATTTATAGTGCATTCCATCTTGCCCATCTATACATCCCTGTTTTTATAAAAATATAGTGAGCCATTTATACAATGAAAAAGGACCAGAACACAGAGTTCATGCTCACAATAGATTTTATGTCTTAAATGGAACCTTACCAGAATGTATATTTTTAATCTCTTTCCTTCTACTAAGTCAGAACTCTGCTTGGTATTTTTCATCTAGAATACTATGATGTATTATTTTGTACCTGATTCTCTGTTATAATGAACTTCAGAACCTATACATTATGTGAACAATTAAGCACAATAGTCTATTTTTAAGAACGAAGACAATACTAATTACAATTCTCCAGATAAACATACATAATTATAGTAATTACAATTCAACAATAACTCATTGGTACTTACTATTATAAACTCATAAACTATTATTCACTACTCTATAAAATTCAAAATCTAATTGAAAGTGCTAGTTTAGCATAATTCCCACAAGCCATCACTCTTTAATATTCTGGAATGAATGAGGTTTTTCTTGAGCTATTAATTGACACTGACAAGCAATAACCATTGGAATGAAGCCGCAATTATGAGAGGTGATTAATCACATTTGCTGTCATTGCTAGTGTGAAACAAACTTGGAAATCATTTAAAGAGTTTTAAAAAGTTTATGTAATTTTGGATTTCAACTGACTTAGTGGAAACAAAAAGTAGTTTCCCAGGATAATTGTGTAATGCTCGATGAATATATCTCTAAGTGTAAATATTACTTTTTTTTACTTAAAGGGACTTTTATTTTAAGTTGACTCTTAGTTCTCTTCTTATTTAACACCAACTTTATCTCAGCAAATATCTTTTGATTCACAGGTTGCCTTCTTGTAAGGTAGAAATTGTACAGGCAGAACAAACTCTTGGGAGCAGGAACTTGAGCAATGTATCATTAAGGACTTAGGTTCACATGAAAGAGAATTTTCAGAAGCATCAACTCATTAATGTCTTTTTGAACTGGGGTGAGAAAGCAGGGTTTAATTTTCTTATTTTTGCAATTAAAAGACTGGCAGGCATTGTTCTTTTGTAACTTATGGTGTTACACTAGTATCTTTCACCAACTACCTGGGTCCCATCACAATCATTAAAGAACCTTCTCTAGCCAAGGTATACCCTTAGAACTGAAAGATGAATATATTTGTCAAATAACTGAGCCTGACTACCTGCCAAACTATCACACCAAGGACAATACTAATAATATCAGATCCAGTTTTGGAGTAATAAACATTGTGTGAGAAGTAGAGATAATGAACTTACTAAGTAGATTTGCACCAGCTATACAAGCAGACACATAGGTGTCATTTGAATATTCATAAATTTCAAACTTTGTCTTGGGATATAGGGGTAAAATTACAATCTTGCTTTCCTTTATATGCTTATAATTTGTGGTAAACTTGATATACCCATAGATAATTTTCAATAAACAGAAGAAAAGAGCATCTGTTTACTCTACATCCCAAATCTAAAAAGTTTTCTGAAGTTTTTTCTTCTAATGTTGAAAATGTCAGTAGCTTTCAAAAGGGAAGACTTGTATCTGATCATTAAAAATGGAAGAGTAATAGCAAAGTTACTTGCTGAAAAATATTTATTAATGCATGTCACTTGTATATTTTCATGGAATATTATTAAAGTGAAGGAACTTTCTAGCAAGCAGACATTTTTGGAAGGAAAGAGATTATACCAATTGCTTATTCTTATCAATAATGTAAACAGAATTACTCCATTTTAATTACTCTGTTTTTCCCCTCTATTGCTGTCTCTGGTGACTTCACTCATACTCATTATTGACTTCTAAAAGCATTAGGAGTAATGTCTACATTGCTTTAAATTGCTTAGTATAAAGGACTTTTCTTCTTGTTAGTAATGGTTTTTGTATAATAACATTATGGAATGTGTTTGTAGTTTTCCTCTGTTCTGGATTCTTTTTCTCTTGCCCAATTTTCCCACAATTATAGCATCATATAATTTCATGTGTGCAAATTATTCGTCATCGATCAACTACTTTCAGTTCTCTGGAGTTAAGTTTTAACTAAGACATTTTGGCATGAACACTTTAAGTAGAAGGCTTGTTTAAATTCTAAACAGGAAGAGGAACTGCATCGTTATTGCTAATTAGAAGTATTAGTTACAACTGATCTTTGAAAATTCCAGGTTAAAAAAAGCCCTGATACACAATCCAGACGTCTGGTCAAAGGTATGTGCTGCCAGAGGAACTCTGTAGCATGCTTCTCTCTGTCTGGGGGCTTTGGTACAGCTCCAAGAGACATTTATCTTCTTCTCTAATTAAATGCCAATCTTGTCTTTTCACATTGAACTTGGATCAGAAATACAGAGTCCAAATATATATTTTCTACTTGCTCTCTCCAGACCTATCAAACTCCTGGCTGTCCTGGTGATAGTTAATAGAATGGTAAAGGAAATGAAATTTCTAGATGGTTTGTGTCTCTGTTTTATGTCAAGTTACATGGCTGGAGAGACTCACATCTGATCTGCAGGAGAGTTTCCCTCTGTGGAATAACCTACACAGAATGACCTTTTAAAATGAGTGAAGAGACATTCATTGAGTTAGATTTATGACAAGGAATTCTGTGTTCTCTGTTGAAGTCCTGCAAAATATGCAATGACCCTTGAAGTTTCCTTCAGCCTTACGGTGGATTTTTTTTTTGCAGAATATGATGCTTGAGAGAAGTGCATATCAAAATGGAATGTTTCCTTTTGTCAGAAAAAGAATTGTGCAATTGAACAGTTTCTAAAATAGTCTTAAAAGAAAACTATTGTGAAGCATGTCATACATGAAAAGTGACAAAGACTATGACATGAAGTTAAATCTGTTTAAAGTTAATTGTAGGATGATCTTGATCTGATTGGATAATGGGTACTGACAGTGTCCAAGGAAAGGACGCAGCCACATTTTTCTAGCTCATTATGAGAGATAATGCAGACTTTTGTTTTCAGAGGACTGATGAAAATCTTATTTTATGGTTGGAACTACCGTATATGATTTTTGGCATGCTTTTTGCTTAACTGCTCAGAAGTTCAATTCTAACTGTACTGCTGAAGATATAAACATTTTCTTTTTTTTTTTTTAGATTTTTTAAAAAAATTTTTATTATTATTTATTCAACTGTGTGCATATGCGTGTGTATGTGCATGCGCGCGTGTCTGTGTGTGTGTGTCTGTGTATGTGTAGAACCACAGACGAATTCGCGAACCACCATGGACGCCTCCACCTCCTTCTGCCCCGGGATTCACAGGCTCTGCCCTACCAGGACTAGAAGCGCAGGCCGCCCCCGCTTCTGCCTGGCGTCTATACGTGGGATCTGGGATCCGAACTCAGGACCTTCCGCCTGCAAGGCAGAGGCTTAACCCCTGAGCCACCTCTCCAGCCCCAACATTTTCTTAATATAATTTTTTATATTGAAAATGACAAACTTTTTAGTTATCCACTGAAATAACTTGGAAGGACATAATACATAAATACAGAAACCTGAAAAACACTTCTAGCAATATTGGAAACATTACAAAATTATGAGCAATTTTTTGCCCACAAGTATCATAATCCTCATGCAATATACCCAGACCATGGATTAAACTATCTGCCAAAATTCACAAAAGAACAAAGTAGATATGTTATTGCATCAATAATGAATAATCTTTAAAATCAGAAAGCACCAGACTTACCTATGTCCATTGAGAAAGTCTAACAAATTTTTAAGAAAAATGTTAGGTCTGCCCACAACAATAGGGTTTGAAAACAGAAGCAAAATTCCTTCTTCATTTTGTGAGGTCAGTACTACTTCAATATGAAGTCCAGAAAAATGCATTATCAGAAAATAAATCCACACACCAATGTCTTTCATAGTATCTAATGGTGTCTCAGAAGAATCATACCAATACTGAATGAGATTTATATCTGGTATGCAGCAGTATCTTAAAATTCCAAAATCAAATAATGTAATCCATCAAATTGTCAGAGTAAAAATGAAAAAAAGCATGTAATCATATCAGTAGTTGCAGGAAAAAAAAAAAAACTCAGCCAAATCCAAGGCCTTGCATGATCAAAATTTGGTAAACTAAGAATGGAAGGAAACTTCCTCAACTTGAAAAGAATGATTACAGGGAATAGGGAGAAAGCAGTAGGCAAAATGCTTGCCATGCAAGTGTGAAGACCTAAGTTTTAACCTCAGCACCCATGTAACAATGCTGATGTGGTGACAGTAGGCTTAGGATCCCAACATTACAGAGGCAAAGATAGCTATATCTGGGACTTGCTGCCAGGCAGACTAATTGGTATGCTCCAGGCCACTGATAAGCCACCTGTCTTAAAGGACTATTGAGGAATGACACCCGAGTTCATGCTCACACACATTCAGTTAAGTTTCCATCCCCCCATACATATGGACTCACAACGAAATGAACAAAAACATCCACACAAAACTTACTGAATGGATGAGTGAATGAATAAGCAAGATTACTACAGAAATTTGTACTTCAATATTAAATGGAGAGAAACCCAAAGCTTTCCCACATAGATCAAACATGGGACTATGATACCTGTTTTCTACAGTCATGGAAAAATAATGCAGGAAATCCTAGATACTGAAGTAAAGTAAGAAAGAGAAGTATGAAGTACAGAATATGGGCACAAAGATATGAAGTAATCAGTCTGTTTATATACAATTCAAAAGAATGGGCAAAAATTCCTTGACATGTAGACTGGAAGAACATGTAACATTCAGCCTAGAAGTCTTCTATAAGAGAGGTAGGGTTTTAATACTCTAACAGGATGCATCCTAGGGCAAAAAGAAGAACAGTGAAGTGGACAGCAATGGCCAACTATAATGTAAAGTATCAGGAACTCAGCAAGGTTCATCCAGAATCAGGCCAACCTAATCTCTCCCCATTCTAAGGGTTTGGGAATAGGGGTCAATGTTATTGTAAGAATCTAAAGATGGGAAGGTTCACTGTTGGTCAAAACATTCCACTCAAGGGAAGACTGCTGCATCCAGGAAGTGACTACAGTGAGACTTTTCTTTACTAGACATAATGACTGTCATACCAACATGCTTCCATAAACTGCCTACGAATTAAAGAAAGATAAGAAAATATAATGGAAACCTTGAGGTTCTAAAGCTGGATAAGGGAAGGAAAATGCCCCTATCAGTGTGGTGGCCCAAAGAGAGGTAACTTGATGTGTCACAGAGGCCTGAACCCTCACAAGAGTAGACAAGCTAGAGTGAACCCTGGGGTTCATAACAGCATACAGGCAGGAGGTGGAAGGGAATGGGATGAGTACTCAATATGTTTGCAAAATAAAAAAATTAATAAAAAAGTTCCCTGGAGATAATGAGATATAAGATGTGTCAGTTTCTTTCTTATATTTCAGTAGTAAATAAGGTGAGATTCATTAGAGTTCTTTCTTATCTTTCAGTAGTAAGTAAATTTGAAACTGAAACACAATGCCACTCACATTACCTCCGAAAATGCAATCAATAAGATGTTCGTTGCCACATGACAAAAAAAAGATACCATAAGTTAATAAATACTTCATGTTATTGGATAGAATACTTAATCAATATTATCAACATGTCAGTTCTTTACATATTCATTTTGATATCAATAAAAACAATCTCGGTAAGTTAATTTGTAGATACTGCAAAGTGGTTCTAAAGCTTACATTCAGAACAAAATAACTACAATTGCCAACTCAATATCGAAAGCAAAAAAAGTTACCATGCTGGTATCACTTGATTTCAAGACTTATTGTAAAGATACAGTAGTCAAGACTATGAGATAGTAACAAAGCAACAGATAAGTAGATCAGCGGATCAGAATACATTCCCAAGGTTCAGTCCTATATCAACATAAATTGATATTTGATGACGAACGCAAAGTAAAAACAAATGTAGGCTTTTCAACAAAGGAAACTAGAATAAGTAGATATTATAAAGTGAAAAGAAATCTAGAGACTTTACAACTATCAGAAAATGTATTGCATGATAGATTGTAGGAAGTCTGAGAAGTTCTCATGAGAGTAAATATAAGATGATATTGGCTATAGTGATGACTTTAGACACAACACAATCCCTGAAAGAAAAAAAAAACCTGAAAAGCTATATTGTATGAAAATGAATGTCTTCTGTGTCATGAAGGTAAATTTCAAGACAACGAGAAGACAAGTGATAGACTCAGAAAATATTTGCAAAGGACCCATCTGAAGAAAGACAACTATTAACAGTATACAAAACCCCCCAAAGACTCAATAGTAAAAAAAAAAAAATAATAAAAGTGGAGCAAAAACCTTAACAAATGTCTCATGAGAAAAATTTCAGTGAAAAACAAACAGGAAAAACAAGTTCCACATCAAGTCATCAAAGAAATGCAAATAAAAACAAAAATAATAAAGCAGACTTCTTAGAATGCCCAAATAGAAGCTGTTATGAATGTGGAGTGACAGAAATTTTTGTTGTTTGTGGTGGTAATGCATGATAGCATGGATATGCTTGGAGATAATTCAGTAATTTCTTACAAAATATACTACACACACAATAATGCTCTTTTGTGATTACAAAAATCATGGTGATAACCCAAATGAGTTGAAAATTCTATGCCCACATGAAAATATGC
The DNA here is from genome assembly GCA_023101885.1 of Typhlomys cinereus. Taxonomy (NCBI): domain Eukaryota; kingdom Metazoa; phylum Chordata; class Mammalia; order Rodentia; family Platacanthomyidae; genus Typhlomys; species Typhlomys cinereus. The sequence continues at coordinate 3,592,075 of JALPQD010000017.1, read as the reverse complement.
ACTTTGATGTTCATAAATTTTTATACAAAGTGGCAAATAATTTGAAACAACCTAGACTTTGATCAGCAGGTTAATGCATAAGTAGTGTACTATCATTCAGTGCTGAAAAAAAGAGAGATCTAAGTCATGGTAAGCCAAAGGAGAAACTTAAATGCATATAATTAATTAAAGGAAACCAACCTGAAAAATTTAGACTGTAAGATTCCATTTATGTGACTGTCTTAGAAAGTCAAATGTTCATGAGATACAGATTTGGAAGACTGTTATGAACAAGATGTAGTACAGAGGATTTTCAAGATGTAAAAATGTACTCATGATGATACTTTCATCTCAGATACATGCTATTTTACACTTATCCAAGCCTACAGAATGTGGAACTCCAAAAGAGAATTCTATGAAACTTCTGTACTTCAGAATATTATGGTACATTAAGGTTGACTCAGTAATTGTAATAAATTGTCCAACTCTGGTGGTTGAATGATGGAGTCATGCATTGTGACACAAGGGACAAATGAGAACTTTCAATGTTTTCCTCTCAGTTGTGTTGTAAACCTAAACTCCAAGACAAGCAAATTCACTAATTTAAAAAGAAAACAAAGGACAAATTAAAGCATTAACCAAAACATTCATGGTCACAGTAGTTTTAAAAATCATAATAATCACTGCTATTATCATTTCAGAGTATTTACAATTCAAAATTTCAAGAAGTATTCATTTTCCCAAATGTAGGAATCTTTTCTTTGTGTCTTTGGATTATATAAAACACAATGTTTGGTGCATGTCTTTAGATTATGTAAAATATAAAACATAAAAATTACATGCATACTAGGGGACCAATCCTAGATTAAAATTAGAGATTACATTCAATTTAGTACTATCTGAAAAATCACCAAGTATTATCATAGCATTGCAGATTAATTATATTTCTTTTTATACATTTTTAAAATACAGTATTCTAACCCCCAAAGTCACTGGTTCTATATTACTTCATGAAGTAATTCTTTTTCTTAATAAAAAAGGATACATTCAGAACATTTGCTGGGGAAAGGTCATTACCCTTTTTAGAATTCAACTTCTTGGCTACTGGGATGACTTAGCAGTTAAAGTCAAGACCTGTCTAAGTCTAACAACCTTAGCTCCATTCCTTGAACTTCAATAAGGGTATACAAAGAGAACCAATTTCAGTAGGCTATCCTCTGACCTCCATGTCTGTCAGTGACATGTATGCACCTCTCCTCCCCAATCATACACATAGTAACAATAAATAATAATAATAATAAAATTCAATGTATTTACAGATATTTCCTCAACCAGGAAAACCTATGAATCATCAAAGGGCTTCTTAAAACTGCAAATACTTTGGGATACTTTCCAGATATTTTGATTCGAAAAGTTCAGAAAGTACCAGAATCTCCACCTTTAATAAATACTTAAGTGATTTAGTAGCTCATGATTAAATATTCAAAAATTTCATTTGAAGACAATATGATGGGAATAGGACAATTTCCATTTTATTTTAACTCAATTTCTCCCACTTCAAGAATATGTAGACACTGGGAATGGATTTCTGGGTCTTCAGCACAATATAGAAAGACCTGCCCACTCTTTATTAAATCCCTTCCTCCCATTTTGCCTGGAGTCAGGTGCGCTTTGTTAAGCCAGAAAACATGGATTCTTGTTCTAGCATTTGACCCAATTAGTAAACCATCAAACATTTGCAAATGACATGAGAAGTTCTCCAATCTAGAAGGAAATACAACCATCCAGAACAAACAGCATTTCAATGCATAATCCTCTAAATCTGTGACAAAGCCAATGCTGGTTGTTTATGTGGACCAAAATAGTACATAATGTTCAGTTGTTTTGGGTGCATTAAGGAAGCCAACATCGTGTCCTCACATCTCCAGCTACAAATAAGAGCAATAGGAACTAGAAAGCTGTTTGCTGGAGTGTAACCTTCAAAAATCTTGATAATGAGGTGCAGGGTTCTCTACACTTACATTCTGCCCTTTAAGATCTGAAAGAACAAGGGCTTTGTGTGTTCTGCCAAATATTGGTTTATTTGTTCTGTCTATGTGTTCTACTGAATCTTTTGGAGCCAAACAATTTAGATATTAAATAATATACAACAAATATAAAATTTCAGTCATGTAGAGTAACTTACATTTTGTGGCCAAATATTATAGTATTTTGCACCACAATAATATGGTTTTGTTGGGAAGGTAAAAACAAATCCATAACTTTTTATTAGAAAAGGTGTAATTCTTGGCAACAAGAATTGGCTGATTCAGGTTTATAACTCACAAGTGAGTATAAAATAAGATTTAAGTGAAGGTGACATTGATATATAGCCCATCTCCAAACTACCTTTACAATTTAGTTTGAAGCATATAAACAGTATTGATTTTCTTTAAAAACACTGTATTTTTATAGAATACTAGACTGAGTGGTCAGTAATTCTTGATAGACATATATCACTATTCTATAATGCAAAGTGATCTAAATATGTCAACAAATGTATGGTTTAAGACATTTAGAATTACAGAGGTCCAAAATGGAATCTTAGGTGGGCCCAATGACACATTAAAAAAATATGTCCAATCATTCTCACTTCTTTAAATTTCAGTTATAAAATAGACATACCCTCACCTACTTACTAGGACTATTATGAGGATTAAATACAACACTCCCTCACAGTTGCTGGTTTGTGGTAAGAAGTAAACCACAATATCCTAAGGAGGATTAGCTTCCCAGTGGACCCCTGACTCATTAACATGTCCACAATGGTTGTCTCACATGAAGTTACAGTTAATGAGCATTCCATGACTATGGGAGCCATTAACTAGAGAAGAAAATGATAAATAATTACTCACTATGACAGTTTCAACAATTCTTTAGTAAATATTTCCTCTTTGTATTTGCACTAGATTTTAACAGAGTAGTGAAATCCTCAATTTTATATATCTTGATCACAAAATTCATAAAACTGAAATTAAGAAGTTTTAAAAACAGAAATTATTAGTGATACCCTAATGTTACTTTAACTTCTTTATGAAGTTCTTATATTACATTTAAAAAACTTCACAAATATTTCTTCCAAAGTCTTGTTTCTTATTGTTGCACAAATATAGTTAAGTAGAGCTTTTCTACATTAAAATATTTACTCATTTCTTAGTGTTCTAGCACCTCTTTTGTACTATTTAGGGTTCATGATTAAATCTATAGGTGAGTGATCTAAATTGAAGATTTAAAGATTTAAAATGTATTGTATATGTGCTCCTGACTCATTAGAGAGGGATTTCTCTTTGTTCCTCAGGTTTCCAGTGAAAATATGACATATTACTCATCATTGTAAAAACAGCACCTCACAATTAGTAATTAACATTGGGTTTTTTCATGTTGTCCCTGAGATGCATGGAATAATCTTTGGATATTCTACCCAGTTGAAAGAATTCATATTTGACTGAGGTCAGTGACCAGAAAATGGTCCAGCATGCATTTAAAGTTTGGTATTTCATTATCCTTGCTGACTCATTGACATAATCAGAATGTATTCATACGGTGATGATTGTTCAATATACTTTTGAAGGATTCCATTCTCTTTTCCCCCAAAAAACAGGATGCATTAACATACCATATGGTAAATGGGATCCATCATAACACCACATTGCATCTTCTATCTTTTTTTCTTTTTTTTTTTTTTGCATCTTCTATCTTATGTGATTTCACACTGTGACAAGCTCAGTTCATTTCTAATGAAGACAGTAACACTTAATATAGGTTTGGCACCAGTACTTGTTTCTTGTTCCCCATCACAGTCATCCCTGTCATTGCCATTAGCCTATTTTTATGTCTGAATGAAAGACTATGTTTCTTCCTGAAATGCAGCTTTTATAACAGTGCATAAAAGTAAAATGTAAGCAAAAAGCTGAAACAGCTCCAGATGTGGTAATTCACTCACAAGGAGTTGAGCTATATGCTGGTAAAAAGAAAATAGCCATAACTTTATCACAGAAGCATGACACGGTGGAAAGAACTAGAAATTTTCAGTTCTATCACAGATGGTGACTAGTATCTTGACCTGTGGGAAAGTTACTCCTGACCTCAGAGATATAAGGACAATTCATCAGTTTGCAATGAAATTTACATAAGATAATATGCACTAAATTCCCTGAGCCTGTTGCTATGCATAGAATTATAGAGCAACCATTTATAACTATCCGTTCTCATGCTTCTCTCTTCTTTGTGTTTTCCTGAAAGTTCTCTAAGACAGCAGATGGAAACAGAAGCTCAGGCATAAGTCTTTTGTACATTGGCTTGCACATGTTACTTGGCTAGAATATAAATCTTTCACAGGGATTAGGATTTGTATATCACTCATTGTATCATTTGAATTCCATGTCATCTCTTCTATGCAAAAGATGCAGAAGGGACAGACATGTTTATCAACTAATACTTTATTTCCCCAATTCAAATACATATTTAAATAAAAATTATGCAGCAAGTTGCAAAAACCAAGAAAACAAATATGAGAGATCACAAAGAATTCGCTAGAGTTATAATGAAATAGTTGAGTTGTACATCATTCAGAAGATACTTTTGCTCAATTTATCTATTAATCTAGTTATAAGAAAATAAAGAAATGTAAAGTAATCTTTAGCCAAATAAGCAGAAGCTTATTTGCAAGCTTTGTTTCAAGATTTCAGGTTTGACAAGAAACATGGGCAAACTCTAAATTGGGAAGGAAGTTTTTATTTTCATGGTATACCCTTAATTTCTTCACAATATACCTGCAATAGAAAATTAAGGAAGAATGTGTACATTAGAGTGTTGGTTTTGAGATAACCCTTAGTAATTTTTCTTTGTTAACAGACAAAGTTAGCATGCATACATCCAGGCACTTCCTCATGAGTACTCCCTCTGTGAACTTGCAATAAGCATGGTGCTTTTCTGCTTCATGTTACCATTTTTCTTATCAATCACTCTGCATTGCACATAAGAGATGAACTTCAAATCATTTAACAACACTAAGAGCTAGCAATTCAGAAAAGACATTTATTTTTATATGTTAATCATAATAATGAATGTAACTGAATACATTATCATAGTTTATCCTTCAACTCACATCTGAAAAAACTGAAGTTTAGAGAAATCTCTTACTCAAAGTCATATAGCATACCTGTGGAAGAGGTAGAGTTAGAATCTGGGTCAGAGAAGTGATGCTCTTTACTAGGATACATTGTTACTCTCCTAATAAATATGGATCTGCTGGAAGCAAATCTATAGCACACTGAGTCAGGAGAGAGTTGAAATGCCTCATTTTTGACATTTTGCTTGTGTAGTTGTTGACTAAATGCACCATATAATTATACCTCTTTTATCTGTCCTTTTACCTTCTTTTCAATCACTAGGAAAAGTGATTGCAAAATTTGTTTTCTAAATTTCTGAAAATTGCATCAGCCTAAGTGTTTAGGGAAAAAAAATGCTTGATTAAGAGCCTCATATTCATACAGCTACAAAAATCACAAGTTTAAATTGGTCTCTATTTCTAAGAAAACTCACCATGGCAGATAATCAGAGCAATTTAGGTCTAAGAAAGTCCAAAGCTCCCATGTGAATGAGGTGTTTCATCTTATACATGGTATAGAAAGATTGGAAGACAGTTGCAGTTGTGCCAAAGCACACCCGAGATTGGTACCATGGCATGGATCAACCAGGAGGTTCTTCATGAGAGCTTGGAAGCACCTAAGATAGAAATTGTGACTGGTACCAGGGGTTCCACATGTCCATGCCTTTGTGAGTTGTCACTAAGCCTTTGAGTCTTAACATTGTCACATAGAAAAATTTCTTAATATTTGATCTCTGCTTAATTCATTTGCTTACTTCAAAATGCTCAACATTCTGTTGAGCTAGTTTTCATTATATCATGGTCAACTAAGTAATGCCAGGTAGACTTTGTTATTATTTGTTCATGTTTAAAACTACCCCACTCACATCTTATTCAGAATACTGCCCTTGTTTGCTCTTCAGATATGAACAGATTATATGCTAAAAATCTAAGTGTTATTTTGGATTTGGATATCCTTAAAACCTTTTTAAAATTCTGACATTGTTGTCTGAAACTAAGAAGGCTTTAAAAATTCTTTTGTACAAAGGAATTAGATGTCTTAATAATGATGATACAATAAATATTTGATGCTATGTTTTGATCCTATAATCAGGGATAAAATAGTACCCTCTTAATGATGTTTAACAACATATTTGAATACTGAAGACCTGATGAAGTTGGCTATTAAGGAATAAGAGGGGAAAAAATCAAGGTAACCAGTAATGAAATTCATGGGCCTAAAACAAGTTTCATAATTCAGAATACTATGATATATTATAGAAATGAATCACATAAAGATAATCTACTTCTTGGAAATATATAACATTTCAGTATTTTTAATCATAACCATTGGTATTTTTCAAAGGCAAAGCTACTTTAATAGGGATTTATTTGTATCCTTGGAGAAGGTCAAAGATACACCAGAATGAATTCCAATCTCTGCTAAAATACAATGCCAACTCTAGTGTTTTTCCCTTGCTGTATTCAGTGAATATTGGTCGATAATATTGGTCCCAGTGAGGAGGAAGTGTTCAGTATAGGAGTAATTTTAATAATTGCTCTGTAATAAGCATTATTATAAAATATAGAAACATATTAAATTTTGTATTATAAGTTTTTTGTCTTTTATCTATTTTTATCAGGGCTGCTGAATAGTTTATACAAGTTTTAAATGATATTTTATTTTGTACTCTAAATAGTTCTATTATTTTCCCCAAAAAACTGATCAACACAAGGATGTACAATTCTAGGTCTAGGTCTCTTGGTTTTGTTGTTGTTGTTGTTTTGCAAAAACAAATATTGATCCAAAATCTTGTACTTGTTATACATTCTAAAATGCAGAACTGTCACAACTGAAGAGGCAGGCACAATCATGTACTCCATTCATTAGTATTAACAAAATGAAGACATTATATTGACTCAGTGTTGAGTTGAAGACATAATAAGACTCTCAAGGTCCACAAAGCTAGCTAAAGGCAAAGTTAAACTCACTTCCTCTTGCTTTCAGTCATCAGAGTTTTCCACTGCAGAAAAAAAAAAAATCTATGTAGCTGCGAAATCTTCCCAGTAATTAGCAGTGATAGAGATAAAGCTTGAAGAACAAGAAGCAGTCTCCTTCTACTATGTCTTTAAACCCCTGGAACATGATAGAATGTTCCCTAAGCTGTATATTATGATGTAAAGAAGGGGTATTTCAAATAAAATAGCGAAGATAAATGTGCAGTTCAGTTCCAAGGCTCCAGAGCTGTTTTTCAATGTTATTTGCAGTAGGGTCACAGGCCTCAATGCAGGAATGCTTAGCGCCAATTCTTAGTTATCTGTTTAAGGCTGATCCCAGTCATTGCCAATCTTTCAGGGTTGCTGCTAGCATACATGGAGGCTTTATGAGTGTTAAAGAAGAAGAAACTGCTCCCTTCCCACACTCCGCGGCCCGGGACACACACACGGTCCAGCCGGGCCTCACTGCGGCCTAGACTCCAACCAGAACAAACCCACGGAAAATAGCCATGAAAGCCTGACCCAGGAAAACGACTTTCAAAATATGATCATTACCATGTTCAATACTATGAAAGAGGAAATCCGGGAGGAATTACATAATCGAATCAATCGCTTTGAAGAGGTACACAACAGACACTTGGAGGAGTTGAGAAAAACAGTGCAAGAAACAAAAACTGGCATAGAACAGTTAAAACAGACTCAAGCAGAGTTTAAAACTGAGCTAAAAAACAAGTTATCTTCAACCCAGAACTCCACAGAGAGTCTTAACAGCAGAACTAATGAAGCAGAAAACAGAATTTCAGACCTTGAATAAAGTGGGAGCATTAACCAGCTCAATGGAAGAGGTTGTTAAAGCCAAACAGATACTTGAGAGAAATATCCAGGAGATATGGGACACCCTGAAGAAGCCTAACATGCGTATTCATGGAATACCAGAGCAAGGATCTCAAAATACCACTCCTGAGGAAATTTTTCAAACGATCATCAAGGAAAACTTTCCTTATCTAAAAAAAGAGAGGCCCATACATATACAAGAGGCATTCCGCACCCCAAACAGATACGACCAAAACAGAAGCTCACCATGGCAAATAATAGTGAAAACACTCCACATTCAAGATAAAGAACTGGTGCTGAGAGCTTCAAGGGAGAAAAAACAAGTCACTTTTAAAGGTAAACCTATTAAAATAACAAATGACTTCTCAGTCGAAACAGTAAAAGCAAGAAGAGCTTGGAGAGACATACTTCAAGTATTGAATGAGCAAAAATGTCAACCCAGGCTGATTTATCCTGCAAAACTATAATGATCGAGGGAGAAAGAAAAATCTTCCAGCACAAAGACAACTTGAAGGGATACATGTTCACCAAACCAAGCCTTCAAAAAATGATGGAAATGATACTCAAGCTTGAAGAAAAAAACAAGCATATCCAGGAGAACAGAAGGCAAGTATAACACCATTAACAGAGAAGCAATATACTTATAAAAACTACTAAACATAATAAATGTCTGGAATTAAAAATAGTTTCTCCATTATAACACTAAATGTTAATGGAATTAACTCACCGATCAAGAGACACAGATTACAAATTTGGATTAAAAATCACAGTCCATCAATCTGCTGCCTGCAGGAAATCCATCTCACCACAAAAGAGAGGCATGCCCTAAAAATAAAAGGCTGGTCAACAATTCTACAAGCTAATGGAAGCAGAAAATAGGCAGAAAAAGGCTGGTCAACAATTCTACAAGCTAATGGAAGCAGAAAATAGGCAGGCACCAAAGAATACACATTTTTCTCAGCAGCACACGGAACTTTCTCCAAAATAGATCACATATTGGGCCACAAAACGAATCTACACATATACAAAAAAGTTGACATTCTAACCTTTGCCCTATGAGACCTACCACAGCCTAAAGCTGTGCATGGGTGAAAAGTTCAATAGAGATATGTAAGGTCCATTTCTTTAAGGGTTTGATTAAGTTCCAAAGTGTCTCTGTTAACACAACACAACAAACAAGAGAAAATACACTAACTCCTGGAAACTTAACAATATGATGCTGAATGAGAACTGGATTCAGGAAGAAATTAAAAAGGAAATTCAAGATTTCCTGAAAGTGAATGATAATGAAAATACAACTTGCCAAAATCTCTGGGACACAATGAAAGCTGTTCTAAGAGGTAAGTTCATAGCTCTTAATGCCTACATGAAAAAAATGGAAACATCAGAAATAAACAACTTAACAATGCAGCTTAAAGCTTTAGAGAAACTAGAGCAATCTGATCCCAAAAGTAGAAGGGAGGAGATTAGCAAAATAAAGGGAGAAATATCTGAAATCAAGATTAAGAAAACGATAGAAAAAAATCAACCAGTCAAATAGTTGGTTCTTTGAAAAAATCAATAAGATTGATACACCCCTAGCGAAACTAACCAAAAGCAAGAGAGAGAAAACCCAAATTAACAAAATTAGAAATGAACATGGAGTTATCACTACTGATACCCAAAAACTCCAGAGAATTATAACAACATATTTCAAAAACTTATACTCTGTGAAGTTTGACAACACAAAAGAGATGGATGAATTTCTAAGTAAACACAACTTACCTAAATTGAGTCAGGAAGTTGTGAATTATTTAAATAGTCCTATAACATATAAGGAAATTGAGGAAGTAATCTCGAATATTCCCACCAAAAAACGTCCTGGACCAGATGGATTCAGCACAGAGTTCTACCAGACATTTAAGGAGTTAATAACACCAATACTGCTTAAACTGTTCCATCAAATAGCAAAGGAAGGAACACTACCAAATTCCTTTTATGAAGCTAATATCGTTTTAACCCCATAACCTAATTAAGACTCACTTAAAAAGAAAACTATAGGCCGATCTCTCTGATGAACACAGACACAAAGATTCTCAACAAAGTTTTAGCAAATCGGATTCAAAAACATATTAAAAAGATCATTCACGGGGACCAAGTAGGCTTCATCCCCGGCACACAAGGTTGGTTCAACATACGCAAAACAATAAATGTAATTCATCATGTAAACCAGTCCAAAGTCCAAGACCACATGATACTCTCGATAGATGCAGAAAAAGCTTTTGACAAGATCCAACAGCCTTTTATGATCAAAATGGAAGGAACCTTTATCAATATAATAAAAGCTGTATACAACAAGCCCACAGGAAGGATTATGCTCAATGGGGAACAATTGGAAGCATTCCCACTTCGATCAGGAACTAGACAAGGCTGTCCACTCTCACCACTTCTATTCAATATTGTACTTGAAGTCTTAGCTGAAGCCATAAGACAAGAAAGGGACATAAGAGGCATTCAAATCGGCAAGGAAGAAGTCAAGCTATCCCTATTTGCAGATGACATGATCTTATACCTGAGGGATCCCAAAAACTCCACCAGGAAGCTCCTGGAAATAATTGAGAAGTTCAGCAGGGTGGCAAATAAATGTACAAAAATCAGAGGCCTTCCTATATGCCCAGAATGAAAGAAGTGAAAAAGCCTTGAGAGAAACAATCCCATTTACTATAGCCCCTAAAAAAATGAAATACCTTGGTATAAACCTAATCAAGGAGGTAAAAGACCTTTACAATGAAAACTTTAAAACCCTAAAGAAAGAAATAGCAGAAGACACCAGAAGGTGGAAAGACCTCCCATGTTCCTGGATTGGCAGAATCAACATCGTAAAAATGACCATCCTACCAAAGGCAATATACAAATTCAATGCTATACCAATTAAAATCCCAAAGCAATTCTTCAAAGAAGTTGACCAAACAATCTCAAAATTTATATGGAGGCACAAAAGACCCAGAATAGCAAAGACAATCCTGCGTAACAAAAACACTGCTGGAGGTATTACCATACCAAACCTTAGTCTATACTACAAATCTATAGTTGTAAAAACAGCCTGGTACTGGTTCCAAAATAGACACACAGATCAGTGGATAAGGATTGAAGACCCAGATATAAGCCCACAAAATTACAGCCATTTGATCTTTGACAAAGGGGCCCAAAGGATCCAATGGAAAAAGAACAGCATCTTCAACAAATGGTGCTGGCAAAACTGGATCTCCACATGCAGAAGATTAAAGCTGGAACCGTACTTGTCACCATGCACAAGACTTAATTCCAAAAGGATCAAGGATCTTGATATAAGGCCAGAGACTATAAAAACCATAGTTGAAAGGATAGGGAACTCCCTCGAGCTGATTGGGCTAAGCCAACATTTCCTAAACAGACATCCAATGGCACAGTCACTGCTACCAACTCTCAACAGTTGGGATCTTGTGAAATTAAAGAGCTTCTGTTCAGATAAAGAGATTGTAACACGAGCTGAAAGGCAACCCACAGAATGGGAGAAAATCTTCACTAACCACATATCTGATAGAGCTCTACTGTCCAGAGTGCACAAAGAACTTAGAAAACTAAACACCAAGGAAACCAATGGCCCAATTAAAAAATGGGCCCTGGAACTTAAAAGAAACTTTACCAGGGATGAAATTAAAATGTCTAACAAATATCTGAAAAAATGCTCCACTTACTTAGCCATCAGGGAAATGCAAATCAAAACTTCCCTGAGATATCATCTCACCCCGGTCAGGATGGCAAAAATCCACAATACAAACAACAACAAATGCTGGAGAGGATGTGGAGAGAGGGGAACTCTGCTACATTGCTGGTGGGAGTGCAGGCTCATACAGCCATTCTGGTGAGCCATCTGGAGATTCTTAAAGAAATTAAAGATTGAAATGCCATATGACTCTGCTATTCCACTTTTGGGAATTATCCCCCATACAGCAGAGGTTCACCTCGATAGCACAAGCATGACCATGTTCATAGCAGCACTGTTTACAATAGCAAAGACATGGAATCAACTCAAATGTCCAACAGTTGACCAGTGGATAAGGAAACTGAGGTACATCTATACAATGGAGTACTACTCAGCCATCAAAAATGATGAATTACTGGAATTTGCCGGGAAATTGATGTCATTAGAAAAAATTATATTAAGTGAAGTATCCCAGACCCAGAAAATTAAGCGCCGTATATACCAAACCCACCCAGCCCACCTAGAGACAGTAATTGCAAGGATTATGAACAGGATGGATGGGGTAGGCGGGCCACACCAGAAACAAGGAAAGAAGGGACCATGTTAGAGCAGGGAAATAGGCCTCCATCAAGGACCCAAATAAGTAATGATACATCTGATTAAGTTCACAGACTTTTGTTCCTGATCATTTACTAATGAGGGGGTGTGATCTCACCAGAAGAGGAGGGCATATAGTCTGGCAGATAAAAAGTAACCATTTTGCAAATGGGTGATTGACCCCTCCCTCACTGTGGTTTCCTACTTTTATTACATCTACCCTTGAATGTGCTCTTATAATAAGACTCTAGTTTAACAGCTTTTTGTCTCCGGCCAGGGGGTGACATTGCCCATCAGGATGGAGTGAAGGGCATTGCAGGAGCAGCAAAACTGCAAAAGAAAATCAACAAACCACAATCCAGAACTTCAGAGACTCTGTATCAACCACCTAGAACTAGGCCAGACTAATCTCTCCCCATCCTGAAGCTCAGGGACATTTGCGGAAGAGGGGGCGTTAAGAGTGTAAGAGCAAAAGGATGGGAGGAGCAATGATTTGCAAGATACTCCACACAAGTTAGCGCCAAAGCAATCATAATTGGACTTTGCATGCCCTTCGCAATGTCCAACACACTATTGACCCCACAAAGTCTAGCATCTGCTAAAGGCACCAAGACACGGTAAAGGGTTCAGGGAAATGCCACTGGGTCCTTGTACGTCATCGGAGAGAAGGGCCCAGAGGAGAGTCAGGGGTGCACATTAAAGGACTCTCTGGGAATTGGGGCGGGAGGTGGTGGGGGATCGGAGGGAGGGCTGAGGGGAGCGGGAGCAGGGGGTTGGGGGGGGAGAGAGGGAGGGAACCGGTGTACCTATTAAGTTTGTATGAGCGGAAATAATAATAAAAAATGTTAAAAAAGGAAGAAGAAAGCTCATATGGGTGATTCTCAATTCCTCAGTCAGGAAAAATCTTTATGTTGTGAAAAAATGTCTTTACCCAGAAGGACATAGACACCTCACAGAAGGTGCTGCTCAGTAGCAGAATCCTGACTGTCTGTCATTCACTCTAGCTTTCTTGGCTGGATGCTGCCAGGGACGCCACCATGCACTGCTTTCTGGACAGGGATCTTGCTTCTGAATCTACTGTGTGGCTCATGAGTCCTTGACCAGTCACCAGTGAGCCCCCACATCACTATCTTTCTAATCTCAAAAACCAGTCTTTCTACTCCTTTTCAAAAGATAACATCTCTGCAAATGGTTTTTTACATAATTTCCTACCAGCTCAAGCAACACATTTTTCCCTTATTTATCTTCACTTTTTTCTTTACAGTCTCTTTTAGAGCTTACATTTATTTGGTGTCAGAAAAAGGCCCACTGCCTTTTTCCATTTTCCTCCTGGTACACAGGCAGGTTACATTGTTTCCAGGCTTCCTTTATTTAAGTGCACTTTGCCACTAAGATGTGGCAAATAGGCAAGTGGACATGTCAGATCAGCCTAAACAACTTCCTGTGCAGCCATCCATAGTCTCCTGTTCTGTGATCAAAGACCCAGGAAATATCTGTGTGTTTTGTAGGATGTGGAGGTCACCATGGTGAGGGAAGCTGGGTCCTTCGATCACTGCAGAACTAAAAGTCACTGGACAGTAATGTAAGTGAAAAAACTTAGGGGTTATGTTTCTGAAAATGGCAGTTGACCCTACCTAATGCACATGCTCAAACCAATTGCATGTTACTTCACCCACATTCTCCCCAAGCCACATCCTATATGCCATTCCTTTCTCAATTGAACTTACACAGTCAACTTTTTTCAAGACATTAATGCCTTGAAAAGATTCCGTTGAGAAGTCATGATACCTGACACAGAACAGGCAGTTTGATGATAACATGTTTTCTTCTCAATGTTCAGAGTGTTGGGCTGTGTAAAAACATGAAAAGTAACTTTTTTAAAATAATGCAAATGTTGCATCAAAGAAATAAATCAGGTTTCTGGACTTGAGAAGTACTTATTGCTGGAAAACAACACATTTTCGCTTACCTTGTCACACAGTCCTCCTAAGAAAAGTGACTTAGTTCATCTTAGTTAAAAAAATCTAGTATACACAGGTGAAACTTTCCTGCTTTTCTCAAGAGCACTGCACTACACAAAATTACTTCATTATCTGAGGTGAGCTTGATTTCCTTTTATTTTCTTCTACCTTCTTCATGGAGAACAATGTAAAGAGATTGGAAAGATGTATCCTTCTGTGAGACCAGGTCGCCAGATAGTGCTAAGAAGATTCACAACACAGTAGAAGACTGGAACCAATGTTACTAGAGATCATCAAAAATGAGAATCGGAAATTGACAACTGCAAAAATGACTTAGAAAGTGTGGTGAAATGTATAAAACTGCAGGTGGATCTGACACACTGAAAATAAAGAGCATTTTAGAGGTCGTTCTTCCTATTTGAAACATTTCTGTTGGCGATATACTAAACAAATAATCAAAATCAAAAATGAAAATTTGAAGTTTTGTGGCAATAGCATGCAACACTAAAATTAGGTTGGGAGATGGTAGCAAGCTTATGTATTTTTTTTTTTTTTGTACATCACATGGTACCAGACTCTGTTACTACTCAAAATGATCACACGTGACACCCAGGTCAGGGGCTGGGACACATCCACTGGATATCATTTGGTGATATCATGCAGGTGAACCATATTTTTATTTCAAAATACCTGTGCTACATATCTGTGAGATACATACACATTAACATTTTTCTCTCTTCCTTTTTCCCTGTACTCCTCTTTTCCTTTCTCTTTTCTCTCTCTTCCTGTTCTTTTTTTGTTTTAAGCACTTATAACAAACAATAACAAATTATAGCAAACACCAAATTCACTTATACAATTCCCTAAGTAGTTATTTCCTGAGTGGAAAATTGTTTCAGTAATGAATAAATGATTCCGAAGTGGTGCGATGTTGGTCCCAAATAGACTATGCTTTATAGTAACATGCTTACTATAAATACCAACGCTTTAATTAACAATGGGCCTTACATACAATAGTGGTCTCATAACCTTTTGTTAGTCTTTGTCAGTCTTATTACCATAAATACATTGAATCATGTTCCTATGATAATGAATCACCTATGAGATGAAATCATTTCAGAACATGTCTGTCCCCATTTGGTAAGCAAAATATGACATGACATTAGGAAAATAAAGACATACAATAATTTAATAATTCAAGGCAGAAAATTAAAACCTGTCTGTAAGATTATTAGATCTGGACCTCACTCTGGATCTGTAGCTTATTTGATCTGTAATGTGGTCAGATTACATAAGTGATCTAAAACTGCAATTATGAGTAAAAGCAGACTAGTTGAGTCTGGACCTTATGAAACAGAAAAGGTTCATGAGTTTACCACTTACAAGATTAGATTCATAAATTACCAGATAACTGAATGAGAGACAGGTGTAGAGTCTTAGAGTTATGCAGGTAACAGTCCTTTCCTTCAGGAGGCTGTTTTGCTTTGGCAAGAGGAAGCAGCCACACTAATGCACATTTCTCTGAGCATCTGCAGGCAGAAAACTTCATCAGCAAAATTTGCTGCATCTAATTTTTTTGACAGGTGGAAAGGGAAAAAAATCAGGATTCTGTTCTGGCATGGCCATCACTGCTTCTGTCACCTTTACCAAACTGTGTCACTTCTTTGAATCTTGGTTTTACTAAATGTAAAAATTCTCTGGCCATTCCAAAATATATTGTAATGCAAGTCTCTGTGTTTCCCATTGAGAGATGTCATGTAGATTTTAGCAAAGAGATGCATATACTAAAAAGTAGGCTGTCATGTACGATTTAAAATGATCACTGATTTGCTGAAGCATCTTACTGTCCCCAAGGTAGAAAGTTATAATAGTAGCAGGTCAGCACTGCTCCCAAGTAATTTTGGTCTAAGAAGACCAGAATGCACTGCTGGGGTGGATCTCAGCCAGCACAAGAGAAGGCTAAGCTTCCCTAGCTAGGGAGAGATTAGTTCCGGCAGCCTGTGTGCCTGGCTGGTAAGGACTGAGCAGCAGAGTCCAGGGTGTGATGCTGAATACAAAGTGCTTGGTGGGGAAGAAAAGTGAAAGGTGAAGATCCATCCTGACCTTCAGCAGGTTGTCTCAAGACTGCAGTGCTGCTGAAATGACATTTGCTTTCCAAGGTTAAGAAGCTTCCGGCTCTTCCAAACCACTGTCTTGATTGCAGCACTGGGGAAGATGTGAGCAGAAGTTAAGAGCAGAAAAGTGGTGGGAGGGTGCAGAGAGGGTTCTTTTCTGCATTAAGCAAGAACATACTCTGTGGATTGGTGGGTGTACATTTAGATGCCAGAATTACAGAAAAGTTGCATCATGTATGAATATTATTTTGCTGGTTTGAAATGCAGCTTAACCCAAAGCCTGGGAATGTGTTGCATTTGAGTCCTTGGCATGTCCTGTCCAGTGTAGTCTTCACTCCTCTTAGAGTTTCAGTCACTGTACAAGTTTTTGTGATTCATGATAAGGGTCTAGGAACAAACAATGCCAATTTTGACCTCAGGAGGTACTAGAAACCAAATCCTCAACTTCTGGGAGAGGATAGAGACAAGAAGGTGCACATGGGCAGAAGGTGACTTTGCCCTGTTAAAGATCTCTGAACTAAGACTAAAGGACGGTGTCATCGGTTTGTGAAACTTTGAGTTCCATCATGTATCTTAAAAAGTTGTCACAAGCTACGTAGGACTTCATAGAGACTGAAACTGTGTATGTGAACCCCTCCATGACTTTACTATAAATGCCTTCCTTTTGCTGGTCCTGACTTGCTTCCATTTTTTGATAATAACCTAGTGGCTGAAGACAAGGGGAAGTGACTCTGTTATCAAATGGTCTCAAGAGGTCTTGGCACCCTGAACATGGGACTGATACCTAACATGATGCAGAATTGCCTGTGGTGGCCTTGTGCTTGGTCTTAGACAAACTCATTGCATTTGATATTAGACATGTTTGGCATATTTCCATTTTGTGGATGCATGTGATTCAGTTCTACCACAAAGCCTTAAGCAGATTCTCCTGGGGCTATGTATTTCAGCAAAATACTTACCTTCCTAAGAAGCATCACAGAGCTCTCCTTAAGTCAGCCTTTAACATAACATGATGCCTGGAAGGTAGACTATCAGACAATAAGCCAGTATTCTAGGGAGAGCTCAACTAAGCCTGGGGCGGTAACCACAGCTATGAGCCACTGCTCCAGCCTTGGGCTACCTATTTCCAGAGTTTTGGTTATGTAAGGAAAACAAACCTGCATTTATTTACAACCAATAGTTTTCTGTTTCCTATTGTTTATAGTCAAACATACTTGCAACAGGTACAAGCTCTTGCCCAAGGAATGAAAAGAGCATCTTATTCAAGGTGAGGAGAGTACAGGAGAAAGGCAATCTTCCTCTCCTGGTTCCCACTCCAGTGTGTCTCCATTGACTCTCCTTTGCCCATCTTTATTCTTCATCTTATGAAGAAAAATGGGCATAATGACATATACAGTACTATTTAACGTTAAAAAACAGTATCTCAGTTATAGAAATCACATAGTTATGTGCATTTCAGTATTCCATTATAAGGATCTTAAAAAAAACTTAGTTTGATCAATTTAGCTTCCTAAATTATTTTTTATACATTGAAAACATCTTTTCTTTTTCTATTTAATAACTCCTATTCTGAAATACTGTGCAGAGCCATACCCGGTGAGAGTCACGTCATACAAATTTATCCTAAAAGAATTTATTTCATCATCCCAAGGAATGAATACCTTCAAAGAACTTCAGAAATTTGCAAATCTGTTCTCTGCTGGCTGAAAATATCTATGTAGCCTCTATTCAAATTTTATTTGTTTCTGTTTTCACTTTTAAGCCATGTCTTATGATATAGCTCAGTTTGTCTCCTGCTTCCTCCTCCTGAATTCTGGGATTATAGATATGTAGTAATACTGGGCTCTTAACTGATTATGAATAATCAGCATTTGTGAGTTATTATTAAATACAGTTCATAATCTATTTTTAAAAGCAGGCATTACTGTTCTAGAAGATAAATATTACAGTTCTGAAGGATGCAAATTATAATTTCTGCGGGTTGGGGATATAGCTCAGTAGTAGTGTTCTTGCCTTCTATGAATGGGATGTTGAGATCAATTCCCAAAAGCAGCAACAGTGGTACCCGTCTGCAATCATTGCACTCTGTTCTCTCTCTTTTTTTTTTTTTTTTGAACAATCATAGCACTCTAAAAATTACCACTTAGGAGGAGTTCACACAGGGAGGGAGTTTAAGATCAGTCTGGAATACATGAAACCCTGTCTTAAAAAATATAATTTCTGTATGTTATTGGTCAGTTAAGAACATGAGGAAATTGTATATATATATATATATATATATATGCTTCCAAATGTCTTAACAAAATATCCACTTTGATATCAATGTTTTATTATCTACTTTATTGCTAATTTTTAATTACAAAACAAACAAGAGTGTTCACAGCTGTATGTCCATATTGAAATTATATTTTGAGATGTGCTATTCTTCATTTTTCTTTATCTTGCACACATGATGTGTATGCAAATGTATTTATGAATATGAGTATGTACTCACATGCGCCATGTTGCATGTGTGTGGATCACAGAACAACCTTGTGTCTTTGCCTTCCACCTAGTTTTGAGGAAGGTCTCTTGTAGTACACTGCTAAATATATCAGGCAAGCTGCCCTTTGAACTTCCAGGGATTCTGATGTTTCTGTCTCTCTATGGGGTTTACATGCTACTGCGTCCAGATTTATATGGACTTTTTTTATTCTTTGTGAGTGACTCATGGCAATAATTTAGGGATACAAAATCAGGTCCTTATGCTTGCAAAGCCCTGGAGTAGCTTTTAAGCATAACAATTTTGAGACAACATATGTAGAAAAAGTAGAATGCAACATGGAAATCTGTAGATGAGATGAGTCTGCCCATCTCCTATAACCCGTGCATACCAAAAGCCAGATGGATGAAGCAGAACTATACTTTATGGACTCAGTTTCTGCCAACTTGAATAAAAATATCCTTTATATAAGCATATCTGCTCATTTCAAATATTCCTCCCTTCTCTGTAAAAGCATTCTGCTGAATTTGTTTGTATCTCATTTTATTATTGGCATTAAAAACTCGAAAATTATGAAGAAAATTACTAATAGGTTAAATTTTCACTTTAGTCTTTCTCTTTAGATATGGGTATTTTCTGAGGAAAGTGATGAAGATCCTGACTGCGCTCCACATAGAACAACCAAACAACAAATCTTCCTCCCAAGTGTCCAGTTACAGAATCATGTTTTGTGACATACCTCACAGCAGAATCAATTCTGTACTTTAACTCTTTAAAGATCTTGGAAAGTTACATACAACTGAGAAAAATTTATGTAAATGTAAAGTGAATAGGATTCTAGGTTCTCTCCTTTCAAGTAAAGCAAAAAAGAACATCAACATATCATTTTCAAAGAGAACAAAAGAATCCTCAGTTTAGGAAAATCTCCAGAAGTGAAAACCTCATGTTGAGACCACTGTACCAAATATAGCTTCTACTATATGGCTTATCTTTCCACAGAATGGGTCGTATTAAAGAGGCAAGGAGTTACAAAAATTTAAAAGATACTAATGAGGAATAATGACTTAAAGAATTTCAGCACATGTGGCCACAACTGGAGCTTGGAGTACACAGAGAGACATTCATGAACGATTACCATAGGCGAAACTTGCACTCCGTTATTATTCTTCTGGCACTAATTAAGTGATTCTAGACATTCTTTTATGGGTAGATAGAAGCAGATAGTTGAAGAGATTGTTCAATTTCAGATTTTGCTAAGTGATAATTGATGTATCAAGGTTATTCTAGAAAATCTTGAATAGCTTTGAATCATGTATTGCTGTATAGGTAGCTTAAATATTCCTGGGGCAGATCTTTAAAGATCTATGAGGAAAAAGTAAAACAGAGAAAAGGCTTCCTGCAAAACATTTTTCAACTTCAATTTACCTAGGAAGGATTTTTAATTTTTTGTCTGGTTTTATTTATATGGAAGTTAGTTGCTATAAAATAAATTAGTACTTGGTATGTCAGAGAATAGAAATGAAAGAAATATGGCCCAGGCAAAAAGCAGCATCTTTAATCACAGTGAGTCAGAAAAGCTAAAATTGTCAGTTTATCTTCTTGATCATATAATCAGAAGAAAATCAGAAAGGGGAATAAATTGTTTTCTGCCTTCAAGGGAAGGGTGCAATGGCAGAAGAGAAAAATGGGGAACATGCTTCAAATTAAAGCTCAGAACTTACTCCAGGAAAAAAAATTCAGTGCACAAAGAGAGCATTTATAATGAAATAAGAAGCAATCATTAATTACAAAAAAGTGCTACCAGTTGGCTAGAGCAAATAATTCTGTTTCAAAGTAATTTCAGAATTTTGGGCAAACAATACATGTATTTATTTCGGATTGCTTTAATGATTGATTTTTATTGCCAAGTCTGGGAAGTGACAATTTTGATTATTTAATGTTGATATCCATTATTGCCATTTGGTTGGGAGCCTTGTGCAAAGGAGGCCGTGTTCACATTTCTAGCAGCCTAACCTCCACTCAGTCAGAGCTTGATAGAGAAAACAACTTAATTCTCCAGAACTAAATCTAATGGAGTAAGAAAAAGTATAAAAGATTTAATGGTTACAATTAAAAGACAATATGCCCGACAGAGCACATGGCATGAGATGGATGAAAACAAAAATTAAAAACAACAAAGTAAGTTCTTTCATGCCAACTGGCATCTCTACAAAATGACAGAAATCAGTCAGTTGGGTTTGGTATATACTGGATCAAAGAAGCATGAGATACAGTAATTAACTTACATAAAAACCAATAAGCTTTAAGGTTACTATCAGAAAGAGTATTCAAGCACCAGTAGTAGTAGCTTAGGTCAGGGACTCCCATATACTAATAAACCTATGAATCATGTAGAAATCATAGTTAAAATGAAACTCTGAATTAGCAACTCTGTTTTAGGGCCTGAGATTTCTGAGTACCCTTCAAGTTTTCAGGGTACTGAGCACTTTTGAGTAACAAGTGCAATTGCAAGGAGTAGGAACAGGGGAAAAGGGGGAGCTTTGTGTATTGTGTGCAAGGGCTGAATGCAGTGAAGGAGTATGCACATTTTGTGTCTTTCTACTGACACCATTCTGGGTTGAATAGATGACTTAGACAGGAACAGATAAGAACAACTACCTTTCTTTTTTTTAAAAAAAATTATTATTTATTCAATTGTGTGTGTGTGTGTGTGTGTGTGTGTGTGTAGAACCACGGGCGAATTCGGGAACTACCATGGACGCCTCCACCTCCTTCTTGTTTTTATTCTGACCCGAGATTCACAAGTTCCTCCCTACTAGGACCAGAAACGCAGGCCGCCCCCGCTTCGGCCCAGCGTCTATACGTGGGGTCTAGGATCCAAACTCGGGATCTTCCGCCTGCAAAGCAGAGGCTTAACCCTTGAGCCACCTTTCCAGCCCCAAGAACAACTACCTTTCAAAGAAAAGATGACTAGCATTTTATCACCAAGGGTATATGAGAATGATGATAAGTTATTACTTTAAAAATGTGATTCAAGTGTTTTCTTATTCTTAATAAATAAAATCAGAATCATATGCAACATGTCCTTTGCTTTGCAATGAACTGAGGTACTATTTAAAACTAAGTGAAAGAAAAAAATTGTTATTGGTCAAGGTTTCAAAGCTAAAAATAATCAAAGGCATTCAAAAAAGCTTTTTAAATTGAATTCCATTCAAATTGAAATCACACCTATTTCCTCTTTTCATGAATTTTTTTACAAATCAAATTACATTATTTTTATTTTACATTAGCTTCTAGTACTCTCAAAAAAGATATAAAATAGAAATAATATTTTCTTTTGTAAATCACAGATACTTATGAGAAGATAATAAGTATTCATTGGCATATGATCTCATTATAATTCCATTTTGTGTGACCTATATTTATAGACTAAAGTCAAAGTATAATCCTATCTTCTCCAAAATATATTATTCCCAGTCATCAAATAAGATTGAGTTTCAAAACACATCACTTTATTTATAAAGGATGACCTAGTCTTGCAGAGTAATGAATTGATTGGAGCTTATTCAGGATTATTATATGACTTTTCTTTGCTATGTATTTATGCAAATATGTATGCAAATATTTTTATATTTAATACTCTGAATAAATATTAATATTTTCAGTTTCAGATTTTTTTCTTGGAAATCTCATGTATCTGTTTTGTGCTAAATCATAAATATTGTTTCTTTCATAAGATTAATTTTGCTTTAATTCAAATATTTCTTTTTTGATAAAATGGTTCATAACTGATCTACTGGAGCTCTTTTTGAGGATTCTAATCATATTTACTCTAATGAGGATATGAAAAAGGCTGACATTATTCACATGACTTAAAAGCTTAGCCTACTTGCATTACTTTTGTTTGGATGTATTCAGCCATCATTAAGATTTCACATAGTCAATTAACAGTGCTCTGATCTTTCCTTTACATGTGTACATTAACTATTATACACCAAGTATAATTAGATCTGTTTTCCTTACAGTTCTTATGAGTAACAAAGCAATACTTTTCTGCCCAAGAAATACCTTTCACATAGATATTTTGATACACAGACTTACCAAATAAATTATAATGATCTACTCAAGGGAAAATTTCTATAATATCTACTATAACCTCAAAAGAACATAACTTGGAAACCAGGGGAAAGAAGACAATAAAAGAGCTAAGACTAAGGAACACAGACAAGAAAATTCCTCAGAGCTCAATCAAGGTGTACCCTATTACAATTGAAGACTAGTGAGACAGAAAACCACATCAGAGAATACCAGAGAACCTGCAATGCTCAGCCCTAATCAGCCCATCCAAATCTTACCAACACTAAGTTCAGGGAATCTTGAACAAGAGAGGGCGGTAAGATTGTTAAGGAGCTAAAGACTGGATGAGGCACTCCTGATCAACACACTCCAGGCAAGACATGGCTGCTGTACCCAGATTATATCCTTTTGAAGACTAACTGCATTACTCATGAGTGATCAGGTAGTAGGACTTTTTGGGTTTTGTGTGTGTAGGTGTGGAAACTAAATATTTCAAAGAAGTTCCTACTTAAAAAAAATTGTCTTACAATTCAGAACAGATTCACCAGTTGTTATGACTTATATAATATTCTCAGTACTTTTTAAGTTATATAAGAATGAACTGAAGTTGCCAATGTTTTTGAATTCTCATTTTGGTGAGCAAGTTGAATTTAGTTTAGAAGCTAACCTTTGTTGACCACTGACTCACTCAGGTTGATTCAAAGAGGCATTAGAATCTAAAGAGGTTGTGCTTGCTATGAAGGAACAAAAAAGAAACCAATGTTAATAAAGATTAAATTTATAACTTGTCCCTTTACCAACATTTCAGATTATAGACTCTCAATCCCCTACTGTTCTCAGAACTGTAAAAAGATCAATATAGGCATATGTATATGATGTCAATATAGCTACTCATGCATTTATACCGACGAATGTCAAAATACAGAGATAAAGGTTTCTATGCCCATGTGTATGCAATTGATCCAACTCAGTCAAGTGTTTTTATTAACTTAAAAATTCTTTCATTTATAATTCTTTGTACCCAGCACTACACATGGTTCAGTATATCTAAATGAAAATGGTGTAAGTAGAAGATGCTTTCCTTATGGTAAACAGCTGAGGTCTTCAGATGACTTCAGAAGAGTACCCAGGAGTTTACAGAAGAATGTTTAAATTTACTCTGGAAAGCAAAGATTGTAGGTTACTTTGGATCACAGTAAGATGGAAAGCAGAAAAGCAGTGCAGATGGGTGAAAGGAAAGTCATAAACCTTCTGTGGCGGAGTTGAGAGAATTGTTTGGGAATTGGCTAGGAAAAAAAGATGAATTAGTCTCAGCAGTTTGGTAGATGATTACAGAACTATAGAAGGAATGGAAGAAAGAGTACTTAGCCACTATCTGGGCCTCACACCTTTACACATTGTTTTCATGTAATTCCATCAATGACGTAACGGTCTACATGTATAGCATCTTGAAGGTCTTTGCAATCACCATGCCAGTCATCACGGTTATTTGGGTCAGCCCACTCAGACATATGCCTATGAGAAACCCAGGCTGGCCAAAAAGTAGGCAAATCAAATCTAATGTTCAAGATACAATGTCAGACTTTTGGGGTGAAAGGTAACTATACTGTTCATTTCCCCCTACAATTTTCCTGTGTCACTTTCAAGCTGTTAGGTTGTTCCTCATCACCAGGTAGGAGGTATTTCCTTGTCTTGAGACAACAATGTTTTTTTGGGAATGAGATCAAGACAGTTGAAAGACCTGAGTTCATGCTTCCTATGCAATGTTCACTTCACCTGGAGTCTGCAAAGACATGAATCCTGTACATGAGGGACATCACATGCTTTCTGTTTCCTTTCCTTTTCCTTCCTCTCAACAAAAAGACACACCTCAGTGTCCCAAACTAAAGTTGTGCTTGTTTAGGGCCCAAGAGACAAGTAAGCAAGAAAGCAAGTAGAGAAAGAGTAGTGAGCAACCTCAGGAAATTTTCAAATGCATGTTGAAGATGCAATAAGTGTAACTCTATATTTTTATAAATTTACCACTTGGGAACAAATAATATTTTAGTAATATGTATTATAAAAAGAAACCGGGGCCGGAGAGGTGGCTCAGGGGTTAAGCCTCTGCCTGGCAGGCAGAAGGTCCTGAGTTCGGATCCTAGACCCCACGTATAGACACCAGGCAGAGGCGGGGGCGGCCTGCGTTTCTAGTCCTGGTAGGGCGGAGCCTGTGAACCGGGGCTGAGTAAACAAGGAGGAGGTGGAGGCCATCCATGGTGGTTCCCGAATTCGCCTGTAGTTCCACACACACACACACACACACACACACACACACACACACACACACACACACAATTGAATAAATGATAAAAATTAAAAAAAAAAAGAAACCATGCCTTTGCAGTGACATGGGCATATGTAATGTATCTATGTATATATAAAGTTATATATAAGTGGGTGTGTGACATGAAAGTGAAAATGAAACTGTCGAGGAGAATACAGGGACTGAGGGAGACTTTTAAAAAGGTGGAGATAAGGGCGATGCAAGAAATGTACACAATGTATATGCTAAAACATACATGACAAAACACAGCACCGCACACAGTGACTACACATAATAAAGTTAAATTAGGTAATTGCTTGTGTTTAGTTCTCTTTCTTATCCTCCTTTTCCCCTTTCTGACTAGTTCTTTCTTCTTCCACTTTCATCCTTATTCTTGCTGTCTCTTCTTTCATTTATCTAACATTCAAGAAACTGCATATCTGCATGAATTTTAATTTCTTATTGTGATGAGCATATTTTTGTTGAGTAAGACACTTTGGAAGTGGACTTTTGACCTTGCATACTACTAATTAATGTAAAATACAGTTTGACTCATAAATGGTGCTCTTATTATAGCCTATGTATTAAGAAACACTTAATAGCATGAATCTCAGAATCTGGGATTCATTTTTATATAGCAGAAAAATGTTCTAGGCCAATTATTTAAAAAATACAATTAACACCAGCCTTTTATTCTTATTGGAAAGTAGCAAAATACATATTAAATTTTGGAAGGGGGTGGCAATGTATACTCTGCCTTCATATTCCTATAATTTGGGTCTAGTAGTTGTTTTTCCCTTCTTTCCTTTCTGAGCAAATTCAAGTATCATGCTGTCTCATTCTGCAGTGGCATGAGCTACTTGCCAATAAAATATGGATGCCTCCTTTTAATACTTAAAAAAAGAAGCTCTGTTTTTCCTAAGACTCAGTGGCATCCCTGTTTCTAAGTATGTTATCAGGTCATAAATGCTTAGTAATGATTCCCCTTCTCCTTTATGTTTACTAGTGTAACTTCAATTATGACAATTGTAAGTAAAGTCATCCTGCTGTACAACTTAATGTCAACTGCACTTCCCCAAGGATGAAAACTTTATGTATGCATTATTTTCTCTGCATGATTTTGTCCCTTGGTTACTTTACAGAAAAACTAAAGATCCTTTCAGTGAAACATGAGTTTGTTCAATTATTACCATAAAATCTTCTGGCTCATGCCCAATATTCATTGTGTTTCCTTTTTGGTTGTAATTGTAACTTTTAAATTTGTAACATATGTTGTGTTTCTTCCATAGTTCACAATTATTTATTAAAATCATCACATATGTATTTCTAACTTATTTATTTTGTACAAGCAATCAAAATCTTTTCCAATCTTTAATATTCTGAAGTTTAAGTGTTTTACCTTTACTTGTTTCCTACCAAAACATACTATTTATCATATTTTTTGGAAAAAAGAGGTAAACTTAACTTAAGTGATTTTGCAGATATTATTGATATACAGTAAAGAGGGTAAAAAAGGGAACTGAATATTGTAAGTAAACCTGTCTTTAGCTGGAATTCCAAAGAAGAGAAAGGAATAGCAGAAGAGAAAATCTTCAGAGGTAAGGCTAAATAAAAATGATGAAGGACATGTTCCCTCAGAAAAAGAAACATGGAACATGATATATGGAAAAGAATATACATATCTCATAGTACAGTAGTCAATCCTCAAGCAAAAAGATCTAATCTTAGGAAAAAACGACAAATTACCAAAAGTAATGGTTATTTACACACAGACTTCTCAACAGAGAAAGCAGGATGCAATAAATATCATACTCAAAATAGCAAGAGTAAAAAAAATAAATACTGAATTTTAAATACTTGTCTAAAGAATAGAAATACATACAGACATAGACAGACACAGACACACACAGAGACGCACACACATATACACACACACACAGTGAGAAAGAGATAGACACAGAGACAGATTTTTCAGAATGAAATTTTATTTCATAAGAATAAAAGATAATGCTATTAGCAATAGATCACACTGTAAGACTGTTAAAGACTATGCCCCAGAAATCGAGATGTATGTAAACAGAAGGAATGAGTTGTAAAAAAAAAAAGTACACCAAACATTGAACTGGAAAAACTACAAAGGAATTCTAATACGAAAATGATAAAGTATAATTTCAGATGTAAACAGACTTAAAACACTTTGAAGTTGCATGGTTGACAAAAGATGCATCTTAAGAAACCCACAGGCCAACATACCTTATCAATATAGATATGATTCTTAACAAAAAAATCAGTAAAATGAGGCCAGCAAGAGGTGCTTGTAAAGAATGGGCATGAATTGCCATACCAATTAAAAAATCAGGCTGTGTAATCATACTGTACAACTCACACTATATTTGTCATGTTAAAAATGCATAAAATAAGGCAAGCATGAAATGCAAACGGAGTAATACTGACCAATGGTGAAGCTCTGATACTTTTACATCGACATTCTTGATTTTAAAATTAAATTTCGAAGTTTATTTTGCTAACTTGCTGTGCGAGCTGTGGTGCCTGTGTTTTGGCAGAAGATGAAACAGGATATAAAGCTAAAGGAACTTAATTAAATGGATTAAAACAGCCTCATGATCAAAGCTCTCAAAATTTCAAGATGGTGAAAATATTATTTCCTGTCCAATTGTAACTCATTCTATAACAGTTAACAAGCATTAGTGCCTTTGTCATGCATGCTGTGTCTGTTTCAGCTGTCAGCTTAATGCTTGAGAACTGAGTTGGGATCTTGGCTGTTACTCCAAAATGCAATGAGGTATCACTAGAGAGTTGACAGGAAGGATTTATGGTAGAACCTATAATTTAGAACAGCTTTACTGTTATAGGAAGCATAGCATTAACAGGTTAAGTTGGGAGTGGGGCAGCCATTTGACATGCTATTAAAATAACCCAGATCATCCCTGGCAGGGGCTTGTACTGAAGCTAAGAAGTGTAAGAGTAGTGACACCAATGAGCAATGAGAAGCATCAGGACTACAACATATTTTAACTTTTATGGGGTCTGGAGTTTGATGCATTAAAATAAAAAAGGAGGTGATGGGGATGATTTTATATGCTACAAAGATAAATTTGCAATCAACTGTGACCAGACAGCTTTTAGTGATACTCTTTTGGAAGCTAAAAAAAAATTGGATATGCTGAATTTCAGAATTATTAGATGTCCTCTTGGAATTTCAGGGAAGTAAATGTAAAGATTGTGGCATTGGAAGGTCTGAGCTGGGAATATTGATATGGAGGTTGGAAGTCTGTAAAGAATATTTTAAGACTCATGGTAAAGAAATCACTTAGTAAAACAATGCAGATTTGGAAGAATTCAAAGGCATGAGACATGTCTGGGTTTACAGCCAAGGACATGAGGATAAGCTATTAATAAAGGTTGAGAAAATAATCTGGTGAGCCAAGAGGGGAATGAGAGAAGTATGTTTTCTAGAAAGCAGAATTTGTTCCGTAATGACCACGTAATCAATGTGAAGAATCTGTTATCAGCAAAAGCAAGATGGAGACCAATAAATGATAGAGTTTTTAGAGTTGGAGAGCAACAGAAGCACTGAGAAAAGCAATTTCAATGATACACAATAAAATATGATCAAGACATACACGCAGATGGCAGGGAACATAGGCACCATTTGAAGAGTTTGTGTAGAAAGGGGACAGAGTGGTGAGAAGACAGGAGTCAGGAGGGGAAAGTTGGGAACTAGACAGCCTCCTGGGAGTCCCAAGAACTATGATTCCTATTTATGAAACAGAATATCATCATCATCAACAGCAGAGAGCTGTACTGATCATGTTTTTGTTTCAGTACACTGTAAAAAAGTTTCCTTTTGTTCTCATGACTCATTATTCCAAAGATGTGAAATGAAAATAGAAGGATTAAAGAAATAGCCATGTAAGGCAGTTAGTTCTAACCATGTATAAGTCTCTCAACGGGAATATGTGAGAAAAAATGACTCACAATGAGGCTAAGTGTCTTGTGTTTTTGTCATAGCCCAAAGTTGCAGAGCACAGTGAGCCCCAAGCCACTTGGTTGCAGAGCTCACACAAGATAGTAATAAATGTTTCCCTTAAGAAAGAACATGGTCCTTCCTCAACTGAGTCAAGAAGTTGTGTGAAAGAAATAAACACTAACAGTGTAGTAGAGAGTATAGGAAGATACTTATGTATAATGGGTAGGTATTATACAGGCATGGAAGCCAGATGATTAAAAGGGACTAGGCTTTGAGGGCAGAGCTTACCAAATAGAAGACAATATAAAATAAGAACTGACATTGTGGAAAAAAATGACGTTATTTTGGACAGAAAGGGCACTTAAGCACAGGGTGTGGCACAAAATGGATTGAGAGAGACAGGCAGGGACCAGACCTTGTCTGACCTGTGAAAAAGGGCAAGCAGTATAGACTTTATCTTAAGTTTAGATGAAAGGTCATGTTTCCATTTTAAACTGGCTGCTAGGAAGCTGAAAAGAAAATAGCTTCATATTTGTAAGGCCCTTCTATTGGACACGGTGTACCACAAATATACAGGGCTCTTCTCTTGGACACACTGCACCTCACATGTAGGGGACCCTTCTCTCAGGCACACCATGCCACATGTTATCCATGGCAGACTTATTTTTTATGAAATATTACTTGCAATACTCCCACCCAATTCCTTCCTTTACTTAAAATCAAACACCAACAACAATTTTCTGGAAAGCTTTCTTAAAAAACAACTCTGGAAATAAAGTAATCAAGCAACTTCAAAATATTGTAGTTAGATGGGAAGACTTAATTTGGTAATGTTCCAACATAGTCAGTTGATACAAAGAAAGCCATATAAACTTTAATTGGCTTTACTTTGACTCTTAGAAAGAACAAAAACCTCCAAGCTGTAGGGAAATTGTATGATTATGAATAAAAATGTTACCAGCACAAGTAAGCAAATACCATTTTATTTTCTACTATGGCTCCAATAAACTTGGAATTTTTATTATGTCTACAATAAACTTGGGACACAGGGTCAAATATTTGGATGGATATACTTATGGTATCCTTTGCATCTGCAAATTCCAGAACCACAGATTCAACTATAAAACATTTAAAAATCTCAGAAGAGAGACAAGGAGATGAAAGTGGTTATTGTTTGAACATGGAAGCAGGAGGAGGACCTCAAAGGGGGACAGCAAAGGAACACGGGTGATAAGAAGGCAGAAAGGTGAAAAGTGGTGTGTAGTATTACTAGAGGACAGAAATAAGGGAATAGGAGGAAATGAGGGAGAAATGATTAGCAATACAGATGTAAGATACAACAATACAGAAACCTATGTTACAACTTTTCCAAAAATATAATTTTCAAGTGTCAACAAATATACTCTACAGGGGTACACAAAAAGGGAAAGAAAAGGGATAACAGAAATTGCCTTGAGATGCTCTTACCAGAAACCATAGGCAATTAAACAAAACACCCAGTACCATTTATGTGTATTAATGAGTTGAGGCCTCAAATGCCACCATAACAGTATAAGCTTATGATATTACTCTATGGAACTGATAGTAAGATCATATTGTTGAAAACAGCACACACATGGATTACCGAGCAAGGAAAAAATAAGTCAAAAGTGATCTAGAATCTTCTTCCTTCCTTGTCAGCTTTCATAGTAGCAGAGGGCACAATTTGGACTGTTGGTAGAGAAAATCAATGAACAGGCTCTTTCACATACAAAACTGTAAATTTATAATAATAACCACACTGGCAAGAGGTAACTAGTGTTGTAATAGTGGCACGAATAGTATGGAGCAACCAACTGCTTTCCAATTTTAAAGCTTTTCTTTTAAAAAAAAATAAGACAACACATGATTGGTAATGTAAACTAGGAAAAAATTCTGCAGTAAAAGATGATAAAGGATCTAAGGAGAAACCAACTATTAAGTTTTGCCATAGGTCATTCTATGAAGCCGTGATCTAAATTGTCATCATTATAACCACTGATTAGAGATTTTCCTCAGCCCTTGGGCAAGAAACATACTAATGAAATGGTAAGCATTCAACATATGTAATCACATCCTGGACAAATTGTAGAGTTAGTGTGGGATGCTTAGCTCTAAACAGAGCAAGTAAATCACATCTCCATCTCATTTTTCAGGGAACCTCAAGAAAGAGAAGGCAGAAAGTATGCAAGAACCTGGGATAGGATGGTTTGCTGCCAGTTTCTTCCCCCAAGAATTCACTGAAGGGATTTCTACTTTGACAAGACTTTAACAAAAGTTGGCCTCTCAGCATTTTGATATGGATGGAATACGATCTCAAGAAACACTATACCTCCCTAGAGGATTAATGTCAAACTTCCTTTTCCTCAATGATATACCCACTGAAGAGTCATCCATGCCCTCAACAAATACTCAGGTACTTGCCAGTAAGCATCTCAGCTAAGACCAGTGGACCACACATGTGAAAGAACACGAAAATAAGTAGGAAAGAGGAAGTAATGTAGTAAGAAAAGGAGGGAATGATGGGACTGGGTAGTAAGGAATGAAATGACATCAATTCATTGTGTTTTACATACGTGAAACTTACAAAGCATTAAAATAATTAATTAAAAAGATAGCCCAGTTAATAGCAATGCCAAATATATAATAACTTTTATTGACACACATATAAAAACTAAAGAATTGGGTAAACAAAGCATGAAATAATTCAGTTTTTTTAACTTCAAAAGGATTATATTATTTTGTTCAATATTCAGAAGAATACATTAAAAATATTGTCTAATGAGAAAAATATTCATTGAGTTGAAAAACTTCCTTTTTTTCTTCCACTCATACAAAGTTGATAAGTACCCCATTCCCCTCCCTCCCTCCACCCCTCCCTGGACCTTCTTGTTCCCTCCCCCCTTTTGCCCTTCCTTTCCCCACTCCCTTTCTCCCAGTGGCCCCCCTCATTCTGGAGCATCTTTTAGTGTGCATATCAAACTTCCCTCTGGGTCCTCCTCTCTGATGAGGTATAAGGACTCAGTGGCATTGCCTAGAGCTCTTTTTTGTGTTTCCCTTAAGTATAGGAACACTATTGTGACTGTTAATCCCTTTCCTCTAAGGATCGTAGTGCCTGTGTTCCATGCTAGACTTTGGGGGTTCATTGATATGTTGGTCATTGTGCAGGTCATGATGAAAAACTTCTTCCAACACAGTAAAAGACTGTTACAACATCACAAAAATGAGAGCCTCCACATGAATAAAACCTTATATATTCAAATGATAAAATGGGAAGATACATTTGCAGTTGACATCATAGATCAAGGAGCAATTTCCTTAATGTATAAAGCACTTAAACTGAATAAAATGAGTTAATAATTAAATTTTGAAATGCACAGAGAATGTAACACTTAGCAGAAAAGTAAAAGTCTCATTTCTTATACATACTATATAGTAGTCTCATGAATAACATGAAAATTCATATTAGACTATAACAAAACATCTTTTTCATAACATTCCCCTAAGGATTATCAAGGATCTCAGGAGAAAACAACTATACTTGGAGAGCGTCTTTGGTTTAGATACTGGACAAGGGTATGGGAATCTCCCCACCCTATGACTTCGCCCACTGAGGAACCAGATATACTGTACCAGATATCAAACTCCCAAAGGGAGCCCTGTGATCCACAAACACAGAGACAAGAGTGTCGGAGGAACATGGCAGGACTAAAGAGGGAAGGGGAGGGTCGGGATAATAACATAAACTCATTTTGTTGGAAAATGAAAATTCTCAATCAAAAAAGAACCTACAGTAAACCACAATTGCTTCCTCCAACACTGAAAAACATATTGAAATATTGAATATTCTGGCTGTCCATGGGAGGGAGAAATAGTTCTCTGATAATGACAAACATTGAAAGTGGAGGGCTAACTGGCATAATGTGCCACAGAGAGAAGTCTAACTATGTCTACTGACAGAAAATGAAACAACTGTTTTATCTAGGAGTTCTTTTACAGAGAATTGTTATTACAGATTATAATTTATCTCACAGATGTTCTTGTACACTAAAAGTGACCTGTGCACATGAAAATTCACTGCAGCATTTTTGTAATGTTTTTTAATTTATGTTGTACTAAACCACCATGGTTATAGACTAGACTAATGTACCGAATGAGATACCACATAACTGTCTAAAAAATAAATGAAACAGGGTTGAAGAGATGGCTAGGTAGTTTAAACATTTGCTATGCAAGCAAAAGGACCAAAGTTGGGATTCCTATTTTGCATATAAAATGTTGGGTGGGTGTGGTGACCTGTCTGTAATTCCAGCTCTGGAGGACAGAACTTGAGAAATCATCAAATCAAGGTGACTAGTCAGAGTAATCCTATGGGCAAGCTCTGAGATAAAGAAAGGCCCAGTCTCAAATGAATAAAGTGAAATAGTGATTGAAAATGATTCCTGACACCAACCTTGGGTCTATAAACACACAGAACACACACGCACAGACACTCACACATGAAGCAAACACATGTCAGTATACCCACACACATGTGAATATGCATCCATTCTATACACACAAAAAAAAATAGAAAAAGATATAACAAAGAATGTTATGCCAGTGTATAAACTAAAAGAAAAATATCTAAAGTAGGTTATCCAAGACAACAATAGTAAGGTCCATTTGATGAGAAAGCCACATGTATTTTCAAATAAATTTATGCCCTCTCAAGTATTCACAAAAAGTTTATTAAAATATTTATTCACAAGTTTATTAAAATATTTTTCTTTAGAGTTAGTTATATAATACATAACTTTGAGCTTCAATTTTGTGCAAAGTGCATGGATTATATATTTAAAAGAACAAACCAACTAAACACAATCTTTCTAAAGCTACCTGACAATGTTTTAATTAGTATTCTGCTTTCAATCTAAAAAATTTACTAAACATTTCTATAAATTATGCAATGATTTTAAGGATTTAACTAGCTGTGAACCAGATTTATTTATTAGTTTATAGTCATTTGGGAAAGGAATTATATGTAATGGAAATGAAAACTGCACACAATGTTCTCATACTACGAAGAAGTCACTGACTTGTAGCTAAGCCACCATACACAATATATCTACATTCTTTCTCAGGTGGTTTACTAGTTGTTGTATAGTCTAACACATTACATAATTTTCTTCTCAAGGTACACAGATAAATCCAGTTATTAAATAGACTTCATTTAGAAAGGAAAATTATATAGGACAAAAAATTTATCCAAAAATCTCATGTAATTCTATACCTAAAATGCCATATATATTTTTTCTTACCACAGGAAAAATTAAATCTTTATGTTGTATTGGACAGGAGAAACATACATTTCAGTGATCTTTTACTAAAGTCTCCATGGATGACAATTACACGTTTTACACTAAAAGTTTTTAAAAGGTCCTATCTGATAATCGAGAAAAAAATACCACATATATTAGAGAAGAGTCACCTGCAGTATTTTAGAGTCAAAATCTAAAAATGTATTGAGTATGAAATACCCAAGGAATGACATAATAATAAAACTGTACTCACAAGACTAGCTTTCCTTTAGAAAACATAGAACACTTCTGAAAAAGACACATATCTGACATGATTCCACTTTAAAGGGAAAGGCACACAGGATTATGAATATACTGTTCCTATTTTAGTAAAAATTATAAGGAATTCACCTGAATGCTAACAAACAAGTGGTCCATCTATAGAGGAATCCATAAGAAACAATTAAAAATGTGTGCTTTTGAGGAGGGAGTTGATTAGGAGAAAAAAATACTTTTCACTTATCTATACTTGGGAATTTTATAACATTATACTTTTAAAAAATATCTATATGATTTGAAGTATTGGTCCAATTCTCATCAGAGAAGTCATTCTGTTTTTGGAGATCATATTTTATTCTTTGCCACTTTCATACATAAATACAGTGAATTTATGTGTTTTCACTCTTCACTACACAATTCCATCCCTGGCTCCTGTTCTATTTCATAATTTCTCCTTTCCAGCCAGTCCCCTTTTTACTTCCATAGAGAAAAATTCTCTAGAGTTAGGTCTTTTTTCCAAGAATGTTAAATGAAACAATCTCAATTTTATTATCTTTTTGTTGCTGTGGTTGTCAAATTTTTTGTTTTCTTTTATTTTGCTTGAAGACAAGACCTTGTTATGCACCCCAGGCATGCCTGAACTCTCAGTTCTCCTATGTCATCATCCTGAATACTGGAATACAGATGTGCACTAGAATGTGTGGCAAAGCAGCATCAATTTTATTAGTGTGGATCTGTGAAAAAAACTAAAATGTGGTATGATTATGGGTAGGGCACATATAACGAGGTTGGACGATGAAGGAGTACTCATGAGAGCCAGGGAGTTTTTCATGTGTCCTGAGGCTATAGTGGCCTCTGAAAGGAGCCAGGGCCAACTACATAAACATTCATAACTGCTACTGTGTTCCAGGTGATTTTTGAGTGAAATGTGCCACATTGTCACATGGTAAGAACACTTGTTCCAGGTGAGACTGCAGTGAACACTACTAGCATACAGGAAACACATCCTTATGTTGAAAAACATCATAAATCCTTCATAGTCACTTGAAGTAATTTCAAGAAATTCTGATTTGAACTCAGGAGGGTTTATCAATGATTTAATTTGACTTCTTCAATGTTCTTTCATTTATTCTAAAACACTTAGTGGTTAATTTTATTTTGAAAGAAACTTAGAAATTACCAGTCAGCAATGTGAGTTAAGTTATGAACAAGTGTAAAACCAACAGTAAAAAATATACTAGTACAGAATATTTTTATTTGTCTGGGTGATTACATTTTTTCAGTAGAAAATATAACTCTAATATTTAAGACCAATTTTCATGGACAATTTAGAGTTTAACAATGTGAAATTGTATAAGTTTTTGAAAATTTGTTAATCAATCCTGCTTTGTTATTTTAATGGAATGTGATTTTTAACTGTGATCCATATAACTGGAACTAGGATAACAGTTGTTAAAAAAATATAGAAAGATGAGAGGAGAGACAAACATGAAGAATTAGGACTTTCTTTTTCTAGGCCAGTATTTGCATGTTGTTAGTCCTGTCAAATACCTAATATGTATTCTTGGATCAATGCTTCTATAGAGCATTTAATGATGCAATATTTAATGAATAATATATTAAGGGCATCTAGAGCCCATCTCATAAAGTAAAGCATTTATTTCTGTTCTAAATGTCTTACAGCTGATGTAACATTGGAATTATTTTGGTAATATAATAGCCATATTAGTCATACTTTATTTTGAGTAACAATTTTACTTTTGAAATGATACATTCTGTGCTAATATATGTCTATATTCATCATTTTAGATAAATAATATTGCTCTGTAGTGGCTAAAATAGATATTTTAAAAACTGAATTATTGAAATAAAATATATAAAACTATAAATTTTACAAAATAAATCTGCCAAGAAATAAATGAATAAACAAATTCTAGGAATTGCATAAAATTATAACTTTAATAACTTATAAAATAAAATGTCCTTGAATTATAATAGTGGTAGGATACACTGGAGTGATTTCAGTGAAAGTGAAGAACCTTGATAATTTGTGATTAAAAAGATTTGAAATTGTTTCAAAATTTCAAACTAAAAGTCTTAGTCCTAAATAAAGAATTGACAAAAAAAAAGACAGATTTATAGGGAAAAACAGAAATTGCAACATTACCAAAAATCATGATTCTAAGCTTTAGATAGTAGACATTAAGAAGGAATATAGTCATTAAAGCATAATAGAAAATAATCACAGATATCTGAAAATGTAGACTACACTTTATCTTATACTATAATCCTTTCAGTTTTCATTTTAACATATTATTTCTTATGAAAAGAAAATAAACTAACAGATGATGATCAACATAATTATGTTTATGGGTACAGATTGTGATAATTTCATGTTTTAATTGTATGTGTATTTTCAGATGTCCTACAAATTCCCTGAAATGACCATATACTTTGGAAAACAAAAAATCAAAACAAACAAACAAACAAAAAAACAGCTGAGAAACCTAACATGAAGAAAGACCTGTAGGGGAGAATGGTTGGCAGGCAGGGGAGATATCAGGCTACAGGAGAAAGTGATCAGAATATATTATACATCTATAAATTGTCAAAGAAAAAAATCATGAATACTGAAAAAAGACAGCACAATATATAAACCCTAAACATGTTTACAGTTTTTAAATTTGAAAAAATACTGAAAATATATATATTCAGTAATCTCAAAATAAAGTTATTTTTCAATTTTCATATTAATATTAATATACTACATACTACATACATAATATACTACATATGGCTAATATGTAGAAACATATGGCATATATAATATCCATGTTAATATGCAAAGATTTTCCATAGTGTAAAAAAATGATACTATTACATTCAATTTCAAAATTTATTTCAAAGTTTGTGTGTTTACATGTATTTTATACTGATGGTAATATTTTTTCAAATTTGTATTATTTGGTTTGATAGAATATTTATGGTAATTAAAAATAATTTTTATTATTTCTTCTAGCAAGGTGCCATCTCTCAATAATTCTCTGCATTTGAGCCCTTGTCTGTGTGGAGTGTTTGTACTGATTCTAAGTGATTTCCAATGGTGTGGAGCCAGGGAGGAAATGAGATGAGTCCATATCCACTTAAGTACTCATTCAGATCAGGACATACAGTCTCAGAGAAAATGATGGTGTCATCCACAGCTGACCAACTACATGCTCTAGATTTGTCTTTTTTTTTTTTTTTTTTTTTTTGCTTTATTTCCTTGGGAAATAAACTTTTAATTCAGCACATCATTTTTTTTTATCTTCTTGACATTTATTCACTTCTTAATATTTCAGCTACTTTGACATTATGCTTTTCATGTTTGCTCTAGTTTATTCTAGGTCTCTTTTCTTTTTTTCTTTTTTATGTTAAACAGTTTTTTAAATTTATTTATTTATTTTTTCCACTCATACAAACTTGATACGTATCCCATTACCCTTTCTTCCCCCCCCTCCCTTTCTCCCATTGTCCCCCCACCCCATCCCTGGAGCATCCTTCAGTGTGCATGTCAAACTTCCCTCTGGGTCCTCCTCTCTGATGAGGTATAAGGACTCAGTAGGATTACCAAGAGCTCTTTCTTGTGTTCCCCTTAGGTATAGGAACACTATTGTGGCTGTTAATCCCTTGTCTCTAAGGATCGTAGTGCCTGTGATCCATGCTAGACTTTGAGGGGGGTCAATGATATGTTGGTCATTGCACAGGTCATGCAAAGTCCTATTTATGATTACTCCGGCCCTAACTTGTGTGGAGTATCTTGCATATCGTTGCTCCTCCCCATCTTTAGGATCTCACAATCTTACCGCCCCCTCTTCCGCAAATTTCCCTGAGCTTTAGGGTGGGGAGAGATTAGGCTGGCGTGGTTCCAGGTGGTTGATATAGAGTTTTTGATGTTCTGAATTATGGTTTGTTGATTTTTTTTTCAGTTTTGCTGCTCCTGCACCACCCTTAGCTCCATCTGATGGGTATTGGATGTCATCCCCTGTAGGCCTCTTTTATTTTTATCAGACAATAGAAACCTATTCACAATGTTAGTCCCTAGAGGTCTCTTTTTCAAATCTTTTTTCTAGTTTCACAAGCATAATAAGTGATTGTCCCTGCTCCTATCTCTACATCCTTCCTCCTTCACTTCCTCTTTCCTTTCCTACCCCTGTCTTTGTCAACACATCCCACTCATTCCCACCCTCCTGTCTGTCTGTTTCTGTGGGCCCCAGAGTTAGGTGCTTTAGCAGGGGCTCAAGACTTAGTGACAGTTTAAGAGGCTTTTCCTTGGGCTGACCCACTGATGGGGCACTATCCTTCACTGTCTAGCCCTAACCCCTAGTTCCCACTG
Organism: Typhlomys cinereus; assembly: GCA_023101885.1. Classification (NCBI taxonomy): domain Eukaryota; kingdom Metazoa; phylum Chordata; class Mammalia; order Rodentia; family Platacanthomyidae; genus Typhlomys; species Typhlomys cinereus. The sequence goes on along the minus strand of JALPQD010000017.1, from coordinate 3,552,937 downwards.
CATGTAATTACTGGGTTCCTCTCTAGTCTATGTGGGAATGTTGGTATGTCAGTTGTTGTGCAGGTCTGGTGAGGGTAAGTCTCATTTTAATGAGTTACTGGAAAGTCTGGCTAGCAGTGGACCTCCCCATCTTTAGGTTCTTACAATCGTACTGCCTCCTCTTTTCCTAAGGCTTAAGATTCGTTAAGCCTTAGGATGAGAAGAGATCTGGTTGGCCTGATTCTGACTGAATATTTCAGGATTGACAGTACTCTGCATTCTGGTCAGTTGCTGTTGTATAGTTCACTGCTCTTCTGTTGCACTAGGATGTGTCTTGTTTGGGTGATGAGATCTATTCTTATGTAAAGATAAAATGAGAGGCATTCAGATGAAAGTTTACTATCAAGACTTATCAGGGGCTTGTGTATAGTATTGAGGCACCTGATTCTGTCTACTGTCATTTTTTTTACATGTCCACTGTTGTTTAGACTAGTTTAAAGTGCTAGATATATGTTTCTTGTCATTGGTGGTGAGGGAGGGAGTGTGTTAGGGGGCTAATAACCCAACTCTTTACCGTGTCCTATTCCTGTTTTTCCTTCTCCTTTGAGACTTTTGTTACACAAAAGCCTTTTTTAAATGTTCATCCAGGTTATTTTGTTTGTGCTCTTTTGGGATCTTCTAATCTTTCTGTTTAATTACATCAACTGAAAGTTTAATGCTAGGATTCACTCATAAAAGAGGACATACAGTGACTGTCTTTCTGTGCAAGGTATTATTTTACTCAGTAGGATTTCTTCTATTTCCATCCATTTATGGGCTAATTTCATTAGTTCATCTTCCTGGCAACTGAATAGTATTCTGTTGTACATATGTATCGCATTTCCATTAATCATTAATCAACTGTTGGGCATCTAGGTTGGTTCCTTTTCTTTGCAACTATGATAAAGGCTACTAAGACCATGGTTTTACGTGTCTCTGCTGCAGGATGCAGGGTTCCTTATGGGGCACCTGGTGTGGCGACTGGATCCCAGAGGGTTGCTTTTTTTTTTAAAGAGTTTGTATTCTTTTGCTAAAATATAAAGTTTGCTTTGCCACTATAATTTTCATCCTTTTAAAGCTTTATACAAGAATGCAGCGAATCCATGTCATTTTACCCTTTATTATCCAATCCTGTCCCTTTCTTTTCCCGCTGCAAAACAACTTCTTCCCTACCAGTCTCTTTCCTAATTTCAGGTCTTTCTGGATGTGTGGCCCACTGAATTTCATCTTGCTCCTAGTGCCATGTACCTGGGGACTTCTTGGAGCACTGATGATTTATCAATGGGTGTTCCATTGAAGAAAGCAGTTCCCCTTTCCCTTCATTTAGCATTAACACTCAAGAACCTCCCACAGAGGTATGCCACAAACGCTTCCTAACTCATATGTATCTAATTTCACAAGAATTTCTTAGAAAACCAAATTATGCCTTTGAATAATTCTCTTTAAACATGACTTCTCTGTATATGGAAAAAGTGATTTTAGTCTCACTAGCATGATATTCTAGACAATTTAATGGACCTTTGTTTACTTATTAAAAAATCAGCAAGTGGAAATTTATTTCCTTAAGCTTGGTGTACTTTATCAGCATTTTATTCTTACCAGGAAAGCTGATAATGATGAAAGATATTGAAGTTACTAGACCTTTACATTAGTAGTTTGGTGTCTTACAAGAAGTAATTGTAAAAATAGATTTGAAGAGTAACTGAATAAGATTTCACAATCTTTGTGAAATCAAGGCAAAATATGAATGAAGAAAATGCAACAGATAGCAAATTATTTTGTTAGCTTATTGCTTTGATGAGGATTGTATTATATGGATGGCGATTTATCCAGTGTTTTATCTTTTCAAAGATGGGCTTCTGCTTTATGCAGATTAAAATCCAGAACACCATCTTGTGATTTAGAGTTCGTGAATCAACTTCTCCTCCTCTGTTTGGTAGGATTTCTCAGGTGTGTAAACTTGCTATGATACATCTGAAGAAGAACAGTTAATACCTGATTTATTATCTACTTGTAGCTTTAACCCTTTTCTTTTCCTGAGGAACTTATCTGTTCCCTGAAAGCCACTTACAATCAAAGGCCCATTGATAAAAGCACAAAGCATCTTCTGATGAAGGAATCCATGGCAATGAGGATCAAATCTAATTATACAGGTATAATATGTAATTTTTATTGAATTTAGGGACATGCAAGCATAGGTATGGTCAGAAAAACTGATAGGAATTTATCCTAGAATTCTATGTGGCTACACAATAGAGTAACCTATAGAAATACATGCTTTATTGATGCAAATCCAGTATGGTGCCTCTGGAATTATTCATAAACCTCTGTCAGGAATGTACGAATGTGTAATCATGGCAAATGGCAGGTGCTTATGTCCACTACAAAGCTCTTTTAAAGTTTCATTTTTCCTTGTCTGGTGGCTGTTGAATCTTTACAGAAACTGTGAGTTTCCCTTAATTAAATTAGATAGTGTAATTCCTGGGTTGTTTCTAGACCACTGCTCTTCTCAGTCTAGTGGAAATCAATGAAAAAGTAAAAGGTTTACTTACAGAATAGGAAATAAAATGTGCATGCAAAATTTCAGCAAAACAGTTCTTAATTACACAGACTGTTTACAACCCGGCCAGAACTGGTTATTAGAATCAATCACTTCATCAATATAATTTTCTGTATTTTTAAAAATCTTTCCTGATAGAAAATTATTTTGCTTTAAAAAGCTTTCTTTTATTTTCTTTTATGTGAGATGTGTACGAGTGTGTCATATGCATTTGTGTATACTAGCCTGGGATTGAGGTCAGGAGTTTTCCTTGGTGTATTTCTACCTATCTACTGAGGCAGGGTCTTTTGTTGAGCACGGTGCTCACCCACCATGGCTAGTCTGGCTTCTCAACTTGTTCTTAGGATGTCCTATCTCCATCTTCCCAGTGCTGGGATTACAGGCAGACTGCCACACCTATCAGCATTTATGTGTGTTCTGGGGATGTGAACTCTAGTTTTCACATTTGGACAGCAAATGCTTTACTTCTTGAGCCATATTTCAGGTCCAAGAGGGTTTTCTTACAACTCTCATAAGGGGTATCTTAATTAGAAAATAGAAGTTTTTTTTGTTGGTGAATGACTGAGAGTTGGTACTATTATTCTGTCAGCCCTATAGGGAAAAGCAGGTTTATGTATTAAGCTTGCTTGTACATGGTTAGAAAAAACACTTTTTACACCATGGAAATGAGAACTGACTTTAAGGTCTAATCAAGGAGAATCCAGTAGAGGTGAGTTTGGATCTTTAACTCCGTGCCACAGAAGCAATCACAGTGGACTTGTCTAACAAAAGTACAGAGATTTAGACAAAGGAAAACCTCTGTCTTCATTGACAACCATGTATCATATACATCAAAGAGTAGCAAATGTTACATATAAAGAAGTCCTATGTTTTGTAGGATGAGTGGTTATAGCCGGCTAAACAAAGAAAAAAATCCTGATGTTACAGATGCATGAAGGAAGAGTAATCAGTGAAGGTGATCATAGTATTGTCTGTTGTTTACCATGTTTGAGGGAGGCTCAGTTGGATGGGGTGCATATCAGGAAAACAATCACAGAGGCAAAAACAAAAGCAATAATAACAAAACAACAATGACTAAGATTCTACTTAGTGTCAGGCACTCTTCTAGGTGTCAAAAGTATTAGACACTTTGGATAGAGACATCAATGGGACTGGCATGGTCTTCTTTAGAACCATTGAAGTGTTCTTAGTAAAAACCAAGTGAGAATTCAGGTGCATATTTTAGAAACCTCTTTTAGGCAGCAGTGTAAGGATGTCTTGGAAAGATACAAGATGATAGGCAGAACACTCAAGAAAGAAGCACTTGCTTCTGTCCAAACGAGAAATAAAAAGGGCCTAATTGAAGGCAGAAGGAAGATGGAAACAGTTACTATGTAGAAAAATTGCAATCTTGTAAATATTTCTACATAGCTAACAGAATCTTTCAATTACAAGCATCAACACCTTAATTGGAGGTCCAGAAAGAAAATAAGTCAAAATAAATAGAAAAACCTATAGACAACCATGATTAGAAATGATAATAAGATAAAATTCAGTTTTCTCAAGCTCTGTTTTAGAATAGTATTTTTTCTGGAATAGACTAATAAAATAGTATATCTAGAATAGATTAACAGGTCTAAGAAATTTGGGTTTGTTTCATCGGTTAACAAAGTTTGTTTTTAAGTTAGTTTGGCTGAAATAATCTTTTAACTACATAACACAATGATCATCTTATAATAAGATATCCTGATAGTTCGGTCATCCTGAAGAAATCCACTAGATAAAGTTTCTGATGAGGATCCCAATCTAAGACATTATACAGTGCATGTCAGAAAAGTTTTTGAGTTGAACTTTCTTCATGATGCATTTAATTTCTTAAGGATAATGCAGTGACTGAAGGTAGTTTGAGGCCAAAGAGAAGTCAACATAAATATTTCACACTCATAAATGACACTGGTGGGTTTATGCTCAGTGTAAAGACGAAACAATCAATAGCAACATGCAATTCCTGTTGCAGGAATCAGTTCACAGAGCCACTTGCAGCATTTTGATTTATGCACCACTATATTTTTATGACTTATGAGTTGATGCTTAATCAGTAGAGCTGTGTTAACTAATCTACTCAGAGGTTCACCTTAGAATTTCTTTTGTAAACTCCAATGTAAGTATGAGGACAATTTGAAGCAAACGCCTCACTCTTTCGAATGTTATGTTTTTGAAGACCCTTGATTGGCCTGAAAAGCATGTTAAATGCAACAATAACTTTCGACTCTAGAAGTATCTAATTTAAGTCCACTAACTTCCTCATCCCTAGAGGACAAGCTCTATTTTGCACATAAAAAGCTATATCATGCTAGTTGTTGATAAAGACATTTATTATATTTGTCTCTGGCACAGGATAAACCTTCAGAGATAAGTGTGTTTTGAATGAGTGAAAAAATTAACTTCAAAAACATTCTTTATAAGGCTGGAACAATGGGTCAGTGGTAAGATTTCTTGCTGTTTAAGCATGAGGACCTGAATTCAAGTCATACGTACATACTCAAGCATATGCATCTGTTGTCTATGATGCCCATTTATGTGTTGCTATTAGAGTATGACTGTTCGGTCATCCTGAAGAAATTCACTAGACAAAGTCTCTGATGAGGATCCCAAATTTAAGACATTATACAGTGTATGTTAGAAAAGTTTTTGAGTTGAACTTTCTTCATGATTCATTTAATTTCTTAAGGATAATGCAGTGACTGAAGGTAGTTTGAGGCCAAAGAGAAGTCAACATAAATATTTCCACACTCATAAATGACACTGATGCATTTCACACAGGAGCATTTCACCCACATAAAATGAATTGGACAAGGCTACATATGCTGTGAACTTGTATACTCAGCATTGTGGGGGTACAAGGACAAGATGGTTGGAACTTGCTGACTGGCATTCTACCTACCAGGTTTATGAGATGCTCCTGTTTCAAAGGATAATGTGGGGAGTAGCAGAGTGGGACACCTGATGCCATCATCTGACCTCTGTGTACAGTCACACTCTAACATCGACACATAAATGGGCATCATAGACAACAGATGCACATGCGTGAGTATGTACATACACACATACACACACACCATTCATTGAATTAAATTTTTTGATCAATGTATATATTTACTATTATATTTTCCATGCAACTCATTTCTCTCTTTAGATAACTTTTCTTTTGTATATATGGCCTATGCCAGATATTTGGATAATGTAGAACAATGGCTGAAAGAAAACCAACCATAGATCAATGATAACCTTGATAATATTTGGAAAGCTTTACAATTAAAACAAAGATAAATGCTTTGGTATTTCTAGATTGAGTAGAGTTTGAATCCATATTACTTATTTTCTAGATTTTGTTCATAAACACAACTCCTTTCTACTATTTGATTCATTTATGTATATTTTTATTAAATATATCAATATTATTAGAAAGATCTTTCTTTATTTCTATGATTATTTCATAGTATGACTTACAAAATCTCTAAGAATACACTGTCTATTTTAAGATTCATGCTTAATATTCTACCTTTCTCATTTCAGTTCTTCTACTGTTTCCCTTTTAAGTTTCATTTTTCAATCAATTTTCAATCTCCAGATGATTACTCCCTATCCCATGAATTTAAATACTATTTATATGCTAATGTTTCTCAAATTCATACTTAAATTCCAGGTATCTCTCTGAATTCCAGATTCCTCAGGCAATTATTGAGCCAATGACTCGATGTGAATGTGTAATATACATTTTAGGCCTCATATCTAGACTCAAACTGAGATCCCATACTTCATGTGCAGGGACATTCCATCTTACTATCTTCCACTATGGTTAGTGACAACCCTTTATTTTCAGATGAAAACCCTGCAAATCATCTTTGATTCTCTGGAAAAATCAAAGGTTTTTGCTTAATGGCTCCTTTAATAAGTCCTGTAAGAGATGGTTCCATCAGCTTCCTTTGTAAACTCATTATTGAAGATCGTAGTAGAACTTGAAGGGAATTTACCAATGACAAGAGCTCTTGCTACAGAATAGGTTTAGTAACTATCTAGAATAGTTACTTTCAAATGATATGTATTTAAGCAACATGTTGCATAGATGTCTGAATTTGAAGCAGAGTCCATGCTTAGACAAGAAAGAACTTGCTTAAGTGTGCTGTAATGGACAGTTTAATAGCTTTCTAAGGGAATAATGCTTAGCTTGGGCTTGGCTGCAACTTCAATCAATCAGATGTTGGCAAACTTTATACTGTGCAAGAATTATCATCTTCATAAGGATTTGATGGATAATCTAATCTTTTTGCCTGCTTTCCACATCTGAGAGTCAACACATCTACTGTTTCAAGTATCCAACCTAGATAAGTGCCACCATCTCTAAATTGTATTACTTCATTAGTTTCTTAAGGTAAGTCCCTAAAATTTCCCTAGGACACTTTCATTTTATTCTCTGCAATGTAAGTGAATGATATCAGTCACTTGTTTTTAATGTAAATATTCCTAATTTTGCTGAAATAGCTAATTTTAGTTGTAAATTTGATTATACCTGGACTAACTAATAGGTTAGCTGTCAGAGTATTTGAAGAGTTTATCTTAATTAAGATGTTTACAACACAAGGACCAACCCTAAATCTGGATGGAATCTGCCAGTATCAGACAGATGAAAGGAATCATAAGACAGAAAAGCTCCAATACTCTTTTGTCCTCTGCTGACAAACTTGTTCTCCCTTCATGATGACCTGAGTCAACTCTGGTCTCTATTTTCTGCCATGTCTTTTCCATCATTTGGACTATGTCTCCCCTCTGGAACCATAAGCCAAATAAATCTACAATTCTCCCCTTAAAGTTGCTTGAATCTTGAATTTTGTCTCACAGCAACAGAAAGAGTAACTGTGACACTTGCCCATCTTTGTGACTACAAGTAAAGTTCTTTTTAGAGAATTGCAAAGTCCAGGAAGTTTGTAAGCCATTTTCCCATTAGTTTTTACATCCTCATCATCCATTCCTCTGTACCAAATTGCAATGCTACAGACGCAATGGCTATCTTGTTCATGGACCATACCAGGCATAAGGACTCTCAGATCAACATCTTTGTACTTGCTGATGCTTTTAGCTGGATTTCTGTGGGTCTTGGACAATGGTTTATTTGTGCTAAGTATCTTCTTAAGTCTTTTCTTTTTAAAAACATCTTTGGCCATCTAAATCAAATCATAATTCCAACACTAATCTTTCGTATTCATCTTCCTTGCTTTTTTCCCCTTAACAATTTTTCTTCTTTAAAATTGTATGTGAATTGCTTAATTTTTGTTGTTGTTTGATATATTATTCCATTCTCTAGAGAAGAACCTGTCATATATATGTATTATACATATATAATATTAATACATAAGTAAGATATAATATTTAATATGTAATATATGCAATAAGTTCTCAATACATATATGCTATTTAAAAGTTTAAATTGAATTTCTGTAGTAGAGAGACTGAATTTTATTGTAACTATTAGCCATATTACTTTAGTCATATTACTCTGTCTTGTGAATACAATTCTTGAGAGGAGGAGCCACGCTTATGCCAAAGATTCTGCAAGGCTGGCTGACTGAATAAACCGTAATGACTTTGTACATTTTTACAGATACACAACTAAATTATCTTGATCTGTCTTTAGCTATATTAATAGCCATTCTGTCACAGTTTCTCTGCATAGCTGTTGGGAAGTTCATGAACAAACAAGAGGTATTATCTTACTTAATATTTTCTCGTTAATTCTTTTAATTCAGCTTGGCAAGAGAACTTATACCAACAGCAGGGCCTGAGGGAACTGGCCACACATCCACAGCAATATTGAGAGAGGGACAATCCTTATATGCCAGACCAGCATGTTTGGCCAAGTATACGGAAGAATGTCAACTTCCTTAACCAGTTCCCACCATTTTATTTACCTGACCAGAGACTAGTTCCATCCACAATGGGTTGGGCCTTTCCCATCAATTAGACATTCTACTGCAAGTTTGTTTAGAGTTTAATTCAATGCCCGATGTTCGACCTTTAATTATCAAGTTGATATCTAAGTATAACACTTTCATTGCTCACCTCTGTGTTTGGCCAAACATCCCTGTGACTATATGTAAAACTTTGGGGATACAGTAACTTAGGAGATGACTACCTTCCACCAATACAAAAGCTAAGAATGTTATTAGATGACATAAGAAACCTATAGCAGAATTCCCAGCTTTACTGTAACCTGCCTATCGATGATTCCAACAAAGTATTTGAAAAATGCTTGATTTATTATTTTATTCTGTTCTGTAATTATAAAAATCTGATAAAACTGCTACTATTGAACACTGTATTTGGGGAGAGCTTAAATCTGTGTTTCTGGGTTATGGCCATTCATATTTGGCTTCAGAATAAATTCTTTCATTTCCTTTGAAGGAATAGCATTGTTTCATGTGAACAATTTTAATTTAATTATTAATTATAGAGCACATTTTTTCTTATGAAGAGTGGACCTTTAAGGCACTGATTTGTAAGGACTCTCTTCATATGAATTTTGTTGAATCTTTCTGAAATTGCAATACATTTTTTTACAGTACAGGTCATGTTTTCCAACTATCATCCACACACCGGCTACCTGACATCTATTCTTCTAATTATTAATGTAAAAAACCCAAATTTCATCTTTGGGTTTCTGAGAATAAAAGGGTTAGCAGTAAGTCTGTAATCTCTTTTCTGCCTTAAACCATCTGGATGAGAAAGAGGTAACACAATTAAATTCCTATGTAAATATTCCACTGTCAGTCTTCACAAATGCATTTTCTGCTAATTTGCCATTTACTTTTGTACTTATCATGACATATTTGGTTCATAAAAATTGAATGGATATTAACTAAATTCCACCAACCTTTTCCTTTGTTATTTCTTTGTCATAACTTTAGAAACAGATAGTGCCATATGTCATCTCCCAAACACTTGCTAACCTTGTGTTCATAATGAACTGTTTAATGCTTTTTCAAATATATATAGAGGTAAGACAATCATTTCAAAATTTTGAGAATTATTAGACTTAATAAGTACTTTCTTTTTAGTTTACAACTTTTAATATCCAGTGATGAGAAAACATGAGTGATGAACAACTGAAAGTTAAGATGATGCACTTTGCATTAAACATGTTTTATTATTATGTACTAAGTTTGTGTCTCCAACTAAGAGAATTCAAAAGTTGGATTCTTAATCTCCAATGAAACAGTATTAATATGTGTGATCTTTGGGCACTATTAGTACATAAGAGTAGTACTTTCATTATTGTGATTAATATAATTAAAATAGCAACCTTGCAAAGCACACCTGCTCTCTCTATCATGTAAAGGTACAAGGATAAGTCAGCAGTCTGCAAACTATAAATTACCTGACCATGTTGTACCCTTATTTCAGACTTCGAGCCCCAAGCTATGAGAAAAAAGTTTCTGATGTTGATGGTCTACCCAGTTTATGGCAAACTGTTGTAACAGCTTGCAATGAGGCATTCATGAATAATGCTTTTGGGTAGACAACTGCAGTCCGAATTATGCTTTTAAAACATAGTAGGATATTGTAAATCACATTTACAATTATTAAATGTTGGAATCCATTGTACCCAATTTTATGAACCCCATAATATATTTGCCTGTCTGCTGTTAGGTAGCTGATGTATGACTTAAGAGAGCAATGCAACTTTTTCTATAAATTAATAAACATTTAATCCAGCAAATTTTACTGAATTTCTCTAATTCTCCTTATTCAAAACTTTTCAATTTTACCTACAACTTAATCTTTTTAGATTCACCAAGGTTCATTATTGGGATTTCTCTGCTCCTAGTGCACTGACATTTTAGTGTTTTTGAAAAAAAAAAAACCACATTCTTTAAAAGTGATTTTTTTTTACTTCTAAAACCATGTCTGACTCCACTCCTTATCAAACTATTCATTTTTTCTTTCTACTTTTACAACCATATTGAGTATTCCTCCCAGTTTCCCTCACCCTTGTTTCCATCCCTTCCCTTTCTTTCACCATTCTCTCCCATTCCATCCTACCCTTCTTCTGCCTGTATGCTTCCAAATAAAAACATGACCACTTCTTTATTAGTGTTCTTTCTTGTATCAGGTTATTATGTTCATGCAAATCAATGTTTAATGATTCTACATACAATCCTAAATGTTGTGTAGTGTCCTAAGTAGGACAAGTAACACGTCTATAATTGTTATACCTAATCTAAGTTTAATCTTTCACATGCTACATTCAGTATGCTTCAAGCAATGAAACTTGATTTTGAAAAATAGAGCATGGAAAATATCTTCTTGTGTTGCTGAAATTCTTCTATTTGAAAAAAAACACTAGAATATATACCACCCAAACCCAATGTTAAGATCAAGTAACATGATGTGGCAGTTATTTGAAGATGTCAACTCAGCTAAGAATTGAGCCACATTTAAAGATAGTTTTTTTAATTATTATTATTATTTATTCAACTGTGCGCATGTGCGCGTGTATGTGCGCGTGCGTGTGTCTGTGTGTGTGTGAGTGTGTGTGTGTGTGTGTATGTGTAGAACCACGGACGAATTCGCGAACCACCATGGACGCCTCCACCTCCTTCTGTCCCGGGATTCACAGGCTCCGCCCTACCAGGACCAGAAGCGCAGGCCGCCCCCGCTTCTGCCTGGCGTCTATACGTGGGATCTGGGATCCGAACTCAGGACCTTAACCCCTGAGCCACCTCTCCAGCCCTTGAGCCACATTTATAAAGAATTTTTTTTCGTACAGAAAAGACTCCAATAAATTCTGCAGGATATTGTTGTAGGAAGACTAAGGCCATAGTGGGTGACACCATTCTGCTGGCAGGTAGACAAGATGGAGAGAGAACTAAATGGCAAAGTGGCAGACTGGCAAGCTAGAAGGTATGTCTGGGAGTTTTTGGTCCTCTTTCAGCTTTTCCTGAAGATATGGTATGAATGTCTCCCTTGGTTGGTATCTCTCTTGTACCATAATGGACTGTGGCCTGAAATCATAAGCTAGAACAAGAATCCTCTGTTTCCCTAAGTGTTTTGATCCTGTATCTATTACAGAAACAAGTATATATAACTAAGACACATTCATATTATATCTATATTACTATTATACAACATGCTACCTATATTGTGCCTATTTATCTTTATGGTTCATTTCAGGTATTAGTACATAAATTACTGAAAACTTTGAAGTCTAATTTATCTCCTAGAAATCACAGTGCTTGATTGTTTAGATGACACAGTACATGCATCTGCTATAGTTTCCTATGTATGTTTTACATCTTCCCTTGTATATCTATCAATTATCTAAAAATATAGCGCTTTTTACTAAGAATTCTAGAATTCTTTTCTTTTTTGGGTGCATGTGCATGTAGGAAGTGGGAGAGTCCTAATAGTACACTTCTTACACCACACTGTGTTCTAAACCCAAACAAGGAAATTTTTCATTTTGAATTGTCAATTCTTCTTTTGTAGACATCTTTTTATCTGTAGACATTAATTCTTTATATATTGGGGCTGGAGAGGTGGCTCAGCGGTTAAGCCTCTGCCTTGCAGGCGGAAGGTCCTGAGTTCGGATCCTAGACCCCACGTAAGACGCCAGGTGGAAGCGGGGCGGGGGTGGCCTGTGTTTCTGGTCCTGGTAGGGCAGAGTAGTTCATGAATTCATCTGTGGTTCTACACACACACATACATACACACACATATGCACACATGCATATGCACAATTGAATAAATAATAAAAAAATCTTTATATATTATAGTGTGTACCACTGGTATAAACATTGAACAGCAGAAAAGCTCTGTAAGGATGGTGGCCACACAGAAAGACAGAACTCCTATGGGTAGAATGAACTATGCCCTAAAGGCTAAGTCAGGGAGTAGCTACTCCACTTATTTATAGGAGATTCCACAGTTGTTTAGGGGCATCGGGAAAAACTTCAAATTTTGGTGTTGCTTAAACTAAGAGTTTGGGTTTAGAGAAATTAGAATTTGCATCTGTGGCTTTAAGGTTGTATGCATAGTAGAGGCAGTCTAGTTTTTTCCAGATGCACTAGTTACCCCCCCCTGCATGCACACACTTACATCTTCAGATTTATTAAGTGTGATGGATGAGTGCTAGGTAACTCTCCATGGTGTCATAAATAGATGCTCCAAAGAAGCAACAACTCTTGACCAATTGCATTAGCTTTGTATTTCTCCCTTCATGCCTTCCTTAAGGTAATTATAATGCTTTATTTTAAGTTTTCTTTTCCTAGGAGTCTATGATTACATTACTACAAACAAACTTTGACAAGTTTGTGTCAACAACATCAAGAAGAAAAAATTTGAAGATGATTCCTCAGATTTTACATGGTTTATATCTATTATTTCCAGAAAACTCCAGTGTACTCAGCATAACTACTCACTGTATAGTCTTCCCAACACATTCTTTTTTACATATGAACACTCACTATACCCTTTTTATTTATGTGTATATATGATGTTGTACCTTACTTTGTTCATTTAATACATTTCAAAGGCCTTCTCTCAGTGTACAGAGAAATTTTCTGTATGAGTATATAGGGAAATTATACTCAATCTCTCTTACAGTTGCATGCATAATGTTGCTCAAAAGCAGTATAACTTAATTAAGTTCTCTATCCACAGAAATTAAAGAAAGCTATTCCTTTCTGAATTGCCATTTTTCTATCTCTTTTTCTTTATCTTTATCACTCATTACAAGAAAAGAGATGCTTTTATATGCCATATAGTCATATAATTTTCTTCTCACAAAAAATAATCACAATGAAATAGATAAAACCAATACCTCTGAGATGATTTATTTTGAGTTCCTGAGAAGTGGCTAGTGCTTATTTTCATGGTTGACATATAATTGCATAAAATAATTAATCTTCAGTTACTTATAGCAAATTCTAGTATATAAACTAGGCTAAAATTGTATCCATTCCAAATCAATGTTCTGCACAGTCTCAAGAAATGATTACACTAAATAAACAAGGTCAACTAAATAATAGTAGATAATCATTGAACCTGGCATAGAATTAAAAAAAAACTTCATTGTGATTCAAGTATAGCATCTACATTCTGAATATTACAACTTCTTTGTCATTGGTACCAATTAATCTGTTGAAGAATTCAATAAATCCAGAGAACCATAAAGTTCTTGGTGATGATGTCAGTTCTGTTAGTTGGCAATTATGACCAAGTCTCTATTCGCTATCAGTAACCCAGCGACATTCTTCCATTCAGCACTGACTTTGGGAAAAAATTTAAAGGCTTAAAGACTAAGTAGAAAAGTGAATCTAAATGTTTTCCATACATTTTGTGCAAAAAGGAATGTATCAAAATCTCAAGGCAAGAAAAATATCCATGAAGAACCAATAAAGGTGATCACACATTCATGAGTTTTACTGGTCTGACAGGCATCCAGGATTATGGAATAGAGCTAGACAGCTTCCTCAACTTTTGAAGTTGGAAATCGGGGAAAAACTAACCATGAGAATGAGATTGACACTGATGATTTCATGAAGACTGAATAAGCTCTTTTTAAAATTTTTTATTATTATTTATTCAATTGTGCGTGTATGCGTGTGTGCGTGTGCGTGTATGTATGTGTGTGTGTTTGTGTGTGTGTGTGTGTAGAACCACTAACGAATTCGGGAACCACCATGGACGCCTCCACCTCCTCCTTGTTTACTCTGCCCAGGGATTCACTGGCTCCGCCCCACCAGGACCAGAAACGCAGGCGGCTCCGGCTTCGGCCTGGCGTCTATAGATGGGTCTAGGATCCGAACTCAGGATCCTCTGCCTGCAAAGCACAGGCTTAACCCCTGAGCCACCTCTCCAACTCTGAAGACTGAATAAGCTCTTAAGAAAAACTGAGTGGACAATTTAGAAGGGGAAAATTAGACAGTGAGACGATTTAAGGTATACTAGGAACAGAGCCAATCAATTAGCTTGTCCAAAGCATAGAATTTGTACTGGGAAGTTGTGGATGAACTGCTGGAAATGAAGATCAGAGACTATTGCAAAGAGTATTTAATGCTGAACTCTTATATTTGATATGATCTCATAAAATATGTCAATGATTAAAGAGTTCAACGAATTCAACATAATAAAATTTAAGAGCAATCACATTTTGTCTTTTATAAATGTTCAGCAATATTTTCAAACCTCAGTGGTAGTCAAGTGAAAGGGGAAAGGAAGTAGGTACACTGTAAGTGTTACTATAAGGTATACATATCCTTGCAGTTTTCATAAATAACACCCACAGTAGCGATCAGGTCTCATCTCCACTTGTAGGAATGTGCATGAAAGGATAGAGAAAGTTGGCCTTAGAGTTGGTACCTCCTATGTCAGCCTCCAGCATCCCAAGATTACAGGCATGCACCACTACACTCCACCAAGAACCCTAACTGTAAAAGTTAGAGGTATTATTTGTATGCTACAAAGCATAAAGTATCACACAACAGAAACACTACATATTTGACTTATATCTTATGATCAGGATCATCTTAATGAAAACACCCTTAACAAGCACTGGTTGCATTTTGTTGGCTCTCCATTACTTTAACTGTGTTTTTATTGGGTATTTCTCACCCTTCTTGTCAAGATATTCTATTATATTTGGCATTAATATCATATTTATTTCATTTTACATGGGTTCCATTAAAAAGATAAGGGGAAATTTTTTCCCTTGTGTGTATGTGTATATGTGTATGTGTATGTGTGTGTGTGTGTGTGTGTGTGTGTGTGTGTGTGTGTGTGCATGTGTTGCAATGCTGTGACAAAAAAAAAAAAACAACAAAAAAACAAGAGGCAACCCAAGAGAGCAAAGAAAGATTTATTTTTCTGTTTCAGGAGATGCAATACATGGTCATGTATCCAGCCTATGCCAAGGTCAAATCATTATGATGGAGAGACATGGCAGTGTAAAGCTCCTTAACTCACAGCAATCAGGCAGAGAGATGAGACTTGACAGACTAGCAGCAAGCTATCCTTCACAGAGACATACATTCCTCAACTGGGCCATTTTTCCTAATATCTCATTTAGTTCTGAAATCATCAGAACTTGAGCCACTGAAGAGATGAGCATCTTAGTTGAACCCTAAGCTGGGATAAAAACTTTAACACATGAACCTTTGTGGCCATTTTTGTTGTTATTGAGAGCATAACAACACGTAGTCCTTCATCTAAGGTCAAGCTTCAATATCTCATCCAGTGACTAACATATACGAGATTTTTAGTCAATATCTTTTCATTAAAAAAAACTAATCATAATTTTCTATCATTTGCTTGTATTATGAAAAAAATAAAGTACAGAAGTGTTGAAAAACTTCATTTAAAATATTTCACTAGAATTCTTTAAAGTTCATAGCATCAACACTTTAATAGTTTAGAATAGAAGTGGCACTCCTGAAGCTTGCCAAAAATGTAGATAATTCACTCATGCACTTGTCTGAGCTTAAGAGTACACTGAAAGCTCGATGCTTAGAAGTATGTAGGTAATTCATACTAAAGTCCAAGACTTAATTATTAAAAAAGGTAACCATGGAGGCTCAGTTTCATTGACACTCTTTTTTATTTTTTGCTGTTAGAAATACATGAATTAACAATTCTCAGATCTGTCTTCAAGAACAACAAAAAGCCTTCAAAATCTAGAAAAAGTCGGATTTTATATATACATATATATATACATAGAATATATATATACATATATATTCTAACTATGAAGCAGGTATAAACTTTCATACTACTTTTGTAAATTTGATAAACCTTTATAAATTAAATTTTTTTAAAAAAATCTTTATTTAGTTGTTGGTTTTAAGTTTGAACTCTAAATCAAGATGAAGAAATATGGCTTTGGAAAATGTACTTAAGATCTTACATAAGAAAACCTGTAAACTTGAGAATTAAAAATTAAAAACTAGAAAGAAAAAAAAATAAGTATGATCAAGATAACAAAGAGCAGTTATAAGTTCAAAAATCTATTCTACAGCACCTTGTATAATCATATGAGAGGATGATTATGTAGCCCATAGTTACACTTTAACTTAATAATCAATTTTAAAATATACTGTATTGTTCTTCTAAGAATTTAATAGCAAAACAATGATATAATATAAATTAGATAAAGAAATGGTCCCACAAGTACATATACTTTGTCCAACTTGCTGTCTGTGAAGAATATTGTCGTTATAATCAATTGTCATTAAACCCCATAATGAACTATACAATGAGGATCAACTTCTTCTCATCAATCATTTATGAAGAATCCTTACAACTGATTCATTGGGTAGATTAGAATGAACCATAGAAATAAAGTCCTAATATCATTAGCTAAAAAACAGATTTATCTTTATGTGTGTGTGCTAGCAATGTATTTGTGAATTACTGGGGCTCATTAAAAATGCAGCAATAACAAAACACTCTTGTCTTAATAGCCAGCAAAATCTGGAACATTTTTTCACCTAAAAGAGGTTCTATCTGATGATCCAGCATAGTACTGAATCTCTTAAGATACAATTTACCATAGTAAGGGTTGTAGCTTGCAAAATTGTATGTGGCAAACTGAAGAAAGGACACCAATTCTACAAGTCTCAGCACTCAGAAAACAATAAAAAAAAATCGAGAATTTAGTCAAAAGGTTATTTCAGTTACACACCAAGGAACTTTTTCTAACCAGCTATCTTTAGAGCAAAGTAAAACTTGCCATCCTCAACCTCTATTTTATATGCACCACAGTGACCAACTCCTCCTGTAGTTATATGGTCATCATTTAACTAACATGTTAACAATTTCTGAAGATTCATTCTTGCCTTCTGCTTAAGACTTCTGCTTATTGGCTTCGTAAATAAACCCACCAGGCTTTGAATCCCTTAAATGAAGATTGACAGAGATTGATGACACCTTTACCAAACTGAGTCTTCTACCTTGAAAATCCTCAGAGGCTTTCAGCACAACTATTAAATTGTTCCTGTGAGGCTATTGTGACATTAAGTGGATGTTTTTCTCAGAAAAAAATGAGATGCAAAAAAAGGTGAAATGTTTCCAAAGCAACAAAAGCCATTTTCCTTTCTCTTGGTCTCCCTCATATCCATAAACACACAAGATATGTGATGCACACACAACCTTGAAAATTGCTCAATTGATTTTAGTCGGAGAACAGAAAGCCTCTAACTTTACTAAAGTGTACTGCAGCCTAACCACATGGGCTCATTTGATTCACTTAGCACCTTGCAAATTGTCCATTCTTTGTTCTTTGTTGGGAATAGGAAAACATAATTTATTTCAGTCTTTAATATAACTTTTGAATGTTTGATAAATGTTATTTTGTCTCCCACTCTGCTTCTATAAAACATATGTCTTAAGTATTTTGCGATACTGAAGATGGAAAGAATATGATTTATTCTGTGCATAATAAAAAATAAGCATTGTGATTCTGATGCAATTATAGTGACTAATTGAAAATCAAAAGCTTTTAAAAAGTCTTTGTTTTAAGTAATCACTTCCAATGGTCCCCAACTCATAGCCAAATACAGCAATTTGACTTGGTTTCTCTTCAGTAAAGATTTATTTTTATTGCTAAATCCCTAAGTCTATATAAAACCAAGCATGTTAGAGTACTATCACACTAACCCACACAACATATTTCCCTTTGTGTGAAAAATCATTTCTGATACAATACCCTTAAGGAAAACTCAGTGATATTTATCACACGATTTATGATTTTTCAATCATATTTTTCTTGCATTTAAAGCAGAATAACAGAAAAAATAATAGAAGAATCAAATAGTAACTAACAAAAGCAGAAGAAACTAGCACAGTTATAATTTTTCATTTGCTAACAAATTTAGACAAATTAATTGTGCAGTTGTGAAAGAAAAGCAGCAGGTTAATTAAAAGCAATGAGAATCTCATCATGTTGCAATTATGGGAACTACACAGTGCCTGCAATATAAAATGGAAGCAAAAATAAATATCAAAGAGCAACACCATAAAAGGAAAAAAAAAAGGTCAATAAAATTCCCAGGCGTCACACATGGACTACATAGAATGTTTTTTAAGTTATTTTAAATGGAGACCCCACCTTTCTTCTTCTGCATTTTAAACTCAAAATAAGTTACAATGTCACGAAAGGCTGACTTTAGATCCTTGCTGGAGAGCAGATTTCAGCAAGTACAAGAGCATATGGGAATTGATTCCAGAAGAGAAAGAAGGGGCATTGTGTTGACCTTGGATGAGAATTTGATTTCCTCCAGGAAGTCTCTCACAGCAAATCCTGAAAGTCCAAATAACTCCTGCCATCTGTCACATTAACTTTACACACTTCCTCAATTTGCTTCCCAGGAAAACAAACCCAATTTTTTTTATTAAGACGTGTTCACACTTTTCAAATATCTAATCTTTTAAAGCACTTTAACTTGTAGGTTTGCTACATGAAATACAGAGATACTTTTAAAAGGAATTCTAGGTTTTATAGAGAGCAGGAATCTAAGCTGACTAGTACCAACCTCATGAATTCTTGATTTTCACATACATTTCAATCAACACTAACAGAAATGTATAAATCCATTTATTTCGTATTGCTTTGTTTTAAGTCTTACAAACTTTGCAAAATATACAGCAAAATTTGACAAAAGACTATCAAATGCTGAGCGCCGTGTGTATGTGTGTGTGTGTATGTACATATGGCACATGTAGAGGACCGAGGTTGACATTAGATGTCTTCCTTAGTCACTTTACCTTATTTTCACCTTATTTCTGCAGATAGGGTCTGCTGGTAAGTCTAGAACTTTTCTTTTTCTGTTACACTAGCTGACCAGCAAACCTTAAGGATCTGACTGCTTCAATCTTCCTGGGGCTCAGGTTTCAGATATTCAAAGTTTTTATGTGGTACTGGGGATCTGAACTCAGGTCCTCAAACCGCTGCATCCAGTACCTGAACTACCTACCCAATCCCTAACATGTAAATTAAAAAATAATATTGTAAGGTTTTAAAAAAGAAAAGGGTGTATTTGCCACACCATGGACAAGGGATAGAAAAGATTTATTGATTACATAGTTATAGGACAGCCACACTAATTCTCAAAAAGGAGAAGAAGCTGGATCTAAGGGTGGAATGGAGTTTTGTATCCCTGGAAATGTGGACAGGGAGAAGGAGAGAGGGGAGTGACCTATTCCCATGAAGTACCATAGTCAAGCATGACTTTGGACACTCTTTCTCCTCCTCCTCTCCTTCCCCCTCCTCCTCCTCCTTCTTCCTGATATTTTGACACTTGGTCATGGCATGGCAGCTCTGTCCTCTACTTTTCTCATATGCTTATAGTGTCTCCCTGTTTTCTCTGATCTTAAGCTATCTCCTCTGCTCTAATGCTCTCTCACCTTAAGGTTATGGTTTCTTCCTTGCCTCCCTTGGACCTAGCATCTAAAAGTTTCTTCCCTTTGGTCTCATTCTCAGTAAAGTCCCTGCATTGACTTCTTTTTCTTTTTTTTTTTTTTATTTCTCCTCATACAACTTTAACAGGTACACCTGTTCCCTCCCTCTCTCCAACCTCCCACCACCCTATGTCCCCCTTCCCTTCCCCCTCTCTCCCTATCCCCCAGTGCCTCCCCCTCCCATCCCTGGAGCATCCTTTAATGTGCATGCCAGACTGTCCTCTGGGTCCTCCTCTCTGATGAGATGCAAGGACAAAACAACAAACAAAAATGCCTAACATATTTTAGTCCTTCAACTTGCTGAGCACATTTTAACTAGACCCGGATGGATTTCTAAACATTATTAAAATATCTGTAATGTGCATTTGAAAGCTAGTATACTCCATATTTAAAATACAACTAATTCTTTATAGCTCATATTTTTCACTGTGTCTAGAAAAAGAAAGCTGTCACACTGAGTATTTTGGAGTCCTATGGTCTCACCAACGTAAAGGGCTCCACTGCCAATACCTAAAAGGCCCTAATGCTCCCTTAGATTTTTAATTCCCCTCTGTTTTATCTTTATCATGCCACTGTTATTTGGAACTGTAGTACCTTCTTTTCTTAATCAAGTCGTCTAGACACAACTTCAAGTTTACAGTCCTGTTTTGCATTGACTTCTTTAATCTCCAGATCTTTTCTGAATGACTTCAACTCTGGGCAAGGCCCAAGGACAACTGTTTAAATCTCTCTTATACTCTCTTTTGTCATTTAAAGAGTGATTAGCTCTGACCTTAAAATGAACTTCAAAAGAGTAGCATTTTTTTCTAGCAGTCTCTATTTCTGCATGTGGGGATTAGTCCAATCAAGTATCCCTCTTGAGACAGACCTGCTTGGAGCATCCTCCTCGTGCTTCCCAATCAAGATCTTTCTTGCTTCTTAAAATGAGATCACATTCTGTAGTCATACTAGACTTTTTGGCCTTAAGCTCCTGGCAATCCTGCTGTTTTAGCCACCACATATAACTTGGTACATATTTATTTATTTTCTTTTACATCTCTTTGGAAAGTACTCAACTCAGGGTGCCAGTGCCCTCACTTTCTTTTTTACAAATATTTTTCCAGACTTCTCAGTGAGACCGCTCCCACACTATTAATATAATACCATTCCTCCTCTATTTGGCGGACTTTGTGTAGATTTTTAGTTTTGCATTCCTTTTTTGAATTTCAACATATTACATGCATGTGTAAATTATGTTTGCTAGTTATTTATATTATTGCTGTTATTATTTTGCATGTTCATTGAATTGGGATGTTTATCAATAATAACCTTATTTCTTGGGGTTTTATTGTAGTAGTCTAAAATAATGTAAAATAATGGGACAAAACTTGGAACAAGGAAACTGCCTTGGCAGGGCTTTGTAAGAATGGAAATTTTATAACCAAGAATGTCAGAGCCCCTGGCCACTGATAAGTTCCAGGAAAATATGCAACTCCTTGTAATTTCCTGGGGGTCATCTCCCTAAAGGCACAAGACTCACAGAATAATGGTATAAAACCAGGTTGTTATAAAACTAGATTGTTGCGGGCAGCTGGTAATCACTGACCTTTGGTTCTGTAAAACACTTGCTTTGTTTAATTCCTTTTCTGTGAATACTGTCTGCTTTGCACCGAATACCAAATCCCTGACATTCCAGGACATGGTGTTTTATCTTTAAAAGCTTAGGCAAACAGACTTTAACATTAAATTCAACCTAAACAGCATGCAGGCACCAAACTGCCAAATAAAGCCTCTCTTCCTTTTTAAAAACTTATTTTGTGTCAGAGTGTTGAATTCCTGAGCATCCAGACCCTATTAACATTTGGGGGCTCATCCAAGGTTGGGTGCTCAGCCCAATACACCTTTCTTTTCAACTAATCTTGGGGGATCTGAGGGTTCTGGTGATACTAGGGGCCGGATCTCCAGGGGCAGCTGACAAATAAATTCTTTTTGCTTTGGCCAGAAGAGGATTGGTAAGACCCAGCTTCAGAGCTTCAGATGGACTTGTAATGCCTAGACCAGCTTTAAGGCAGGTCCTGATCATGTGGAAGGCCTGATCTCCAGAAGCCCACACAAACTTAGGGACAATCGGTCAGGGTCTCCAACAGACTTTCATCAGCTAAAAGGGAGAGGCACCTGGAAAAATTTGAGAAGGTAAGTTTTCCAGAGTGTGCACATCTGGGAGGCCACTGCGTAAGTGGACACAGCACTAATTCTTGGGCTCAGAGTTCTTTTTTTTTTTTACTATTTTCTATGTATCAATACTTTTTTTTTTAAGTCTTTAATTTAATTTTATTTTTTTATTATTAATACATTTTTATTATTATTTCAGCTCATACAAACTTAATAGGTACACCAGTTCCCTCCCTCCCTCCTCCTCCTCCCCCCCCCCCGTACCCCTGCTCCCCCTCCCCACACCCCTCCCTCCCCATACCCCAGTGCCTCCCGCCCCAATTCCCAGAGAATCTTTTCTTGTGCATGCCTGATTTTCTTCTGGGCCCTCCTCTCCGATGACGTACAAAGATCCAGTGGCCTTTCCCTGAACCCTTTCCCGTGTTCCCTTTAGGTATAGGAACACTGCTGTGGCTGCCAATCCTTTGCCTCCAAGGATCTTGGTGCCTTTAGCAGATGCTAGACTTTGTGAGGTCAACAGTGTGTTGGACAATGCGCAGGTCATGCAAAGTCCAATCATGATTGCTTCAGCCCTAACTTGTATGGAGTATCTTACATATCATTGCTCCTCCCATCCTTTTGCTCTTACACTCTTACCGCCCCCTCTTCCGCAAATTTCCCTGAGTTTCAGGATGGGGAGAGATTAAGCTGGCCTAGTTCTAGGTGGTTGATATAGAGTCTCTGAAGTTCTGGATTGTGGTTTGTTGGTTTTCTTTTGCAGTTTTGCTGCTCCTGCAATGCCCTTCACTCCATCCTGGTGGGCATTGTATGTTACCCCCTGGCCAGAGACAAAAAGCTGTTAAACTAGAGTCTTGTGATAAAAGCACATTCAAAGGTAGATGTAATAAAAGTGGGAAACCACAGTGAGGGAGGGGTCTATCAGCCATTTGCAAAATGGTTACTTTTTATCTGCCAGACTATATGCCCTCCTCTTCTGGTGAGATCATACCCCCTCAGTAGTAAATGATCAGGAACAAAAGTCTGTGAACTTAATCAGATGTCTCATTACTTATTTGAGTCCTTGATGGAGGCCTATTTTCTCTGCTGTAACATGGTCCCTTCTCTCCTTGTTTCTGGTGTGGCCCTCCAATCCCATCCCTCTTGTTCATAATCCTTGCAATTACTGTCTCTAGGTGGGCTGGGTGGGTTTGGTACTAGGAGCCACCTATTAGGGAGTACATACGGCACTTAATTTTCTGGGTCTGGAATACTTCACTTAATATAATTGTTTCTAATGACATCCATTTCCCGGCAAATTCCAGTAATTCATCATTTTTGATGGCTGAGTAGTACTCCATTGTATAGATGTACCACCGTTTCCTTATCCACTCATCAACTGTTGGACATTTGGGCTGATTCCATGACTTTGCTATTGTAAACAGTGCTGCTATGAACATGGTCGTGCTTGTGCTATCGAGGTGAACCTCTGCTGTATGGGGAGTTATTCCCAAAAGTGGAATAGCAGGGTCATATGGCATTTCAATCTTTAATTTCTTTAAGAATCTCCAGACGGCTCACCAGAGTGGCTGTATGAGCCTGCATTCCCACCAGCAAAGTAGTAGAGTTCCCCTCTCTCCACATCCTCTCCAACATTTATTGTTTGTATTGTGGATTTTTGCCATCCTGACCGGGGTGAGATGATATCTCAGGGAAGTTTTGATTTGCATTTCCCTGATGGCTAAGTAAGTGGAGCATTTTTTCAGATATTTGTTAGACATTTTAATTTCATCCCTGGTAAAGTTTCTTTTAAGTTCCAGGGCCCATTTCTTAATTGGGCCATTTTTTTCCTTGGTGTTTAGTTTTCTAAGTTCTTTGTGCACTCTGGACAGCAGAGTTCTATCAGATGTGTGGTTAGTGAAGATTTTCTCCCATTCTGTGGGTTGCCTTTGAGCTCGCATTATAATCTCTTTATCTGAACAGAAGCTCTTTAATTTCACAAGATCCCAACTGTTGAGAGTTGGTATCAGTGACTGTGCCATTGGATGTATGTTTAGGAAGGGCTCAGAGTTCTTATGAGAGATCAAGACCCAATTGTTCCACCTAGCCTGTTGGGCTGAGGAAAAACCTGGTTCTGGTTCTATAAGCGGCCACTGATTCTGTCTGTCTAAATATCTTTTGGTATGACTGTTGTATTCATGTGTCTTAAGGCCTTGTTTGATTTAATTGTCATATCATGAATTACCTTTTGTTTGCTAAAGCTGCACACCTTGCAAATTTTAGAATCCAGATAATCTAGCTGTTATCTGAGCTTTTTCTGTCTTAATTGTGCCCTTGCTCATTTGGGAAACTGTAAAACTCCCCTGGAATTTTAAAGACTTCCAGAAATAAGCTCACAAATTTGAAGAACAAGTCCAGGAAGAAAAATTAACTATTCTCTGCTCCCTAGACTGGCCCTCATTTCAGGTTGGTTGTCCAGCTGAAGGCTCCGCTAATCTTATGATTCTCAGAAACCTGGACACCTGGATCAGGATCCTCACATTGTAACCAGGTTCCTCTTAGCAGAGGAACCTGCATTATGGGAAAAGAAATATATCTCAACCCTTTTTATTCTAATACCTCTATTCTAGTTTCTACGGAAATGGATAAGATAAAACTTTACCTTCCCCCCTCCTCTTCCTGGTTTTATAAGAACCTCCTGGTGTGCTGTTGTAACTTGTCCTAGGTTCTTAGGGTCTTTGTAACCAGATGCACAAGAAAAGGTCAGAATTCACAGGTGGCATTCCTTTATCATTTATGTCTGTGAGAAAGCTCTCACTCTTGGGCCCTGCAGCCCACCAGAGGTTCTGTTAGAAAAAGAAGAAGAAAAAAGAAGTGGACTTTGGAGAGGTCTTGGGTAGGGGTTACTGTGAATAAAGAGTTCTGGAGGGAGATGCAGAGCCAGCGTTCAGTGAGGTTTGGTGCTATAAAGTGATGATATATCAAGTGAGATTGATATATAAAGTTTGCAATAGATAAGGTTGGAAGGAAATCTAAAGGGAGAGATATTATTATTATTATTATTATTATTATTATTATTATTATTATTCCTGGGAATGTGTGTGGGGAGGAGAGAGAGGGAGTGACGATCCCCATGAGCTACATCATCAGTTTTCAAGCTTGATGGGTCTTAGAAAAAACAAGACTGAAAAAAAAAAATAAGAAGGCAATCAAGGATTTGATTAAGGGATATGCATTTTGGAACCCAGGAGAGTAGAGAAATTGAGCTACACTGAGCTTGCTAACTATAGCTTATCTAATAAAATGCAATAGTCATCAGAATACTAGGTCACATATAGAGGATGACAATAAATGGCAATTATGGGCTTAAAATGGAGCCCAAGAGGTTCCAGGAACCAGAGACCATTTTCTATGGTTTCCTTTCCCAGGAGTGGGGAGGTGGAGAACTCTGGAACTACAGTAATGCTGAGGTGGAAGGAGATGGGATCCCAGAAGACCAGATCATAGTGACAAGTTAGGTGGTCCTGGTGAGGGCCCTATTCTCAGTGACAAATTGCTACCTTCTCATTTACTCTGATGCAGCAGAAAGAATGACTTAACTCTCTGTAAGGGGACTCATTCTAGTAACTTCCACAGCTCTTACCTCTTAAAACCACTACAGGGAAGATAGGATGCCAATGTAGGGATTATAGGGAAGATATAAAGATTTATACCACAGTACCTGTTAGAATACATCACATATCATCTTCACTAATTTAATGATTACTTAGAACAGAGATTGACATTTTGTAGGTTACCAACAAATAGACATAATTGAGTTATACCTCAAACTTCTCTCCATAACCTGAAACCTTCTCTTCCTTTTCACTGCCAGCAGCAAGTTCAGTTATCGTTTCATGGTAATTAGCTAATTAGCATGCTAATTGCATTTCCTGCTCTCTGTCTTTAATCCTCCTTTATGGTTGGCTGGCTTTCTTCCTTAAAACCCAAACTTATTTTCCTATCCTTCCTAGAAGCTTTCAGTGCAAGACTCAGTTAAACCTCCTGGATTCTAAGGTGCTGCTCAGCATGGGTACCAATCCCATCAGCTTTATGTTCTCTGCTCTACAGTGGTGCACTACTGTAGCAAACTGGTATCCAAGTTTTGCATTTAGGAGGTATTTGTTCACACCCAACACCTAGGTACTATGTGTGATTAAAAAAAATGGTTAAAGACAGTCTAAGCAGAAAGAGCTGGAATAATGAAACAACATTTAAAAACATTTGTAATAAAGAAATGGAGGGCACGAAATAACCCCACATGTCTCATTTACTCAGGATATATAGACTTTTTAAATGAAATACCTCTTATCTACATTTTCATGTTGGAAAGCAGTTTAAGTCTATATTTAAACTTCAAGTTCAACTCACTTTGTGGTTGCCTTCATGAAAATATGATTTCTTTTAATAATTGTAAATAAAAATCTTTTTTCTTTCCACAGGTCAGGAGCCTCTCCTCTCATTATCCTTCCTACTGAAAAAGCCGTGAGAAACACTGACTTAGAGATTGCATATTACTTTGTGTCCCCAAATTCTGAAGCCATCTATCTATTCACAGCTGACACTCTTCGTTCAAACTCAAGATTGAGTCTGGAGAAAAATTCCAGAAAGGACCTAGGCATGTAGGGATCTATAGAGATTATAGTGGGATGACTGAGGGAAAAAAACTGACAACAAAAATGACAAGACACTTTTCTCAACACCTGTCATCAGTCAGAGTCTTTTTTGCTTACTATTATCTCACATGAGGGTGCCTTTTCAGATGAAGGTTGTTCAAATTCAGAATTCTAATAACTATATAAATAGGCACTATTACAATCACTTTTGTACTATCAAAAGGTGAAAATCATCAACTGAACCACTGAAAGTTGGGCGCACCTATAGAAAATGTAAGAATATTTTTGATGTCTTTGAAAAAACAACATTGTTCATGGGAAGTATCAAACATTACAATTTAATTAAAATTCTCATACCATGTACATTTCAGTTTTATGAACAAAAAATTTTGATATCCTTATATATTTCACTGTAAGAATCTGAATAAAGGCCTGCCTATTAGGACAGAATATGTAGGAACACAAACATGGATAGAATATACATTTACCTCATAAAACAGTATCATAATAGTGGGCATTGCCTTTGAAAAAGCTCAGATTTATAGTGAATAGTATTGCTGAATAAATATTCAAGAGCTAAGAGTGTATAATCTTATGGGGAATTAATTTCAAACTACAATACACACAAATAATGATAAAGCCAAAGTAGTAACCAGTGGTATGTAAGGATTAGGAATAAATGATCACACTCATTGCTGAGGAAAATGAATAATGTTACAATCACGTTGAAATACAATTTGTTACTTCCTTACAAAATTGTACAAGATTAATATTTGACCCAATCATTATTTATAACTTAGTATATGTCTTAGTAAGTTGAAAACAGGTAAATATAAAAAGTCTGAAGATAATTGTTTTCAGCATTTTTTGAAACTATTCTCAGACTTAGAAGCAACCTAAAACTTGAGATTAAAGGATAAACTGTAATATGTTCATTAATGAAAAGAAATAAACTGTGATATTCAACTTACTATGACATCATAAAACCCTTTGTTCAGTTACAAAAGTCAATCAGGAAAGGCTTCCTGTGTTATGAATCAAACTATATCACAATCTGGAAAAGGAAAAACTATGGAAATAATAGAAGATTGGGAGCTTGCTGAAATATCAGCAAAAAATAAAAAGGCTGAACAACTACAATACAGATTTTTTTAGAGCAGTGAATTTATATGTATGATATGAAGTGATAGAAAATATCATCATACCACAGCTAAAATCTATAGAACATAACACATTGATGAAGAGCCCTTAGGTAATCATGGACTTTTGTTTACAAGGCTATAATCAACATTGGGTCACCAATTATAACACACACAGGATATTAATAACAAAAAATCCATGTTGAACGACAGTACACAGAAATTTTCTGTACCTTTAAAAAAATTTCTGCAAACCTAAAACTTTCAATCAAAATATATCCTGTATAAGAAGGATAAGAAATAAAAACAAAAACCAATTCTGATTTGATTCCCAGACCTGGAAAATTAAACAACATCAAAACAAGGTGAAAACCCCGGTAAGATAAAACAAGTTGTAGAATTGTGACCAGTGAACATCGTTTACTTTTCTCAGGACACCACAGGCTACTTTAAGTGTTAGTTCATATTTCTGAGGTGGAGCCCTTGAAAACAATAGGATAAACACACAAAAATACCAACATGCCCAGGTCCCAAGAGTCCTATAGAATTCAGTCAGAGTGTGAGTTTAGTACCCAGATCCTTGAAACCTTTATCATGTTTCTAATTACTAGGACTCATCCAGAGTAGATCATTGATTGAGCGAGGTATGGTGCATCTTCATGACTTTCTTGTAAGTTCTCCAAAGCTTTTCCTCAAACAATGATGCTACGAAACTTAGAAGTGCCTATGGTTCCTCTAGAGGAGGACTACTTTGTCATTGCTGTGGTGGAGATGAAAGTGGGAGGATTATAAATTCAAACAGCTTGAGAAAAAATCCGGAATATTGTGACATATTAAGGTTAAAACTAAGTGCACATGAAAATTGAAAACCTAAACTTTCTTGTTTAATAGTCCTCTTTAAATCAAGATTTCAGTCACAGAGATGCAGAAAACCCAGAAAACCCATGAAATTCTCAGAAAGCAAAACTTTCATTGTTCCCCAATGGGGCTCTGCCACACCATGGCTTACAGATGTATTATGGGTCTATCACATCTGCCTGGAAGCAGTTCATTGATGGCTCTCCCCTTTGCTCATGTGCAGGCTGGCCAGGTTTCACAGTAACATTACCATAACCCCACTAATGGTTATTTCATTTCAAAGTGGGAAGACAGCTGCTTTGCAATTATTCTTGCTTCACTGTGTCACCCTGTTTCAAAGTGAGAACAATATTTTCTGAGTAATGACTTCTCACCAAATTTCACGTGAAAACTAGAAACTGTGCTCCTGTCGATCAGCAGATTCCTATTTCCAATGATACCATCTTTTTTATCACACAGTTTCATTAATATTTGAAAACCATAAAAATAAAGTAGAAATCAGTCATTACCTATGTTGAAAACTTCAGTTCTTTCAGGAAACAGTCCGGATTTTCACAACACCCTTCCTTCACTAATGGACTGAGTAATTCTTGAAGCAGCTTCAACTGATCTACGGAGGAATAAAAATATTTAAGTAACTTTGGAGAGTTGTTTGCTTCTCTTTTTGCCATTTCATGGAATTTCCATATGTCTGGCATCAAATTGTTCTGTATGCCTAAAAATAATAGCATTTGGAGAACATTTAAAAGTGCATGTTTTTTCATTCCATCATTATAATATCTTGCCTTCACCATCTTAGAACTAATATCTTCATCTGTTATATGGTCATTTAAACTATTTACCACAATTATTTGCTTAATTTTCCCAGATAAATTTTACTTTATATTTCCACTAATAGTAGCAAGAGTTTATTTTTTATAAGAAGTAGACCATTGTCAAGTGTATGCAGTCCTTATTGTGGCTTCCTAAGGCTCGTTTATTTTTTTACTCTAGTATGAGATAGACTATAGTACATTTTGGTCCCTAAATTCTTCCCAATCCTACTTTTTTTTTCTTCTGACCTAAAAATTTCCACCAGAGTCCTAAGTACTCCATCAAGTCTATAATAATGCTGACCTGAGCCAGTGAAAAAGTGTGCTCCGCCAGCATGTTCTGTAAGATAGCCTTCCATCAACTAAAAGTCCCAGGCATCCCTTTTTGGAAATAGCGAGGAAAATAAGCTGTGCCTTCGGCAGTCGATCACAGACTGCTCTAATGCGATGAATCCATTTTCCACAAGCTTTCCTTGACAAGCCTCTTTGCATTACTTTGTAAACTTCCTTTGCAGAACCTACCAAAATCCACCCTTTGGACACAAAGTAGTTGTGTGTTATAGAAAATATGTATTAAAGAAGACTTTCAGTAAAACATCTAATTTTGGAGCCCTTATAATCTTACTATCCACAGCATTGTCTGGAAATACAAGTATACTGAATGTATAGCAATACATAAGGCTGTAAGATAAGGAAGCTCAGACTGTTTCGTGCCCTAAAATACATAGGTCTTTATCTTCTTGGCTCTCAAAGCCTTTCCAAATTCTATTGCTAACGGTCATTCTGTATATCTTTGGGATTCTTAAGAGCAAATCCGCAAACGGGAAAGGTGAAACCAAAAAATCCTCCAAAGTGAGATGCAGAGTAGAAGGTTTTTGTTTTAATTGTACAGTTCTTCACTGCTAATTACATTACTTTTAATGTGGGGTTATTACTTGGATTACATTAACCAAATTAAATACACATCTCTAAGAACAATATAGATAAATCTAAAAACCTTCCAGTAAAAGGAACAAAGCCAAATGTATTTTTTTTAAAAACGATGTCATTTATGAATGTCTTTAAATAAAGTTCTAGGAAAGACAAATAACAGCTGTAATTATCATTAGAACAATGGCCACAAAGAATTAACTAGAGTGCTTCAGGAGGGATCTTTCTATAACTGTGAAAACTGTTGTCTGTTGATTAAGATACCGATTGCATGGTTGCATATGCTTAGCAAAACTTATGGAACTATGTCCTTAAAACTCACATAAATTGTAACTATTTTACCCTTCCACTGGAAAATGAGACTTTAAATAATTATGTTTAGAATATGATTATGAAATCTAATCATTTTTTCCTTATAATTGAGAGATTTCTTTTGTAATCTATTATTTACTCCTTAATTTACTTTCCCTTTAAGAAATATCTACAAAAACACATAATCCAGAATTGGCACAACAGGACCAGTATTGGACAGAAAATAGTGATTCAGAAAGTAGAAGTAGCCACATTTTTAGGCTTTTCTTTTACAAAATAGATGAATGAAATAGATTAAAAAAATCGAAGAGTTTATAACTGTGCTTTTAATTTTGGGTTTGCCTCAAAACAGAATAAACTACTTTACCCCAGTCTCCAAGCTAATCTAAGCCCAAAATATTAGTCAGTAAAAGGTGATGGAGTATTCAGACCAACGTAAACCAAAACATCTTTCTGTTAAAATAAGCCTAAATATTGTCAAATCTAGTGAATCAAAAAAGTAAAGCATTTTTTCAAGCCAAATTTTGCTTTGACCATTGAGTATTTTTTTCCCAAACAGAATTGAGGTCTTTTACACCCTATGGCAGTTTATACACAGCTGTTCATGAGGATGAAATGGTGTTAAGTGACCTTCTTTCCCATGAGCAAGTTCCAGCTGGGAAAACAGGTGCACCTACTCTTGCTAATGCTGCTACCCAAGAGGGATCTGCAGGCTCTCTTAACAGCCAGTATTATGCATGCTCAGATAAATCCAAGCAGTGGCAGAGAGCATTCAATCCATGAAGAGCACTGACCAATAGACAAACACTCCAATATCAAATACTTTTAGGTAAAAAGGAACCATTAACCATCTTTCAATTTCCAAAGGACACCCTTATGTGGGCAATACCTTTGTTCAAAGGCTTGAAAAATTATACAATTTATTTAATATTTTTTTCCAAATGAGAGGAGTCAGTAAAAGGTTAAATACTTGAAAGAATATAATTAGAGAAAAATTAGATAAAATATGAACAATATAATTAGTATATTGATTTCTCCTTTTAAAGGAAAGCATTCCCTAACTTTATGTTGTGGAATCAGTCTGAAAGACAAATAATGTAATTTGCTAAAGAACTCTCTGGGAAGGAACATACAAGTTGTTATAGGACAGTGATTTAAAATATCCATGGAAGTAATTAAGTGAGGAAAGAAGATTCACACTAATGTGGACGTCAGAGCCACTGCATGAGTTGGGGTACAAACAGAAGAAAAAGAAGAAAAAAGAGCTGGACATTAGTATAGCATTCATCACTTTCTACAGTCCTAATTATGGACACAATATAACTAACTTTCACTTGTTCCTATTGCCATACCAGCCATACCATGATGGACCAATATGTATGTGATATGTATATATAAGCATGCCATAGAATTCACATCAGGGTCAGACAACAATTTAGTGGAATCAGTTCTTTCTCTTCACTTTTCAACCTTTATATTCTTTCCTGGGATTGAACTCAAGTCACCAGGATTGTATGGCAAATAAAAATGAACCATCCCAGTAGCCCAAGAAGCTTGCTTTTGACAATGGTAATGAGCAATAATAAGTATTTTATGGTAAACTAACAACTACAACATTATATTCTAACAGGTCTCTACTTTTCTTCCCAGGCTATGGGCAGATAGTGAAGGTTTTCACTACATTCTATTGACAGAATAGAAATGACTGGTTGAACCCAAACTATCATGGACTCTAGATAATTGCTTGCAATATGGGAACCATTGCATACATGAGAACCATTTGATGACAGGGTCAGTTAAATCCACCTGAAAATCAGTCTTTCAGTGTATAATTCAAACTAATTAGTAATTTCAGTTCCTTTTGCATAGGCTTAACTATTTGACATTTTTAAAAGTTTATAATGTGATATGTAAATATGTATGTATGTACACACACGTGTACATATATATATATACACACATATATATATGAATATATGTGTCTATATAATTTTAGTTCTGGGTTTAGGCATGCCCCTGTAATCATGGAACTTGAGAATTGGAAGGAAGAGGATGAGAAGTTCAGGGCCAGCCTGGGTTGCATGACATTCTGTCTCAAAAAAAGCAGAACAATGCAATTAAAAAAAACATTAAATATCAGTAAATAGTGAACTAGATGATTATTGGATGTGTTAGCAAGTGGAATATTTTTGAACATTCTCACGCATTTTTGCTTCTATTCATCAAATTCATATTCTCTATACTACTTCTAGGATAATTTCATTTTTTTTCTGTTGTCTTCCTGACAATGTGGAGATCAACTCTTTGTATTTCCTGGTCCTTTTTTGATATTCACATCAGAAATGCACTAAAAAATTAGAGTATGATTGTAAGAGCAATCATGTAAGCATAGGTAGCACAGAACATTTGATCTTGTTCCATTGGATATATAACTGAAATAGAAAATTTTATATGATTTGTGATAACCTTCACATGACACATCTTTCAGTAAGCACAAGAGACATCACATCATTATAGCCTGCAGTCTGCGAAGTTGATATCTAGTCTCACAAGCCTTTCCCATGTGTCCTTTGAACAAATTTTAAGCAGTTAATGGGAACATTAATTATTAACACTTTCCTAAAAGAACTCACACATTTTGAGAGCAGAAACAAAATCTTTGGGAACACTGACTTGGTATTAATTTTTTCCAGATGTTAAAGCTTTAGAGTTTACCTTTACTGCCCATAATTACATAGATTTCAAAGTTTATAATTTGCTCAGACCACATGCCATTTCTCAAGTAAGATTCTTCCTGTAAAATAACTTATAGTTGAGCCAATGAGGATACAAAGATATAACTACAAACACAGCAATGCCACTTTCTTATGCAATGCAGAGTTGGGGTTCAGTAAAGATATTTTAGTGTACACTGAAGCATGAGGGTTAAGAGACGAAAAGGAGCCCAGAAAGAAATGAGCAGAAGGGACATCATACCCCAATGTGGGCAAGGGCTCCACAATGAAGAGTAGCCATGGTGCCATTGCTCAAGTTCCATGGTAACCATGTACACAAGACTGTGAAATGCATCGACTCTGAAGTACGCAACAGTAACTAGGACATGTTTCACCTGGGACAACAACATGCCATCCAAAGCAGATCTTGTATACTTCAGAATTCTGCCTATAGATTTCAACATGCTTTCTGCTTGTTTTTGCACTTTGTAAATTATGAATATTTTCTTTGATATGCATTGTTTAGTTACATTGAGCAAGACTGCCTTTCTTTCTATCTATTAACCCTCATGCTTCAGTGTACATTAAATGTTTTCACTGAACCTCAACTCTGTTTCGAAAACTTATTGTAGCTAAATTATCCACAAACTTCACATGCACTAAATCATTGAGATTTTTAATTCACACACACACACACACACACACACACACACACACAGGAGAAAGAGCGAAAGCAAAAGAGAGCGAGAGAGAGAGCGAGAGAGAGCGAGAGCAGAACCAATTATATTGTAATTGCCACTCACTTTGCAAAGGATTTAAAGGGTGAATATGTGAAAGGAGGGGGAAAGAAGAAAAAAAAGGGAAAATAGAAATTAGGAAGGAAGGAAAGGGAAAGAAAAGATGAAAGGAGGAAGAATGAAAGGTTACATATCCATGAAGACTTGAGTTTTCATTGTAATTGTATCCTTAGATGAAGTTTTTTGGAGAAAGATGTGGTATGCTAGTCCTTCCTTCTAAGTCATTCTAATGCTATTCATATGGGGGGAATTTTTCCTTTAAAGCTTCATACACAGAGGAGGCATCTCTTCAAGCCCAAAGGTCAATTCTGAGGGGGAGTGCAATAGATGGACTTTTGTTATCTTCAGTAGTGACAGAGTTCATCAGACCTCCACAAGGACACAAGATTTTAGGAAGGCTGCACATTCAACTCTATTGAAAAGTTTTGAAATGTACCCAAAGAGCTTGGGCATGTAAACTGGGGAGGGCTGCATTATCTAATACACTGTACTGTCTGTTTCAGGGAAGGGCTGATTGAGCTCAATGTAATAGGTTGCAAATTATACATAAGTGATAGCAATTAAAGTACAACTTATCCAAAGATATGTAAATTCCTTCTTGTGAACTGACAATTGATTTAACTCCCCACTCTAACTTTAGGCAGAAAAATGTTTTTTTTTTTTAATCTATTTATAGACTCATTTCAACCTTCCTTCCTTCCTTCCTTCCTTCCTTCCTTCCTTCCTTCCTTCCTCCCTCCCTCCCTCCCTCCCTCCCTCCCTCCCTCCCTCTCTTCCTCCCTCCCTCTCTCCTGCCCTCCCTCCCTCTCTCTCTTTCTCTCTTTCTTCTTACTCTTGTGTTATTGTCTTGAGATTTGAGATGTATCTGATGATGACCTTGAATGTCTGTGTCCATCTCTCACGTGCTGGAATTACAAGATAATCTACCAAGTCCAGCTTTCATACGAACATTTCAAATCTAACTATATTACTCACATGTTGCAATGGATTATCTATGCAATCAACTGCTAATCTTTTAAATTTACTTTCTAATAGCTGAGTTAATTAACATTTACTCTTTAATATTTACATTTCAATACTGCTTACCCCCTTTGAATTGTAACTTTTACTTTGTTAATATCTGAGTTTATTCTATAGTAATTTAACTATAGGCTACCACACAAAGTTAAGTGTTTATGCTTATAAATGCAATTATCTTAACCTCAAGAAATATTAATAAAAATCAGAGAAAGCACAATGAGGATGAAACATGAAATATATAATCCCAGAACACATTGTATTATGGCTATGCTTCTTGGGAGATAATAAATAAGGCCTCTATGCTAGCTTTTGCTTCTATATTTTGAAATGATACTATAATAAAACTAGTTGATACAGGGTTCAAAGGGAAAATTGTTTTCCCTGTTTTAATTTTTATTAAAGACTGTGTTTATGAATAAATTAGAGAAACACTGGTATAGTTCATTGTGATCAATGCACATTGCACATTTAACATCTATGAAAATCTTTTCTCATGTATGCAATTCTGTTCTACCAAAACAGTTAATTTTTTTCAACCTCACTATATAATTGTGTATATTTTTTCTTACATTGTTTTCAAGACAAGGTTTTGGGATGATGCCTCAGCTGGTTTTAAATGCACAACTTTGCCCAGACTGCTCTGATACTTTCTGTGACTCCCTGCACCAGCCTCCAGAGTGCTGGCATTAAAACTTCTGCCACCATGCCCAGCTCATTATCATCTTTAATACACACAGGCTTCCCACAGATCACACAGTATAAGAATGAAAAAGGCTCAAAATAAATGTCATTGTTCTCTAAACCTAGACCTAATGGACCTTGGAAAATTCCCTGTGCAGCTATAAAATATTATACATTTCTTTCCAGACTTAAATATATTTAGCTTGAGTTTGGAAGCATTAGAAACTTAGAGATTATTTTATTAACAAAAGGTGTTAAGGACAGATGGATTTGTGTTGCATCTTAGTTTTCTTCAAAAAAAAAACCTATCTCTTGGGAAAATAATAGCCATTAGGTTGTAACTGTTATTTTAAAACATTTTTGTACTATTAAATGAATATGTACTATTCATTTAAAAAAGCTAGTTGTATATAATGGCCTTGAAATTGAATATATTGAGGAGATGCTTTGGGCAATAACACGGATGTTACTACTACTAACTAGTAGTAGAGAAAAAAATGCCAAGAACATATTTAGATCCCGATAGAGTGAGTGAAGATGATTACAGATTTTTTAAAGAACTTCTTAGAATGAAAGGACTTTGACGGTTCCATTCTTAAGAGATGCTATTGATTTGGTCAGAAAAGAATTCTCAGCATTTACTAGAAGTCTTCATTTTCTTGCAGTTGTGACATAAAATACTCTAGCAGAAGTGATTTCATAAGTAAAGGCTTGATTTGGCTCACAGCTTGGGAGGGATAAAATCCATCTTGGAAGAAAACATATGGAAAAATGTAGGAAAGGCATGGTAATAGAAATGGGTAGCTGGTCAGTTGTCTCTGCACTAAAGAAACAGTGCATGGATAGGAAGCAGGGCTGAACTATTAGGTCTCAAGGCTTGACGCAGAAACCCATTTCCTCCACTGAGGATCCACTTTGTAAAGGTTCCAGAACCTTCCCAAACATTACCATCAATTGGGAACCAAATATTCAAAAATATAAGTCCATTTCACATTCAAAGTCTTGCTACAAAACCTCTAAGTACTGAGTGAAGTACTGAGGATATCCCGTTTTTTCCTCTTCATTTAAGAATTACTAGTCTTGGCACATGGGGTAAATACTCAATAGATCAATCAGTGATACTGTGGGTGGAAGAGGCATGCTCGTATTGAATGATTCTGAAAATCAAATGCAGTGATAACGAGTGCCACTTATTACGGAGAAAACATTCTCACTTTCATTTTGTTGTGATTAGGAAACATTTTAGTCAGGTACAGATGCATATGGCCAGAGCACTTACTGACTTATTTTTATTTTAGTATCTGAAGATAGGTGTGAAAGGCAGTTTTTGGAAAGCAGCTGCAACTATAAAGGCTAATAGACTCATTAGAATTTCAATTATGTGAAGTCCAGAGCCAAGTTATCTTGGCCATCATTAACCCCTTAATAGCTATTTACTGCCCAACTCTGTATGTGACCTAATATATTTGAATATTAGGTAACTCTCTGGAATGTATAACCAGACCCCTTG
Source organism: Typhlomys cinereus (assembly GCA_023101885.1). NCBI lineage: Eukaryota > Metazoa > Chordata > Mammalia > Rodentia > Platacanthomyidae > Typhlomys > Typhlomys cinereus. The sequence goes on along the minus strand of JALPQD010000017.1, from coordinate 3,515,317 downwards.
GTTTTCACTGACCAAAAGATTAAGCATGTCTTCAAATAGCATTGGAAGTCTATAGCAGAGATTACTCCATTTTGCTGAGCCACTTCCCTGATGTTTTTGCCAAAGTTTTTGAAGAGTTTGTTGATTTTTTATGCTCTTTATTTTGTTACTAAGAAACTTCCTGTGACTATGGAGAAACATGAAACCTGGGGTACAGGGAAACTTCGTTACAGGGCTACTTATATTTAACTACAGAATAAGCCATTCATTGCTTATCCCCTTCCAGGTGAGAGTTGTGTTCTTTGTTGACATTGACAAACAAAAGCAAATGTGCATCAGTCAGTTTAGTTCAGGGTGGAGTTTTGTTTTGCCATGGAGTATTTAGATGTGAATGTGAGGTTTAGTTTTCTAGTTCTTTCACTTCTATTTCTCTGTTACATTTAAGTAGTAAAGAGGATTTTTCTCAGTGCCTCAAAGTAAGGTTGATTCAGAAAGAATAAAGAACCACATTTTTGGCCTTTGAGCAATTAATTTGACCTTTGTAAGTCAACAGTACAGACAACAGTTTTTAAAACCATGGCTTTGAATTGAAAATACCAACTGCTGTAGATAAAAAACATTCCAAATGCTTGGATTTAAATATCAAGAGTCAAATCTTAGAGGTTTTGTAGCAAGGGTTTTGGAGCCTACAGAGAAAATGGAAAAAGTACTTGAAGCCAAGTAGTTTCCTATAGTTGGAAGAGAAACAGACAGAACGAATAGTGTGTGGACAGTGGAGTCATCCTTGTCCTCTGAATCTTCTTGAGTGCTAGAATTCAGATTAATTAATAATTCTTTCAGCGAGAGTTCATCACACACAGACTCTGGAAGTTGAGAAGAAAATATTCAACTCCATTCAACTAGATTTCTCCAACCTTTAGTAGAATAATTGGCCAGGAACCTCTAGAGAGACTTAGAAATGGCTCTCAACCTATCAACAAAGCTCTCTTAGTACCGACCTTCACAAGACTAGATATCACATAAAGGAAAGTTGAGGATAGGCAAATGAACACACTGTAGTTTGCTGTGTGTAATCCCAAAGGGAAATAAAGGTCCAGAATAGATAGTCCTCGTCTGGCTGGTGCTAACTCAGTATATAGCACATGAGGGATCTGTAGATTCAGCCAGGGTGTGTCTTTGTTATGGTATTCCTTTACCTCTCAGTCCAATCTCCAAACTTTCACTCCAAAAGAACAGATAAGAAGTATAACCAAGACTGCAGAGGACAGGGACGTGACTGAAGATCAGACTTCTGTTTTGAGGACAATACATAGGAACTCAATGGGAGGAAGAAGGCAGAAAAGAGGGGAATCTAAGAAATTCCAGATTGAATCAAAATTGAAACAGGAGGTGAATAAGTGAGTGCAACTTGTAAGATTACAATTTTTTCTACTGATCAAGAAAAGAACAGACAATCACGTAAATTTATTCTACTATAAACTTGACCTAAATTATGTATTAAATAACTTTCTGAAACTAATCATTCTGAAGTAATTGCTCACAAAGACATCATACTACCATAGCCATGCTCTAAGCTACTTGTTTACAAAGTAGATTTTCCTTATTCGATATTTTAATGCTCTGTGATGATTTGTACAGAGCACGAAATATAAAAAGATATCAGTTCTGTTCAAAACAATAGATAACTCCCTTCAATAACATCCATATGTTGGTGGGATTTTCTATTCTGTTGCTTAAAAATGTTTTTATTGCTTACTTTTCTATTAGCTTCCTGGAGTGACACGGGTGGAGAAGGAGTTGGACTTTAAACTGATGATTCAATGAAATGTGTCTGAAGAGAAATAGTACCTTTAGAATGCTGAATGGATTCCACAACTACCCATTCTTTAAAACTACTAGACACCATGTTACACTGACAAATGGGTCTAATAGTTTCTCTGCTGTGGTCATCACAGCAGAATTGGTAATGCACTCTATTATTTTGTTAGACAGGCACTTCTGGCGACATTATGTGCACATAAAATGATCTGGTAACCTATGACTGGAATAAAACTAAAGTAATATATTCCAGACGTAGTAAAAAGGTTTCTTGGAACTCACTTTCACATTCTCATAGCAATTCAGGGCATCGTCTTTTCTCTTTCTCCTGTGCAATGATTTCATTCTTCTCACAATTTGTAAACTCGTGATTCCAGTTTTGGCTCAAAGACTCAGTTGTAAATATTTCTTATCTCGATTCTGCTTGGCACTGAGCAACACATGCACATTCAGGGGGAGGATGCAGACACAGAACAATGAAATCTAACAGCTGTCACTTCATCTTGCATCAACAGCTGTACTTGCTTCACATGACTTTTTTAGTGGTGGGGGTTCACTTACAAACAACAAAATTTATTTCTCCCATTTCAAGAGCCTGGAAGTTCAAAATTAACACATGGGAGAATCAGTTCCTGGTGTAGATTTCTGGTTCATAGACAACACCATCTTGCTGCATAATCACATGACCATCCTGACTTTTACATCACTTTCAATTTATATCTTCCTTGCCCTTTGTTCAAAGGTTAAACTTGTCAAGCTCTTTCCTATGTAGATGGATTTAAGCTATCCCAACATTCAAAGCAAAAAGCTCTCTGGTGAATCTGAAACAAAAAGTATTTACCAATGTCTTAGCTTTTACTCTGCATTTTGAATGATGCCTTTGGATTCTTTGATACCTCCTAAAGTTTGAATAATTAACAAGAACATAGATGTATTCAAACAATTTGAAAGCAATTGGCCAGTCAGCTCCTCTTAGTCTCTGCAGGAGAATTATTTATGGAAATACAATATTTACTCTAGAGAGAGTATTTTGAAATTCAAATGAAAATGTCTATTTCCCTTCATTTCACACATTGTGAAACCCTTTCTTCAGTCTTTCCTCTTCATTAATTTTTTGTTTATAATGATCGCTCTTGTTTATCATGATGTAATGGAATGAACTGCTTAAGTTGGCTCAACAATTTAAGGAACCCATGATCTCAGTGAGAAGTGTAATAGATGCAGTTTGCAAAATTTTATTTATAATAAGCTACTATATTTATCAGTGTCAAAGTACATACCTACAAAGAGTGGTGCATTAAGGAATAGGCACCCCAAGTCATTGGCCAGATTTTTAAAACTCCCCAAAGTATTTTCCTTCTTCTTCAAGAAGTTTAATAAGGCATGATTCCAATTTCTCCATACGGGAACTTGATAGAGCTTTAAACAAGTCCCAACTTAAGATGTGACTGGAGATCATAAACTAGTGGGCACGATATGGTATTGTTCTGAACTTCAAAGCATAAAATAATTATATATCCATAATAATGCTCAATGATGTTATAAAATACCTGTTTTAGTTTTCCCTTTTGAGGTTGCACCTTCAGGAGATAGATATGTGATATTGCCTGGTTGACTGCTCAACATGTTCAACAGAACTCCAACTGAATAACACAGAGTGCTCTTTTTGATCCACTTTCTGTCTTGAATTGTTATGGGTGTAATTTTATTTCCTTAATACCTATATTGAATCACAACACCTGAAACTTCAGAACAGAGGATTTTTGTTCCTATTAGCTAAGATGATGCCATAATGGAATTGGGTAGGCTTCTAATCCAATATTACCAGTAACTTTGTAACAGAGGGCAATGTGAACTTAGGCAGTTTGGGAGCATGCCACACAGGTGTCAATGAAAGCAATGTAGCTGCCAAGGAATGCCAAAGACTTCAAGGAAAACATCAGAAGCTCACAGAGAGTATTGTAGCAGACTTGCTTTTATAGCCTTCAACAGGATGTAGGACTCACCTCTGGAATGAACTAGATAGTGCATGTTTGCTGCCTAGAATGGTGAAAGAAACCACATTTCTGCTGTTTGGTATTTTATTATGATATTTCTGCCCAATTTATCCCATTAGCTAAGAGATAAATATATAAAATATAAAATTTGTTGCAAAATCTACATAGCAAACTATGGCTATTTGTTATTTATAATGAGGAGACAAAAAAATAGTCTACTCAATATGTTGAATTGGCAATCCAAAATTTTCAGAATGACTTCAGAATCACACTTATGTACTACCACTGGAAAGCAAACTACACTTGAATAATTTCAATTTAAGGTCTATGTTGAAGTCACATGAAATTTTCATTGTCTATGAAATGGTGATAATGGGAAACTATGACATGGTTGCAAGTTCTGCATCAGTACCATTGACCAAATTCTCAACTCATACCATGCATTTTGTATAGCAGTAGAGCCTTTCATAATTTTGGGATTCCTATCTTTAATGGAAGAAAAGAATATATGTCAAAATGATAGTAACATAGAATGAGCTTCTGTATATCCAGAAGCTTATTTCTTAAATCCAGTTTGAGAGGAGAGAGTGACAACAAAGCCCAGAAGGAACACAATCATTTCCCAGGATAAAATGGCACTTATGTCAGTAGTACTTTGCATGACTAAAATTGAGAAGAAAAAAATAGAATGAGAAATAGAAGGGAAAGGAAAATGCAAAAATATATTACAAGGATACATTTAGGCCATTTTTATATCATTATTTTTAATCAAGAAATAAGACTATACTGACAATTGAAATAAATTATTGGACTAACTTGGCTGTGTTGTGTAAATAATACATTGAAAAAGCTACTGGTGGGGGATGAGGGGATGGGATATTGGAAGGACTAGAGGAGTAGTGGAAAAATTCTGAAATGTATAACACATTGGGTAGAAACCGCCAATATTATCAATATGTCAAAAACCTTATTTGTTTAGAAGAAAAAGGAAGAGGAGGAGAAGGATTGGCTATTCCCGTTACAGAGGAGCACAGAGAGAGGAAGATAAGGCAAAACAAAAAACTGTCTTGTGACACTCCATCTAGATCTCAAAGGCAATTAAACAGTACTAAAAACAACAGGTATGTGATACTTCCTGATGAATCGCTAGCCAGAGAGCTCTCAAAGGCCCCCAAGAAACAAAATAAGCTTTTGCCATTGCTCTTCATTGCCCTCCAGAAACTGACAATAAGAACTTATTACTGAAGATGAAACAAACATGGATCACAGAACAAAGACAAAAATACCAGCTGGAATTGGTAGGGAAGCTTCCTCTTTGCTGGATAACTTACATAGTAACAGAAAATACTATGGAAACTATTGGGAGAAAAAAAGCAATCAAAGATCTCAGAAATCTGTGAAAGCTGCAAGTTGCAATAATAATCACCATGGTAAGAGGTGATCACCAGTATAATAGTAGTATGAATACCAAGGAGGCAACCAAGGCTTTCTGATCTTATTGAAGACCCACTTGTAAGCAGAGAGCATATTTTTACTATTGTGAAACTAGAACAAGAACCTATAAAAGGGAGGACATAGGCCCCTGTGGAAGCACATGCTATGAAGATTTAACTATGAAGAAACTGCATCAAACTGCCTTGTCAACACCTTATATACCCGTAGATCAGAGGATACTCAGGACTCAACTTTATGCCTCCTTCTGCAATAGAAGGTGCTTACTATAGAAAAACATATCAAGACAAACAGCAGGAAAAAAAATGACTGCAGACCGTTTGGCTCTAAAGGCGGTCTTTGTCACCCCCACCCTGACCCCAAAGCTTAAGGAATATCCTAAAATAGGGGGCATCAAGATTGTAAGAGTCTGAAATGGGACAGTTGCAGGCCAGGCATTATTTTCTGGATATGACAGGGCTGTGTTATCCATGATTTCACCAGCAACTATGTATATTTTCTTCACAATTGCATGAGAATTGGCCTATCAACATATCACCATGGAAGGAGAAAGACCTCAAGAGACTTCATGCCTCCCTGAGAGACCAATGAGAACTAATGCTGATAGGAAAGAAAAGGAAGATGCTTTCCTCAATGATATACCCACTGACTGATTAATGATACTTGCTGGAGCATGAATCATGTCAGGCATACATCATGAAATGAAACAGACAAAAAACAGTGGATCACAGACACGAAAAGACTTGAAAATAGGAGGGAGTCTGTCAGGGAAGATAAAGGGTTGTCAGGGGAAAATGAGAGAGTATGGATTAAGGGATTAAAATATAAATTCCCTATATTCAAGTATGCAACACAAAAAATTTAAATATATATTTTAAAAAGCTACAGAAGTGATGAACTCGATTGACTAGAAATTTTCAATTTTTGAATGAAACAATTCATAGCTTCATCTAGTAGCATATTCATCACATGAAAATGAGATCCTTTTCCTTCTTTGCAATAATCAATAACTAGTTTCTAAGAGTCTAATCAATAGCCTTTTCTGTTTCATACTTGTGTCTCTGTTATTCTAACTTTTCTGGCAGGATGTCATCCCATATTATCTTTGAGACAGAGGTTCAATTCCTTTTCTATGCCCCATATGGTTCAGTCTTATCATTTAGGTAATGTATTAAGTATATTTCTTTACACTATTCTAATAAGTTACTTGATATGTGCCTTGGAAGAGCCACACTTTGTTTTCTGTATTGGATCTGTCTTTGCTGCCTATTTTCCTCGCATACAAGAAGAACCCATATTCCTTCTCTTTTAATCTCAGTTTAACCACACAATTTCTTTAGTTCTCCTGTGTTCCTATCACTGAAAAGTGACTAAGCAAAGGCACACATGTCTGGGAAGAAAGAAGTTGGAAAGAAATTCCCAGATTTTACCTTTAGCCCTCAGTATTGATGACACTCTATGATGATTCCTGTTCTGTGCATTTTCAAATTTCAAGTATTTCAGTTAAACTTCTCTAATAAAGTATTATCACAATCCCTGTCACCATTAACTGATACTAATAACTCTGTATCTTTAAAGTGTTTGTGTTATTGCTCTTATTTTTAAATCTGTATCTGTTAGAATATGAGACTGGTGAAATAAAGGACTCCTCATAGTGTCTTTTCAGTGGTGGCTATATACAGAGTCTCAGGTAATTGCTCCATGAGCATAAAATACCTTTACTGGCTATTAGCAATTCATTTATTCTTTCTGCTCATGATTGGTTTTTTTAAGAATCTATATGTAACCTAGGATTTTGTGGTATTCTAATTTATAAAATAAGCAACATATATGTACATAATCTATGTCATAATCTAGCATATATGTATAGACATTATATGTAACAACATAGATGTGCATAAAGTTAATAAATACTATGGACTGTAAAAAGGACTTTCACCTATAGATCACTAGCCTTTTCCGTAGATGATAAGGTCCCATGTAGAACTTATCGCTGATTTCTGAGAGCAAAATGTGCTCACACAGAATTGATAATTACGCAGTTTAGTAACCAAATTCAATAAAAATGTGCTTCAGGCAGATTAGAAAAATTTACTTATAATGTCTTCACTTTTTCATGAAAAAGGGGGAAGTATTCCCCTTTAGGCTGCTCCAACAAGTATATGACAATTTCTCATAAGGAATTTCAAATAAATGAAAATACTGATATGACTGCAGGTGCATTTTCACCATGTTTCACGTAGCACTGACACCTCTGCTCCTTTGATGCTACCAGATAAAATACAACTTCAGTTACAACAATAAAGTGCTTGGGAAGATCTCAGGAAGCAGAGGAAGGAGCAGTGCAGGTGTTTGTAATAAGTGGAGAACGGAACATTCTGAGATGTGAAAGGTGGTCTGTGAGATTCCTCAACTGAGCAACTGATGGAAAGGACTGAGCTTTTGTAGGACATGTTAGATTTTGATCAGAGCTTTGTGCTTCACCCTAATGTTTGATGGGGAGTCACTTAAGGTTCAGCAGGATATCAGATTTCACAGTTAAGGATAGGTTAGACTTCTGCATAGGGAGGGTGATGATAGCAGTCTGAAATATTTTAGAGAGAGATAAACTTAGAGGCTACCATTATTGGCACACGGATTCCTGTGAATTTTTTGCTAAAATCTCCCACATCTCCTTTTATTTCATCATTTTCCAAATACACAGAGTGATTCAGAGAACTGAATAACCAAAAATGTTTATGTGTGAAATCTGACTGGAAGTCCTATAATAGCATCTTATCAGTAACATATAGACAACTATTACCTAATTTGTACAACTTTTTGTAAAAAAATGTAGATTTTCTGTCCTTCATGTGATATTTGATAGGGTAAACACTCACACATGAAAGGGCAACACACATGCAAGACTGCAGCTGTTACCAAATCTTATTTTTATTTATGTGCTACAAATGAATCAAATTTCAATTTTTATTTTCAGAAGTGCAAGAACAGCAGAGCCAAATAATCACAAATTATATGTAAGATCAACACACTGGGATTATTTAGTTAATATATAGAAATTCATGAAAAGAAAGTGATCTAAAAAACGATTAGGAGACCTAGCACAGAGAGGGAACTAGTGACTACGCATGTTTCCATGGCCAGCCACCACTTCCGCGTAGGATGAACTATCATACTATCACTCTACTCTCCTACCATCTGGGTAGCCCGTGATAACAAGAAATGATTTTATAAATAGTTTGGAAAGCCTGTCTTCATCAGTTTCCAAGAGACTCACTGAAGCTAGTTCACAGTAGGCGTTAGAAACCCTGCAGCTTTGATAGTGATCTACCCAAATTCTCTATCAGCTGGGTTTCCCCGAAAAGTCATTAATTTCTGACAGAAGCTGCCAAAGCATCAGTTTCTACATCTGTCCTCTCAAGTCTTCAGTTCCAAAGTTCATCCTTCATTTTCAACAGGAGTAATTTAGAAGATGGGATGAAACATGTAGATGTCCTGCCCTTTCAAGTGATATTTGATAGGGTAAACCCTCACACATGAAAGGACGACATACATGTAATACTGCAACTGTTACCAAATCTTATTTTTATTTATGTGCTACAAATGAATCAAATTTCAATTTTTATTTTCAAAGTGCACATATATTTAATATATGTCAATTAATTTGCCAATCTTCTTCAGAACTACAGTACCTACAGGTCTCACAGGACGGAAACCTAAAGAAGAAAGGGCCTCTTCCTCATTTTGTTTACCCAATATTGTGCTCATCTATTTTTAACAGGTCCCTTTTCGCTTTTCCTATTGGACAGGATCAAGGAGCTAGAATACGCTATAATGAATATCTTCCAACAGCCTGCTCTTCTTTCTACCTGCGTAAGGATAAGAAACTATCAAGCTGCCAGAAGTCACAAAATCTTTCCTACATGGAGTAATGAATTCTTTGGACAGCTGCCCTGAATGCTCCATTACAGTAGCTATATGAAATTGTTCCCACTGCATGGAATGCAGGGACTTTCTAAATTTTTCATTTCCTCAATGATTTTTCAAAGTTCTTAAAGAACTAGAAAACTTCTATGAACTGGGCTATAAAGTAAAAGTTGGGCACTATGAGAATGGTCATGACATATATAAAAAAAGTTTTCAACCTGGAAAGGATGAGTCTCACTGTGGAGCAAGGTAGGGGTGGGTTAAAGATATTATGGGGTAGGTGGAACCCATTTCAGTTAGCAGATTGGTTTCATGCTCCCCCTGTTTGGATATCAAGATTAGAAAACAATAGGATACTTAATATATATTATTATTATTAAAGTTGCCCCACCACATTTTCCGAAGTAGTTCTTAAAAATCTAAGCATTTACTACAATCTGAAGAATTGCAATAGTTTAAAAATACCTCTACATGTTAGTATTTAGAATTTGAAGTTAGGATGCTATCCTTAGAATTTATGTATTACATAAGAAAAGGAAAACAGAACATATGAAAATAACTATCGCTATTTAAGTTGTTTTAATTGTTAAAACTTAGAAAATAAGTAGACAGATTTTTTTAGGGTTTTCTGAAATGATCTAACAGGAAATGAGTGATACTTGGGGTTAATTACACAGGGAACATAGTGAATTTTCTTACATTATTAAATCATTGCCTTCAAGCAATTTTTTTTGAGATGTAGCAGGAATCAGGTAGAGAGACTTGGGGCTTAGGACCAGAGAGATGCACTGCTGAGTTCTTGGTCCTGGATCATGAATATACATCAGGATTAAGATTCTGCAGGAAGCTATTGTAATGGAGATTTCTTTGAAAGTGGACAGAATGAGTCATTCAGAAATGAATAATAACTGCACTTTCAAAAATCAAGATTGTGGGGGACAGTCTTGTGCTGCAAGTGCTACCAAATCATTCTTTGCAATTTGCTATTAATAAACAGAATACTTCACAATCTGCTTGGCTTTAATGTTAGGAAATTCAAATGATAGCAATAGTTTTGTTTTTGTTTTTTTTAATTTGTGCGTTCATGTGTAAGAGGGCCCATGCATATGTGTATATATGTGTTCATATATGTTGGGTGCACATGAATGTGTGCATATGTGGAGGCCTAAAGATAATGTTGGGTGGGTGTCTTCTTTGTTGATCTGCACATTTATTAAGGCAGGAGCTCTCAGTTGAACCCAGAGCTTGCTGGCACTGGCTCAGCCATTTCGCCTTGGAGATTCTCTGTCTTTGTCTCCAGATTCCTGGCATCACAGGAAGACACTCGGCCTTTCCAGTTTTTTTTTTTTTTTTTTTTTTTTGTAGATTCTGGGAATTGGGTCACTATTGCTCACATATTTACTGAGCCACCTCCTCAGCCGCATTCTTTTTTTATTTTTCAAATTTTATTTATTTAGTGTGAGAGAGTGTGTGTGTGTGTGCACGTGTGCACGTGTGTGTGTTTGTGTATTTATCAGAGGATACATGTGTCTTAGTGGAGGACCACTGATGACTTCAGGAATTATCCTGTATTTATTCTATCTTCTTTCTTATTCCCTTTGGGATTTTCCAAGCTCCACCCACCAGGGCAGGAAATGCAGGCTGCTGCCTTTTCTGCCTAGTGTTTTTAGATGGGACCTGGAATCCAAACACTGAACCTTTTGCTTAAGAGGCAGAGTCTTAGCCTCTGAGCCATCTCTTCAGCCTGTCAGTCCCCTTTCTGTGAAAATTTTAATTATCATATCTATTAATTAAATTGTCTGATGATTTCTGAAATCATGAATGGTAGCTAGAAGTTGTATCCAGTGTGATTACATTTTTCTAGGATGGAAAATTTTCATAGTTTTATGGAAATATGGTATTAAAGTCTTTTAACTTTATATAGGTGCCATCTTTAATCATGGTAATACAATTTAGATATTCAGCGAGTTATGATGAAATTATAAATATTTAAATGTGTTTTTATCATGGACTCATTTTTATACAATTAGTGAATAAGTATGTCCCATATTGCTTAGTATATATAGACAATCCTTCCAAAGTTAATTTATTTTATAATATTTTTTGGCTAGGACTTCAAAAATGCTTGATGAAAGTGCATAGAGAAGTGTGTTTGTGGTATTCTTTAATCATATAAATTTAATTAGAGTACCTACAAACTATCTAAGAAAATTTGTAAGAGCTTAAAGGTGGGGAGGACCAACAATATGCAAGATACTCCACACAGGTTAGGGTCACAGTAGCCATAATAAGACTTTGCATGACATACACAATGACTGTTATATCAACGACCCCCCCCAAAGTCTAGCATGGATCACAGGCAGTGGGATCCATTGAGGCAAGGGATTAAAAGTCAACACTATTATGACTGTTCCCATATTGAAGTGGAGCCCAAGAAAGGGCTCTGGACAATGCCACTGAGTCCTTAACACCTCACTAAAGTGGAAGATTCAGAGGAAGTTTGGCATTCACACAAAAGGATGCTCCAGAGAGTGAAGGGGAAGAGGGGATACTGGGAGAAGGGGAGGGAGGAGGGTGAAAAGAAGGGGAAAAGTGGGGGAAGGTGCAAGGGGAACTGGGGAGGGGTGGAGGGAGGGAGAGGACCAAAATACCTATTGAGCTTGTATGATTGGGAAAAAATAAATAATAAATATATATTAAAAAAGGAAATTTGTCAAATTAGGAAAAAAATACTGCCATAATTAGCTCTAGTTATTTTTTTAAAAATAATAGGAATGGAAAATCTAAAAAATTTCTGTATTTATTTAGATGAAAATTCATTGCTAATATAATTTTGGTCAGCACTATTGATTTCTGAGTCCTATTTTACTGGAATAAAACCAGTTGCATCATGATGGGTTATTTTTCTAGTCACTGAATGTGATTTGTAACATATTAGGCAAGATTATTTTCCATAATTAGTAGTTTTTTAACATAGGTACACTTTATTTGTGACCCTTGAGAAGCCTATAGCTGAACCACAAATAAGTAAGTGTTGCTAAGCTGTCCCTTTCCACCCCTGTACAATGAATGATGCATACCCAAGTACTTGCTAACAGGCAGCCCATAACAATTTGCTGGTTTGTTTGTCTGCTTTCCTCAGTAGACTAATCTTTATAGAATAAGGTCATTACTTTGCTTCAGTGTCTCAAAAATGCCTGTCATATCTAGGGCTAGGATACAAAATATAAATAAAAAAGCAAATACATAAATATTAAATGAACAGATAACTGCAATAATCTTTTATATACTACAGGTTTTGTGTACATGAATTAATTTCATAAATGCTTGTTGAGTTACCTTGCTTACTTGATTGATTTTTACTTGTTGTGGAAAACAAGTATTTCTGACAGACAAAATTCTCCAAATGGCATTTCTATTTAAAAGCGAACTTAATAATCTTCTCATTATCTTTACCATGGCATAGCCTTTTACCCTCTTCCTCTACAGAAAACACAACCCTGCCAATCATTTGTCATCATGTCAGAACTCTGGCCGACAGGGCAAAATAAGAATTATTAACCAATATTTTGTAATATAGGGATTTTAAAAATGAGGAATAATAACTCAAAAACATAAGGCAGCATTCTTTTGAGAATTTCAGTGTATAGTTCTTGTTGCTTATTGCTTGTTCTCTTAGGAATTATTTTAACTCAACAAGGTACCGGAGATATTGGAATTCTCATAAGTACTATCTAGGGAAGGTTCTACACTAACTAATAAGTCCAGGGAATAGCTGAGTTCGGTAAACATCATTTCACTTTTCCCAGCAGAAAACAAAAGGATGATTGTGGGGATTAGTCAGATACTAATGTCTGAGGAGGCTCTGACAGGTCAAACTCCTTTGCTCTTTTGCTGTGTGAGTATACTGCTTGAGGTTCTCTGTAACTCTTCCTGCAAGCCTAGCAAAACCTCCTATGCCTGTTCAACAGTGGATGGACAAAAGGAAACCTGGGATGAGCAGTGCAGCTATCCCAAAGCTTACTAAAACAATAGAGTAACAATACTTTTTGTAAAATAAAAACATATGAATAACAGCTAAGTATATGGGCAATGCAGACATCTTACCGATAGTAAATGAACAGCTTTTGTTTTTCTCTTTTCTGAAGACCTTTCAGTTTAAGTTATTCATAAAAAGCCTGCATTTGTAAATATATGCTGAATACTTCTAATCTGAACATCAAAATCATTACCTCCCTTTTGAAATATTACTATGTCAATTTATCTCAACACAAACAGAGAGAGACAGGGTGGGAGAGAGAGATGGAGTTGCATTACAGTGCAAAGAGCCATATGAAGACTGTGTACCGGGGTCTGACTGGGAGTGATACCGTTTCTTGCCTTGAAGCAAAACCTATGACTGACTTAGAAGCAGCAGATTTCTGCAGGCAATGTCATTACAGCTCTCTTTCACAGAGGTCATTGTGAAAAATGCCCTTGGAGATGGAAAGAAATATCTTATTGAAGGGTAGAGAAATATCCAGTCCCATCTTTACTAAATTGGCCACTTTCCCTCTAGGGATATGAAGTTCTATTTTCTTACTTAGTACTGTATTTTATAGGTTAATCTCAGTTGCTAGACAATATTTGAGGAATATAAATAATTTCTACTTGCTTCTGGAGGTTTTTTTTGTCAGTGAAAGGATTTATTTATAAATGGATTACACTTATATTGGTCCTAACTGCTACTCACGTATGCATGCAAAACATAAACATGAATAATACGTATCTCACCATGCATATGCACACAGAGGTATATACATATACCATACAAATAACAAAAAAGTATTTATTATTGTCAAGAAAAGTAATCCTACAAAAGTATAACCATCACTTTTCCTGATTTTAACTTTCTTAATTTATTTTTCTTATTTCTTATTTTTACAAACATATTGGATATTCATCCCAGCTTCCCTCCCTTCCCTCTCCCCTCAATCACCTCCCTTACCTTAACCATTTTCTACCTCTCCCTCCCACCCTTTCCTCCTGTATGCGTCTACAGATCCTGTATGCTTCACTCTGACCTGTCTACTCCTATGGGTGCTCAGGTCTCCACGATATACTAAGTCATTTCTCTTCAAGTTACCGCACTGATAATGTGCATTTATTTCTCTTCACTCATTCAACTTTAAACCCAAAGGTTTCCATTGCAAGTACCCATTCTCTGGCTATAGTAGCAGCTACCAACAGAGTATTTTGATGTGCTGTCTTCCTACTTATAGGCTTATTGGTTGTCTTCCCTATTGATTTTTCCCTCCCATTTTTAAAATATGTTCTTGTTCTAGTTTACAGTAACAGGGATGTACACCCTTCTGATAAGTGGGTCTTGAGTTTAATCAGAAGGCTGTTGGTTGTCTGTCTCCTTGACACTCATGCACTTTTACACGGGTGGTCACCTGTTGCCATGGTGATCTATATTGCAACTTGCAGCTCTCATGTGCCTGATGGAGCTTGTGATTTTTTTTCCCTTCCCCAGTAGCTTCTATAGTATTCCTTGGTAATGCGTAAGCTATCCAGCAAGGAGAAAGTCCACACACCAGTTCCAGTTGATATGTTTTGCCCATGTTCTGTGATCCATATGTGTTACATTTTCAGTAATAGGGTCTTATTGACAGTTTTTGGATAGCTAACAAGAGCAATGGCAAATGCCTACCGTGTTTGGGGCCTCTCTGACCAATGTTTTATCAGGAAGTGCCACATTCCTGTTACTTCTAGTATAATTTAGTCTCTGGGTTCTAAGTGGATCAGCTTAAAGCTTTTTTTCCCCCTGCTTTCCCTCACTGTAGGCATCTCTGCATAGGGACTGCCCATTCTTGTACCTGGATTGGAAGCACTGTAAGAGCCATAAAATTTGCAAAAGACCTAGGAGTGGGAAGGTAAAAGGAATGGTTAGGGTGAAACCTTTTAAAGGGGAGATTTAGGATCCTGGGACAAGGTGGAGGAGGAAATAAATGGGAGAAACACATAGTGGTGAATGAGGGGATAGGAAGTAGGAAGAACATGGGAAAAAGGAGAAACAGAGGGATTTAAAACCCTAAGATTGTAGGAAGTAACCCCAAAACAACATCCTATGCTCGTAATATAAAAATGTTTTGCTGGGATCCTTTATGAAATATATTTGAATATGTGTATCTGCCATAGTCCTAATATAGCCCATAAAATTCATAAGCTGACATTTTCACTATCAATGTAATAGAATTCAAAGGTAAGTTCTTATTCACTTTGATATCTTTAAGAAGGTGACTGATAAATGACAACGGTGTCCACGCGAATGGGAGTAATGGGCTTTCAATGAAAGATGTCGGGGCCTCCTGAACTTCTCTCTGTTACAGTGAGAACTGAGAAAGGACATCTCTAGAAATCATTTGTGAGTGGATACCAACCTGGTGACTTGATTTTGCACTTGGAGGCTCCAGAATTGTGAGAAATAATTTTCTTTTATTTTTAAATTGCCCACTTTAAGAAATTTTTGTTATATTGTCAAGTATTGAGACAATATCTTTGACCATTCTGAGAACATTTCAAGCAATATGAAAAATAAGTATGAGTCCAAATGATTGGATTTTGTTCTTCATAGTTTTTATTTTGTTTTCCTAATTTGTTACTGGGAATTAAACTTACGGTCTTTTGAATACTACAACAGCACTCTATCACTGAGCAGTATCTCAAACCTTCATGTATTCTTGTTATTTTCTCACTATTTTCACACAGTGTCTCTTTAGGTTGCCTATGTTGCCAAGTTGTTGAACTTGCTATCTTTCTGTCTCAGACTCTTTATAGCTGGATGATAGGTCTGTTCCTCTTAGTGTTACAGAATAAAAAAAGAAAATATTAGACTCCAACAAAGGACTAGATTAAATAGAATAGCTAGTAACTATCTCCGAAATAACTTGTGTAGATACTCTATCTAGAAAAAGAGTCTAATCATTTCTTATTCATTATTAGACAATTATGTTTCTCATGAGCCCTGTAGATACATATAAACCACTGTCTTACATCAATCTGTCAAGAATATACACTACCAATACTAATTTGAAAAAAATATCTTGTGGTCAATTATTCCCTGAATAATACAAGAACAAAAAGCAGTATTGAATCTACAGGTAGTATTAAAACTTCTACCCATGGACCCCAGGATCTTGCATCTATTAGAGCCTCTGTTTCCCACACAGGTGCTGTGAGTCAATTTCCACTCATAATCAGTCAGAGATTTGTAGACAATTTCGGGTAAATGAATGTCACGTAACCAATAATCCTAAACTCAAATTTTAATTTAAAACAATATGACATCCATCTCTTTGTTCACAGTCATTGTGTTGTGTTGTGTTTGTTGCTCTGCTTTATCTGGAATGAATTCTGATTCTATTAACATATAAGGGTTGCCTGTTGCTAGCACCTAGGCCTGCCCTGATGCCTAAGGTTGCTCCTATCCCTCAGGACTGTTCCTAGCATTCAGAATGTACATATTCATTAATGTAGAAATGTGCTTGATTGTATCTTTCTTCTTAATTGCACTGTCATCAAAACTTCAATTGGCAAAATAAAATCACATTCAAGAAACAGCAATGTTGACCTATTATAAGAAAAAAATCAATTTCAAATAGTACATGTTCTATTTGTTTTCTGAAATGAGTGATTATTCATAGAAATCAAAAAACATTTGTTCTGTGTTCTTTCCTTATTTAGCATTGGAAAACAATTTCTTCTATTGTCTTATTATTTTCAAGTTGCCCTTTTTAAAAATTTTTTTTATTTATTCAATTGTGCGTGTGTGTGTGTGTGTGTGTGTGTGTGTGTGTGTGTGTGTGTAGAACCACAGGCGAATTCGGGAACCACCATGGACTGCCTCCACCTCCTCCTTGTTTACTTTGCCCAAGTATTCACAGGCTCCGCCCTACCAGGACCAGAAATGCAGGCCGCCCCTGCTTCCTCCCAGCAGGCATCTATACTTGAGGTCTAGGATCCGAGCTCAAGACCTTCTGCCTGCAAGGCAGAGGCTTAACCCCTGAGCCACCTCTCCAGCCCTCAAGTTGCCCTTTTTAAGAAATATATATGGCTGTGTACTAAAAAATATTATAAGTGAGGATAGGGCACATTGGTATATACTTCAGTGCTGGAGTGCTTTCTGAGTAAACATGGAACCCTCAGCTCAGTGATTGGCAAATATCAAAAGAAAAAAAAGAAAGAGAAGCTGAATACAAAGACAACACAGATCACATTATATGATTATACTTTTGATGCTTGAAAATTTTATTGTTTTTAGTTTTGATTTGCTTGGCTAGGTATCAAACCAAGGCCTTCACTTGATAAGCAAGTGCTCTGTTACTTAGCCATATCCTACCCCCATGTGGTTACTCAATATTTATAACAAAATGAGATTCATTTAAAATATATATATATAAATACTCATAATGTTTAGTAATAAATTCCTAATATAAATTAACTGCTTTTGAAACTTCTCTTTTACACTACTTCTCTTAGAAGCCATCAAAAGTAAAGGTAGAAGAGTATAGTCTGTTTTCTTGAGTAAGGCAGAGGTTTGTGAATTGGCTAAACTGATAGTTTGGTTTGTATTAGTTCTTTTTCAGGTCATTTGGAAAAGTCATGCCAAACCAAAAATATGAACTATAGTTCCAGATAATCAAGCTTGCTCTTACAAGTGCTACCAGTCTTTACAGTAAAATTTCAATGAGTTACACCATTTAATTTCTCACATTCTGAGAAGCACAAATCAAATGCCTGCATTATATAGAGTTTATTTTCATATTTATTCTTACATTGTCTTATACTTGGCACTTTCAATCCTTTTCTTGCCTTCTCTTTTGATACTTCTGAAACTTCAAATTCTGTTTTATGATTGAAAATAGTTTTATCTATAGAGAGTGAGAGCAAGAGAGTGAAAGTGAAAAAGTGCAGGAGGAGGAAGAGGAGGAGGAACAAAGGAGACACTTGACATTTGCATGGTATGGTGAACATAGAGAGGTCAGAGGACAATTTTTGGAAAGCGGTTCTCTCCTTCCATCATCTGGGCTCCAGGATTGAACTCAGGTCACTAGATTTGTGTGCAGATGCCATTACTTGCTGAGTCATCTTACACAATCTTCACAACACTGAAATCTCTCTTTCTCTCTTTTATTTCAATTGGCAGATGTTTGAAACACACTGTCATTGCTTATTCACATCTTCAGGAGAAGTGGCATATTGAGTTGGGTTCAGAATTGCCAGTCAAACTTCCTATATTCTAGCCTTTAGCCCATGTGATCCTAGGACTGTTACTTCCAATAAATAAACTTTGTCGTAAGACTTACATGGATAATCCATGGAAAAGTACTTGGACTAGTGCTTAGTGTTTATATACAATAGAAAAAGCAGGATAGGAGTACATGTTTGGTATTGTCATGGTGAAAAAGTAGTGCAACTATATAGACCCTGTCTATTCCCTGTGAGAAGTCTGTGAAGGTCATGCATCCCATATGTTCCTGATACTGGTAGGAGATGCATGTGAAATATGAGATTCTGTTCTATTCTAGATCTTGATTATCTCAGAAAAGATGAGGGTAAGAGAACAACAGAATTCTAATTCTTCCACTAAGAAATTAAATACAATAGAAATAAGAAGAGTAAATAAACTAGAGAAGTCATTATGAAAGATTTTGCAAAGATAATGGGACTTAGTAGTGCCTTTTGGGAAAGGCTTAAGGTGTGTTCTAGAAGCTTAAGAGGAAATTGAGTGTTTTCTCTCATTTTTTTTAATTATTAACTTGCTTAAACACCTCTAAGGAAGTTTTGCAGCATGAACTCAGATGGCAGTTACCTACTTAGAAATATCTAAAATTTAACTCTTTGAAGTATGTTGTTTGATAACATTTCCACATAATGCTTGAGAAAATTTGTACAAAGAAAAGGTTCAACTGTCATCATCTTTTTATGTTTCAGAATGTTCTACAATGAGCTAAAGATTATTATGGGAGAAGTATACTTGAGGAAACCCTTGGGATAGTGGAAGTAAAGGAGACAACAGAACTAATCTCATTGAAATTATTTGTAGTGGAAGCTAATTACAAAAATTATAATTATATAATCTTTGCATATCATATGGCTTTCAACTTTCTCTTCCTGACAGTGCACAAATTCAATCCATTAGGTTTTGAGATTCTGGTACTTCAGGTACTGTACAAAGATAAATATAGTTGAATAATTTTAATATAGAAAATAATTTAAGTATATAAAAATGAATGGACAGAAATCCTATTTCCCTCTTTTAATGGAGATGCCAAGGTAGTCCAACAAAGAGATAAAGGTCATGAGCTGTTTTATTACATTTGTCATTTTCTCTTATGAAATTTGAGTCAGCAATAAGCAGCAAAGGGAATGGCTTAAATAATTGCTATTGAAATTTTATGATGCAGTTCAACTGTAAGTTTTGGTTGGTGCATTCTAACTCTCTGAAACTGGCTGTGAAACTCTCACCAATTTTGTTCAAAATGTCCTGGAATGGATATATTCATCCATATAATTTTAGATTAAGATTAAGTCATTGTATTTAATATATGATATTATATAATTTATATATGAATAGTTAAAAATAGGTATTGTCAAGTTAGTTCAGAGAGTAGGGTATCTGCTTGCCAACCTGGGAACCTGATTTTGATTTCCAGAAGCAGACATGGTAGAAGGTGAGAAATTACTCCCAAGAGTTGTTCTCTGGTCCCTCTCTATTTCTTTCTCAAATAAATAAAATAAATGTCACTGTATTGGTTTCATCTTCTTGTTGCTGAACAAATAAAATACCTGGAAGATAGTTCCTTGAAAAAGATATACAATGATCAAAGAACACACCAAGAATGCTCAAAATATCTCATTATTGGAGAAATATGGATCAAGTACACATGTTTCCAGCATGCAATCATCATTGTTTCTGATACTGGAGTCCTGTGCAGTTTTCTTGAGAATATAAAATGATACAATTTCCATGGTAATAGTATGGTTGATTACAAATTATTTTAAAACAGAATTATTGCTAAACCCAAGAACACCAGTTCTATAGATATAAAGTATGAAGTGCATGGTTTCCATGAGGCATTCATATATCTGAATTTTAAGCAACATTATTTAGGGAAACAATCCAAGTGCCCATGAGTGGATATTTGGTCAAGTAAAATGCAATACAGGCATACAATGGGTTATTGTAATACTGGAAAAGGGAGGAAATTCTGACACATGTTAAGACATGCCATATCCTTCTGCTTCATATTTTATACAGTCAGAAATCATAAAGTCAAAAAATATAGCAGAGTTTTTCAAGGAAGCAAAGAAGAAAGGAAGTGGTTGTTGAATGAGGTGCATTGTTTGTGTTTCCCAAGGGTCCATGTGCTAGAAGACTAATAATCCCTGTGTGCTAGAATGAGAAGGTGGGAACCTTAAAGCTGGGCTCTAATGTGAAGTTGTTAGCATTTGGGGTCCCACTCCCAGAAAGTATGCTAGTATTGCAGCAAGTTAGTCCTCTCATGATCAGGCTACAACAAGGCCAGACTAGCCAAATACAGGGGTCCCTTTCTCATGGGGTTATTCTGATACAGCAGGGACGCTGGTCAGATTCATTTAGATGAAAATATCCAACCTTGGAATTTTAGCCTTCAAAATTGTGACTCAAACATTCTTTTCTTTACAAAGTATTTAGCTTCAAGTATTTTATAGAAGTAAAAGAAAACTGACTGATATATGCAATTTAGTTTATGGCATAAAAATAGTACTTGAGCTGGCTGGTCTAGGCTTGTGCCATGTTATGTTCTTAAAATTACTCAGAAAATATAAGCTCTGCCCCCATGGTACATCCATGATGATCTGCCTAATCCATACCCACTCCATTTGTTATACAGATTTACTCTAAAAGTGGGTATGTAAAAGATTTCAAGCCAGAGACAAATAGGGCAGGTTTGATGGCTACTTTTACAGATACAGGTTCAACATACAACACATTGTATGTTAGAAGCCAATATTATTGTTTCTGTTTATGGTGTTGCTTGCTGTTTTTATTATTTTTACCTACTCAGAAACATGAAGCAAAGACTGGAAGGTGATGACAAAGCGTACCATAACAAGGAATGAATGCTGCTCACTTCCCACAACATGGCTACTGAAGTGATGAAATGCTAGGGACAGGTACAGTGTCTCTGTGGAGTCACCTGAAAGCAGGGAAGCTATAGACAGTTTAAGAATCAGAAAGGGTATTTAGTTCCAGAAAGACTAACGATTTTATTGGATTGCTAGAACTCTGTTGACTACTAAACAGAACAGCTGGAGTTTGAGTTAATCACCAATAATGAATTCAACCATGCCTACATAATTAAGCAGCCATAATAGCCCCTGCCTTGTAGAGCTAGGTATATATCTGGACAGACAAACACCGAGATGTGTCAGGGAGCCAATGTCTGGAGGAGGTACGGGACATTCTTAGTACTGCCTAACCCTGCTCTGTGCATCTCTTCTCTTTAGCTCAGTTTGTATCTTGTACATTAAACCAATAATGGTAGCAACTGCCTTCCTCAATTCTGTGAGCCAGTCATTCTAGCAAACAATCAGAGCAAGGAAGGAGTAACAAGAATCCCAGACTTCCTATCTGCTTCTGACAGCAGAGAGGCAAACCTAGGGAGCTGCTATTTGCAAGTGTCTTCTGAAATGAGAGCAGTCTTGTGGGACTAAGCCCTTAAACTTGTGGGGGCTGATGTTAATTCCAGGTAGTTAGCATCAGAGTCTAAATGAATTGTGGGAAATCTAGTTAGTGAGGAAGAACTGGTTGGCGTGCAGAAAAAATATCCTCGAACACTGGTGTCAGAAGACTGAAGAATGTAAAACAGCGCAATACTACTCGAAGAGGAAACAGATCCACAAAAAAAGCAGAGAAAAGAACCACTTGTGAATCAGGCTAGCGGAGACCCTCATAATCTTCAATGTTGTATTAGATGTATGGAGTTTTCTTAACTTATATATTGTTATGCTTGATTAGATGACATATGAAAATCCTGCAGCAATGTATCTAAAAACATTTTGCTTTTCACAGGAATATCTATAAACCAAGGTATCACTGTGGTGACCCCTTCACACACAAGAACACACTCTTTAGAAACTGTCTAGGAAAATCATGGGGACATAGGCAGAGTGTGGACTGTTCACATATGGAAATCCATGAGTGGCTAAGTACTGAATTGGAGAAGTTGACTTTGTTCTGCGAAATTCTTGTCAATGGAGCTGGTGGAAAAGCTGAAAGGAATTCTTGGCGCTTCAAAGCACGCTTTCCAGAAGATTCTATGGGTTTACAAAGCTGTTTTTTGCTTGATTTTACTTTTGTGATGCATCACCTGGAAACCCCTGTGTCAGCCAGACCCTCAGCAATGAGTGTGGACTGATGCAGCCTGAAAAGTGGCAAGTGCATGCATGTGAAATTGATTGTTTGTAGCCCAGTAGACTCACATTTACTGACCATAATCTTCTATGAAAAGGTGGTCTTACAGTAACAACTGCCATCTCACCTTACAGAGAAGGTCCATGTAGCAAAGGAGATGGCAGAGGGGAATTTTGTTTTGTTCTTTTATATGGATCCTTTTCTAAAGGTTATTACTTCCAATATCATTCGGCTCTTTTCGTATATTCAGTTTTCCAAGGGAACAGGTTTGATGCTTAAATAAACAGGTGAAATTTACATAAAGCATAATCTGAGCCACACCTCTCCTTCTGTATCCATTATATGTGAGGCATTTGTCTCTGAATTTTTAAAAAATATTTATTCTGCCAAAGGGCTCTCTAGATTCCTCTTTTCTTTATTGTGACCTTTTTGAAATGCTAGAGTCTAATGTTAGGATTGCCACTGCCAGTAGGTAATGTGAAAGAAGAGCGCATGGGGAGGGAGAGAACTGGACATGGGACCCCTGCATAGTGTATTTGGGCTTTTACAGTATAATCCCCAGCCAAGCCGACATTGTTTTTGCAGCCTCTCTCTCTCTCTCTTTCTCTCTCTCTCTCTCCCACACACACACACACACACACACACACACACACACACACACACAAATTTCTGCTATTTGTATAGCTGGTAACTGGTTTGTCTGTACTTGCATGTAAGAGAATATACAAACATATTATGGATTATAGTTATATTAAAGTTCTTTCATGCACAGGCACAAACATCTTAGTGATCAGTTAGTCAGAGATGTGGAAGAATGAAATTCTAACCCTGACATATTCAAGTATCTGTAATTTGTATGCCAAACAAGTAGAACCTGAAACTCATTTAAAGTCAAGGTAAATTACAGCTGTTACTTTAGCTGATGTAACACTCCTATCATTCTGACAGAGGAAAATTCAATTAGTGTGACAGAATTTAACCAAAAAAATCCCACTTCCTACTTTTTTCTTTTTAACATGTTTTCAAAATGATCTATTGATAAAACTCCCATTGATTTTGTGATAGTAAAACTTTACACAAAAAAGCAAAATCCTTGAGCAGCTACTTTCCCACTCAGAACAAAATTAATTAAGTATTTTACTTGTTCATTTTCAGGTAAAGGTAATAAAATAATTTTGAAGAGATACTTTTAATTTTGCATCAGAAATAAGATGGAGGGCAATAGAGGAACATCACATATGCGCACACAAAAGAAAAAAAACACTAAACATAGGACTGCTTCATATAAATAGCCTAAAAGCATATATATCACCTGTCTCATTTTTCAACCATAGATAATGCTAAATGTGTGCATTAGGCTCCTTGAACAGGCCCCTCAGATTAATCTCCTCCCTTGGTATTCTATATTCCTCAGACAAGTCCCCAAATTTTGTATGGGCTCCCCATGCAGATACCTCTGTAAGAAGAATAATGAGCTTAGTATTAATGAATGAGCATTGTTGTCTAATATCCTTGCCATTAAAATTCTGGGTCCAACAAGCCTCAATGTTGCTAAATATGAACTAGGATATTTCAACAACTACTAATGGCAAGTATGATCATTCCAGATCAAGTACATTATATTTTCCTGGGAACAAACCTCAAAATGAGCTCTCTAGGTGAGATTGTCATGGCAAGCAGTTTCATAATTAGGCAGCTTTAGAAAAGCCATGCTGGGATGGTCTCTGAAGGTATCGGAAAGCCATTTCTCACTGTTAAGATTCCTCTGGATGAACACCCCTTGTTGCTAGGGAGGAACGGACTCCAATGCTTCACAGAGATAAGGTGGTCAGCTTCCCCCAACCCTTTGCTTATGAAAGGACGTGGAGACAGTTCTCCTATACAGATAAGCTCTACCATGAGGTGGGCACAAGATCAACTGGGTTGGGCCTCAATATGAGCTAACCAATGAGGAAAAACCATTTCTCCTAGGCTTACCTAAGTGTTTAAATATACCTGACTCTGGCAGCCATCTTTGGCACTTTCCCCCATGGCACTCCACATCTGCAGTCCATGAATTCTTTTCCAGCTCCTTTGCCCCTCATGGAGTCCATGCCTAGAGTCCATGAGTTCTTTAGGGTACCCTTGCCCCTCATGATATTCCATATCTGGAGTCCATGAGTTCTGTTCTTTTCTCCAATAATAAATTCTGCTTTAATTCTTCATGTGTTTTCTTTTTTTAATTTTTATTATTATTATTATTATTATTATTATTATTATTATTATTTATTCAACTGTACGCATGTGCGCGCGCACGCGTGTGTGTGTCTGTGTACGTGTAGAACCACGGACGAATTCGCGAACCACCATGGACGCCTCCACCTCCTCCTTGTCCACTCTGCCCCGGAATTCACAGGCTCCGCCCTACCAGGACCAGAAACGCAAGCCGCCTCCGCTTCCGCCTGGCGTCTATACGTGGGATCTGGGATCCGAACTCTGGACCTTCCGCCTGCAAGGCAGAGGCTTAACCCCTGAGCAACCTCTCCAGCCCCAATGTTCCACTTCTTTAGCCATCAGGAAGTTCTGTGATGCAAGCAAAAGGACAGGAAGGGGCGAGGAGTCAGAACAGGATGGATAAAGAGAGGGAAGGGTGGGAGAAGGGTGTTTAGATAGGGAGGGTGTTTGGATGGGAAGGCTGGGAGAGGTAAGTGGGGTGGAGGTTCAGGGAAAAGACACAAACCCAGTTTGTTTTTAAATGAATTAATTAATATTATAAAAAGAAAATGCAGAAGCTTCGGAGAAGAGCCAAGAATTTACATTTTGCTGAATCAGAATCCTTAAAGAAGACACTTACATTATTATTTTTCCAGTGAGGTTTGAAAAAACATTTTAATGGTTTACAGAGTATAACTATCGTACTTATATATCTGAATAATGCTGCAAAGGAAGTACGAATGTGTTTCACTTGTGAACATCATGAGCTCTTGAGTGTTCAACCAGTGAACTTTACACTGTGATTCTTTTGCCATGACTTTCTCTCTTGTAATTAGATGACACTGTCACGACTCTCAAGAGATAACAGATTACTATGATCATGTATTGTTTACAAAATGTGAGATAATTTTAAAACTAATTACATCATAAAAGTATTAGTGGAGTGGTAACTCTTTAATGAGTTGATGATGTTATTTACTTACTGAGAAACATGGCAGGCAATACAACTCATTTCAAAACATTGAAAGAAAAACACTTTAAAAATATTTAAGTAGGTTTTAGATTAAAAAAATTGTCAGTAAGTTATGGCTATATTTGTGCAGCTGGCAAAGGCTCTTTGAAAAGCAAATAAACCATACAGTATTCATGTGAAATTGGTCAGTCCACTACAGAGTTTTGAATAATGTATGAGGGATCCAGGGAAGATTAATTTGAATGAAAGTGTACTCTGAATAACTTTCAGTTTTTAAACTCAATCCAAATTGAAAACAATACTACTGTTAATTCATTCATTCATTTTTGTTTATACTTTGATGGATGCATGACTGGGAGGGTCTCCAGGAAAAGGACAAAATGATTGAAATTACCCAGTGCATATTCATTTTTCCTTCTTTTGTAGATAACAACTTCCGGTTGTTTGTGGAGCAAGAGAATGAAGGAAGACTTCCATCATTTCAGGGAAAAGATAAAAACATCCAATCATAAATAAGTCCCAGATCCTGACTCGGGATACGTCTCAGTTCTACCACTGGAATAAACACAGGAGAGTAATGGCTAATAAAGAAAATATAATCAAATAAAAAATTTCAAATCCATATTTGTGTACCTAAAGTTTCATACTAATATCTTCCAAAATGGAAAACAAAAACATAAAAATATTCAAAGAGGTCAGTAAAACATGTATTTGGCACTAAATAAGTTTATGAAATAATTGTGAATTATCCTGTGTTTATTCCATAAGGTTCTATGAGAGTAAATAGAAACATGTCATCTTTTCTTGTATAACGTGTTGGATCTAAAATAACAAATTTGAAGTTTGAAAGATGGGAGGAAGAGGTAAGCAGCAACACCCAGGTTCCTGACTTGAATCAGGAAGCTTTTAGCTCAGTCTGTTCATTAACCTATATTCCTAGGTTGGACTGATGAGTTCCTGAAGACCACTCCTTTCTTGGGTTCTTCCAATTAAATTCTTTGAAATACTTAACACTTAGTTATTGTTGGTGAGCCTACTCACAAATTTAGGTTCGGACTTGTGTTCTCAATAGCCTAGACCTAATCAAGAAATTCTCTTTAAAAATTCCATCAAATCTCTAGGGTACACTCAAGAAAAATACAAATAAGGCCACCCAAGTAAATAACTTTCTATTTATCCTCAGAAAATGGCATTTTTTGACAAACTTTTGAGACTACATTCTCCAGTGGTGGGTCTTACTGGTCTCATGCTTATGTTACTTATAACTCAAGGTTCTAGTAAAAAATGTCTTGGTCCTGAAATGGTCTCTTGGAAACCTTCCTCAATTAGGCAGAATACAGAAGCCTATTCCATTATATGGGAACATGTCATTGCAATCCAGTAGCTTCTGACAATGTCCTGTGCCATTCCATCCTTTCTATCTTCTTTAACTCAAGGCGAGTGAATAAAAAGTTGAACAGTATAGGAAGGATGTTACTGCAGAACATGAAAGAAGCTGTTGCCTATCATTGCCCACTCTTTTTGGCCTCAATAGAAACTAATGCTAATAGTTTTGTTTCTGCATCCTGATACATGATTGATTGGTTTGGTGCTCATCAGGTACACTTTAACTGACTGAGAGCAGAAACAGCGGAGAGGAGATATGGGTGTCTAGGATGCAATTCATCAAAACTGTTTTCCATGAGATCCACACAAACTGAGCTCCAGTGACACTCTTGTGGAAAGAGCAGTGGACCATTTGAAGATTTGCGATGGAAACTTCAGTAATATGCATTCTTGCCATCATTTCAGGTGAGAAAGGAGGAGGTTACAAACTTTAGGATATTTAAATAAGTGCATCAGTTCTGTTTCGAGTCTTAAATGTACATTCAAGTAGTGTGTTCATAAATTCTTAATTGTCCTTTCCCACGTGACATGTCTAAATGGAAACTGTATGCCTATGGCTTGTCCTGTTGCACAGGAAGCAGAGAGAGAAGATAGTTCAAAAGGAAGTGTCAGGGACACTTCCCTGAAATATTGTGGCCAGAAAATGAGGAACACAATTGTTATGCACAAATGCATCACTGTTAGATTTGAGTTTATCCCACACAAGAACTCACCAGCTCACATGTGGGATTTGCATGACTACTTGGTACAAAAAGTGTTTTCAAACTCAGAATTCCAGCGGCACAGAATCCACACCTTCTTTTTCTAAAGATCATGACCTTGTTGGAAATGTTTATTTTTCAATTTTAAATGATATTTATTTGCTTGTTTGCTGGAGAGAGACCAAAAGACAAAATGGGACAGAGAGGAGAGAAGAGGAGAGGAGAGGAGAGGGGGGAGACAGAGAGAGAGAGAGAGAGAGAGAGAGAGAGAGAGAGAGAGAGAGAGAGAGTCAGAGAGAGAGAGAGAGAGAGAGATGAGCAGGTGCCTTATCTACTGATTCATTGGCTCCAGAACCAGAAGTTCTATCTCCAAAGAGACACTTAATATGGTAAATTTGATGAAAACTTACTAAGCACTTTGGAGTACACTCCCAAAGAAAATAGACAAATAGGCTGTTTCTGTAAAATGCCGCAAAAGGAGTAGAGAGATGGTTCAGGGGTTAAGACTCTGCCTCACAAGCAGAAAGTCCTGAGTTCCAATCCGAAGCCCCATGTAAAAAAATGTCAGTTGGAAGTGGCAGTAGCCTACACTTCTAGCCCTGGTGGGTAGAGCCTGGGAAATCCAAACAAAATGCAAAGGAGGTAGAAGCATTCCAAAGTCACCCTTGAACTTCTGCAGAGACACACAGTGAGTGCCCTCTGATTCACACAGACACACACACACAGACACACACACACACACGTACGTGCGCGCACACTAAATAAAGTTTAAAAATACTACAAGAATTATGAAGTCCTTTTGACACTTTTCAGGAGTTAAACAGGAGAGAAAATAATATTATTACTATGATGATGATGACAATGATGATGACGTTTGTGTGTCCGGTATAGACAAAAATAGAGACCAAGATAGAACGAGGAGGAGGAGGAATCCACAGCCAGCAAACAGAGACCATAGCTTGTTTTGCAAGTACTTTATGAGACATCCCTGAAAAGGAATTGCCTACTTGGAAATTAATTAAATCTCCGTTAATTCTCAAAAACTAAATAGATTCAGGCAAATATGTTCAATCACAAACTAAACTCAAAATTAATAATAATAATAATAGACATACTTAACCCACTGAAGATATTTTCACATCTTCCTCATAACTTTGAGTTTACATCCTGATAGCCTTTAATGAGGCCAGCTTTCACATTTATCCAGAAAGTTCACTAAAAAACTTATGAAGGTGTAATTCCTAAAGTAAGATTCTGATTCCAGGACTCATTTCTCCTGTACTTCAACACTAATATCCATTTCCTTCACTGTAAGACTACATCTTTTAAGTGGGTACCTCAGTTGAGAAAATGCCTTGTTGGATCAAGTGTTTGCCACAGAAACACAAGGATCTCAATTCAGATCTCCCACATATTAAAACTGGGTTTAAGTGGTAATATTTCTGCATTCCCAACACTGGGGGGGCAGAGACACGAGGTTATTTACAACTTGAGTTCCAGGTTTGGTCGAAAATACTTTTTCAAATAATAAGGCAAAAAGGTGATAGGAGAAGAAATCTGACATCAACTTCTGGCTTCACCATGTACACAACTGCACCTGCACACACACAAGCCTGTACATATGCTTTCAACATACAGAGACACACAATAATAAATAAATATATGTATCTTTTGCTTCCTTTTTTCCTATTGTAGGTGCTGCTTCTGTTCTCAACTTTCTTATGTATATTGATCTGCAGCTTAACTAAAGGCTCCTTCTGCAGTCATTACAATTAGGACCTACTCTTCATTAATTTTGACAATAAATTATCAATTAAAATTTTCAGATAATGAAGATATAGTAGAATTTCATCACCATGTGCTCTTTGTTGTAAACAAGGTAAATTACCTAGTTGAGGCCATTATACTCACTACATTAACACAGTCCTCAAAACCATATACATTAGCTGGCATCAATAGAGGTGCCCATTGTGAATGAAAGCTTTTCTACCCTCACAGCCCGCATGTGTGGACTCATCAGCGATGTCTGAGAACGGTATATGTATGCACTGCAGGCTTTTCCACCTAAATGATCCCCATATAATTTCTAATTAGTATGTTTACTAATTTGTCCTTTAATGATCAGCAGTAAAGGAAGGCTTTCTCCACAGAGATTCATGCTATTTATCAAAACCATGTGAGGCTTACACACATGTAACCATGGTGGCTTTTCAGATCCCTCACAACGACTGCAGACATATTTTTCCCAGTGTGAATTATCTTTCTCAGAAGAGGGCTTCTCTTACAGATCACTGAATGATTGGATCTGGAGAGGAAAGTCGTAGCATAAACACTGGAAATTTATTACCCATGGAGTAGCACTTGTGAACCACGTGAGGATTCACTGTGTCAGCGAGTTTCGGAGCACTGAATTAGGATATGTTTAATGGTCCATTTATGCTTCAGTATTACATCATGGCTATACAAATCCCAAAATTAAGACTTTAGCTGGAATTCACAAGAAAATACTGATTGTAAAAAGAAGTCAGGAATTCTTCAGCATATGAGTGATAAAAATAAAAGGAGATTTCCTGAATGATTTTCTTTTTGAAAATATGTAAGATGACCTAGTATTCTTAGAAATGCTGAATAAAAACTTTGATGAGATAATACATAATTATACATTTTTGATATTGTTTCCATGACTATAGGTGGAAGAAAAAATACGGATAAGATCAAATCTCTCTCTCTCTCTCTCTCTCTCTCTCTCTCTCTCCTTTTCTCTCTCTTTTAAAAATTTGCTTTCTCAGACAAGCTGGAGGGTGGAAGGAGAAGGATGGATTGATGAAGGGAAAGGAGGAGAATGGGAGCAAGGGGAGATGAAGGGAAGCAGGAATAAGTACTCAATATACTTGTAAAACCAGAAAAATAAAATAATAATTTAAAATTTTGCTTTCATTTCTCCTTAAATTACCCATCTTGAGAATAAAGAAGAAATATTTTGACTCTGTGCTGTGGAAGAAAAATGTTTAGCAAAATTTTATCAAAATCACCGAAGAATAGACTTTTAAATTATATTTCATTGATTTTAAGAATACAACTGCTATAATTTCAGTCTATGTTGTGAGGTACTTTCCAATTTTTATAATCTTTTTATCACTGCCAGTTCTACAATGTAACCTTATTTCCATACACATTGTTGTTGGCTTGTGTTCCAGGAGATTCTTGCGGGTGAAACATTTTCTAACTTTGCAGACAAATAAACAACTGATTGACAAATTGCCGAAATTTTAAACCACAGCATTTCACTAAAAAATTTGTGAGAATAATTGATGAAGAAAATGTGATGAAGGAGACATTAATGGACTTAATTATGCTTTTTAATTACTTAAAAAAGTATTTGAGCTGGGGAGTTAACTCAGTGGATTAGGCATTTACTGAACAAGTATGAGAGCCAGTTTCAATCCCCATCCCAAAGACAAGCAGGTGTTGAGGCCACTTGCAATCTCACCACTTGGGAGTTGAGGCAGGGGATCTCCAAGGCAAGTCGGCTAGCTAGACTAGGGGAGCAGTGAGCTCTCGGTTGAAGTGACAGAGTCTGACTCAATAAATAAGGCAGAAAGAGTTGTGGACGACAAGCAGAATCAACTTCAGGTTTTCACATTCATTCACACATATGGGCATCTCTACCTGCAAATGCACATGTGCCCACATATCCTACATGCCCATGCACACTTATTTAGTATCAAAATTTGAATGAATTAGAAGAAATACCTAAACTTGAGAATATTTACATGCTTGTATATAGAAACATATTACAGAAGCATTCATTATGAAGATAGCTTGTTCATATACTATCCGAAAGAATCCTTATATTATAAAGACGTATACGGAAGTGTTTTTAAAATGGCATGAAGCAATATCTTAGAATTACAGGACTGGGTATAGGAGAGAGGACAAAGACCTGAGGGAAACCAAGTGGCAATAAGTCCATAAATTTTGAAACTAGAGATCTGGCCAACTGGGTTTATGTACAAGTGTCCTTATTTTTGTAGAGATCTGAAAGTTTTCATAATGTATTGAAATGGAAAAAGGCTAGTTATTTATTTTGTTACAACTATGGAATAGAAATCTAAAAATACAGTTTGCATGGCAAGAAAAGTGTTATTTATTCACTATTTCCTGCCAGAATGCTTGTTGGAATCCTTTTGCTTAAATTTCTTTACTGTGTCCATAGCTTAGTATTTTGAAATTAATGCTATAAATTGTATGATGAGACAGATTACATCTTTAATTTTGATGTATTTTCTTCTAACACTCACTTTAATATCATTTTTAATTTTTTCTATTTACACAAGAATTCAATGTCGATCTCCACATTCCATCTTTTCTATTATGAAGTTATTGTCTATAATTATCTACATATGGTTATCTACAAGTTTTTCTTATATAGCTGTGATTTCAATTACTTTTAAAACTCTAAAACATTCTGTCACAGAGATTTACTTGCCCACATTATTAATGTCTTTAATTTTTTTATTTGCCTTTCTGCTACCTCCTCAGATAAATTCTTTCTTATCTTTGGAGGCTCTTCCTGTATATCCTTTTTTCCTCCCAATTTTTTTTTTCCTAATCATACAAGCACAATAGGTAACCCTGACCTCTCCCTCCTCCTCCCCTCCTCAGTTGTCCCCCATTGTACTCTCCCTACTTCCCCCTTTCCTTTCACCCTCTCCTTCCACCTCGCTAGTGCCTCTCCCTTCCTCCCTCCCATCCCCTGGAGCATCCATTTATGTGAACACCAAACCACCTTCCCAGTCCTCCACCCTAGTAGGGGTTCAGGACTCAGTGGCATAGCCCAGAGCCCTTCTTGGGCTTCCCTTTAGTATGGGAACTCTATTATGACTGTTTAATTCCTTGCTTCTAAGGATCCTACTGCCTGGAGCCTTTTCTCCTGTGATCCACACTAGACTGTGAGGGGTTGTTAACATGTCACCCATTGTGCAGGTCAAGCAAGGACCAATCACATTGTGGCTATATCCTGGTTGCTGCCTCCCTAACTTATGAGGAATATTTTGCATATCATTGGTCCTCCCCATCTTTAGGCTCTTACAGTGTTGCTGCCTCCTCTTCAGCAAGGTTCCCAGCTTTAGGATGGGGAGAGATTTGGCTGCTCTGGTTCCAAGTGATTAATGTAGGGTCTTTGGTGTTCTGAATTATGGTTTGTTGTTTTCAGTTTTGTTTTTTCTGTACTGTCCTTGGCTGCATCCTGATTGGTATCGAAGGTCACCTCCTAACTAAAGATAAGACAGTTTAAATGAAGACTTTAATATAAGGGGAGACTCAAAGATAGATGGAAGAATAGGAGTAGGACATAGCAGTGGGAGGGGCGAGGTCAGTGTCCCGTTTGCAGGATGGTTACCATCTATCTGCCAGTCCATATATCTTCCCTGATTGATGAGATCAAACCTGTTCAGTCCCAAGTGACCAGGAAGGAAAGTGAAATTGAGCTGCACCAAATGTCTCAATACAAGACCATGGCAGATTTTCTCTACTGAAGCGTGATCCCTTATCTCCTTTCTTTCAAGGTGCTTGTTTCCCTTCCCTCCTGTTTATAATTCTTTGTGATTACATTGGGTATTACAGAGATTTACCTTTGAATATATAACTAAGTGGGTTTGGCAGTGCATAAAGGTGTCTAACTTTCTGTGTCTGGAATACTTCACTCAATATAATTTCTTCTAATTCGATTCATTTCCCAGCAAATTTTATATTCATCTTTTTAATGGCAGAGTAGTATTCTATTGTGTAACTGTACCACATTTTCATTATCCATTCATCAAATGTTGGGCATTTGGGTTGATTCCATGACTTTGCTATTGTAATTGGCAATGAATATGGTTGTGCTTGTGTCACTGTAGTGAATTGATGCATTACAGGGAGTATTCCCAGTACTGGTATAGCAGGGTCATATGGCATTTAATCCTTAACTTTTTAGAAATCAAACTGATCTCTGGAGTGGTTGTATAAGCTTGCATTCCCAACAGCAATGTATGAAAGTTCCTATCTTTCCACAGCCGCTCCAGTATTTGGTGTTGATTGCATTGTGGATTTTTGCCATCCTGACCAGGGTTAGATGATATCTCAGGGTAGTTTTGATTTGCATTTCCCTGATGGCTAGAGATGTAGTGCATTTTTAAAGATATCTCTTAATTTCAATTTCATCCCTGGAAAAGTTCCTTTTGAATTCAAAGGCCCATTTTCTAATTGGGCTATTTATCTCCTTGGTATTTAGTTTTTTAAGTTCTTTGTGAACTCTGGATAATAGAGCTCTATAAGATATGTGGTTAGTGAAAATTTTCTCCCATTCTGTGGGTTGTATTTTTGCTTAGTTAACAATCTCCTGAACTGAAGAGAAGCTCTTTAATTTAATAAGATATCATTTGTTGAGTTCTAGTGCCTGTGCTATTGGATTTCTGTTTAGGAACTGTTGACCTATCCTAAGCAGCTTGAGGAAGTACCCTACCCTTTCAAAAGGTTTTTATAGTCTCAGCCTAATATTAAGATCCTTGATCCATTTGGAATTAGTTTTTGTGCATGGTCACAAGTACAAGTCCAATTTTAATCTTCTGAATGTGGATATCCAGTTTTGCCAGCACCATTTGTTGAAGATGCTATTCTTTTTCCATTGAATTTTTGGGCCCCTTTGTCAAAGATCAAATGGCTATAATTGTGTGGGCTTATATCTGGGTCTTCAACCCTTATCCATTGATGTACATGTCTATTTTGGAGCCAGTACCAGGCTGTTTTTACTACTATGGATTTGTAGTATAGATTAAGGTTTGGTATGGTGATATCTCCAGCAGTGCTTTTGTTACTCAAGATTGTTTTTGCTATCCTGTGCCTTTTGTAATTCCAGATGAATTTTGAGATTGTTTGATCAATTTCTTTCCAAAGTTGTTTTGGATCTTCATTGGTATAGAATTGAATCTGTATATTGCTTTTAATAGGATGGTCATTTTTCTGATATTGATTCTGCTGATCTAGGAGTATGGGAGGTCTTTCCACCTTCTAGTGCCTTCTGCAATTTCTTTCTTTAGGGATTTACAGTTTTCATAAAAGTTTCTCACTTCTTTTGTTAGATTTATACCAAGGTATTTCATTTTTTTAGGAGCTGTAGTAAATGGGGTTGTTAACTGGATTCAAAAACACATCAAAAAGATCATTCATTGTGATCAAGTAGGTTTTATCCCATACATATAAGGTTGGTTCAACATATGCAAATCAATAAATGTAATCCATCATATAAACCAATGCAAAGCCCCATACCACATTTTTCTCTCAATAGATTCAGATAAAGCTTTTGACAAGATCCAACATCCTTTTATGATCAAAACCCTAGAGACAGTTGGAATGGAAAGAACTTACATCAACATAGTAAAAGCTATATTCAACAAGCCAACAGCCAGGATTATACTCAATGGGGAAAAACTTGTATTCCCACTTCTATCGCAAACTAGAAAAGGCTGTCCACTCTCACCACTTATATTCAATATTGTATTTGAAGCCATAGCTACAGCCATAAGACAAGAGAGGGAGACAAAAGGGATTCAAATTAGAAAAGAAGAAGTCAAGATGTCTCTATTTGCAGATGAATAATCGGATACCTGAGTGAACCTAAAAACTCCACCAAGAAACTCCTGGAGTTAATACATAAGTTCAGCAGAGTGGCAGGTTACAAAATAATCGTGCAAAAATAAGTGGCCTTCCTACGCACCAAGGATGAAAATGTCTTCCTACATATTTTCAGGGTTTTTTTTTCTTTGTAGAAAGAATAAATGAAATTGGATTGAAATTTCTTTATATAAATATATCAAATATGCCTTTTCACTAGGTGTGGTGGTGCATGCCTATAATTCTAAGATTTGTAATGCTAAGTAAGTCTATTTATGTCTGATATTTCCACACCAAAAAAGGAGGAAAAGGGGAGTCTTCTTAGGCATTTTAGTTTTTACTTACATCCTTTTAAAGCCTAAACTAGAGGGATTGTTTCTCTTGTTGACACCATTCTGAAGGGCGAGTATCTGATAATGCATCGTACAGAGGTCAACTTGATCTCTGCATGTTTTCTCCTCTGTCTTTACAGAGATCACTGGGTCAGTAACTAATGCTGGTGAGATGCAGCCTATTTCGATCAGTTTTATTTCCTTGGACAAGTCTTACTGTGAGTCAATAAGACCTCCCACTACAAAATATCACTCTCTCTAGATCAAATGCTACCGGTGTCCCAATTCACTTTTACATTTTAAGACAAGAGAGTATGCAGTGAACTCAGAACAGTCTGCTTTGCTGCAGGTGTTCTGCAAGTATTCTGTCTCTTTTGCTGTTGCGACTTGCAATTCCATCACCTCTGCTGATCCAAACGATCCCATGGTGTGTTGGTGTCATAAGTCTCAGAACCCAGTTGTCAACACCACCATCGCATGCTTCCGATGAGACAATGTTTCACCTTTCTGGGGACATAAGAACAACTCCTTATTTATACATGCTTTTACACTGATTTGAGTGAAAAGAATTTTTTCACTTTATATGTTATGGATTTCCCCTATTCTTTCAGTTTCTAGATATTTTCCTTAGCATGGAGAAAGATTACCATCCCCAAATAAAGTTTTTTGTTATCTTCTCTTTTGGAAAGATGAACAAAATTTGAGATAATAATTTTAAGGGATCCTTGCCTGCACTATGTTTTGCCCATCCTTTCTTAATTTATATGTGTGTATTTGTGATAGTTAATGTTGTCAAACTGACACCTGGGAAGTAGTCTCCAGGCACACCTGGGAGGTATTCTACAGGCTGATGTTGGTTTCTGTGCAAGCCCTGATTACATAATTGATTGTGAAAGCGCCATTCATTGTGGGCAGGACTGTCACATACACAGGTGGTTGGCGAGAGAATAAAGATGGAGAGAGCTAGCTGAGCATAAGAAAGGAAACAAGTATACATGCAAGGAGCTGTACTCTTGCTGTGTGTGTGTGTGTGTGTGTGTGTGTGTGTGTGTGTGTGTGTATGTACTACAACCAGCTCCATCGGCTTCTTCAGCTATAAGTCTCCTGACATGAGGGGCTGTAACCTAGACTTGTGAGCTTATAAACCTCTTCTTCAAATAATTTTTTTGAAGATCGAGTACTTTGTTATAGCACTAATAATGAAACTCAAACAGTATCATGATATCCTGAAATTACTTTGGGTCAATTTACATGCATACATCTCTGCCGCAGCAAATCAAATGCTTTATATGATCTATGTTTATTATGTCAAAGCAAATAACTGTATGAGACACCCAATTATTGCAAGAAAAACAAACTGAAAACTAGTATCTTAAAGGCAAAACTCTCTACCTGGAGGAGGTATCTTCCAGCACTAAATTGTAGTATAATCACATCTACAAGGTTAACTCACTCGCCTACTCAGAGATGCACATTTTGCAATTTAATTAGTTCTGAAGAATTCATCAAAAAGTTATATTCCTTTAAAATTAAAGCTCTGATGGGTTCATTATTGATATGTTTTTTTCTGTGACAGTTGATTGATAAAAATTGAAAATTTGTCAGGCTGAAGTTATTAAAGCAATTTTCTATGGAACGGAATTTTAGGACCTTTATTTACCTAAGTACTGTTTTCTGAGAAAAAATATTTCCTGACCACTTATATTTTCACCTTTCCCAATACAGAAGTCGGATTATTATTCAGCTGAGATTTCTTTTTCATTTTCATTACAGATAATTAATTGTGCTGTGCCCATTTAAGTGACTATCAATGCATATGCATTCTCCCTAGGCAATAACAGGAAGGGGGCTGCAGTTTCTCGCTAAAGAAATTTCTGTTGTCCAAACAGCATCAAATTTAAATTGCAAGAACTAATACAGAAGATTACCTGAAGGAAAAGGAGTTTATCCATTTTCTTCTGATATCCTAATTTTAGCATTGCTTTAGTTGACTATTAATAAGCTTACACTTAATATTTCATTCTCTGGAGTGTGGAGTCAGGGGCATGTCAATGCTTTGCTCTGAGGAAAGCAGGAACAATGACCACACCCAATAGCACATTCTCTCTAACACTAACTCCTCCCCTAGTCTTAGCACTTCTGTGACCACACTCATTTAGCAACAGCTTTATTTTCTAGCTGCTTAGGAAGAAAGCTTATGGTCATCACTACCCTTCTGTAACTCTGATGTCTACATGTAACTTAAATTTAGAAAAGATGTGAATGTTTAGTATTTTCCAACCATTCCCATTACTATCACCATGACACAAGCTACTACTGTAAGTTATTTGGATAAAAATGTCTCTTGATTCCTTTTCATTTCTTTTCCTTCTCCTTTATAGAAAGATAGTGGTCGATAGAGAATTCAGATGATCCCATTAAAATAGAAGGGTGACCATATTAATATCCTCAAATCCTTCAGTGGCTCCTATCCTACTCCGAAGCTATGAGTGAATGACAAGGGCCTAAGAGATCTGACCCTCCATCGGCTCTGCAACTTCATCTGTCACTCTTCTCTCTCTTCTCATTGACTTGCTTCAGTCAAGCTGATACCCATGTAGTTCCTCGAGTACTCATGTGTAATCCATCCTGCTTCCTGTCTGCTCTGTCTTCCTTCAGACATTCACACATCTATTCTCTAAGCCCCAGGAAAAGACTTGCTTATTGTCATTGTTTAAAATGAGGACATCCACCTTTGACTCTGCTCATCGAATTTCCTGATTCCCCCCTGTATGATTTATAATATTGGAATGTATTTGTTTATTGTAGGCTGCTCTCTGATTTAACTCAAACTCTCTATTGCTAGAAATTTTGATCTATTTTTTCAATTATTATATTCAGTGTCTACATAGAGCATTTGAAAAATTTGAAAAGTCGTAAGAAGACTGAAAACGAATATAAATTTACACTTCTTATATAGGCATCTTTTAAAAATATTTTATATATTTATTTGAGAAAGAGAAGAGAGAGAGAGAGAGAGAGAGAGAGAGAGAGAGAGAGAGAGAGAGAACAAATGCACCATGCAGGC
This sequence comes from Typhlomys cinereus, assembly GCA_023101885.1. Lineage (NCBI taxonomy): Eukaryota > Metazoa > Chordata > Mammalia > Rodentia > Platacanthomyidae > Typhlomys > Typhlomys cinereus. Next base: position 3,476,398 of record JALPQD010000017.1, on the reverse strand, counting down.
TTCCAGGGATCAAACTCTGTTCACCAGATTTGTGAGCAGCCACATTACTAAGCTATCTCTCCGGTCTCCAGACATCATTCTTTCAAAAATTATTTATAATGCACAGCCCTGCGAGGTTGGTGCTTTATTCTTTACAGAAAGAAACTGGGGTCCGTCGTGTGGAGAAACTCATTAGACACATGAAAGCAGAGCTGAAAATCAAGCCCAGCCTCGAGCTCCTGCTTTCCTAACCACACACTGTATTTTCATCATGAACCTGGAAGATTTTCTACATGTTTGTCTTTATTAAGTAAAGGTTAATTCTGTGAGATAATTTCTCCTCCATGGAAAAAATGCTTCTCAAGTCTTAAACGGCAAATTTCTAGATACTTTATTGGATTTTATCATTTGAACATGGTTAAGTAACAAAGTATTTGTGTTTTCTTCTGGATTCTTCTCTAGAAACTTCAAAGAGAGAATTTTTAGTTAAGTCTAAGTATAGAGCCAGAGGTACTAATCTCAAGCTTTGCTCCGGTCTACTTGCAAAGGCTGCTGACCTTATAACCCCAGGTTTTCTTCTTTAAAATATAACTCATCTTCTGTAGCACATGTTATTTGAATAATGTCATCACATCCCTTTTAGAATGGAATGTCAATGGTAATATTGTATTAAACACAAATAGTTATGGTTTGCAGCAATTTATTTTGCTACCTTAGAAATTCCCCTTTCCCACAATTGTCCTTTAGCATCATGATCTCAGCTTTTATGATGAACGAGACACAAGGGAGGCTGTGAAACAAAGATAAATAGACACAACAAGCAAACGTCAGCGTTGTATATATCCAATATACATAAAGAACACAGTATAGCATCTTGTCTATTACCACTAGTATTATGCTCAGTGAAGATTGTCCATAAATTTCTCACACCCTTCAGGCCTTCCAAGGAAATATTCTACTTTTCTTTCAAGAACATTCACAGAGGTATGATTTAGTTTTTTTCAAAATCCAGTATTCTGACTTTACTTCTATTAAATTTTCCCATGACTTTGCTCATTTGTTAATTTATTTATCCTACATTGTTATCTATCTTACGTGTGGTTGCATTTCATTTAGTGGTATTCATGCTATTTTTTACTCCCAATCTTCTCTGTTTCCCTTTTCCTCATTCTAACAGGTGGCTGACTAGATCTCACAGAGTTTGGGAAATCATAGAGCAAGACAGAAAAGAAAAACAGCTTGTAAATATTTCTGTGTTTTACTTTTTAGATACATATAGTATCTAATAAATAAATGCAAATATTTTGTGGGTTTTGTGCACTGCTGCGGTTTTGGGCAGGTGAGTTGGTTTCTGAGCTGCTGGGCCTGCCTGGGCTATGGATGGAGGCCTCCAGCCTATGGGAATCTCCTCCCTTCCCCCTTCCACCTTCCCTATCACCCCCCTTCTGCTAATCACACACATGAGGAAAAGAAGGAAAGAGTACATTGGTAGGTATATACTAGTAGGCAATATTATGACAAAGTATATGAGCAGAAGGGATGAGAAGAAATAGCATGGGGCAGGTGTGATAGTTAAGCCTGGGTGTCAACTTGACACACCCAGTATTAACCAAGATGGGCTGAGACCACATCTGCAAGGATCAACTGAGATCACCTGATAGGATTATACCTGCCATAGATCCTATCAGAACCTTTAAAGATCTCACAGGATTCTCCAGTACTGTATCATATAAAAAGGAGCCACCAAAGAGAAGAGATACTTATTGCAGCTGTGCTAGGAATCACTCTTCCTTCCGGCTTCCTGGTTTCTTTGACCTTCTAGCCTTCCAATCCTCCAAGTCATCGACTAGATTAAAGACTCTAGGAATTCTCCAGCCTTCAGCCATCACCTACTTGACTACTGAAATGAGCAGATACTGGCAGCCATCATTGGACTAACTCAGCCATATCTGTAAGCCAACTCAATACATTCCCTATATATAAATATATATTCATTGTGTCGATTCTGCATCTCTAGAGAACATAACTGATACAGCAGGAGACCCATAGCAGCAGAGATCACCTGCCTCTGAAGTACACTGGCCCCTGAGGTATGCTCTACCTCTGAGGCGGGTCCTCCCTCTGAGATGCACCCTGCCACTGGCCGCATCTTGGGTAGTAGGTGGAACCTGAAGAGACTGTGGAGTTTCCAGTCAGTCTGGATCATCCCAGACTTTCAGAAAACTCAAAGCTCCCTAAGTCAGCCCAGGGGAGACACAGTGGAAGGTCACACAGTGGAGAGTCCCCCTGTAACGCCTTCTAGACAGCAGCATAATAGAACAGCCACTGGGCTGAGTAATATCTCAGGGATAAAGGATGAGGTAGATGTTTACCAATCACTGAGGCTCCATGGTCAGAAACAAAACTGAGTCGATAAAATATACTTTTGAGTGACATTTTTCATAAACCTGTGTATAAACAAATAGTCCTTATCTCTGTATGTGTGGTTAAGTAGCTTTACATTCCTTTTATAATCAGACAAAGAGGAAACTAATCAATCAATAAATACACAAACTAAAGGATAAACGTACAAGTAAACATATGTGAGTAAAAGAGAATGAAGTTAGAGTTAATAAAATACTATGCTGAAGGTTCAAAATATAATTTCTGAAAAAATACCCAAATTGCCTTGTTATTGGGTGAACTAAAGACAACAATTAAAATCTGACCAATCAAATTTTCTCTTCTACAATATTCATATTTCTTAGTGAAATTGTGAGGAGCAACTAATAATGTAACCTAAAATACTTTATAAACCTAAATAGGTGATACTGTTCTTATGAAATATATAAAGTCCTTTATTCTGAATACTGAAATCTGAACTCTGGGCACCATTTCCCTCCAGTTTTTTTTATACTTTCTTACTTTGTAGATAGTTACAGAATATGGCAAATGAATGACAATGATCACAGTTGTATTGTAGCTTAAATTCCATTTTACTGTTAAACTCACTGGCATACATGTTGTTCTCCTGTATGTGTAGACCAAATCATTCTTGTGAAGGATTATAGCTCCTTTTAGTACTTTCGCACCTCCACTCCAGTACAATGCTGGATGTAACGTTGAACACCTGAAACACTTCTATAAAGGACGAGAAGGTAATCCCTGAGGCACAGATAAAACAAAACTGACTTTTCCTACAACTGAGACTCAACTGTCCATAAGGAAAGTCTATATTGTCTACTTGGGTTCTCTTTAGGGGCTGGAATTGGAAGATGCAGTATTCCGGCAGTGTTCTCTTGCCTGGGCACACTGTTCTCTTTCTATGAAAACAGGTATCTAAAACTATCTAATAGAGTACTTTCAAAATATATGTTGTTGCTGTTCAGTTGCAAAGTATATTAGATTAAATAATGTCTCAGCACTCAAAGATAAATCTATGTAATACCTACAGTAATTGCAAGGATTATGAACAGGAGGGATGGGGTTGGAGGACCACACCAGAAACAAGGAGAGAGGGGACTATGTTACAGCAGAGAAAATAGGCCTCCATCAAGGACTGCAAGTAAGTAATGAGACATCTGGTTAAGTTCACAGACTTTCATTCCTGATCATTTACAACTGAGGGGATATGATCTCACCAGAAGGGGAGGGCATGTAGTCTGGCAGATAAAAAGAAACCATTTTGCAAATGGGTGATTGACCCCTCCCTCACTGTGGTTTCCTACTTTTATTATATCTACCTTTGAATATGCTCTTATAACAAGACTCCAGTTTAACAGCTTTTTGTCTCTGGCTAGGGGGTGACATACAATGTCCATCAGGATGGAGTGAAGGGCATTGCAGGAGCAGCAAAACTGTAAAAGAAAATCAACAAACCACAATCCAGAACATCAGAGACTCTATATCAACCACCTGGAACTACGCCAGCCTAATCTCTCCCCAACATGAAGCTCAGGGAAATTTGTGGAAGAGGGGGCGGTAAGAGTGTAAGAGCAAAAGGATGGGAGGAGCAATGATTTGCAAAATGCTCCACACAAGTTAGGGCCGAAGCAATCATAATTGGATTTTGCATGCCCTGCGCAATGTCCAACACACTATTGACCTCACAAAGTCTAGCATTTGCTAAAGGCACCAAGATCCTTGGAGGCAAGGGATTGACAGCCACAGTAGTGTTCCTATGCTTAAGGGGAACACAGAAAAGAGTTCAGGGAAATGCCACTGGGTCCTTGTACGTCATCAGCGAAGAGGGCCCAGAGGAGAGTCTGGCATGCACATTAAAGGATTCTCTGGGGATTGGGGGGGAGGCACTGGAGGATGGGGAGGGAGGGAGGGGAGAGGGATCAGGGGGGTCGGGGAGAGGAGGAGGGAGGGAGGGAGCCGGTGTACCTACTAAGTTTGTATGAGCAGAAATAGTAATAAAAATGTTATAAAAATTTACTTATAAATAAATAAATAAATAAATAAATAAATAATGTCTCAGGCAGAGTTGATTTTTCCAGTTTAAAATTTAGTTTTAATTTAATAATGTCTGAATAAAAATTAATTAATGTTACATGAAGGATATACAAAAATATACAAAGTAGCTAAAATTGTGGACCTCTCTACTCATAAATATTTATAAACTCTGGAGAAGTTACTATAATAGAAAATTACATTGTTTATCTTCCTGGTTGTGTGTGTTTTATAAATATTAACACTTACTGTGCACTATTAAACTTTTGAGATCAAAAGGTAAGTAAAAATTCACACTAAAAAAAAGGCTAATTGTTTTGGTGAGGTAGCATGAGAAAATGTCTGGTTAATGTTGCAAGGAATTCAGTGGCTAAGAAGCTGGTTAATGATGAATTCTTAACCAAAGCATTAATGTCAACCACACCCAATTGTGTCTCTTTGGAGCCTCAGTGCCAGGCTATCATGAGCCTTTAAGAAAGGGAGGTTGTAAGATCTAATGGGAAACTATTAATTCCAACATTTTGTTTCTAATTGTTGCAGGACATTGGCACCAATGACTGTTTCTCTCCAGTAAAACTATACTCATATTTTGTATGCAGTGTAATTCACAGTAGATTTACTCTAAAGGTCCTTGTCTTATCCTATCTGTCGGCTGTAATGGGAACTATAAGATTAATAGAAAGCCAAATGAGACCCAAATGAGTAGTCATCTGGAGTCAAAGAAGTAGCATTTCTCACTATTTTGGTATCAATAGGGAAATTTAGGAGTAGCTTTCCTCGTGAACAGACAATGTGGGCATTGCTGGCTTTTACTTTCTGGGCTTATCTAAATTTAGCCAATTTCTTTGGGTTTTGGTGACTTCATCTAGAAAGTAACATGAAGATTTGGATTCTTGCCTCCCAGAGCTTGGCACTGTGGGCAATGTACTAGCTGTGTAGACATGAGAACATCAAGCAGAAGCAGTACAAGGCTCTGTAATCAAAGTACTCCCTGTGTGAAATGGGAAATGGTGACTGAGAAGTCTGGAGACTCACAGAGAATCCCTGGAAGTTTGAGGGTCTCCTGGCCTGGAATATGCAGCACAGAATAGAAACTCTGTCTCAGATGATGAGATCTGACACCTAGGGTTGTTCTCTGACTTCCACACACATGTCACATGCAAAGGTACACTGTGCATAAACTGACAGAAACCCAAACACACATTTGCAGAAAAAATTGACTGTTGATTGATAGCATTAAAATGTTCTGATGTTTAGCATTAGGCCATCATTAGGACTTGATAAATACATCAATTATTAAGTAAAAGTTTCTAGTAATCCAATATGTTCATTAACAATGCCTTTCTAGAGTAATTTGTAACAATGGTTCATTATCTAAATAGATCCTGGCGATCATGAGCTCAATGGAATAATTACACTGTTTTATTGTCATACTGGATGAGATATGTTTATAGATTGTAAATAATATTTTCATTGAAAGTTTAATCAAACATATTGAGTAGTCACTAGTGTAATGATCAATCAGTCTACACAGGAACAACTCTTAATGCACGAGATCTCTCTGCACTCTAGGTGCCCCATTCCAGTCACAATACACTGTTTGCAAAGAGGCAAGTGTCTGAGCCTGACTAATTGCCTGTCATGCTAACTACATCACTTCCATGTAATATAGTTTAATTTTGCATATATTCAGCTTTGAATAAATAGATTCATACATTATGCTCCACTTTTCATTTGAGTCTTCTCAATACAATTTTTGAAAAGTTGAACTACATTTATTCCTTAATTTTAATTTATATTTACTATTGTACACTATGACACCAAGCTGATTTATCTGTTCCACTGCTGGAAAACATTCAGATTGGATTCAGCTAAGGGACATCCTAAAAAAAAGCTGCAATAAATATATCTTTCCATATAAGTTGCAACATATAAAAATGCATTTAATTAAGCTATGTAGCTAAGTGAGGGGAGGAAAGATGTGAAGATGTAGGACTATGAGTATTGTCAACTTATCTAGAGTTACAGCACTTAACAGTCTTACAAATTTACATACATATCTATTTATGTACTATAAGCACAGAGTTTTGCCAGCTTAATGTAAATTTGGCAGGTTAATCAGACTAATATTCTCATTTAATCACTTACCCCTTCATTCAATAACACTTAAGACTGCCTTTGTCAGAGGCAGATTCTATGATCTTGAATGCAAAGATGAGCACAACAGAGACTGATTCCCCACGCTCATTATAAACTGGAGAGAGGTAAGCATATATCTCCAGGATTTCAGATTTCCATAAACTATGCACATGATTTTTTCAGAAAGAGCCTCACTGTGGAAGCAAAGGATTCTGATAATGATTAGAGATCATGTTCTACATCAGGTCACACATCTTCCCTTCTGTTGGTTTAAAATATGCAATGCCTATATGTACCATTCTCTTAATTCACAGGGAAAAATTCTCGAATTGCTGCTTTGAAGGTTACAGGTTATATGTATTAGCTTAAAAAATTACTGATGTAATGAAGAAAAGGTGACTTAAAGTGGCAAAGAATGCTTGATGACAGAATAATGTTTAATAGGTTTAGTTTTTAAATAAGAATTCTGACTTCATTAAATTCCCTGGACACTCTTTTTGAGTGTCCAAGCTTTAGCACATGCATGTACTTGCTCCTAATTGCAAAATTACCATACATAAATCATATACAAGGACACTGAAAGGTTATAGCTTTAAGTACTCAGATTCAAGCATACATTTGTGTGTATAATGCAGAATAAAGGGAAAGTAAAAGTAATCCAAGAAAATCAGGCACTGAATATCAAGGAAAGACAGGACAGCATAGCAATTCTCTTATTCCCATACTAATTTGTTAGCAGAATAATTCTTTTTTATTATTTATTTTTTATTCAATTGTGCGTGTATGCATGTGTGCGTATGTGTATGTATGTGTGTGCGCGTGTGTATGTGTGTGTATGTGAGTGTGTGTAGAACCACAGGCAAATTCGGGAACCACCATGGACGCCTCCACCTCCTCCTTGCTTACTCTAGCAGAGGTAATTCTGATAACCCAAGTCTAGCAGTGGCCTGCACATCATGGAATAAGAGAAGTACTTATCATCTGGAGATGTATGAAAAAGAGTTTTTTCCAACTGTATTCCTGAATGGTGTTTAATCCATTAAACCTCACCTTATTTGAGATAAATACTTCTTTTGAATAAATATTTTCTCCCCGTTGGTGAGATTGCTTTTTAAAAAAAAAAAAAACCTTCTATGGTGTAAACTGTTTCTATTATTTTATGCCACATGTCACTTAAAAAGATGAGAAAAGCATGAGTCATACCAAGTAACAACCCCCTAAAATTGTGCTCTTCAAGCGAAAGTGTTAAGCAGCAACTGCCAAAGGAATGCATAAAATTCAGAAATTTGGATTTGTGCTCAATTCACGACACAAACAGCAAGATTCTATCTGTTACGGACAAAGAACAACTGTGATCTTCTCCAATGTGTATTATCCAAAGACTGCCTATTCTATTTTCAAGCACAAACACAAATTATTTACAGCTGCATATTAGGTAATAGGCAGATTTATACTTGCAGAAGAAGCTGATAAAACCGCTGGAAAAATGTATCTTGCAGAAGTAAACAAATTAACCAGAAGGAGCAGCTGTAGGGAGGAGTGTAGGCATATGTGTGTGCATTTGGTTAAAAATGCAATGCTGACTTCAAGATGATGGGAGATGAGTTCTCCTCCTATGCTTCCCCCAAGGCACAGAATTTAAGCAGGATACTTTCCAATTTCATTGTCTGTCTCCTGCCAGAAATCAGGTATACTATATGTAAGTATTCTGTTATTGTTACAACTTTACCATCCCTCAAAACAGCCCCTTTGGCTGTGGAGTGAATGGCTATAGCAAGTGTTTATTCTCTTGTCACTTCCAGAAAAATAAGAGGGAAAATTAGAGCCCCAGGTCTTACAGACTTGTCTCAACCTTGCACACTTGTTTTGCATCACCTGTCTTGAAAACCTTTACATAACACACACACACACACACACACACACACACACACACACACACACACACACACAAACGGGGGCATACAAAGAACACTTCTTAAATGCTTCAAGTCTGAGAAAAAAATCTTCCTTGGATCATGTAATTTTTTTTTTATTCAACTGTGCGCATGTGCGTGTGTATGTGCGCGCGCGCACGCGCGCGCGTGTGTGTGTCTGTGTGTGTGTGTGTCTGTGTATGTGTAGAACCACGGACGAATTCGCGAACCACCATGGACGCCTCCACCTCCTTCTGCCTCGGGATTCACAGGCTCCGCCCTACCAGGACCAGAAGCGCAGGCCGCGCCCGCTTCCGCCTGGCGTCTATACGTGGGATCTGGGATCCGAACTCAGGACCTTCCGCCTGCAAGGCGGAGGCTTAACCCCTGAGCCACCTCTCCAGCCCTTAATCATGTAATTTTAATTACATCTTCCTTCTGGAATTTTAACAGGTTGCATTTCATTGATCAGCTAAGGTACAGAAACTGAGTGTCCCTGAATGTGATGCTTCTTGTCATGGTGTCTACTGATCTAGAATTGCATCGCGACTATCAATTACAGAGGCTTGTAAAAACCGAGCCTTCTGGCACCTTTCCTTATTTTGTAGCTTTACAGTCATCTTGAAATCACTTCTGTTTCATTTCAAAGTTGATGTTTCTTTTTGGTTCAAAATTTCTTCCTCCTCATCTCTTAGGTTTCTTTTAAGACCCTATCACTTATGGCCCCTATAGTACCTGAGACAGACTGGAACAGACACGCAAAGCATAAAGTGAAACATGCTAGGTGCTTAATAAATTGTAGCTGACTCATTAGACTTCTCATTAGATATCTACATGGGGAAGGTGGCAATTGGGCATTCAGAGCATCTCTGACCTGTGCAATGGCACCGCATGGATAACATGGGCTTTCACGTAATGCCTCTCATCCTATCTGTCCAAGAACTCCAAGAGCTGGGCAAGTATCTTCTGTTCCTGGCATTCTCAACACTGAGAATGCAAAGCAAAATAAGAGAAATCTTTTTTGCTTCATAGGATGGGGGATAATATTCATTCTGAAGGTTTTCATGACTATCTCTAAATGTAGAAGAGGCTGGCCTCTCATGAGCAGCAGCAGGGACATAACTAGTAACTGAGCCGTCTGAGCCCTGATGCTGGTTCTTTGACCTATTCGTATTCTTTGATTGGGTACTGATTGTTACAGAGAGCAATAGCAATAAACATCAACAGAAATCATATTTGCCAATTCTCAACAGAACTCTTAGCTTGTGCTTCACACTATATCTTGTACATTTTATAAGCCCTTCATAAATTTATAATTAATAGTGTTCAATTAATATATATTAATAAACTAATTTTAAAAATTATTGTTTATTATTTATTCAATTGTGTATGTATGCATGTGTGCGCTTGTGTGTGTGTGTGTGTGTGTGTGTGTGTGTGTGTGTGTGTGTGTGTATAGAACCATGGGCGAATTCGGGAACCACCATGGACCTCCTCCTTGTTTACTCTGCCCCTGGATTCACAGGCTCCACCCTACCAAGACCAGAAACGCAGGCCGCCCATGCTTCTGGCAGGCATCTATATGTGGGGTCTAGGATCTGAACTCAGGACCTTCCACCTGCAAGGCGGAGGCTTAACCCCTGAGCCACTTCTCCAGCCCCATTTATAAACTAATTTTAAAATTTCAAATTACTGATTGCTTGAGGGAGAAAGAATTTTGGTGTATATATCTGACTGCATAATTTTCTCATGGTGTATTATGAGCAGAAAACAGATTTTTCTCTCTCCACAGCTCCTTTAAATAAAACTATAAGATCTTTTTTCTTCTTCTGTGTGTATTAAAATTAATTTCTGATAATCTAACAAATAAACAAATTTAATGGAATAAGAAATCCAATCGACAATCCCTCTCTTTTAGCTCATTCTAACCTGGGCTTATTCGCCCATAAAGAAAGAGGGTACGATCAACTTCTCCTCTATAGTCTCCAGTCCTGGATCCTCTAGTCATTATTGCCAATTTAATTTGTGATCTTTCATCCCTCAAGAGAGATAGAGAAAATAAACTACTTCTAGATTTATTCAGAGAAGCCTCTCATTTTAGTTAATGGGGGTACCAATATTAAGTGAAAATTGAACACAAAGTCCCAAACAAGAAATTCCCGTCATCTTCCTTTATCAAGGCTCAGAGATCACTGCAGAAGAAAATGGAGAAAGAATGTCAGAGATGAAAGATGTGGCAAATAGCTGCAACATTTCACTTCTCTGACCCAAGCCGAAGCAGTCAAGAACTCATAGAAACAGGGGTCGTCATCCCTGGATCTATACAAGACTGGCCCAGACAACTGGTAGTGGTGGATGGGGGCAGGGGGAGACCCATGTATCCCTACAGTTTAACACTGATTTAGTGGCAACTAACAGATTCTAGATTCTGGGAGAGGAGAACTGTAGCAGCTAGTCAGGTACCCACTGATGAGTGCACAAGTGATCCAGTTCAAAAACAGTGGGATGCCAAAGAAATTAAAAGTTATAAATTTGGGCAAGAAATATATAAGGGAAAGCAGGGGCTGGTAGGGGAGAGGAGAAGAAAAGAGGGCAGAGAGAAATCAACCAGAATATATCACATGATACACTCATGATATTGTCAAAGAACTCTGTGTGTGTGTGTGTGTATGTATGAAAATTGTACTGAAAATGAACAGAAAAAAAAAGGTAACGTTCCTCTCCTGCAACATATACAGCTACTTGTGCCCTTTTGACACCCAAATTCTCCTATTTCTTCTGAGGACGTTCAAATTCCTGGTGCTAGTGGTTTCTAAGTCACAATTCTCTCACGTCATGATATCATTCTTTTCCTTTTTAAAACTTCTTTTTTTATTATTCTTTAGCAGTTTTAGACAAAATGAACTGGAGCAAGTTTTGCCATTTGATGATGTCTTTTCTGACTGATAGCTCTCCCTATCTCCTCCGCTCTGTCTGTCTGTCTGTCTGTCTGTCTGTCTCTCTGTCTTGTTGGGTTTTTTTATTTTTTTCTGGTGAAATGACTCTATCTCAAAGGTAATTTACCCATGACTTATGGCTGATTTCCACTTGAGAATGACCTAAACCTGTCTGTCTTCTGTGGGGCCAGCACCAGGCTTCTTCTCATAGGGAACGTGAACGGTTGCCTATCTAATTTCTGCTATGGACGTTGTCCTAGAGCAAGTAACTGCATGGTAAAAGATGATTCTTCCCAGCAGCCATGGAGCTGTGCACTGTTACAAGCTTGACTTGACTATTCATAGCAGTCTGCTCAGTCATGAGAAGACTCAATGATACTATGATTTCTATAGAATTACCTTTTACTAGAAAGACAGGAAACAGGTGAACCCTATATCCAAAGATGAAAATTTCATTGCATCACTATTGTTCTGTCTAGTCTACCATGTTTCATCAGCCTGTCGGCAAAGGGCATTATCTTATGCAGCTTGGGTTGCTCAACAAAACACTGTAGAAAAAATGCTTGAGAAACAAGCATTGAAAACTGATAAGTCCAATATCAACATTTCAACTGACTCAATTCTCCTATGGAAGTTGTTTTGTAATACTTCTAATATGATGCTGAAAATGAAAACCGAGCTATTTTAAATTTTAAAATAATTCATTTGTTTCAGAGATATAGGGAGATATAGGAGAGAGAAAGAGAGAGAGAGAAAGAAAGAGTAACAGAGCAAGCAACAGAGATGGAGGGAGGGAAAGAGAGAGAGGGAATACATGTATACATTTTATGATAGAGGACAAAGTACAGTTTTAGGAAATCAGTTCCCTCCTTCCACCATATAGGCTTCCAGGAATTGACCTTTGGCCACCAGAATTTTGAGCAGAAGCCCTACTTGTTGAGCCATTTCACTGGCTCGAGATCAAGATTGTTTAAATTTACTTAATTTTGAAACTTAAATTTAAGTTTAAATAAGTGCAAATAGCCATAGTTAGTGCCTATGATGTCAGATTGTATGGTATGACCTGATTAGTATCTCTAATTCTTGTCCTTGAAAAATACCCAGAAAGATTTATAATATATTTTTTAATTTTTGTTTATTTTTAGATTAAAAGGAAGAGATTTGGAGTGAATGTGACAAGAATGTGCATATTGAGATCAGACAACAATTTTCAGAAATCAGTTCTCTCTCCTTGTAAACTCTGGTTGCTAGGTTTGCAGATAGGTCCCTTTATCTGCTGAGTCACCTCCCTGATCCTCTGGTATATTTCGTTATATGATTCTGCAAATGCTGAGTATCTATTATTTCATCATATTACATTAGGAAATATCACTTAAATATATCTAGTTGGTGATAATCATTTGCTTTTTTGAAGCTTCACACAATTTACAACATTCGTGTTTGAAAGAAGAAATTTTAGGATGATGACTTCTCTTAGTCCGTGCAAGTAACAAGACAGGGTGTTCTATGTGGTTTTCAGAGTCACATACCATGAAAGAAATTCTTTTTTTTTTAATTTATTTTTCTGCTCATACAAATGTAACAGGTACCCGTCCCTTCCCTCCCTCCACTCCTCCCTGGACCTCCCTGCTACCTCTCTCCCTTTTCCCCTTCCTTTTCCCCCTCCCTCCCTTTCTCCCAGTGCCCCCTCTCCCCATCTCTGAAGCATCCTTTAACGTGTATGCCAAATTTTCCTCTGGGTCCTCCTCTCTGATGAAGTGTAAGGACTCAGTGGCATTTCCTAGAACTCTTTCATGAATGAAATTCTTTACCATGGTCATGTTAGATGTGAGATCATCCAGATCTCATTCTTGTTTTCATTTAATCTACTTTAGAATAGCCCAGAAATACAATCAATATGAAAAAGCCCTTGATGATATTGTCTAAACAGACCGTTTGTACTAGTCTTTTCTTGGACCAATTTCACATGCAGTGAGCTTTTTCACTTTCCAGGTCTACCCATGCCTTTTCAAATAACTTCATACAAACAAAACACACCATCACCGATAACTACATCGAACTAGTTGCTCTAGGGCTGAGTTCCTTCCATGCTCTTTTGGTTCATCACGTACATTTACATTTTTTTCTTGTTTTTGTCCTGTGTAGTAATTGGCACAACCATATAGCTGGGATTTGTTATTCACCAAGGTAGTCGAAATGCCATTAGCACTGGGTCTTTTATGCACGCTCCAGGATTTTGCAAGTCTGTATCCTACAATTTGAAACTATGAACAGAACAGAAGGAATGCTCATAGTAACATACAAAGGTCATATGTAAATTCTGAATCGTTTCTAAATCTGCAATATATCTAGCACTTTAATCTGCTACAATAATCTTCAATTTCTTCTAGAGTTTTTTTTTTTTTTTTTTGGGTTGATGTACTAAGGGATGGAAGGAAGCCAGATGGCCGTTTTCCAGGCCTAATCTTATAAGAGAAATTCCATCAAGTTGATATTTAATTGCCTTTTAAATTTTCAGAAGAAGTTCAAAAGGAAAAATATGATCTTGTTTACAACCAGCTCTTCTGATTATATCAGTGGCTTTAGTCCAGTCTGAAAAAACCTCATGTAACGTACTTTCAGAACCTGCTGGGAAACAGCATTAACAGACAGATTAGTTTTTAGCCAATAGGCTCTGGGGGAAGTGTCCTGAATTACGTGGAGAATAAAGATAGAGATCACTGAAAGCATCAAGCACAATTAACTTTGTGCATCTTGGAGCTGAAAAGACTACAGATATAAACTGGTGTGTTAAAACACATTAATCCAAGTGTCATATAAATAAAATAATGCCATACTGATGTTTCCTTGAAGAACATTCCACTTCTTTATCTCAGATCAATCATTGATTATTTTCTAAATTCCTAAGGACTTGTTACTATTACTAAGTGTGACGATTTAGTATTGTTTTCTGAATGTGCTTTTACCATCATACTTACCTGTGGTGAAGACAAGAGCTTTCTAAGCATCTTATATTTTCCTTTTTCTCTGACACTGTGTGTGTGTGTGTGTGTGTGTGTGTGTGTTTGCTAGTGTGTGCATGGATAAACAATTACTAAACCATATATATAGAACAAACCTTGGATGTTGTTCTATACTTCTCTACTTTATGTTGCAACACAGGACGTGTAAGCAAGTCTAGTTGACTCATAAACTGGTGGATTCTTCTATCTCCCTTCCTCATTTCCTCTTAGGTCCATGCAGGATTACATGATGCTTGTGCTTCTATCCATCTTTCTATTTTTTATTGTGTTTGTGTGTGTGAGGAGGATGCTAGTGCCATGGCCTATGTATGAATCTGAGGACAACTTGGTGGATTTGATTTTCTCTTTCCATCTTTATATGAGTTCTAGAGATCAAATTTTTGACAGTCCTTTTATATTCTAAATCATTTCTCTGGCTCATGAGTTTTCTTTTACTGGAGTTCTGGAGATCCAAACTCAGTTTGTCAAGCTTGTACAGCAAAACGCTTTTACATAAGAAGCCATATTCCTTACCCCCTAAATTTTCCATAGTGCCAACCATGATGCTAGACAAACAGAAGACATCTAAGGAATAACTGATTGTCAGTTTATTAGTAGTGTATTCAATGACAATTGATGTTCTTTGGCAAACTTGAGAAATCATAAGGCTTTATGGTCAAAGACAATAACACAATGATAATATGTCAGTTAATAATGTAAGGTTATCTGTAGTTTAAATAACTTCATCTACCTTTTTATGTGACCATATTTGAATGACAGTTGTTGCCATGAGGTCATAGACTTGACTTATTTAGTTATCCTTTATTTGATGACATTATGGATGTAGTTTCATTTGGTTATATTTTCCTGCACTCTGGTATGACAGCTTCAAATATTAACTTGACGCTTCCAGAGCTGAGCCCTTAGGCACACCTATAAGGAAAAGTTTGTAGAAATGGGGAAGATCTGCCCATTGTGGGTGGCACCATTCTCTGGGCAGATGGATAAAGACAACAGACTTGGTTTTGGCAATGTGGCAAGCTAGAAAGTAGGCATTGCCTCTCCATCCTTGCTGTAGCTAAAATGTGGCCAGTTTTCTTGGCCCCTACTGTTAGCTCTACAGTCATAATCTGAACTCATAACATGAAACTGGAAGATGGAATAAAGCCCCTCTGTTTCTCTGGATATTAGCTCTTCAGTCATAATCTGAACTCATAACATGAAACTGGAAGATGGAATAAAGCCCCTCTGTTCCTCTGGATTGCTTGTGTCGTGTATCCATTACAGCAGTGTGAAAATGAAACTAGACATGTGATGACACTTTATATTTATATGTTATTTTTATATGTGTGACAAAACATCTCACCAGATGTTTTAACTTATAATTTGAGGGTACAGTTCATCACAGGAGGTGAGGCATGTTGGCAGCACCAAGAGGCAGCTGTTCACATGCCAGTCACAGTCATGAATCACAGAAACATGAATCCTGGTGTTCAGTTTGCTTTCTCATATTTTTACCCTTTTTATTCAATATTCGATGCCAGTTCATGGACCCATATTCATGATGTCTCTTCTCTCCTCAGACCCCTTGGGAAATTCCCTACTAGACACACAGAGATGTTGGTCCTACATGATGCTAAATCACTTCCACGTGATATTTCTAAACCAGAGGGCACAGAGCACTTTCATAAAAATGTTTTCTTTCTTTTCCTCTGTTTTTTTTTTCAGATGCGCAGAAAGAAATAAGAGGGAGGTGAAAGTAAGAAAATGGGAAAACAGATTCTGTCTGCCAGTTCTAGTGCAGCTACAGTTCTGTTTATGGAAGCAGTGTGGGTACTCCCTCCTGAGTACAAACTCAGTCCCACAGTTGTCTTTAAGATCACAGGAAGCCATGATTCTATGCCACTGAATCAACTGACCGTTCTTCTATTAAGCTGTCTTCAAATACCATGGGAGAACACAAGATTCTGTTCTATCCACCCTTTCCTGACACCCCAGCCTCAAGTCGTCGACCTGTTTTCCCTGGCCCACTCACTGTTTTTATGAACAAACTGAAGCAAAGTTTCTGAAATAAACTAGGATAAGACGCAGGCTTACTTTACAGATTTTTGATGATCTAAGTCTTTCAGAAATGCTAGAAAAGCAATAGGCTGAGAGCTGTGTGACAATCTGGGAATCTGTGGTTTGATAAAAAAACAATAAATGTAGGTGATTCTGAAGTTGTTTTTGGTTAAAGGAACACAGAATGCCCATAAGCTAGATAGCTGAGTTGGAAATAAATCACATAGAAACTCAAAGTGAATAGTAAACCAATTCGCGGTCTGCCATTGGTGAAGGCTGAAAACTTTGAAAGTGTGGAAAGAAATGAAGCTTTTGCAACATAAGAAACAGGGTTCGACATTAGGAGGTACTGTTGCAATACACTGAACTTCCACTGCAAATCTCAAACTGTGAAATTACAGGATAAAGATGTGCACAGGTTCATTAATACCACAGGGACTATGCAGAAAGAACCAATTTTTGTCAGATAAATTAATATTTTTTGAGAAGCCAGTAACTCTAAGGCTTACAACTCTGACAGTTTGTAATTCATTGAAACTAATGGGTAAGGCAAAATCATGAAACTACTCTGAAACATAGCTTTGGATGCACAAACACAAGGATAAAATATATTTCAATAAATTGCTACAAAATTAAATGAGATAATACAGCCAAGATACTTAATAAGTCTTCAGTAATTGCAGTTTCCTTCTCATGTAAGAAGCATTAATGTATATAGCTTTGGAAAATATTTGCTAAATTAAACAAAAGATGAGGCTGTGTATATAAAGGAAAATGTATCATAATCATGAAAATAGATACCACAATTAATACAATAATTTTGAAATTTTTATAAAAATTGAAGCATATTTGAATACATTTATAAAACTTACAATTTATGTCCTATTAGTTCTGTGACAAATATAGGTGTTGATTAAAAGTTTCCAATGGTCATTAAGTATACATTCATCTCTATCATGTGAATCTTTACATAATTAGCTCTTATAGATATCATAGTTTATATGCTTAGTATGTGAAAATCCCTGGGCTCCATCCTTACACATAAATTTCCACAGTTTATATACATGACTTGTGCATAGAAAATTTAGTTTATTCTTTTGTGTTGCAATCAAGGATTCTTGACTTATTTGTTGCTGCTACACAAAGCACTTAACCAGGAAGGGGCCAATTGTTTAATTATGTAATACTTTAGAAGCAATGTCACAAGTACTTTACAAAAATGACTGCCACAAAGTGGAAATAAGCTTCTTAGCAATTTGTGTCTCATAAATTATAACTAATTAGCAAAAGTGAATGTTGTTTGCGTCACAGTGATTATGTCATTTGGCCAGAATCACATGGTCTATCAGCTTCCAAGTAAAGATATATGCTCAAGTCCCTCTCATTCGATGTCAACATTCATTTGCTTTGTTTTACATTATGAAGAAGCTATTAAATAAAGAGGAATTAAACCTCTTATGGCTCAAGTTATTGACCCAAGAAAAAAACGCAGGTGATAAGATTAAATTCATATGAAATATTGCGCTTTTTCTTGTAGAGGGTAAAGACTGATTCTGTATAGTCTGTATATGCTGGTTTTGATTTGTGAATACCTTGGCTGGATTGAAACATATCTAGGGGACTGGTAATGACTTCAGAGAACAACAAATAAAAGAAAATCTGCTTTGTATGTGGGCAGAACTATCTCATAGGCAGAATGAGTGATGTGAGTTACAATGCTTGAGATTATAAATAATCCTCCTTTAAATCCAAAGGTTTCCAATGTAAGTTTCTACTTTAAGGGCATAATAACAGCTATCTACAGAGCACTTTGATGTATTGTCTTCCTACCTATAGATTTATGGCCTGTCTTCCCTATTGATCTATTTCCTTCCCTTTTCTTAGGTTCTTGTTCTAGTTTACAGTAACAGGGGCGTATACCAATCTGACAAGCAGGTCTTGAGTCCGATCAGAAAGCTGTTGATTGTCTCCTTGGTACTCATGCCACTATGACACTGGTGGTTACCTGTTACCATGGTGATTTATATTGCAACTTAAAGATCTCATGCCGTTGATGGGGCTTGTGATTATTTCTCTCCCCCAGATGGATGAGTAAAGGGAAATGCCCTTACCAGTGGGGGGGCTTGAAGAAAGGTAATTTGATATAACACATAACACTCCTGAGCTCTCACAGGAGTAGACACACCAGAGTTAACCCTGGGGTCCATGAGAAGCATATAGGAGGAAGAGTAGGAGACTGGGAAGGACTGGTGAAGGAAAGGGAGGGAATGGGAGGGAAAAGAAAGGGAGGGAAGATAGAATGAATACTCAATATGTTTGTAAAAACAGAAAAAAAATAATACTCCAACTTTAGGTGTTTTTTATTGTGCGCTTGTTTGTTTGTTAAAAGTGCTTTGTCACAGTGACACAGAACATACTGAGTCTCATTTCTCACCGTTCCTTAGACTCACAGTAATCAATCACCATCAGAGACATCAAGAAGACTCTGATCAAATGGGACTGGTTAGGTTTATCTCTTTTAAATGTTGGGACGCAGTTTTCTATTTAAACTTCAGTTTTGAGGGAAATGATGTACAGTGTTACCAATGTAAATTCAGCTTGCTGGCTCTTCTTATACTTATTTTACGTTTTTATTTATTTTGTGGTACTGAAGACTAAAACAGGACTTTGTCTATGTTGGATAAGTGCTCTACCCCAAACCACCAGACCAGGCCCTCCATATTGCTGATAACTCAGGTGACCCTTTACTTACCACAGCTGTCAAAATGGAAGCAAAAATATTCTGGATTTCCATCTCCTACTGTGACACGTGTAATTTTTTATCCATGCCTGTGCCGAACTATTTTCTTCCAAATCTAATCTTTTCCTCTTATGAATACTTCTATGTCATTATGCATAATGTCAAAGAATTGCAAGTAGGTACCCATTTTGAATGATTTTAACATTCTTGAAATATCTTAAAAGCTAACAAATAAAATGTTCCCAAATATCATCCATCATGATACAATAGCTGATTCATTTCCCAATATTTCTTTCCAGTACTTTTCTCTCATCCTGTCTCCTTACCCATTTAGGTTGACATGGTTCATTTATTCAGCCATATTTGTTGAATATAATTCCACTCTTCAAGTCCTTAGAGTATATAATTCTCTATGGCTGTTTTGCACTTCTCTCGATAATAGTCAGATTTGTTTATTTAATGATTCTCTGTATAGAAGTTCAACTTAAATCATAGCCAAAAGCAAAAGTAAGTTTTTAAGAAAAATGGGATTAAAAACTACAGAATCTAATATTTTACATTTCACATAAGAAGAGCAGACCCATGGATTCTAATGATTAAGTAATTTTATAGCTCTAAATTTGGGTATGAAAAAATCAGATTCTAGTTATTTTGGACACATTCTGCCTTTAACATGAAACTCACTTGTAAGAAATAATAGTGTCTTCGATTCTGACCAATTCTGTCCCAATAAAAAACCACTAGGAAATTGGATTCACAAAAAACCCAAAAATTGCTATGGTAAGATTTTCATTTGGAAAATAATTGTTGGATTGAGGTGATTAATATTAGCAACTTTCAGACATTTGATAGCCTTCAAACATTCCTAAAATAAGATTGAATATAGCTAGGATTATTAAAACATTGAAACAGCTCTTTAAATTATAGTATCTGTTTAATATACAGTTTTAAAATATTTGCTCCTCAAGATGCTAGCTACTGTACACTTATTAAATTGTTAAAAAAAGGTTGGGAATATTGCACAGTGGATAAAAACACATTCTACACAATTATGAGAACTTGAGTTTAAATCCCTAGGAGCCAAAAAAAGGCCAGATGTTAAATGCAAGCATCTGTTATCCCAATATTCCTGCAGAGACATAGAAGGCCAGGAGAATCCCTAGATGCTCATGGACAGGCTGCCTGGATGACACAAAAAAACAAACAAACAAAAAAAACAAAAACAGAAAAAAAACCCAAGAGACCCTATTTCATACATGTGATATGTGAGAAATGATGACCGAAGTTGTTGTACTCCACACGCACGCCTGACACATGTGTATGCACATTCATACACGAAAATGCACATGCGTGTACACACACATACTGTAGAAGGACACATATACACAAAGTTAAACAATTGCATTTGTAAAGGAAATCACAGAACCTCTTTTATAAAATTGCTGTAGTGGAATGAGGCTCACTTATCATGGTAAAAATAATGGGAGTCCCGAAGTCCAGTCATTCCTTCTAAGGAAAATATTTAAAAGAATTGATTTGGTACTCAGAACCTTTCTTTTGGCCATACTCCCAATAGAAAAAAAGAACAGTCTTTGTATTACTTGTGTAAGTAACAGACATGGGTTAAAAGCTGTTGTTTGTATGTCACAACTCAGCAAGAAAAAATGGACAGCAATTAAACAGGTACTGTAATGACCAGCAATGCAGGGGAATGGAGCACACTGTGCCAGGGGACATATGTTCATTTTCATGTCAGAAAATGTTTCATGTCAGCATAGCCCAAATCATCAAAACATTCAAAGTCTTTGCGCAGGTGAAACACTCTTGCTGATGGACATGCTTTTTTTTTTTTTTTATTCAATTGTGCGTGTGTGCGTATGTATGTGTGAGCGCGCGTGTGTCTGTGTGTGTGTGTGTGTGTGTGTGTAGAACCACGGACGAATTCGGGAACCACCATGGATGCTTCCACTTCCTCCGCCCCGGGATTCACAGGCTCCGCCCTACCAAGACCAGAAGCGCAGGCCGCCCCTGCTTCTGCCTGGCGTCTATACGTGGGATCTGGGATCCGAACTCAGGACCTTCCGCCTGCAAGGCAGAGGCTTAACCCCTGAGCCACCTCTCCAGCCCCGATGGACATGCTTTTGAACAAACTATACTGAATGAAAAATGACTGTGTCGTCCAGTATAAATTTTCATAAAAAGATGAACATACTTATAATGACTAAAATGTATTTTCACTATTTCAAAGTAATTAGCCAAGGTGAGCATATGAGGTGAAAATTTCAGTAAATGAATTGGATTGAACAATAAAGAAATAAGCCAGCAAAATAAAACAATTTATTAATTGACTGAAAATCTCCCTAATTTAACATTTAACAGTCTTTAGACTACAGACAGTCCTTTCTTCTTGGTCAACTCTGAGTATGACAACTAACTTTCTTATGTTACCCTAAAGTTCTGTATTTAGATCCAACTGCTCTAGAATCAAGCAGAAAACATAAAAATTACCATCCCTTCTCCATGGAAAAATGTCTTCTTTTATATATATTTTGTATGTCATAAAATCTACTTTCTTTTTTTGATCTTTAGAAGATAATGCTCAGCTATTCATTCACCTTCTACAGATATTTCTAGAACCCACTTTTTGTTTCCCTGGAAACACTGAAATTTCATCTCCAGTCTCTGTCTCTCTCTCTCTTTCTCTCTCTTTCTCTCTTTCTTTGTGTGTGTGTGTGTGTTTGTATGTGGTGTGTGTGTGTGTATGTGTTTGTGTGTGTGTGCGTGTATGTGTTTGTGTGTGTGCGTGTGTTGAATGTGTACAAGAGGCCACTTGAATATATCCAAGGACGATGTCAGGAATCTTCCTAAAATTGCCCTGTCTCCTTATTTCTTTGTTGTAGGGTTTCTCAACTTCTGTCCTCCAGTGCCGGAATCATAGACCATTACCATTTCCAGTGGCATTTTTAAGTAGGAGCAGGGTTCTGAAATTATGCTTTTTAGCTTGTGAGGCAAAGGCATAACCCCTGAGCTATCCCTCTAGCTCCCATCTCCACTCTTAAGTTAAACTGGGTTGGGTCACTTGGCCAGACCCCCTAACTTATGTTTCCTTCTTTGTTCAAGAGAATTAGTACCTATCTCACAGGCTTCTGTGTGAAGGGCTTGCTTAATTCAGATTAATTACTAATGAGTCATTACTTATTAATTTTAGTTAATTACTAACAAGTCATACTCCATATTCAATTACTGAACTGATTTCACAAAATTGATATTAGAAAAATGGTGAGTTTTTTATATCAGAAAGTAGCATTTCAAAATGTATGTTTGTAAATTAGTATGCTCATGTGCACATTTCCAGATCCTATCCCATTTGGTTGATATTTGACCTTTTAAATGAAACTATGTAATACAGGCATATAATACTGTATATATAATATATGTAATACATATACAATATTTTTGATGTACTTCTTGTTTTATTTTTGCATGTGTGTGTGTGTGTGTGTGTGTGTGTGTGTGTATGTTTGCATGTGTATGTGTGTGCCCCTGCAGAGGCTCAAAGGTAACATCAGGAATCATCCTGGATTGCTCTGCTTTCTAATTGCTGTGCTCTACGGTTTCCCCAGTTCTACCTTCTAGGGTCGAAAGTGCTTTCACATGGAAAGTCTGGTGCTTTCCCATGGGATCTAGAGATTCTAGCTCAGGATCGTCTGCTTGTAAGGCACAGGCTTTAACCCCGAACCATCTCTTCAACCTCTAAGTCTTTACGTTTATTACTTTTCATTGCTTATAGAGATCAACATAAAGCAAGGTCCTTCATGAATTTGTTCCAGAAATTAAAATGTTATTAATGATAAAAATTGGTCAGGAAAATTTTAACGTCTCTTTCCAATTAGCTCACCTAATGAATTTATTTATAATACTATTATTGTTGCTGAAATTAATGCTATGTGGATTTCTTAAAAGTCAGTCCATTCTTAGATTTCATTTATTTTAAATCTCCTGAGTGACTTTCTCAAATCATTTATCACAACAATACCTTCATTTTCACTTAATTCCTTGCTCTTAATGAGATTCTACTCCAGTTATATATTCAAATCTACAGAATCTTTCTTACTTCAGGGAGTATCCTAAAAGTAATTTAAACTTGCCCTTAATCCTGGGCCCAAAGAATCATTAATAGCTTCTGTAGTTGAAGCATGATTTTCTCTTTCCAGTCCTGACTGATGTATGAAGATCCATAATTGAGCCTCCGAACATTTGAAGTTTGAGAGGGAGATTTCTAAGAAAACTGATATCTATCTTCTGAGTGGATAGCACCAAGAAGTTGAGGAATTCTAATCTCACAGTGACAGAGGATCCTAAGGAATCACCAGGAGACTTGGATACGTCTGTGTGCTTCACAGTTGGAAATACAGTGGTTAAAGCCAGTGACCCCTTGCAAATATTCTTTAAGAAGAGAATTGCTCTTCAGCGTAGGAGATCTAAGTTATTGGAGCCATGCTTTGGTGTATTCTACTGTGGGTATTTCAGGAGAAATGTAAAAAGAAGAGCAATGTCCAGCCCAAAACTGTTGTATCAGAGAATCCAATGGGATTTTACTTAAAGCTCACAAACATTTTCACTGAAAAAGGAAGTTTCACAAACCTGCCAATCACAAGGATGCAAAACCACCTTTGGCTTAGTGTCCAATAACTTTGCTCGACATGAAAATTGAGGTTATCATACTGAGAACAGAAGGGCAAAGCAAGGAGTCTAGTTCTAAATAGAATTTAGAGAATTTAATGCTATCTGGGACAAAATCATTATGCTTACTTAATTGAGACTTTTAGGTAATTTTAAGTGAATCTTAGTTTGGTCTAGCCTTTCTAGTGTCAGGAAAGTGTAATTCTTCAGCAGTAAAATACAAAAATAATGATTATTACTAACTATGGCCTATGAGACCTGCAGATTCAATTAAATTAATTGCATATTTCTATAGCAGAAAAGGAAACTAAAGAGATAAACAACTAAAGCGGAACAAAGTTGGCTAAAATTCTAGCTATTTATAAGGTTGTGTTGAACATTTTTCTACAAAATTTATATCCACGTAAAGTCATGTCTTTCTGTGGTAACCTCTTGGGATAGATTTCCTACAGAAAGCTCAGTTTTTAGTAAGCTACTCTCACTCAATTGAGCTTTTAAAAATGACTGTCCTCTTTGGGTCAATATGTCTATATTGCCTCACAGATGTTTTTCCTACAGCCTTTTCGAAACAATAATGACCAGATAGTGAAGATATAGAAAGAGCAGCATAACTCAATAACATGGAAGAACGTAGAACTCAGAGGAAACTGTTCAGTGAACAAATTTACAATGGATTCCTGACAACATAGTAGTAACATAGGAGCTTCTGAATTTTTCTCCCAACAGAAAAATGACTAATGGATTCAGATGAAGAGTAAACAGGAAATGGATAAGGATGCAGTGATGAACCACAAGTAATAGAAAAATCTGTACCAAAATATAAAATAAGATAAAAATGTGATTGAAATAAAAGAAGGAATAGGGTTCCTGCCTGAGCTTAGATATCTTGGTAAAGAGATTTCAAGGAAAAGGAGAATGGAAGATTGTCAGGGATACAGCTCAGTGTTTCACAATGGTGGTTGTACAGTTGGATGAACTGAGTTCAGTCCCTGTAACCCATGTAAAATTTGGATTCCATGGCAACCTCTATAGTTGAGCAGTCCTGGAGTAGATGGGAAACTGAAACAGGTAAGCCCACCAGAAACTCCTGAGCCAGCTAGCCTGAAGAACACGATACAGTGGTAGAAACAATAAGAAAAACCCTCTTCAGCAAGGTGGAATGAAAGAACCAAGTCCTGGAAGTTGTCTTTTGCCCTCAATACATGTGCTGTGGTATGTGCATTCACAAAAGTGAATATGTATATACACACATACAAACACACTCACAAAATTAATAAATAAAATATTTTTAAAAGGACAGAGACATGCATTATCAAAACTTGATCAAAAAGTTAGAAAACAAGGAAGAAAACTGTTCCGTAGATGGAAATGCATACCCAGTTTCAAACAGAACAGATGAGATAAAAATCTGTTCATAAACAAGCACAGATAGAAAGGAACGGTTTGGTATCTAAAAAGAGAAAGATGCATGGTTTGGTATCTGAAAAGAGAAAGATATAATCTTAGTGACTAGAAGACAAATCTTTGAGACAAAGTAGCTATTATTTAGAGTCACTAGAAGCAAAAGTATATGCTAAACAGTATTGCAGCCACACATTCAATTTTGTTTATGGTTTGTGTATGCACATGTGTGTAAGAACATCATGGAGTTGGTTCTTTTCTTTAATCCTTTCATAGGTTTAAGGAATTGGACGTGGTTTACCAGATTGGATGCGAAATTACTTCACCCTCTGAGCCATCTAAGTGGCTCTACATTGTATTTTGAAGCTGAAAAATTTTGGTTCTAAAATTTTATAGCACATGATTTTATAAAGCAAGGAGAAAATAACAATAAAGACAAGCTCTCATGTGCAGTTGTAAAAAATTTTACCTCTTTACCTTTAAATCCAACATCTGAGAAGGTAAGTGGAGAATTACAGGAGAATTAAGCCAGACAAAATTCCAGAAAAGAGTCTCTGGCAAAGAAATATAGCCAGAGAAATTTCAGAATGTCCAATATAATGAGAAAACCACTAAGTCATGCCAGAGTAGGAGGACAAAGAACACATCATTAGAATGAGAGGAACGTCCTCATAGAACAAAATGGAGACATGACTAGATTAAAAAAATATTTCCATGAACCAAGAGAAACATAAGCAATAAATGTATCGGAAAAAGCTGAAAACAAAGAATTGAATTTTGGAATCTGAAGCAATTATATCATGATTATGTCACAGAAATAAAATAACAAAGAAAGTGGATGAGTATAAACCACCTGTTATTGGTGATACAGACATTATTTTCAAGTGGCAAAAATTTTCATTACATTTCACTTACAGTTACACTTTATAGGAGAAATTTATTTAAATTTTGTTTTATCACATTCATTTCTATTCATCTTATTTTTTTATTTTACAGTTTGTGTGTGTTTGTGTGTGTGTGTGTATGTGTGTGTGTGTGTGTGTGTGTGTGTGTGTGTGTATCAGAAAGTAGTGTGTTTGTAAGGCAAAATGGTGACTTTGGGAATCATCCTGGATTGCTCTACCTTCTTTTTGCTTTGTTCTGGGCATTCCCAGATCTGTCTTCTATGGACAAGAAGTACATGGCACCTCTACTTCTACCTGGTGTTTTTAGATGGATTCTGGATCAGAACTCAAGTCTTTCTGCTTGTAAGGCTGAGGCCTCACTTCTGAATCATGTTTTCAGCTCATTTCTAGTCTTCCTACAAAGTAGTCTGAGCTGAAAGGACAACATATTGTATTCATTCTAAAGAAAATTTTATGTACAGTTTGAAGATGATTCTTGGTAGGGTTGGGTATGGGCTTCAATCACTGGTATATACTGCTCTGGCCAATTACACGTCTCTAGAATTAGACTGTAGTTGACATACCCTGCCATATATGAAATACAGCTACCTGTACTATTGTTATCCAAGGCATTTCCACTAAAGGATAAGCGCTCTTTAATGGCTATAAAATGTACCTGCCAGACATACTTATGGCCATGCCTAGAGCTACCCAAACTTCTTAGAGCTGGGAGTACTGTTGATTGTGTTCACTCGGAAAGGTCTGTACTGACAAATGTCACCTTGGCAGATGATATACTGGTGTCAGCATAGAGATCCCTGGAGATGGAGCTCCAACAAAGAAATAGAAGACACGCAATAGGACACTGGCAGATTGTGGTTGGTAAGATCTAAGTGTTCTCTGCTTTGTAGATACAAAGCCTGTCAAGTAACGGGCTCCCAAGACACACTTATTGGATGAACAGAGCAAACAGTAATTTTAAATGAATGAGTAAAATGATAATTTCATAATTTTTCTAGATACTGCTGTCATGAATATGCTCTCATAACAATTAGCATTTCAATATATATGTTAAAATTCTTCTTTTATAGCATCTTAAAATATAGTAAGAGTTTGGATCTTTACTTTTTATATCTTCAAATATAAATAAGAGTTTGCGAGTGCAAGATTTACACAAGGTACAGATTAAACACTTGATTTTTTGTACTCAACATTGAACTTCAGGTCTTACACATACTTGGCTAGCGCTCTACCACTGAGCTATATATGTCCAGTTTCTCTTTTCAATCAGCATAAAGAGCAACGATCTTCACACATATTTAGCTTTGTTTGTCCCTTTCTTTGTCTCCATGATCCACATCCTGCTTATTCCCTTCTGTCCCAAGTATAGTTCTTGGTACTTTCATGCTAAATGTGTTCTATTGTCCTTAGCACACTTCCTTAAGACACACGTTCTCCCTTTCATGACTTCTACCTCCATCCTTTTTTATTTTGAGCATTTGTTTCACTCTGTAACTTGAGCTGGCCTTAAACTTTATGATTCTTCTGCTTCAGCCTCCCAAGCAGCTGAGATTAGAGGCCCAGCTGGTGTCAATTTTTCATAAACTAAGAGAATAGTAACACACTTTAAAATTATACAATAGGTTAATATTAGAGCACATAGTAAAGACAGAGATGTAATGATGATGCCAGTAGGAAAGGAGGAGCAAGACAGAACAGAGAGGCAGAATAAAATCAAAAGTATCTCCTTTTTTAAAGGAATTTATGGTAAATGAACCTAAACTAATAGTGTGAAAAGCCAAGACTTCGGCTATTTTCAATGACCTAACCACCAAACACTGGTATAAAGTGACTTCTCATTATATCACCAAGTTATGAAACATATGTCTCAAGTTGAAGAATGAAACATTTATATACAGTACTTTAAAGCTAGTCAATAAACATTCAAATGGAAAACTATACATAAGTGTTGGAAATAAATTAGCTACTCAACAAGAAATGTCACATAACTTTTGCACAAAACAAGTCAAAGCTTGGGCAGCAGAAGTCATTCACCTGATTAAATAAACACATTTCATTTTGCTTCTTTGTTGGTGGGGGATGAAAGCCAGGCCTTATGAATACTGACAAGGGATCTACTACTGAGCTACATTTCAGCCTTCATTTGTTTGCATTAAAGTTGAGATTCCACTGTTGGGAAATAGGAAGGGTATTCTGGTTATTGATCTTCTGTCTTTCTCATCAATGAAGGGGCTGTTGAATGGAATAATGTTCATTCCATCTGCTGAAGACTAGAAAATTCACACTCTTTAGAACATTGATATATGGGTCAGAATAACTCTGCATTTTTAGATGCTTATGATATCAAGAAAAAATAAAGCAGCAAAAGAAGTACCAAAAGATTGCTAGCCTATAGTCCTGATAATTCAATGCAGTACTTTCTGAGGTTCACTTTCTGAGTGAACCCTCCTTCCACTTACTTTTTTTGATTAGGCAGTTTGCATGAGTGTTTATACATACATACATACATACATACAATATATACATATATATATATATATATATATATATATATATATATACACACACATAATGCTCACCATTGCAGGTGAGTATGGAATTTAGACTTAATTTTTTGAGATAGGATTTCTCACTGAACCTGAAGCTCACCATTTTTTTGCTAGACTGGCTAGCCATGAAGAACCCAGGATTTTTTTTTTAATTAGAAGACTTCTATTCAGAAAATGTTTCAGTCTCGAAAAATTTACCAGATAGTGAAGTCTTCTGTCTCTTCAGTCAATTAAACCCTATGTGTCATTTTATTTAGAAAGCACTCCCACATGCCGAGTGCATCAAACAAGAAACACATCACCGAGCAAAATTTACAAACAATATATCATTTTTACAGCATGACTAATCTTAAGAATAAGAAACTTCAGGATTCATAATAACAAATTCTGTTTCCATTAAGCTATTTTCCATAAGAAATTCAGATCAAATTATGTTAAATACCAATTAGTTATAAACCCTTCAGAGGAATTATTTGATTTCATTTCCAGTAAAGCCAAGTCCTCATAAAGCCCTTAATTAGTGTTGCTCTTGTCTCCGTGGGGGAACTCAGAATTGAAGCCCTTGAACTTCATTTAACCTTGAAAAGGGTCTCTGAAAGTCCAACATGAAATCCTCTGGCAGGGTAATGGTGGGAACAGAATAGAGAAAATACTGAGGAAAATAAGATGATGGTTTTGATGCACTTTTTTGTGGACTAAAGTCAAAATAACACTTTCCAAATGTAATATTTCTTAAATGTATACAGTAGATATTCTGATATTTACTTCCCTTTTAACTTTATTGTGTGTGTATGTGTATGTGTGTACATATACATACATGTGTGACAACAGCCATGCAAGTGTACGTAATGCTTCCGGAGGCCAGAAGACAAATCTGTGGGTTCGGTTCTTTCCTTCCACCTTTACTTGGATTCTGGGGTCAATTCAGCTTGACAGGTCTGATTGCACTTTACCCACTGACCCATCTTTCCTAACTCTAAATTCCCTTACACAGTTTTGTATTTATTTGATTAAGTGCTCAAGAAGAGAGCAGTGGGGGCTGGAGAGGTGGCTCAGGGGTTAAGCCTCCGCCTTGCAGGTGGAAGGTCCTGAGTTCGGATCCCAGATCCCACGTATAGACGCCAGGCGGAAGCGGGGGCGGCCTGCGCTTCTGGTCCTGGTAGGGCGGAGCCTGTGAATCCCGGGGCAGAAGGAGGTGGAGGCGGCCATGGTGGTTCAACGAATTCGTCTGTGGTTCTACAGACATACACACACACACACAGACACACACGCGCGCGCACATACATACGCACATGCGCACAATTGAATAAATAATAATAAAAAAATTATAAAAAAAAAAGAAGAGAGCAGTGGATTTCTATTAAAAGCCGTATTTATGAAGAAGTTTCACAAAGTAGGAAAGAGACTGGTTGGAAAGGAGAAACCGTGTAGGGGGGTCGGATCTGGTGGTAATGGGTAAGAATGATGTGATTTCATTATATTCATATGTGAAAGTGTCACAGAATGAAAATAAAAATAAATTATTTTCAAAAATAAAGTAGCTTGATGGAAATGTCCTGAACTTATCCAAAATTGTCGAACTTATCCAAAATTTATTGGTTTATCACAATAAAATCAATTACAGTGGCCTGAAGTTCAGCTGTAAGCAGGGTTGGGTTCATTCCTGAATTTTCAGTGGGGGATTAATTTCTGTATTCATACTCTACCTTTGGTTGTGATGCCTTTCTCCATCCTCAAATTATCATTACAAGATCTGCTTATATTACATCTTTCTCCTTTACTTCTGACTCCTCCTCACTCCTTTGATGGACCATTCCTGACTTTGTGGTCCTTCTATATAATCAAGTATAAGCTATCCATGTTGAGACCCTCTACACAATCACTTTTGGAAGATTTTTCTGTAGTAACCTTCACAAGATTGGGGGAAGACCACAGTCATATGGTACCATGAGTTAGCCATATTCTTCCCACCTCTGTAACGTGCTGCACATTACACATCCAAGTGATTTGTATCATCCCATTGCAAGACTCTATTCATTGCAAAACCAAGTCAAAATAAAACAGTATTTTCTAAAGATAATTGATTTACATGTCTTAGATGCCCTCATAAGTCCTCTAGATTGACTGTGGAGGACTCGGTACAAAATTCCTCTCTGTGAGGGGACTTGTAAAATGAGAGGAACATAAATAACAGTGGTGATCCAGCCTGGAATTTCAAAGAGAGAAAAGTTGAAAGAAGGAAATCACTGGTTCTGAGCAATTTTGCATTTAGTGGTTCTGAAGGATATTGTGATGTCTCTGGAATGTGAGCTACACCAGTACTTGATTCAATATGCCAGATCCAAGATGGAGAAAGAAATGTGGTCATGTGAAATATGCAGCTGCATAAACTCTCTGAACTCCATTAGATTTCAATGACTAAGAACCCTGCTTTGAGATTTACAGTTCTGCCCTCTAGGATCTTATTCCATCCATATAGACTTTCCCCAACTCACAGAGGAAAGTGTAGAGCTTGGCAAAGTGTACCTTAGGATTCAGGAGACAATAACTATTTTGACTGACCCTTGCTTGATAATACTGAAATAAGGGAAGATATCAAGAATAATGTGCTACCCTGAGAGATTAACTTAGAGGGTTAATGCCAGACAGGACAAGGGGAGCACCTTTATTCAACAATTTATCTGACAGGTCATCCATGCCCCAGCAAGTGTTAGGTAACAACCAGAACAGACAACCCAGATGAAACTCAGTGGGTCACACAGGCAAAGGACATAAAGTAGAAGGGAGACTGGCTGGAGATGAGGGGGGTGGAAATGAGAATTAATGGATGCAAACATAGATTCAGTACATTTGTGCATGAAAGTGTCAATGAATAAAATGATAAAGTAGCTGGATATTAGCTCCAAACACAACAGAGAACATCTATTGCTTTTCTTTCTGTGTTGCAGATATCTCACAGTGATACCTTTTCCATTTACCAACACGTTTCATACCCAAAAAACTGTTCAAAATCCCTGGCCATAAGGAAAATGCAACTATGCTGAGATCCTATCTTATCCCAGAGAGAATACTAAAATCAAGAACACAGGTATAAGAATATGGGGAAAGGGAACTTTTACCCATTGATGGTGGACATGTAGACAAGTGCAGCTATTAAGAAAATGCTGCAAAAATGCTAAAATTAATGTAACATGTTACCCAGTTACACCACTTCTGGGTATACTAAAGGTTTCAGTGTCTTACACTGATGTGCACGTTCATGTTAATTTCCGCTCAATTCACAATAGTAAGAATCTGGAATCAGTCTAGATGTAGGACATATACACAATGAATACTATTCTAAATGCTTTCAGCTCAAATTGTTGTTAGCCAAAGGACACCTTCAAAGGATTGCAGCATAAAAAAGATTCCAGCACTAGTAGAGGTTTATCAAAGCTGAAGCATCAAAATATCATCAAGACTAGCATGATATAAAATTGTATAATTAGAGCTGCTAATATCATTCTTAAATATAGCAAAATATGCTTTGAACAATGGAAAAGCTGGGTGTTCTAGCAGTTAATTGCAGGTGCCAGCTTAAAAATTGAAAAGTGAATCTCTGAACACATCTGCAAAGACTTGTTTAGTTAGGCATGTCCTAAGCAAGTGAGTAGGAGATCAAAAAAAAAAACAAAAAAAAAAAACAGCCCACAGAGAATGGGATCATTCCCCAGACAGGTGGATAAGAAGTAAATAATTGGTTCAGTGTTCTGGCATACAGAATAGAGAAAGCATGCTTCTGTCTCAGCAATTCCTGTGGACATGGTGTGGTGGCCAGTCCCCTGGGCACCTGATGATGTTAGGAACTCACCTGTCATGCTAATGAATATAAGCGAGAATTATAAGCTGAAATCAACCTTAGTTTCTCTTGATTAATTTGATCCTGTATTCATTCAGCAATGGGAAGATGAAATTAGCATAGCCAGTTTAGTTTTGGAGTTAGATAATCTGATTTGTGTAATGATAGGTGCAATGTACAATTTCCAAAACTTTTGTGCACCAATGTAAAGACAGAGTGTGTTTGGCATGAACTATAAACGTTTATGTCAGTACAAAGGATTATTAATTTTAAGATTTTTTCTGACCCTAGATTTATGTCTTATACAACCTCATTTAGAACTCAAATATAGATTATCTTATTATTAACAAATATGCAGTAAGACAGTAATTTACTTTGTTCTTTGCTCTGAATTAAAAAAAAGAGTGAAAACTGTACTTGAAAAATGACTCATTTATTATAGAGAAGTGTTCTCATTGGAACAAAGTTGTGATGTCCCTGGAATGTGAGCTATCATAACCCCTAAGACAAGAAGCCACTACCAAATTCGGAGGAGGAAATTTGCTCATAAAGCATAAAATTTGAAAAAATCAAATTGCTGTACTTAAACACTTAAATACTTATATTTAACTTTATAGGGCAATATTGTCTGTCCATGTCAGTTTTGGGGTATTAGAATGAAGTCTAAAAAATGGATGAGACAGAATATGAAGCATAGACTGATCTTATTGCCTCTGAATCTGAGTCATGTGATTAGTCTCAAGAGGTGACATACACAGGACTTCAATAGAGAAATCCACTACATTATATTCAAAGACGTTGTTTAGATGACCTCTAAGAGACTGTAGAGCTGAAGGAAAAATGCGTCACTCAAGACAAAAGTGATAATGGAATCCAACTTCCAAAGGAAGAATGTGAGCAATATTTGTTTTCAAAATCAATTATCCTTTAAAAATGTATCAATGATATTTATTTTACAAAAATGTAAGGTTTATGCAAGTTGATTTTTGTAGTTCTATTTGCTTGTCTTCCCTGAAGGATTGAGGCAGATTTACTGGACCCAGAACTCAGCCAGCAGTCATAGTTTTTCATTTGGTGCCTGGCTATTGTCATTTTTCCTTCAGTACTGAGAGAGAAAGATCACACTGATCTTTCCTGGCCCACTGGTTTCTGCAGAGTAATGTGTTGTCAGGTGCGCTGGGATCCTCTCACATGTCACTTTTTTTCTTTTGCTGCTGCAGCATCTTCTCTTCACCTTTCAATGTTTAATTCTTGATGAGGGTATCTAGGGGTCATCAATCTTCTTGTGCCTGGATATTTGAATGTGTGTCAAGGTTGGGGAAGATTCCTGTGATTATCTCTTTGGAAGGTTTTTCCATTCAGCATCATTCTTCTGTCTTTCTGCTGCCAACAACAGGAACACTTGTCTTTTGTGCTACTCTAGAGTTCTAACTGGCAATCATCATTCTTAGTTTGCCTTTTCATCTTGTGTTTTCATTCAGTTTCCCAGAGTGCCGGTGTTTAGATCTATTTTGATTATCTGGCTCACATTTGGTCCCTTCCATCACATCTTAAATTCTACTTAGCATATTCTTCAGCTTCTTGATTCTGCTTCCATTTTTAAAGGGTCTCTATCAGAATACAATCATTTTCTGGTGCTTTCTTGAAGTTTAATTAGTTTATTTAATATGGATTCGCATTTTCCCTCTGAGAGTTTCCCATGGTAGTTTCATCTGGTGATGTTCTGGGACCTCACATTGAACATGTGATTAGTGAGTCATGCTGTCCTGCAAAGTCTTAATCCTTGCTAGAATGCACAACAGCCTTGGTGTGCAAGCTTCAGGTTTATATAATTCAGTCTTCGTTACCTTATAATGACAATTTTCTGACTTCCTTATTTTTTTTTTCTTTTTTTTCCTCATGGGTGTTTGTGTGCATGTGTCTCTGTGTGTTTCAGAAGGTACCATATGTGCTTGTGGAGGTCCAAGGGTAAATTCAGAAATCACACTGGATTGCTTCTAACTCATATTTGCTTTGTTCTGGAGTTTTGCAGGCTCTACCTTCCAGGACCTGAAATAAAGGCCACTGTCATTTCCACCTGGCATTTTTACGTGGGGTTCAGGATTCAAACTAAGGACTTTGTATTTGCAATACAGAATTTCTCCAGCCCATAATTGTTTTTCTGATCCTGCAACCCATTCATCATTTTAGCACCAGAAGGCACCTAGGTTCAGATGCACTATTGAGCGTGCTGTTATTGATGTGGAACCTAGGCCCAGATGTGCTATTAAGTGTGTTATTATTGATGGGTTGTTACCATGTATACTCCAGAGGGAAATCCAACCTCAGATTTCTCCCAAATCTTCAGTGGGTGGAACCCAGGGTAGAACCAGTTCTCTTGTTTCCAGCTGCCATTGTTCAGGTTCATTAATGAGAGATTCTGCTTGGTTCTTGGTAGAATTGCAAAGGAGGGAACAAAAGATGTTCCTTCTGCTGGTACAAGTCTGGGGACTCTGCACTGTTCCATGGCATAGTCTTTTTTCCACTGATACTAATCCTACACTTGGTCACATGAGACTTATAACCATAGACATTCACAGGATGTGCAGAGCTATATACCTAGGTCTACCTTGTGGCTGGTAATGGTGAAAACTCAAACACAAGGCTGTCCCGTCTCCTCTTGATACTCCGTAGGTGTGAAGCTTTGACTTGAAAATATAGTTCATTGCTTTTTGTGTTGTACTGCAGCTCATGGAGTCCCAGAATGGGAATGAACCTGTGGTCCAGAACAAATGCCAGGGCTGAAATGTTGCTTGCTTACATACCACAGATTACTCCAGGAGTGTTAATGCTAGCTGTCTCATTGCTAAGTGCTATATTCAGGTCCAGCAGTTCAGACTTATGTGGGTGCTAGGATTCATTAAGCTAATTCCCGCACTGAGTTTAAGTCAAGGTCCAAACATAATAATTTCTCCCTCTGAAATAAGGATAATGCTGGTAATTCTCTTTCTTGCCTTCTTCAGTGAATTGTCTGTTTTGATTTTCTTCCCAGTATGGTCTTTTATCTATCTTGCTTTATTTTATGAAGATAGTTTGCTATGTGAATAACTATTCAAAAAAGTGTGTCTTTAAGGAGACACTATTATAATTTGGTTGTGAGATCCTGACATGCTCATCTGTTTGAATCTTTAATTGGAGCTGATGTTGAGAAGGTAGTAAGAAGCTCCTTTCAGAGGTGGAGCTTTGACGCAGGGAGACATGTCACAGGTGCTGGACTTTGACATTTCATGGCTTGACCCATTTTCCTCTCACTTTGCTCTTGCTCTCTGCCTTCATGATGGCTGCACTGACCCCCTGCTTCTGCCTCCAGCCATTCCTTCTGATATATGCTTCCCACTGTAATGGGCTATATCTCCACTGGAACTGTAAGGCAAATATGTCTCTTTTTCTTCCCCTGGCACAGAAGAGTAACTGATGCACCAAGTTTAGAGGATTTTACCTGGCCACTCAGAATTATTTTTTAATTTTATTTTTTTATTTTACCAACATATTGAATACTTATCCTTGCTTCCCTCTATCACATCTCCCACCCAGTATTCTTCCTTCCCGTCATGAATCTATCCTGCTTCTTCATGTACTCCTGTTTGCCTACTTCTATGGACACCAGGGTTCCCTCTGGGATTCAGACCTCTTGTGGCATACCAAGTTGCCTCTCTTTCAGGCCATCCTACTGATAG
Source organism: Typhlomys cinereus (assembly GCA_023101885.1). Classification (NCBI taxonomy): domain Eukaryota; kingdom Metazoa; phylum Chordata; class Mammalia; order Rodentia; family Platacanthomyidae; genus Typhlomys; species Typhlomys cinereus. The sequence goes on along the minus strand of JALPQD010000017.1, from coordinate 3,440,102 downwards.
GGGCATTTCCCTTCACTCATCCAGCTTTAGTCCCCAAGATTTCCACTGTATGTTCTTATCTCACTTGAGTTCATGCTGGTATGCCAGTCATTATGCAGGTCTGGTAAGGACAAATCTCACTGCAGTGAGTTCCCAGATGCAACAGTCCTGTCTTGATTGGAATGTCTTGTCCAATGGTGACCTTTCCCATCTTCAGGTTCTTAACAATCTGACCACTCCCTCTTCACTGAAGTTCCCTAAGCCTTAGGATGGAGAGCAAACACGTTGGTCTGATTCTGGGTGAGCCTTGCTGGGACACCAGTACTCTGCATTATGGCAGGCCATTGTTGCCAGCTTTACTGCTCTTCTACTGCCCTAGGCTGCATCTGCCAGGGTGCTGAGATCTTCCACCTCTGTTGGAGAAGAAAACTTCCAGGCTGAGTGTTTAGTGTTCTTCAAATCTAAGGGTATAATAGTAGCTATTTACAGAGCAGAATGATGTACTGCCTTCTACTTATAGGTTCACTGGCTGCTTTTCCCTATTGATCTATTTCCTTCCTTTTTTTAGGTTCTTGTTCTAGCTAACAGTAACAGGAATGTGTTCCATTCTCAGGAGCAGGTCTTGAGTTTAATCATAAAGCTGTTGGTTGTCTCTTTGACAATCATGCCACTACTACACTGGTGGTTACCTGTTGCCATGGTGATTTTTATTGTAACTTGCAGATCTCATGAGTTGATGAGGTATGTGATTACTTTTCTCCCCTAATAGATTCTACAATATTTCTTGGTACTGTGTAAGTTATCCAGCAAAGAAGAAGTTCTCAGACAAGTTCCAGTTAATGTATTTTGCCTATGTTCTGTGATCATATTTGTTGCATATTCAGTAATAGGATCTCACTGACAGTTTTTTGGAAAGCAACCAAGAGCAATGGCAAAAGACTACAATGTTGGTAGGGCTTTGAGACCTCTCTGACCAACTCTTTAACAGGAAATGTCACATTCTTATTACTTTGTATAGTTTTAATTATCACAGGGTTCTAAGTGGATCAGTTCATTTTTTTTTGTTTGTTAGTACTTGGATGGGAGAGAAATATTTTAATAACTTATTTTGAGTTGAAAAAGTATACCATTTTCAGAAGTGTTCACTCTGAGAAAGTGGGTTATGATATGATCGCCAGCATCAAGAAGTTTTCTAAGCAAAATTGAGTATGAATTAAAAAGAGAATGTATTTGTATAACACGATATCCTTTGCTATTATTTTTACATTTAACATCATTTTGTGCTATTGCATTTTTCCAAAAAACTAAAGTTCTCTGACATAGAAAAGCTATATGATATATATTAATTAGGCCTAGTTATATCTCAACAGTCATTAAAAATAAAATCAAAATAGTATAGTAATAGTAAAATTTAGTTCATATTTACACACATTTCAAAAGATAAAATATCTAATCATTCTACTGACCATGGGTAACATTTAAGCCATTATCACTCTGCATTGCTTTAACATTAATTTATGATCACCATAACTGGAACTATAATATATCAGATGTAATGTATCATAATCTTTTGGTCACTGAAAGATTTATGAAGAACCAAATGAACAAGTAGAGAAGCATGTATTCAAAAACTGCAAATTTATCCTAAGGGGGATTCTCTATTGATCTTTTCCACTAGCTTTTTATTTAGATAGCTTTTGTATTCCTAATTCAGTGTCATAAGGAACAGGAATTTCCCATATTAGAGAACTATTGAAGTATTATAATGGTATTGTGAAACAAGAGCTTCTATCATAATCAGGAGAACATATTTCTGGTCTTGCTAACTCATAGGACCCAAAGGGAAAAAGAGCAGAGCAGTAAAGTCAAAAGAAAATAAGAACGGCTGTTTATCCTTTCTGGATGATGATGATGCACAGAAAACACCAGACAGATAGGGCTGAGGAACTCTACAGATACCCAAAGAGAGGTCAGGAGGTCTGTAGGATAGATCTAATTTTGTCACTCTTCTCCTGCATTTATTCTCTAGTAAGACTCACCCTTAAATTTTTCAATATGGGTTATATTAAAGGCTATATTAGAGTGCTAGTATGCCAAAGTAGGCCAAATACTGAGCCAACTTTCTTCACTTACTACCTGTGTAGGAAATGACTCACCCACCATGCCTGGGTCTTCCCACATCAATTAGATAAACTCCCACAGACTTGCTAAAGGCTTGCCTTAACTAAATAATTTTGCATGGATGTGCTAAAAGATTCATCCTTTAATTGTTTTGTTGGCATCTGTAACTGCATGCTACAAGATCTCATAGACAAATAACAAAAACAAAATTCTAGAATTGGGAGGAAAATGCTCACCGAGTATTGATCATCTGTAGCTAGGGAACTAACAGCTCACACTGCCATAACAATCTTTTACATGAGATTGATCTAGATTTAGCTATAGCAAAATTATGCCTACCTAGCTAGAATTCTCACCAAAGTAACCAACAGTGGTTGCAAGAGCATTCATTACTGTTTCAACTGTTATTCCATCATCCTCACAAGTGTCATTCACAAAATGTTCTAAATCTAAATCCAATATGTATGCCCTAGTTTTATCAAAGCAGGTAATTTGTTGCATAAAAGTTTCTGAAAAACAAATGTGCAAGGAACAACAAGTAAAAAGCCCAAGAGGGCACATGTAGTCAAAAATAATTATGATCCAGTAACAATGCAAGTATAATCAACACTGCCTCATAAGGTGCTGTCATCCAGCGCTCTGGCTCATCTGGACAGCATTGTTGTGTTCTCTGCAAACAGAATTTCCATAATACAATAAATGTATACAGTCATGTTCACAAAAGTGCAGTGTACTCCCTCTGGTATTCCAACAAGCTAAAATCTATTCCTCTTACCCCACTAATTCTAGATGACGGATGATCAATTTCATCTCAAAGCAAATTTCATACTATAGACAGAAATAAATTCAGACCTGCTTCATTCTCCCTTATCTAGAGTTACTTAAAAGTGAGAATGCTGCACCTTGAGCTAAGTCAAGCACTAGGTCAGAAGATTGTGCATATGGCCAGACCGGATTACACAGTGAGAATGAATAGCTGGACTAGAGATGCAGTTCACATGGAAGAGACTAGTCTAGCGTGAACAATTCCTAACACCACAAAAACTGAGGGCAGTGGCATCCACCTATAATTCAGAACTCTGACACAGAGGTAGAATCAGAGGGAGTTCAAAGGCAGTCTTGCCTGCATGAAAAGTTTTGGTACAGTCAGTAACAGATAAGACCCTGTCACCAAGCACAAAGACAAAAAGTAATAAGTTGATAAAAAAGGAATAAGTAAATTGACTTATATGTTCATTTATTTGTTCATTTCTTCATTTAGGACATTGATAAACATCTTTTTTGCCTCAGAACTAGTACCTTCCCACACACAAATCAGTGGTAAGGCTTCTTAGTCAAAGAAGTATTAAATAAATATAAGGACCATATAACATGTGGAGATCTAAAATAAGGGGCACTCCCACATTTCATTCAGCATCTGAGAAAGGAACTAAGACATGGAAGGTCTTCATCTTCCATATTATACTTTTTGAGTAACTATTGATAAACACAGAAGAAAGGAACTTGTAGGAAGCTTAGGCGAGAAAGCTCTAGTACAATAGTTCAATGTTTATCCTTGGCCAGAAATAGGAAATATTCTTGGTTCCACCCTGGAACAAGAACAGGAATAGCAGGAGAGAGTTCTGGTTTCTTGCAAGATCTTTTCTCCTGAGTGCTCAGATCTGTATCGAAACTATACATGACGAGGGTCTGACTGAGTCTAGATACCATCTCTCTTGTTAAACAGCTTTGGGATTTGATCCCTGAATTTGCATGATACAGATGTCTCAGTACATTACTTAAATGATTTTAGGGTCCAACTCTTTTTTTTTAAATTTTATTATTATTTATTTATTCAATTGTGCATGTATGTGTGTGCGCATGTGTGTATGTATGTGTGTGTGTGTAGAACCACGGACGAATTCCGGAACCACCATGGACACCTCCACCTCCTCCTTGTTTACTCTGCTCAGGGATTCACAGGCTCCGCCCTACCAGGCCCAGAAACGCAAGCCGCCCCCACTTCCACCTGGCGTCTATACATGGGGTCTAGGATCCGAACTCAGGACCTTCTGCCTGCAAGGCAGAGGCTTAACCCCTGAGCCACCTCTCCAGCCCCTAGGGTCCAACTCTTAAAGGGAGCATTTTTGGACAGTAATTAAAAGATCAGAGGCCATTGAGGATAAACCCCTCCCTCATTTTTGGACCCTAATTTTCATTTCATTTCCTTGCTAAAACAAGAATAAGAACCAGCTGCTTAGTCACTTATTAAACTTTCTGGTCAAATGAATGAGATACATTTGGCTTTGAGTGGAGACAAGATATTCTGATTAAAACATTACATACTATTGAGTTAGTCTGGGTCTGTCAATCACCTGGCCAGCAGTCCAACCCCACCCCTACCAGTAAAACTGATTCACCTAAAGTCATCCTAAGGAATTAGGAGGAATTCTTTTATCCCCTTAATGGGACAAGGTATTTCTTTTTTCCAGAAACTCCTCCTTGGCAGAGTAGGTCTAAACACAAAAAGTACATTTCTTCCTTTTTTAAAAAATGTGTTTGTCTAAAAGTATACATATGGTTTTCCTGCTACTCCTGACTTTGAATATTTATCTAAAGACTCCACTTTGTACAGCTGTTTGCTAATTTCCAGAACTGGATACACAACACTTTCTCCCTTCTGTTCCCCTCCACTTTGCAGCTGCTGTGATTTGCAGCCTGACTCTAATAAAACTGTCCTTGAACTTCTTTTGAAATGCATGTCTGAATTCTTTACTTAATGAGACTAAGAGCTCTGAAGGAGACCTTGAAATTCTCTAATACCAGGGTGGAAAGAAAGGAAGGCAGTGGTGTACTTAGTTTGATAAAACTCTGAAGATAGTATGGAAAAGTGAACTTCAATAGAAAGTCTTAGTCCAAGTTTGACATCCTAAACAGAGTCTTCTTTTCCAACATGTTGGATGCTCCATCTCTATCAGCAAGGTAAAATAAAATCTTTTAGGTAGATGGAATGATTTCATTATCTTTGAAGTGTGGTGTACCACTGCTTAGAGTTTCTGGGACTGGCAAAGTCAGGATAATGTGAAACAAGAGCAAGTCCATCAACTGTTCTACATTTCTGTTGCTTCTTTTTGCCTCCTTATTCTTTAGTCATCAAATATACGCCACCTGCATGCAAATCCTGGAATAAATCCTAGCTGAATCAGCAATCATGTGAGCAACATCAGTGCCAGCTTCTACATCATCTCAGAGGTTATTGATGGAGTGTAGAAAAGGTTCTTTATAGCTGGGAATTTCTCCTCCTGCCATCGCCACTGCCCAATGACTTCAGGCTTCTGTGTTGATTCTTCAAACCAGTTCATGCCCCTCTCATTTCCAGAAGATCTTCTCGTTGAGTTGTCCTCTTTATAACTCACCTGACCAATGATTTGTCCTATAGCTGATTAGTCTGTTTCTTAATTTCTAATTTCTGATGAAAGACTTTTGATAAATAAATTCATTTCCTAACACTACCATGCAATTGTAGTTTATTGTATAATTGCCTAATACTTCCCATTTCCAAACTTGGCTAAAGAGCTGAATATCTTGAATTGTCCATTATTAAGTAAGTTTTTAAGCATTGGCTTCACTAGAGGTAGTAATGTCAACCGTTTGAAAACAACTTCTACAGCATCATTTTTTAATTGTAGCTGCTTTCTACACGTATCCACTTCTCAGACTTAGACTTAAATAACACAATAATCCCAAGCCAGTGATGATAACTTGAGGATGACACGTCAACATTTAATGTTTTATGCTTTCTGGTGAATGAACTTAAGGATATTTAAGCATTTGAATTTGTTCTTTGATGTGTAAGTAGAAGGACTATGATAATGAACACATAAATTTTCATCCAACATTTTAAAATGGGAAAAATATGCCAAGGCTTGGCTTCATCATACAAAATATTCATGGGGACACCCAGAATCACACAGTACAGTCCATGACAAGATGTACTTCTTATATAATATACTGGCTCACTTTGTAACCAGATTGTGACTCTTTTCTGCCAGCCAAAAAACTGATATATTCTTGGAAATAAGTCTTCCAAATCTTAGGAAAGAGAGAAAAAGATAATTTACATTTCAGGAAATTATTTTGTCCACACAAGAGAAGTGTAAATTTTCCCTCAGGGGTCTAACTCTCCATGCCCTTTAGTTTTATGGGCAGGACTCAACTTTACCATCATTGTGTGATTTTTATCAGGGAAATGACTCTAGCTAGGTTGAGAAGAAGCATTGCTCTTATGTTCTTCTTCTTATGGAACAGCAGTCCTCATAGCTGGCTTTATATTCAATCACCTGCTGAGTTTTTAACACATCCTTCCAATGTCTGTGTATCATCCTTCAGGGGCTTTCACTTAATTGACTTCAGGAAGGGCCCAAGTCTTCCAGAGCTTTCTGAGTGATTTAATTTTATAAGCAATACTGGGAATCATAGCTACAGGCTCACTTTGTCACCGGTTTTCCTCCAAACTCAGCACAATCTCCTGGTTGCAATGTCGCATTTATCTCAGGTGTTTATACTTTCCACTTCTCATCTATTCGTTTGCAGGCTGAGGTGAGTAGGATACATGTTAAGCTTGAATGAGGCCCAGAAGAGCGTCAAGTACAGTGACACTGACTTTTCCATTCCTGACAAGGAGGCGCCTCCCTGGAGACCTCCTCAGTCTTCCAGCTTCTGATGCTGTAGAACAGATGGCTTCCCTCAACAAAACATTTTTTGCTATTTTTAACTCACTTGATGATTTGAGGCCAGATTCTTCTCTCAGACTACACAGAAGTCTTGGTGGGGCTTAAAGAAATCTTGCTCTTACAAGGTAAAACAGAAGCCATCCTCATTTGTGTGTTCTGCAGCATGGCTCCTGCTCCCTTCACTGTGTACTGCCTCCAAACCTCATTGTTTTATATCCTTCAATAAACGCAGGATTTCACTTTATAATGCCTCCAAAGGTCTCCTTCATCCTTGAAAAAAAATTAATTCTACTGACAAGAAAACTGTCTTTCTGTCCAATGCCACCTGCAATTCAAAAATATTTGATATTTGTTTTATGCTTTTATTCAAGTTTTGCTCTTTAGGAAATGCCATCGGTGATGTAATAGGTGGCATCCTATTAAATGGCACATGTTTCTTTCAAATACCCTTCAGTGCTGTCATGAAATGAAAATCAAATTTTAAATGCATCATTCTGGATTCTGTCAACTGCAGAAATGCAAGTGCTTAAATCCTTTGGGGGAAAGGTGGAAGAAGTGAATTACACTATTTTTCCTTTTTACAAACAAAATAGATCCAGTGTTATATGAATCAGAGTTATTAAAATTAAAATGAATGCATGTAAATTAACGTATTCTATGGCATATTTAAAATGAAATATACCACTTTAGTAACAACTTAAATTCAGGTTGATAAAATAAGTTTTTTGGGAAGTTTTACAGTTGAATCCAGTAGTTACTAAAATAAGGAGATAACATTGGGCTAAATCATGTTTCCTTATTATCATTTCGTCTTGCCACGTGGTAGTCTTTTAAAAGTACAGGGAATGAACTCCCTTAATTTATGCTTCTCAGCTGACTGGATGTAAGAGAAGCCCTCTGGGATTTCCTCCAAGATTGCTCATTGCCTCCTTGGCAGGACCTTTTCCAGATCCGACTTCACAAATCTGAAGCTTCATTATATTACCCTACTTAATTAATTTAACATCTGATTTTATTAGATTTTTCCCCAGCTGACAAAACCAAATGGTTCCTTTAATGGGATAACAAAATTAATTTAATTTTACATGTATTTTCCTTTTGTGTCAACAAGCAGGTATTCAAGTTTAGGAAAGGCATATTGCTGATCACCTTGGAAGCCCTTTATATCTTTTAATTCCCTCTCTTGGCAGAAGTAAATAAATACAAAGATGCAAAGGACATTTTACTAGCAGTGAGGACTCTTGTCCTATCGCTATTCTCTAAGGCCACTGGCTTCATTTCACTGAGCCTCCGTTTCTTCGCCTGTGAAGTGAGAGGTTTAGGCTCTTGGCCAATGGTGAACGCTGTACCCTTCAGCACACACAAGCGTCACCAGAGAGCAAAAAGTTCTTGTACAAGCTTGCTTCACCCCACCTGACTCCTTTCTCATCTATTTCATAATTAAGGCTAAGTTTATTTGGGAAAAAGGAGGATTCATCTCTAAAATCAAGTTTAAAACACTGTCAAATATAGACTAGCCAGTGCCTTGTCCAATTTCAAAAGTGAGAAGAATTTACTGTGGGAGCTGAGCTCCTATGTACCAACTCATCAGTCTCTGAAAATCAAAGTTTGAATGTCAGTCAAAGATACTGTCCACAATTTTAATATTAGAAGGGTGATGCATATGGTTAGTAACATGTCTTTTTTTCTTCTTTTTTTACTTATTTATTTCCGTTCATATAAACTTAGGTACCCTGATCCCCTCCCTCCTTCCACCACCTCCTGGACCCCCTTGTTCCCTCCCCCTTGTTCCCTCCCCCATTTTATTTTTATTTTTATTTATTTATTTTTCTGCTCATACAAACGTAATAGGAACCCCTGTCCCCTCCCTCCCTCCAATCCTCCCTGGATCTCCCTGTTCCCTCCCCGATTTGCCCCTTCCTTTCCCCCTTCTCTTCCTTCCCCCCTCCCTCCCTATCTCCCAGGGATGGGGGAAGGAAGCACTGGGAGATAGTAACATGTCTTGAGACCACCCTTTATTTTTTATATTCTAGCCCAGCACATCAGAAATACTTGGAAAGCTTTTTAGGGAAAAAAACAATTAATACCTGACACTATCCCCTGTGTCCTGAGCCAGAATCAGAGAGATGGAAGACCGTGTATTGATATGTATTTTGATAATAGGTTCTCAACTTATTCCATGCTCATCCTCAATTAATAAGTATCATTTATACTATTGTTTAATTTTAACTCTCCAATTTTTTATTTGATTTTCCAGCCTAAAATTAATACTGGTTCAGTCTATTTACTCTGAATATCTGAAATTCGAAATGCTCCAAAATTCAAAAAATTTTGAGCATTGAAAAGACAGATACAGGTGGAAAATTCCACACCTGCTCTCATGAGACAGATTGCAGTCAAAATGCAGGCATGCTAAAAATATTGGGTAAAATTATCTTCAGTCTATGTATACACTGTGCTCATGAAATATGAATTGATTTTCTTTTTAGACTTGGTCCCATCCCTGAGATACTTCATGAAGTAAATGCAAATGTTCCACAACACAAAAAGAACTATATCAAACATTTTACTCCCAAAATATTTAAGGTAAAGGATGCTGAAATTGCAACCAGTATTTAATTAAGCTATTAACTAAGTTAGATGTGAAGAATTGTAAATTTATCCTCATTTTCTTGAGGAAGAGAGAACATTCAGTCTTGTATAAAATGGCCCATCTCAGGCACTAGGAGATCTCCCCAAACCTAGCTGAACTTCATTAGCATCTAGAGAAGAACAAATGGGCTAGATTCCTGCTGGAGAAAAGATAATCAGAATCCCCACTGTGCATCTATTTCAATTGTAGTCTGCATCAATTAGCAAATGTCAGTAAAAGGTTTAGAGTAGGGAATCAGCTGTTCTTACTGCACCACTGTAACCAGCATAAGGAATAAAGGGGGAAACTAAGAAGATAAAAGAATCTGGGCCCTTTTCCCTTTGTTTGTAAATTTTCCATAAACATAAAAGAAACACAACAATTCTTCCTTGCCTAACCATTATTGTGTCTGCAGGTGGAAAATTGGGGAGATGAATCAACAGAACTTTTGGACAGCCTTCCCCAAATCCCCCAACTTTTGGACTATCATGTTAAATTTACGAGTATCAAGGGGTTTTCCTGGACAGATATCCAAATGTCTGCCAGAAGTATAAATTTTGATACATGAAAGCTGTAGAATACATAGAATCATAGCCATTATGGTGGCAGGATAATACTAAGAACACAGCGGAAGATCTGCAAGATAATGGGATTTGCAAAGAAAAAGCAAAGGGACTGATCACCTGGCAGAGACTTTCAGAGGATGTTACTCACTGCTTTCAGCTCATAAAAGGTGGTGAGATGAAAGTTTTATACATGTTTCCTTTTGGTGTTGAGATCGCAACAAAGCATTACACAAGTAGATACAACAGTATCTCTGAAATCATAATGGTTCATTTCTAATTCCAATTTTATTATTTTCTAGTAGTATAACCTCTGGCCCTCAGTTTCTTGACTGGCAAGCTAATGAATGAATACCAGTCAATGTTAACGCCACTGCTACTCAAACCCATTCAGAATAGACCTACATAGCTACCTTATGATAATAAAGTCAACCCAATACATGTTTACCAGGGAAGGAAAAACGTAGGTGTGCTGGGGACAACCAAAGGGGAGGGTGGTGGTGATGACCAAGAGATAATTGAGGCAGACAGGTGATAACTAACTGTAAATAGGCTGAGTTTCAATGAAGTATAAATATACCTACATTAGTAGTAATTAATTTGTTGGGTGGGGATGGGTGGAGCTCCTGCGGGAAGAAACCATGGAGAATGTGGAATTTCAGTATTATTTTAAAGCAGAGTTGGGAGTAGAGAAGCAGAGGGAAAGCAGGAAGAGCAGAAAGATCTTGGTGGGGGCTGGTGAGGAAGAGATGTGAAAGAGCTCTGACTTTGCAGTTTCATAAGGTGGGACTCTGCTCACTAGTTTACTCAACTTCCTCAAGCCGCAGTTTCTAACTCTGCTTGGCCATAGAGCTTCACTATGGTGAAGATTAAAGGAGATGACTGCTTCTCAGCACAGCGCATGCCATGTGGGAATCATAGCCATTATGGTGGCAGGATAATACTAAGAACACAGCGGAAGATCTGCAAGATAATGGGATTTGCGAAGAAAAAGCAAAGGGACTGATCACCTGGCAGAGACTTTCAGAGGATGTTACTCACTGCTTTCAGCTCATAAAAGGTGGTGAGATGAAAGTTTTATACATATTTCCTTTTGGTGTTGTGATCGCAACAAAGCTTACACAAGTAGAAGCAAGGAGCAAGCTGGGATAGGAAAGATGAGATGCTTAGAGGAGGAATCTGAATAGTGGCCCAGGCAACAGTGCTACAGAAACAGTGGCAGGACTGGATCTACAGCTGTGTTTATAAGAACTGTCAAAGGACAATACAGGTAAGGGATCATTTTTGAGCCAAATGTGAGTGGTATTGACTCCATAACATGGATTCAGGATGTACCAAAGAGAAGGTTTCAATGTAGAAATGATTCTATGAATTTTTCATAGTTACAGAAGAAGAATGAAGACATGAATTAAAATTTTATTTCAAATGCACTGGTAGAAATATGAACTATCTAGGTTATAACAAAGCACAGATATCACTATGTATTTTGTGTTATTTGATGACATTAGATTAAAACATTGTTCATTATTTTTATTGCATATGAATATACCACCCATATATGGGCCCATATATGGAGCCCTTACCACACCAGACAGCGATGTACAGTTGGCTTTCTCCTATTTCGTTTACTTGGGACCCAAGGTTCCTACTTGGCTCATCAAGCTTGTGCTGCAAGTGCCTTTCTTTCTGAGCCATCAGCTTCTGATGGCATTCCTAGCTTTCAGGTAGTTGACAATAAGTGGTCTGTTAGGCAAACAATTCCCAGAAGGTTTTGCCTATTAGTCACAAGGATGTTATATCACCAAGAAGTAGGCAGTGAATGCGTATTAAATAAAATGAAGATATTTTGACTGAATCTGCAACATTGTAAATCACTACAATCTCAAAGTTCAAATCAGTCAATCCTGTAAATTTTTAACAGGATGGGGTGGGAGGGCTTCAGTTCACAGAATGAAGAGGGTGAGACAAAACAAATATTTTGGAGAAATCTGATAACTGATGGCATGTGGGGAGAGGCAAAGGGAATCCAGAAGTTTCCAGCTTGGGAAGCTGCCAGAATGATGACTTTTGCTTAGTGAGATAGTAAATATAGAAAGTGAATGAGGGAGTGAGTGTTCAGTGTTTCAAAATAAGAGTTTACAATTAAGCTGCACAGCCCCTGAGCATACAGAAAGCACCCAATGCTAACCACCTACTGTGCTAGATACCCTAGGGAGAAGTGCACTGTCAATCAGCAAGGCTTATCTAGCATGCACCTGTCTGATGCAGGAAGGAAGGATAACTTTTAGCACTGCTCTGATTTCTACAGAAAGAGATAGTCAGACAGCACCATTTTACTAATAGTGAATACTATGTCATTTTTACAACTTTGGAACTCTGCGTTACATCCATTAAAGGGATTGGCTTTTATTGTCATCCTTTCAAAACTAAAGTGGAAAGGTTTGCTCCAGCCCAAATTTACAGCTGATTATTTAAGAAGCTGGTGCTCTTTACACCAGTCCATACTTTGTTTCTAGTCTTAGCTATATTTTTACATTTATATTATATATATGCAAATATATGCAGATCTCTTGCATTTCAGAGAAGAAAATCTACTATAGAATGTCTGATAGCTAATGTTATACTATATCTTAAAACACATAATAAAAACTGTAGCCATAATATTTAAAAATATTTAATCTCAAAGCTCAAAATCTGGTAGAAGCTCCTTTAGATAATGTTGAAAAACACTTTGATAATGTTGATGAATGTCAATTAATACTGGAAAAGGATGTGCACTGATTGGCTTACTAGAACTAAAGAAACTCTTTGGAGAAGCAAACTCAGCAGTTTTTCTAGTTAGACTCAATATCTTTATAGCAACGGGTTAAGAAAAATTGTTAATCATTTACTGCAAACTTCATACTGTGTTAAATGCTGGTTTGGATGGAACAAACAATATGATTAATGATTTGAGTCCAATAGAGAAGTCATAAAAACACTCAATGAATTATTATAATACCATGTTCTTTTTGTTATGATGAAGGGTGTTGAGAGGAATGACTCCCAATTGAGGCTCTATAAGTAAGGAAGGTCAGGACCCCTTCATTCAGTCTGAAGGCTATGGAGACAGTAACCAAGAGAAAAGGCAGGCAAGCACTGTGGTACTACTCAGAGCCTGTTTCCCATTCTTTATAAATTTCTTGCTTCCAGGATTTATCTTTGATATGAATCCCTCATATTAACTTTATTTTAGAACTAGTTTCTTAAATAGCTGTTTCAAAATTATTCTGAGGAATAACCCATCTTTTGATAGCAAGCCTTTAAGAATTATTACATTCCAACATGGGATTATAAACTGCCAAAGCTGGATTGGCAAGGAAATTGAATCCATCCCTTTCAGTGTATATTTAAAAAAGAACATAAAAAGTATTAATAAATGAAGCTGAATGCTGCCTCTGTCCTTGAGGTAGGAAAAATCTTCTCTAAAGACTTATTGAAATTAATATTTAGAAAGCACACAATTTAAGATATAACTCTCTGTACCTACTTCTTCTACTGTCCTAACTTTTCCTTCATTTTCCCTACAAAGAGAATAGCAAGGTTTACAAGAACATAGTCACTAAGTTTAATCTCAAGGTGTCTAGTTTATTGTAACGCTTCCATCACATACATTTATAGCAATGGTTATTCTCGAATGTAATGACTTCTATTATAAGTTGAAAGTCCCTTCATCTTTTGAATGATCTTACATGAGAGAGGACCTGGTTTAAAAAATGGGAGCTAGGGAATCAGATACAGAAAAGAAGGAAGGGAGTGCCAAATGGAGAGAAAGAACGGGAAAGAACCTCAAGAAGAACAGGAACTAAGCTTAATTATAACTTTACCATAATAATCAACTCTATCTAAAAAAGAAACAAGCAGTGGGGATATAGCAAAAAAGATAAGATAGAGATCAAATTTAAAATTTATAGCAGAAAAAAATGAAGAAGAGAGCAAACCATTCTGTAGGATCCAATGGAAACAATAAGAATTGCACTGTCAGGGTATAGATTACCAAATACAAACCAAGGGAGTCTTGCAACATGAGAGAAAAGGATTCAGTGGTGAAATAATTGGCATTATGTAATGGAATTTAGAGGAGATTTAAGAGCAGATCCAGGGTATGACATTATGTCACTGCAGAAGGCAGAGTTCTTTTAATTCCCCAATCTTACTTCTGGTACTACCATTCTGGTACTGCCATTATTTGTACAGCCAGGCTAACACCATCAGCTTTCACTGAATTCAGGGGGCAGCACTGGCTTCTGAAGCAAAGGGTTATGTCCAATACCTTGTATCCATATTTAAAAGGATCTTGCTTCCTGTGTCATCAGAGTGAAAATGATACATTGATCAAAACTGTGTGTTGACAAATCTCCAAGTAGATTCTCTCTAACTATGTAGCCATCTGGATATCATTATGGATTTTTATAAAGTTTTTTAAACCATAATTAATAATCTACAGTCAGTTGTTGCTATAGCCTATGTGTAGATCCCTATGATACAATGTGATACAATGCCTGTTATGTCTTTATACTAGGCAATGGTAAACAATAGTTTACACTATTTCCCAACATATGAAGAGGCAAATGTGTAACATATGTATGGAACGATTTGGATGAACATGACAGATTTCCCCAGGATCTTCAACCTTACAATCCTAGTCAGAGGTGGAACCTAAGCCTTCTATGTATGGCTCAGCCTTGGATCCCATATACATTTCATCTCATTCTAGCCATAATGCGTATCATCAAGAAAACATAATAATAATGCCTGTGAGTTGTGTGAAACTGTGGCTCTCCTCCTCCCTGAGTGATTAACCAGTTGGATGGGCATGGATAGTATTTCAACTGTTTATGGTTGGATGAATTTAAATACCAAAATTCTCTCCTTGTCCCTATGGGCTTAACATTTCCTTGTATTACTGGAAGCCAAAAGTGGAGAAAATGATACTGAGTGTATACTACAGTGATGTTCCCTTCTTACTATACAGAGCAAAAGCCACAAAGTTCATCATGTCACACTTCATGGAGAAGGTACATAGAAAGGCATGGAGAAACCTCTTTCCATTTTCTGTCTTGATAACTAAGATTTTTCTGATATCAGGTATCTGTCTCTAATCTGAATATTCCCAATAAATATGGACAATGGCATTTAGAATGGTGATCCATCTGAAAAGTTTTCCAACTAGATTTTGGAGACAAATCATCCTTTTCAACGACAAGGGTGTGCTGTCTTACCTTCTTATTTGCACATAATAAATGACACACAGAATTTTAATTTATTTTTGGTTCCTAAAGTTAAGGTAGCTTCAGTATTGTTTCACATTCCTCCTTTTTTAATAACTACGTTTGCTTTGCAAAAGACCTAATAATTGAACGTTAATATAAAGGAGAACAAGAATGTTGACTGTGCTGTTTAAAAGTTATTGAACACTTTCTCTAGTTTTATTAGTAAAGGCCTTAATAAGTAGTCTCTTTGCTTAAATGTTCGCTGGTTTTACTCTGACACAGTCAAACAACACGGGTTAAATTTCTGATGTTTGTTTTGGCAATATGTATTAACATATTTTAAGAGTACCAATTCTAGATTTCTAATGGAGAAGAAAAATCAAAAGAGGACAGTGTATTCTTTTAGAGGATTTTTTTAGATAAACTCTTAAATATATAAATATATAATTGATTTTTTCTAATTTTTATATTTCCTTACAATTTGGTGGCCATTAATTTAATTTTAAGTAGCTAGTGTGAGCTGTCAAAAAGACATGGACAATTCAGTTTTCATTAGTTGAATGAGAACATTCTAAATTTTCTTTTTAAAGTCACCTGATTATTAAAGAACTTATTGCTTATTTTGAGAAGGAAACTTTTATTATTATTATTATTATTATTATTTATTCAATTGTGTGTGCATGCGTGTGTGTGTGTGTGTGTGTGTGTGTGTGTGTGTGTGTATGTAAAACCACAGACTCCACCTCCTTGTTTACTCTGCCTGGGGATTCACAGGCTCCGCCCTACCAGGACCAGAAACACAGGCTGCCCCTGCTTCCACCCAGCATCTATAAGTAGGGTCCAGGATCCAAACTCAGGACCTTCTTCCTGCAAGGCAGAGGCTTAACCCCTGAGCCACCTCTCCAGTCCCAGAAGGAAACTTTGTATGAGTCTTTTGAATAGATAGTTTCTAAAAGTACAACTCAGATATGTACAAGCTATATGTGAAATTGTTTCATTTTCAGCTTTATGGCACAAAACACTGATTAGTAATGTAAAGAAATATCCACATCAATGTTGATACTTTTGATGTGTGTGTGTGTGTTGTTTTGTTTTTTTAACTAATTCAGGTGTCCCTTGAATGATGTATCTTAATTGTTAGGGGTGTGGGATATCAGAATCAGTTAACCTGGTTTCTGTTTTGTCCATAGCTTAGATTTGTTCCTGTTGTCAAAGCTGACCCCCAAAATGGTATGGAAAATGTTCATGCATAAATGTTAGAATAAATATCCCTTGTATTTGTATTTGTTTTCAGCGTTAACAAGGTGCTATGAAAAATTAAAATCAAATTCAGACAAAATGAAATGATTATTTTTTCAATGTTTATTTTTTAATTTTTTATTATTTATTCAATTGTGCATGTGTGCGTGCGCGTGCGTCTGTGTATGTAGAACCACAGGCGAATTCATTAACCACCATGGACGCCTCCACCTCCTCCTTGTTTACTCTGCCCCAGGATTCACAGGCTCCAAAATGCAGGCGGCCCCCACTTTCACCTGGCGTCTATATGTGGGGTCTAGGATCCGAACTCAGGACCTTCTGCCTGCAAGGCAGAGGCTTAACTTCTGAGCCACCTCTCCAGCCCCAAAATGAAATTATTTAAAAGCAAAAAAAAAAAAGAAAAGAAAACAAAAACAACAAAGACTTCTTAAGATATGTGTCAAAAGGAACTTTTGTATACTGCTGGTAGGAATGATATCCAGTTTCTATAGAGATCAGTGTTGGAGATTCTAGATGTACTGCAAATAATTTAAGTCATCACCCAGTAGTAAGTCATCACCCAGTAATGATCCCTGCACACTAATATTTGTTGTAACACTATTCACAATAGATAGGTTATAGAATCAGCTCATTGATGGATGAATGAATACATGAAATGAGGTGTACATACACAATGGCATATTATTCAGCATTAAGAAAGAATAAATAATTCTGTAGAAAAAAATCGTAGAACTGGAAGTCATTGTGTCAGGTCAGATTCAGAAAGACAAATGTCACATGTTTTCATTCACAAGCAGAATTTAGATCTAAAAAACACATGAAAGTAGAAGGAAGAAAATTAGATAAGACAGAGGGGAATGTGAGGAGAGGCAGGAGGATAACAGTAGAAAATGGAGGGGACATATATCAAATTGTACATGTGAAAGTATTACCATGAGGCTATTTTATAGTTAATATACATTAATAAATATCGTAGAATGAAAAATCACTGGGTACATATTTCTGAAAAATCGGAATAAATTGAGAAGACAATACTTTCCAAATTGAAGCACTTACCAGTCAACACCTGAATGCTAACTTTATTGCTCTTTTGGTTCCTTAAAACAAGAGAGTAATTTAAACTCCAACTTTTACAAAGTAGTTAAATCTTTTGCTATTTACTTTTTTCCCCTTTAAAATTTAAAATTTGATTTTAAAAATATTCTGGCTATCAATGCTGTGTTTGATGCATACTGGGCTTTTCTCTAGTATATGGACTGATAACATTATCTTCCAGGCTGTGGATTTTACTTTTTCATGTTTTTTAAGTAGAACTTTTTTTATTAAGAAACAGATACTTTAAATTTAAGGAAAATTCAATTTATTAATTATATTCTTGTATTGTTGTGCCAAATCAGATATTCACAGCTGCTGTGAAGTTACGATTGCAAATCTACATAAAGGCATATACACATGAATCTCTTGCAAATCTACATAAAGGCATTACAGATAAATCTCCTTGATGAACATAAATGTAAAAATTCCTCAATACATGTGAACTGAATTGAAGATCAGAACAAAAAAAATCATTCACAATAACCAAGTCATCTTTATTTCAGAGATGCAGGGACAGTTCAACATACATAAATCAATAAATGTAATTTACCACATAAATGATCTCAAAGAAAGAATGCACATAATCATCTCTATAGACATTGAATTGACAAAATTTAACATCACTTTTTAATAAAAGTCTTGGAAAGACTTTAGATGGAGAAGCATACTTCAACATAAAAAAGTATACATATATAAATTAATAGTCAACATCATGGTACATAGAAATAAACTCACACATTACCTTAAAAATTAAAAAAAAAACAATGTTCCCCTCTTCACATTCCTATTCAATGACATGCTTGAACTAGAGCAATAAAACAAGAAAAGGGTATAAAAGAAATACAAACTGGAAATGAAGTTGCAGAATCCCTGTTTCTATATTGTGACTCTATACATAAGAGGCCCTAAAGATTTAATTGAAAAATCTCAGCTAATAAAGACTTTAAGCAAAGACACATGACCCAAAGTAACATGGAGATGTCAGTAATTTTCCCATACACTAAAAAACACTGAAAAATAAATCAGGGACACAACCCCATTCACAATATTCTCAGAAAAACAGAATATATCTAGCCAAAGGAATGAAAGATCTCTACAATAGACACAAAAACATCAAAGAAAGAAGCTGAGAACGATACTAGAAGATGGAAAGTCTTCCATAATCATTGATTGGAAAAATTAATACTGCAAAAATGGCCAAGCTATAAAAAGCAAAGTATAGACTCAATGAAATTCCAATCAACCAGCGTTATTCTTCACAGACAAGATGGGGGGGAGCTTTTAAACTGATATAGAAACAAAAAAAGGCCACATCAATTCTACTTGTGAACTATCTACATTTTCAATTAGACTTTAAACTTACTGCAAATATATTTGTAATTTTAACATGAGAGGGACAACTACTTTTATGAACTGAGAATTTTTATAAAGACTCTACCAAAACTTTTACCTTTTAGAGGACAAATTTTAAAGTTGATATAACTAAAATATTTATCTGTTCTATTAGTGATTCAGATTTGAGTCATATGGGCTTAACTTATTTTATGTAATATGATTAGCTTATTTTTTCCATTTATAAATTTGCAATTTGGCAATTAATAATTTCTAAGCTTTTGTTTAATTTCTTAATTTAGCAATTGAAAAATAAATCACAAAATCTCCAAGAATGTTCTCAAGTAGAATTGCTGATTAAAGTTACATCTTTCCCTTGTTTAGTAAATGCCTGAATGTATTGCAAAAAGATAAAGTCATCTCACCCTCCCAAAAACCTTGATATACTATTATACCTTTGAATTTCAAAAGAAACTAAAAAGAATTTTGTAGGTGTTTTAGAGCTTTCTCATTTTATATATATAACGCAGATTATTTATTTGTTTGTTTGTTTGTTTAAACGCATTTATCTCAACAGCCAAACAGTAAAATGTACTCCTTAGTATGAAACATTTTATTAATATTTTTTAAAAATCAAGGATATGGGACTTATGAGAAATTTTACAAGAAAATTTACAATGTGTCAATATTCATGAAGTGTTTCAGTACCTTATGTGTATGAGACAGTTAACAGTTGGGAAGAGCAGTGAATGCATGCACGCACTATGTGTGCGCGTGCACACACACACACACACACACGGGCACACACACTCATATACACACATCCTCCCAGGATAAGTATTCCTTTTAATGCAGTACAGAATACAACACTTATGCTGTGACTCACAAAATAGATACTTCAGATCAAATGCCTCCCCCATTTGCTATCTTCTCTTAGTTTTCCCAACATATAATTTCTCACCTATGTCCATTGCCCAAATTACTATAAGCATTTTGCAAGATACAATTTCATTGTTTGTTCTCACAATTGATCAATAAGTTATTTCACTTTAAAAAGTAACACACATCATGGGGATGGAGCCCAAATGAGTAACTGGAGTATTAATACCTAATTATATCTGCTTGTACTTTCTACTCCCCTTTCCTATTTCAATGGTGCTCTACTAGAGGGTCCTATCCTTCTTTCATTCCTCTAGTAGACTAATCTTACCATGTTGTCAGCAAGACCTGGAATGGGCCTGAGTATGATCTATTGGAGGGCTGGCCTTATCTGCCTTCCAGCAGGACCTAGCTCTGTAGGTCTGACAAAGTATATGTGTTTCACAAATGCTTGTTAAATAAAACATTGAAGGAACTCTTAATATGCTGTTCAGTCCTTGCAGATGTAGCTATTATGTATGATAAAAGTACCTGAAAGAAGTTTGTTGGCCCAGCACTTAAGTGGCTACAATCCTGGCCTTTTAGGGGAATATCCTCCTAACTAGAGCTTCTTTGTTTTCTGTGTACACAGTAAAGAACTACCTGCATAGCCACTGTGAAATAAATTAAAAACTCATGATACAAGCAATGAGAATATGCTAACATTTGTAAGGCAATGGAAACTTTGCTTTTAAAAACCTAACAGTAACTTGTTTTGTACTTACTTTCAATTACAGTTAATTTCAAACATCACTGCTTCCATTACTAAAAAAAAATTAGCAAACATACAAATAAAGGATAACCAACTTTCACTAATTGAACTGCATTTCTTCAGGTTAATTTATTTATTTCACTACTATATATATATATATATATATATATATATATATATATATGTTGAACTGGAACACTAAAACAAGAATTTTAGCATTTTTTAAAAATAAAAATCCAATGAGAACTGCTAGGAAGGACTATTTTATTTCTCTATATCATGCTGAAGTTCACTTTGCCTCTTATTCCAATAGGATCCTCTTAAGACACTCTCTAAGACTTGGCTTTTATTTAATCATAACCACTATTATACTTAATATCACATATCTCTTTTCATGTTGGCTGCTGCACATTCTGTATTGAAGCTGAAAGTGATCTTGTTCCAGAACTACAAAATCACTCTAGCCTCATTTCCTCCACTTAATATACTCCAATCTATGCTTGAATGATTCAGGCAAAATTGAGTATTGTCAGTTCTACCATTGGAAGATATATATATTCACTGAACTGTTTCACAGGTTGGTTGATTTCTTAGAGAGTTAATGTACAATATTTCTAGTACCTAATTTATTTAATGCAATATGTCAAACTTTAATCTTGCCTATTGTCACTCAGAATAAAGCATCCTATGTTATACCACTTTCCTGGGGGAAAAAATCACTTCCTTTACCTGTCACACATCTAGTAAACACAAAATATTGCAAATCCTGGAATTCTTAGCCACTCCTACATTGATTTCTCCCCATGGTACTCCAAACATCATATTCTACTTCTAAAACTCTCCCTCTATTACAAATTTAAGGGTGTTTGCTTTGTAAAGGGTCCAAAATAGCTTCATCATATTTTGTCACAAAGTTGTTAGCCTATGCAATCTTGACTGTGTGCAATGCCACATATGGTATGGGTCAATTCTTTCCCTCTTTGGAGACATGGAACACACTTGCACATAAGCACACACATTCTCATGTGCACAAAAAAAGGCAGGACTTGTACCTGATTCAATTTACTATTAAGTTTCTTATTAAAATGTCTCACACATCTCATCAACATTCTTATGAATATTAACATAAGAAGGATGAGAAAATTATAAGTACTTGACATTCAAATGCTACAGCACTGAACAGTGGGACAGACAGAAAAGGTTCAAGAACATAAAACTCAAAAAGAGCATGAACTTATAGCAAACGGTAAGGATAACATTTTTATAATAGCTGCATGCATACTTATCTATACACACAGAGCTAAATTTAGAGACTTAATTGCAAATCAAAAAAATCTTAATTAGCAGTTGCTAATCAGATGTTTCAGGTGAATGTGATTCCTCTGTGCAAATGATCTAAACAGATGTAGTAAAAGCACCAAATCCACAAGAATCATCAAGGAGTCTTGCTAGAATTGTGCGAAAAAAAAAAAATGCCTGTTGAGAATTTTGCTTTGTTTACACAATCTTTGTATTACTAGGAAGTGAGAATCATCATCTTTCCCACTGTCTTGGAAACCAAACACATGAGACAGGACAAGGAACAAGAAATTGTGGGCAGGAGAGAGTGAGGTTTCAGGCTTCTCAAGCTTAGATGAGACTTTCAGGATTTAGATAAGACAAGTAATGACTCCACAGAACTTCTTATTCGCTTCTGTATTAATCACTCATTTCTCATTTTGTTGAGTGGCAAAAAAAAAGAATTGGGATGCAATTTAAAATCATCCAAAATTAAAACTTGTCTAGCTTGAACATTCTGATCACATACTTCACAAGACAATTTTTTTTTCTCAAAATTTTTTTTACTTAACTGCTTCCAGGATCTTCACATTTTCTTGTCTATAGATTACCTGAGATAAAAGTGCCATACTTTATTTTTTTTTAAAAAGTGACCCAATGGCCATGTTGTCCTTTTGCTTTTTACAACCCATTTCAGAAGCAAGAACATCCTTAACAGAATTCAGTTAAATGTTTGCAGACAAAAAAAAAAAAAAAAAACAAAACCTCTCTTTCCTTATCACTAGTCTGGTAGAAAAATAAATGGGAAAATTCATGCTTTTTGAAGTCCTCTTATATTTGATTTGCTATGTCCTGAAACCCTCCAAAGAGTCTTATTTTATGCTTTAAAGAATGACTAGAAAGGTATAAGGAGTTATTAGCCAGGGAGACATTTGATAAATATTCCATGAAGGAGTCTAGTCTTAAGAGCTCAGAGGAGAGAAAGACCTTTTTTTTTTTTTTTTTTAAATTTAGCTTGTTGAAATGGTTGTTCAAATTCCTGATCAAATCTCTTCGGAGTTAGTTTATATTTAAATGGAAATAATCTTAATCAAACACATTTTAAACATTTTCCATGCAGAAAATTTATAGTCATGGGTTTTTCAATTCTTAAGCAAATTGCAGATATCTCTGGTAAAATTGAGCTGCATAGAGAACACAAAAGTCTTGCAATGTATCTCTAAGGCATCTTATTAGCTTAATAAGCTAATAGTCTCCCAAAATATGGTCTCTATAAACTATAACTGACTGCTCAGTAATATACAAAATGAGACTCTTCCTGGATTTCTGCCCAGTAAAGAACACAAATAAGATTAAATGTACTCCTAAATAAAACTCAAACTTAAATAGTAGATAAGCCTCATATCCTCACTCAAAATGTATAGTAGAAGTGATATTCCAACATTTACATTG
The DNA here is from genome assembly GCA_023101885.1 of Typhlomys cinereus. NCBI lineage: Eukaryota > Metazoa > Chordata > Mammalia > Rodentia > Platacanthomyidae > Typhlomys > Typhlomys cinereus. The sequence continues at coordinate 3,416,796 of JALPQD010000017.1, read as the reverse complement.
CTAAATAGACAAAAAAGACAAACTGTATTAGTTGGGAATCTTTTCAAATTATAATTGTTCATCTTTCTAGTTTTAATGATGTTCCCCATTAGCAAAAAATTATGTGTTATGGTATGATTTACTGGAAATCTTTATAAAAATATTATGTTTCCTGAATCTGAATATTCTAAACTTAATGTTTGGTGATGACGGGCTTTTGCATCAGTGTTATCAATGAGTTTCACTTTCCTTCATTCATTCACTGAGTGCTCAACTCTCCTCATGTGTTTACACCATAAACATCTTTTACTAAAAGAATACAATGAAGGGGCTGGAGAGGTGGCTCAAGGGTTAAGCCTCTGCCTTGCAGGCGGAAGGTCCTGAGTTCAGATCCTAGACCCCACATATAGACGCCGGGCGGAAGCAGGGGCGGCCTGTGTTTCCGGTTCTGGTAGGGCGGAGCCTATGAGTCCCGGGGCAGGCATCCATGGTGGTTCCCGAATTCGTCCCTTGTTCTACACACATACATACACATACATACATACATACATACACATGCGCACACACGCATACACGCACAATTGAATAAATAATAAAAAAATTTAAAAGAATGCAATGAAGTACATTGTGCCAGTTCAGTGCCTCAAATTACAAGCTAGCAGTAACATCTTGGTTTATCTATGGTCAGCAAGATGCACTATAAGAAGTTTATTGTCCTATGATAATGAGGTCAGAAGTCCTTGGCTGGCAGTCTTACATGGCCTTCTAGCCAACAGCCAAAATCAAATTCTTAAACACATATGTGAATCACTTTAAAAGTAGGTCCTCCCACCACTAGGTTGAGCTAACTGCTATCCCATAAAGCAAAGATAAGCTACTACTAGAAAATGCAGGACTTACACGTGAATAAAAAGTGTCTTCTGTTCTCACTAGATTTTTTTTTTTTTGACGAATACAGTATCAGAAGATCGGGATTCCAATTCAAGTTGAACCATTTATGATCTGATTATTTGGCTACTGCCATACCATTTTCTTGCTGATCCTGATTATACCATGTGGCGTACAAGTAACATGCATTGCAGTGGGCTCCAAGAAATTTTGTATGTCATCCTCTTCTCTCTTAGCATATTTCCTAGAACTGGTGATATTACTTTCTCAACTACTGCGATTTAAAAGTAAAGTTTTAGAGGGAAAAAAAAGACATCTTAAATAATCTGAATAGGTATATACTTAACTTTATGAATGATTCTACATTGGTGAACAAAAGAAGTTCCAGAAGTTCATAAAGAACTGCAGCTCATAATTTAACTTTAGAGAGGCAGTGTACATACATCAAGACGATTAGTAATATGAATTACAAGTTCAAAAACTTTCTGAGGACTTTACAATACAGCCTTGATAACGTATTTTCTAATATTGTTCTCAGCAAGCAAGTCTACGTTCTTCATTTCTAAGCTTTCCAAAATGTTCCACAAGGAGCGCAGGTATCTTCTCTATGCGTAACCTTTCACCAGACATTTAATCATCCTGAGATGCAGTTGCACTCTGCATAAATTAAGGATGAATTTTCTGCCTTATTGTCTTGTTTAAGTGCGTATTGTTAGAGGCACTGTGGAGGCACACCGTAAGTGGTAGATGACAATTACTTTGACCTGGATCTCTTTTTGATACCATCATAGTAGGTATGGTTCATTTTTCTGGCTTAGAGATGTTAGGACAATCGACTTTCATATCCACAATTATAGGAAATGAAGAAAACAGTCTTCAAAAATAGTAAAAAAGCACATTTTTTCTTCTCTGAAGATTCAAAGAGATGTTTTCCCGCTTTATCACACTCTTGCTCTTTATCTTTTTTTTTAGGCATTTGTACTTATGTATATACATGTGTGCTCACATATTTATCTCATATGATCTTATTTTTTTCTGTTAAACACCTTGTGAAATAGGAGTGATTAAGAAAAATATCATTGTGATAGCAGTGGCAAAAAAAAAGATGTTAGAACCAGGGGTGCTGATGCTTTCTTTAAAAAAGAAAAAACTCTCAAGGACTGCAAATAAGTAATGAGACATCTGGTTAAGTTCACAGACTTTCCTTCCTGATCATATGCAACTGATGGGATATGATTTCACCAGAAGGGATGGGCATATAGGCTACCTGATAGAAAGTAACCATTTTGCAAATGGGTGATTGACCCTTCTCTCACCACGGTCTCCTACTTTTATTCCATCTACCTTTGAATATACTCTTATAACAAGACTCTAATTTATCAGATTTTTATCTCTGGCCAGGGGGTGAATTCCAATACCCATCAGGATGGAGTCAAGGGCATTGTAGGAGCAACAAAACTGAAAAAAAAAATCAACAAACCATAATTCAGAACATCAGAGACTCTATATCAACCACATGGAACTGGGCCAGCCTAATCTCTCCCCATCCTGAAGCTCACGGAAATTACAGAAGAGGGGGTGGTAAGGTTGTAAGAGCACAAGGATGGGAAGAGTAATGATATGCAAGATACTCCACACGTTAGGGCTGAAGGAATCATAATAGGACTTTGAATGACCTGCGCTATGTCCAACACATTATTGACCCCACAAAGTCTAGCGTGGACTAAAGGCACTAGGATCCTTAGAGGCTAGAGACTGACAGTCACAGTAGTGTTCCTAAGCTTAAGGGGAACACAAGAAAGGGTTCTGGGATATGCTCCTGGGTCTTTGCACCTCATCAGAGAGGAGGACCCAGAGGAGAGTTTGGCATGCACAGTAAGGATGCTCCAAGGATTGGGGGGGAGGCACTGGGGGATGGGGAGGAAGGGGAGAGAGAAGGGGATAGCAGGGGATTCGGGGGGAGGAGGAGGAAGGGAGGGGACCGGTGTACCTGTTAAGTTTGTATGAGTGGAAATAATTTAAAAAAATCTTCATATGTTGTAAGAAAAAAATGAAACAAATGGACAGTATTGTGCATAGTTTGGGGGCCAGTTTCTCAGCAGCTCATACTGAAATTGCAGAAAGAACCCAATTTTTCCCTGAAACCTTCACATTTTCTCACTGTTCTCAGTTAGCTCCAAATCTATGAAAAGCAATGGACAAAGGTCTTAAAAGCAAATCTTTAGTTTTGTCTCCTCAACTGCAGTTAATTCTGGGAAATCTGGAAATCAACCTGTCATCAAGAAACCCCAACTGTTCTAAGTGTATTTTTGAGCAAATACCAGAGATCAGATAGATTATTATGCCAATCAAGAAAGCAGATTCACATAAAACCTAGTTTTGGAATTGTTACATTTCATACACTTAAAATTCAGGGATATTTATTACCTACTGATGAGCTATTGTCAAGTATATTAGTATACTAAGTCATTGACTGAATTAATACTTAATCCCCCAACAACAACAGTGGGTTTTATATTTTTATTCTATCTAGTGCATCAATACACATGGTTTGCAAGCTGAGCAAATAAAAGTGATGGATGTAAAGAGATGAATTTATATCAGCACTTATGGTCAGGATAGGGCACAACTGCTATCCAAATGTGTGTGTGTGTGTGTGTGTGTGTGTGTGTGTGTGTGTGCGATGAGATCTGTACCTATAAATAATGTGACTTTCAGACATATATATGCTATACTTCCACATCATTCTAAAAACTTTGAATGGTAAAGATGCCAGAACTACAGTGGGGTAGAAAATATTTCCGCTGTCATGAGAGAAAAGATGACTTATTCACTTAACAATTATTTCTTTGACTCATCAAACTTTTTTTTGAGAACTTCTTCTGAGTAATAGTTATTAATATGTCACAGATTACATATGGAAATTCTCCCTCAACAATGAGGGAATAAATCTAAAAGCAAAAACTATGCCAATAATAAATAAATGGTATATTCAGAATAAAAAGATGGGCAGAAAAAAGGATCTTTAATTTGATCTCTACAAATACACTTAATTTTCTTATACAGGTTTGACAAAATAGAGAAAACAAAGTGGGTATTCCTTGTTAAACAACTAGAAATAAAGAGGGCAGCATCAGTAAGAACTACAAATCTGTATAAATGGAGACATCACTTATTATGAGGAAGAGGAGTTGATGCAGTGTATGTGACCAATTGGATGACACAGAAAATTAAATTTGCAAACTAAAGAAGGAGGATTAAATTTAAAACATACCAGTTAAGGTGTGAGTCTTGAAAAAGAAAGGGAAGCAAATGAAAATTTAAGAAACTGCATAAAACCATTGGTGTAAACACAAGAAGACTGAGCTAGTTCTTAAGAGATGAAAAGGATGCCCATATGATGATGGAGTGAGTAATTACAGCTGGTATTGAATGTGAGCTATTCTAGAGGCATAAATTTGAGGTCATTGGTAAGGCTTCATACTTTCTAGCCAAGAAATATGCCTTATTCTTCTTTCTATGAGAAGTATCAATTGAGTTTTTCACAGAATAAGCATTTTTACTCAGAGAATTAACTGCTTTACTAAAAAACAGTGAAAAGTAGAAAATAAGAGACAATATCAAGAAATAGAAGTCAGTATGAAAAGACAGTCAAGGAAATAGAGCAGAAAGAAGGTGAGTCACAGCAAGAAGAGACAAAAGGATTCAAGTGAAGGAACATGGAAGTGAACACATGAATATGCTTATAAGTGAATGAAATGGTGAACTATAAAATAATCTCACATTGAGACTTGGGTGAAATGTTCTGATTCAAACAGACAAGCTTGGGGGGTACTGAGACAGGTAGTGAAATGAAAAAATGAATGGTAACATTCCTAGCTATAAGTAAATGCAACCAAAAGAACTGAGGGAAGAAAGGAAAGTGTTTAATACAAGTGTGGAACAAAGGAGAGCAGAGTCAGGTCAAATGGCACTTGGTATATCTTATTCATGCTTCATGTATTGCTATATTGCTGTCAGATCATGCAAATTTCAAGGATGTTTTGAAGTCAAAATATGAAAATAAAAATATTTTTCTCTCCAGAAGACTTGCTAAATATATGTATCTTTGCAGTATGGAATATGTTCTTATTTTTTCTTAATCTCTGATACAGTGACAGGTAATTTTCTTAAGAGCCGAAAACTCTGATTTGGGACAAAGAATGCTTTGGAATAAAAAGCAAAAGAGGAAGATAAACAAGGAAACAGGAATAAGTGCTGATTGGAGCTGGGTGTCAGCGCGTTGACAAGAAGGAAACAGATGACTAGTCACCAAGAATGCTAAGCAGTAAGATTCTCTGACAAACACAAGACAGGCAATTTTGACTTTCATTAGTTCTTTGAGGTTTTTTTGCTCATGTATAGTGATCCCCTGTATGTGCAGAAGATGCAATTCCTTGGGCTCTAATTAACACTTGACTTGTCTGTCTGGTCCATTTGCTTCTTTAGTTTTCATGGGACTGAGTATTGTCCAGCTTCTACTGGATCGCTTGATTACTTCCTTAAGAAAAATTGTTCATGTATCATTAAGGAGAAATGACATACCAAAACTCTTCTTGCTTTTTTGATGCACAACTGGCTATATGTTGACCAATGTATGTGATGTGATGTCTCCCATTGTGCAGACTATTGGCTGTCAAACTAAAATGTACATTAGAAAAATTGGAAAACTTTATTCAAAGCTGCTTTCTGGGCTTCACCTATAGATTCTGATTTATTTCTAAAGGGAGGCCCAGGAATTTCATTTCAAATTTAAAGATGACACAGATGCTGCTGGTCACAGTTCAAGAACCACTGAAGCAAATCATTCATACCAAATGGGCTTTATCAAGGAATAATAGTATGTGAACAAAAACAGTAAGTGAATGACAATGTTCTCTGTTTATATCTTCAATTGGAAAAAATATTTATATGCCATTTTCAATAGTACACTATTTGTTTACTACACAATTATTGGCATGTAGCAGACTATAGCAAATCTTTGGGTCAAAACAAGTATGAAAAAACAGAATATATGTGAATATCATCAGTATATACTTTTAGAATACAATTATATGATTCTATAGCACTAAAAATGATTTTGACAAGTAAGAAGTATTATTTAAAAAGCAAATATGAATCATTGTCTGGAAGGTTTAAATTTTGACTCTCTGTATAATTAAATTTCTAATGTTTAATTAAAAGGAAGGAGAAGATAGACAGAAAATTTCCATGAAATTTGAGACTGATTTTGAGCACTCATGGTAGTGGCTGATTACTACTGTGTGTGTGTGTGTGTGTGTGTGTGTGTGTGTGTGTGTGTGTGTGTGTATGTATTGCACTTGCTCCTAAATCATTCATCTACATCCAGGACTCTGAGCTTGCACTGCTTTCTCTTGTATTTTGACTCTTGATTCTTTCTAGTATCTGACTTAGACTAAGCACTGGTCATCATCATTCTGGTTTCCAACATTTATACAAGTGAGCTTCACATATGTAGTTTTTGCCTCATCTTTTGCAGGAAGTAACTTTAAACTCATGTAAGAAAAGTGGCCTTTAAAAAAATCTATATTTTAAAGTTCTATCTCAAAGACCTCACACTCTGAAGGCATAATCAAGCTAAGCAAAACAGAAATTCACTGCAACTTATATGCAAAACGTTCTTAGTTTGATATCTCATGAATTCTGTGTTAAAAATGAATCTTGACTTGAAATTAGTTTATAGTTTTACCTATCATTTATATTGCAGTTTAAAAAGATTAATGTTCAATGTTTTATTAAAAAGCTATGAACTGTGTCCAAACAGATATAAAGAAATGTTGGAATAGGTTTCATGTAGGAGAATGTATGGCTTTTATTTTCAGAATGGCAACTTCAATAAATTAAAGTGCTCAATATTGTACCAGCCAGTGTCAGAAATGAATAGTGAACCTGCCAACAGGAATGTTTTCAATTTCTTAAGCACCATCACAGTCCCTGACAGAATTGATTGGCTTCTTGACACAAAGTTGTAGTGGCAGTGACTTTAAAAAGGAAGAAGAAAATCCTCCTTTAAAAAACTACACATTGACAAACAGTATACAAATATAATCAATATATAGAAGAATATTCTACCTTAAGCAAAAAAAGAACAAATATCAGTAACATTATGTTTTGACATTTTATCAGTAAGGATAATAATGTAGTGATTTTTGAAAAGAATTTAAAAAATAAACATTTTTTACAAAGCATTATTTCATAGATTTCCAAAATGGTTTAATTATGCATTATTTATTCTACATTGACAAGTACTATTATAAAAGAAGCAAATATCCATCCCAAGGAGGAGCCCCAAGCTATGCTACTAACTCACTAGTGTAGGCAACTCAGGGGGAAATTCAGCCACCACGTAAACAGAGGCTCTGGAGAATGGGAGGGAGAAGCACCAAGAGAGGAGGGAGAAAGGGTGGGAATCAGGGAGAGTGGAATGGGGGAAAACGAAGGTGGGGGGATTAAGCTTGTATAACTAGGCAAAAAATGTAATTAAAAAAGAAGCAAATATCATTATACCCACAGATTAGAAGACCACTCAGCACTAAATCTTGAAGCTACCTGTTGTAATGTAAAGTATTCACTACAGAAGATCACAATTGGCAAAAAAAAAAAAAATCAGAAAGTATGTGATTACAGATTGCTCATCACTAAGCAGAACTTCCAGTACCCCCCTTTCCGCAAGACTCAGAGAACATCACAGAAGCGGGGAGAAGGAGTAAGATTGTAAGAGTCTTGCAACAGGGATAGGGGCATTACCATAAAATATCTTCTGGACATGATGAGGCTGCATATCCATGAATTCACTGCAGCTATGTGTATTTCCACAAGACCTACACACTCTTCAGCCTGTCAACATTTCATTATGGAACCAGAAAGATCTCAAGAGACTCTTTGACTCCCTGAGAGACTGTTGAGGGTTAATATAGTATGTGGGGGAAGGATGATGCTTTCCTCAATGGTGTGTGTGTGTGTGTGTGTGTGTGTGTGTGTGTGTGTGTGTGTAGATGATAGATAGATAGATAGATAGATAGATAGATAGATAGATAGATGATTGATAATTCATACTCCAGCAAATGATCATGAAAGGCAACCCCGATGAAACGCAGATGAAACTCAGTGTTCTACAAATGAAAAGGAAACCAAAAACATGAGAACAGGAAAGAGATTATTAGGAAGAAAAAGGGCTGTAATGTGAAAGGGGGAGATGGGATTGTGGATTAAAGTATAAAAATATTGTAAATTCATTGTATTCATTACAAAACTCTGAAAGAGTAAAAACTGAAAAGTGAAGGAAAATTGGAGGTAAAGAACTTAAGAGAAAATTTAAAGTGTATAGGTTTATATTTAAATATATTATATATATTATATATATTTAAATATATTATATTATATTATATTTAGCATATTCTAAGCTCTAGAAAATCAATACTATGTGAATATATTTACATATATGTGCATATACACTTTCAAGTGCAAACTAAACTGGGGAAATTATTTGCACAAGTCTTGTTGAAAACAAGAGTTATAATATGTCTGCTTTTATATTTTTACATTTTCTTTATTTACATGGAATTATTAACAGATTTGAGTTGTTTGACTTATGACATCTAGGAAGCCAAATTCAACTTTAATTTGGAAAGTATCAGATATTGCTTTCCAAAGGATTATCTTTAATAACTAAAATGTAAATATATGTACATATGTAATTAAATGTATATATAATAGTCATATTTGTTTGAGAAAAACTTAAAAAATATGAAATTTTGGTACATATTAAATAAAACATAACTTTATACATTTCCAAAAATTTCACCTTGAAATATATGTTCAATTAATTTTAATTCAGTATTAATCTCTAACTTGAATAAGTGTCTCTTTATGGACTACAAATTAGTCATTGTTTGACAAACCCAGAAACTTAAGAGTTCAAGAAATGTCAAAATTCAATACAATTGTACTAACACAGTTTTATCTAACTCTGGAAGACAGTACACCTAATTCTGGAACTTCAAGACAATGATATTTTAAGAAACTCAATTATGTCGCTTTAATCTATTTCTTCATCCACTTTTTATCCTTCAAATTCTTGAGAAGGGCATACATACTTATTAAAGATCCATAATATTCAGTAGCTATAATGGATTGAGCTTAAAAGCAAAGTAACAACAGGTTATGAGATATGTACAAAATAGCTCCATTTCAGACATCACTGTTTATAATGTATTATAAATGAGATATCGACCATCATCAAATTGAGACTGAATTTTACAGAAAAAAGAATTAGGGTCACAACTTCCCTGCCATTGGAAAAGTGGCCATTTCTCAGGTTACAAAATTACTGTTCAAAAATCAGTGGCTTTCCTATATGCCAAGGATGAATAAAGGGAGAAAGTCATTAGAGAAACAATCCCATTTACGATAACCCCTAAAAAAAACTACCTTGGTATAAATCTAAACAATGAAAACTTTAAAATCCTAAAGAAAGAAGCTGCAGAAGACTCAAGAAGGTGCAAAAATTTCCCATATACTTGGATAGGTAGTATTACCATCATCGAAATGACCATCCTACCAAAAGCAATATACAGATTCAATGGTATACTAAACAAAATTCCAAAGCAATTCCTGATAAAAATTGAGCAATCTCAAAACTCAAATGGAAACACAAAATACCCAGGATAGCAAAAACAATCCTGAGTAACGAAAACTCTGCTGGAGGTATCACCATACCAAACTTTAATCTAGACTACAAGTCCATAAATATAAAAACAGCATAATACTGGCTCCAAAATAGATGCATAGATAAATGGATAAGAGTTGAAGACACAGACATAAGCCCATACACTTATAGTCATCTAATTTTTGACATAAGGGCTCAGAAAACTCAAAGGAAAAAGAATAGCATCTTAAACAAATGGTGCTGGCAAAACTGGATATGCACATGCAGAAATCTGAAAATAGACCCTTACTTGTCACCATGCAAAAAATCAACTCCAAATGAATCAAAGACCAATATTAGACCAGAGACTATAAAACCCTTAGAAGAAAGAGTAGGGAATTCCCTGGAGCTGATTGGCCTAGGCCAACATTTTCTATACAGGACTCAAATAGCTCAGGAAATAGAACAAACACTCAATAAATGGGATCTTATGAAATTAAAGAGCTTCTGTTGAGCTAAAAAGATTGTCAACCAAGCAAAAAGACAACCCAGAGAATGGGAGAAAATCTTCACTTACCACACATCTGAACATCTGATAGACGTCTAATATCTGGAATGCACAAAGAATTCAAAAAAATAAAAACCAATGAGATAAATAGCCCAATCAGAAATGGGCCATGGAACTAGAAAGAAACTTTTCCACTCCCTAATAAATGGATCCTAGTTCCAAACCCACTTAATGATATATTCAAAGGTAAATCTCTGTAATACTCACTGTAATCAAAAAGGATTATAACAGGAGGAAAGGGGAAGGAGGGCCTTAAAACAAAGGAGACAGGGGATCATGCTTCAGGAGAGAAAATAGGCCACAGGTCATGTACTGCATGTAAGTAGTGAGACATCTGGTGTAGCTCACTCTCACTTCCCTACCTGGTCACTTGGGACTGAACAGGTTTGATTTCACCAATCAAGGAGGGTATGGGGACTGGCATATAAATGATAACCATTCCACAAATGGGATACTGACACCCCCCACCACCACTGCTGGTCATACTCCTATTTTTCCATCTACCTTGGAGTCTCCTCTTACATTAAAATCTTTGTTTAAACAGTCTTTTATCTTTGGTTAGGAGATCACCTTCCATACCAATTGGGATGCAGGCAAGGGCAGTGCAGGAAAAACAAAACTGAAAACAACAACAAACCATAGTTCAGAACATCAATGACCCTACAACTGGAACCAGACCAGGGAATGTTGCGGAAGAGGGGGCAGCAAGACTGTAAGAGCTTATCATGGGGAGGACCAATGATATGCAAGATACTTCACAGAAGTTAGGGCTACAGCAGCCAGGATTGGACTTTGCCTGACTTGAACAATGGCTGACATGTCAACGATCCCCCAAAGTCTAGCATGGATCGCAGGGGAGAAGGCTGTTCCAGGCAGTAAGATCCTTACAGGCAAGGGATTAAGCAGTCATAATAGAGTTCCTGCACTAATGGCACTGAGTATTGAACCTTCACTACGGTGGAGAATTCAGAGGGAACATTACATAAAGCGATGTTCCAGGTGATGGGGGGGAGGAAAGGGGAGGCACCAGGAGAAGGGGGAGGAAAGGAGAGGGGTGAAAGGAAAGGGAGAAGGGGGAGAGTGCAAGGGGATGACTGGAGAGGGGAGGGGGAAGGGAGAGAACAGGGGCATCTGTTGAGCTTGTATGATTAGGAAAAAATAAAATGTGTGAGAAAAAAAAGAAACTCTTCCAGGGATGAAAGTGAAATGTCAAACCAATTCCTTAAAACATGTTCCACCTTCCTAGCCATCAGAAACCAAAACTGCTGTCAGATAGCATCTCACCCCAGTCAGATTGGTGAAAACCCAAAATACATACAAAAAATGCTGGGGAAATATGTAGAGAGAAGGGAACCTTCATACATTGCTGGTGGGAATGCAGGCTTGTACAACCACCCTGGAGATCAGTATGGTGGTTTCTAAAACTGTTAAGGAATGAAATATCAACAAGATCTCAAAAACTAGCACGGATCTCAGGGGAGAAAGTTTCAGGCAGTAGGATCCTTAGAAGGGGTTAGCCTGAAATAACGGAGTTCCTATATTAGTAGGTGGCCCAAGAAGGGGCCCCAAAGTATGCCAATGAATCCAGAATGCTCACTAGTGTAGACAACTCGGAGGGGAATTCAGTGCCTATATAAACAGATGTTATGGTGGATGGGGGGGGGAACAGGCTGGAAACGAGAGGAGGTGGGACAAAAAGGGGGAGAGAGAGAGGGATGAGGGAGGGGAGAATGGAATGGGAGGACAATGGTGGAAGGGATGGTGAAGGGGGAAGGAGGTGGTTGAAGGTACCCACCCATTAAACTTGTATAACCAGGTAAAAAAATAATAAATTAAAAACAAAAAACGCCATATGAGCCTGCTATACCACTACTAGGAATAATCCCCCAAAATGATTCATTTTACTGTAATGACATGAGTACATCCATGTACATTGCAGCACTATTTACATTACAAAGTCATGGAATCAACCTAAATGCCCAACAGTTGATGAATCGACAATGAAAATGTGGTACATATATACAATGGAATACTACTCAGCCATCAAAAATGAATTGATTAAAAAAATGAATTGATGACATTTACTGGTAAATGGATGGAATTGGGAGAAGTTACAATTAGCAAAATATCCTAATCACAGACAGTTAGATGCCACATATTCTCTCTTTTAAGTTGATCGGAGTTTCAAACACTCTAATGACATAATTAAGGGAAAAATCTCTTTAACGCCCAATATAAACACAAATGATTATAACGAGGAGGGAAGGGGAAAGAAGACCTCAAGAGAAAGGAGACAAAGGAGCATGGATCAATAGAGAAGTTAGGCCATGGTCAAGAATGGGCTGTAAGTAGTGAGACTTCTGACATTGCTCACTCTCACTTTCCTTCCTGGTCACTTGGGTTTGAAGTACTGGTCATATGTCCCCCATTATGGAGGGGATAGGGACTGGTTTTTAAATGGCAACTGGCTGGCAACCAGACCCCATTCATTGCTGTGCCCTACTCTTATTCTTCCCTCTACTTTTAAGCATCTTTTTGTATAAAGACCTCTTTTTAAAACAGTCTTTCTATCTTTGGTTAGGAAAAGACCTCAGTAGCCAAACAGGATACATCCCAGTGCAGTGCAAGAACTGCAAAGTTGAAAACAACAACCAGCCATAATTCAGAATATCAATAACCCTACAATGTTCGCCCGGAACTAGACCAGCCAAATCTCTCCCCATCGTAAAGCTCAGGGAACCTTGTGGAAAAAGGGGCTGGCAAGATTATAAGACTCTAAAGATACGGAGGTCTACCCCTGGACAAGATACTCCACTCAATACTGGGCTATGGCAATTAAGAACTTGCTGCAATGAGATTAGACCTTACCTGACCTGCTCAACAATCAACATGTCAACAAGTCCTCACAGACTAGGGAGGATCTCAAGAGAGATGGTTTCAGAAAGTAGGATACTTAAAAGGCAAGGAGTTAGACAGGTATAGGGGAATTACCACATTAGTGGGAAGCGCATGAAGGGGCCCCAAGGTATGCCACAGAGTTCTGAACCCCTACTAGAGTAGACAATTTAGAGGGAACTTCAGGGCCCATATAAACTGATGGACAGGAGGGTGGGAGGGAGCAAGTTGGAAACTTCAAGAGAGAGAAGGAAGGGAGGGTGGATGGAGGGAGAGAGGGAGGGGTGAGGGGACAGGAGGAGGGAAGGGAGGGAGGAAGGGAAGGAGGAAGAAGAGGAACAAGGATACCTACTCATTGAGCTTGTATAACTAGGTAAAATAACTAGGTAAAAATAAATAAATAAAAAGAAATTTTAAAAAGACACTTTTATTTATAAGCTGATTTAATGAAGATATACAGTCCTGAGCTTCTCTGTATACTAGTGTTGTTTAGTTTTTTTTTTTTATTTTCTTAAAGAAATTGATCTGCTCAGTAACACCATCATTAACGTTGAACACTTGGAAGTATTCTTCTTTGTGAATCATTTATAGAACTAGGCTTTGAGAACTTTAACATAGGAAACAAAAATATTTCGTCTTCCCACTTCGACCACCTATATCTTTACCATTGGTCATCATTTTTAAAAAAAGGAAAACTGTGCAGTATACCTGTCTATATTTTAATTGTTATCTGGAATTCAGCACAAATATTCAGACTAATTGCATACATATCAAACTTCATATTTGAGAAAGATTTTTCATTTGTTCTGAAAAACACAATCATATGATATATTTGGAGGAAAAATAACCTTATACAGAAAACATATTCTGAATTTCAGAACTACATAAGGACACATACTAGCTTTCATAAATATTTTTTATGGAAGATGAACTGTGTGAATAAGAAATCTGAGTGTGTTTAAAACTGCTGTTACATTTAATATATTTCTCAAATTTCTTAAAATTAAAAGATTGTTTATAGCTAATGTACTGTATTATTGACTTTTAAAATTTTTTTATTATTTATTATATATTCAATTGTGGATATATGCATGTGTGCATGAATGTGTGTGTGTGTGTGTGTGCATGTGTGTGTAGAACCACAGGCGAATTCAGGAACCACCATGGATCACCTCCACCTCCTCCTTGTTTACTCTGCCCTGGGATTCACAGGCTCTGCCCTACCAGGACCAGAAGCGCAGGCTGCCCCCTCTTCCGCCTGGCGTCTGTATGTGGGATCTATGATCTGAACTCAGGACCTTCCACTTGCAAGGCAGAGGCTTAACCCCTGAGCCACCTCTCCAGCCCCTATTGACATGTTTTTAAGTTATGATTTTCTCAGCCCTTGTAGCTCCTCAATAATAATACAGAGATGCCAGATCACTATTGTACTTTTAGACAAACTACAATTTTCAACTTATCCACTGGACTCTGTGAACCTTCAAAAGTCCTTCAAAAAGTCACTTATAAGGTTAAACTGGAAATAAATTATCCTCTTGCAGCATGTTAAAAGAGAGAAAAGTAATGACACTTTCAATATTTTTTATAGATCACTTTCTAAGTAGCAATGTATCTGGTCACCTGTGTTCAGTCTATTGCATAAACTGCCTTTACTTACCCAAAACAGTTAGAGAAGAAATAAAATGTCAAGTTGACAATGAAGGATGGGAAGGAATTAATCTATTTTAGCAAGAGAATGAATGAGATATTTCAATACAGAATCCTGCACAGAAGGGTCTAAGAGCCAATACATTGAAAAGTGATGTAAATATAATGATAGTAAAGCCATAAAACAAACAGGAAAATATCTCAAAATGATACTGGATAGGCACAGAGTGCATGTGGGACAAGCAATGGGAGGCAACTGAAGAATTTTGACTGGGGGAAAGGCAGATTGCAATACTGTGGTAGGTTGAGGACAAAAAATATGTGAGTAATTATTAGAAAACTAGGCAGTAGGTTATCAGAGACGGTCTAAGCAATGGGAAAAGAAGTAGAAAGCAGAAGGACAGAAACAATTGAACCAAGAATAAAGACTTATTTGTTGGATATACCACTGTGAGAAGAGAAGAAGTAAAAAACATTGGTGGTAAATCTAGGATTTAGCCATTTAGGAAGATCATGAATTATGGCTCTGTGATAAGTAAGGAAAAGGACAACATAAAATGGAAACACATGTCCATCATAGCAACCTGGGTGGCATACTGTTCTAAAGTGCATACCAGATAGAGGAGCTAAGACAGGCAGAAAGTTTCTCTTGTAGTACAGGTATGTCAGGTGTCACAATGTAGAATTTTCCAGAATGGAAAACTATAAAAGTACTTGCCAGTTTCCACATGATTTTATAAACTACCTACATATAACTTCAGTATGCTATCATTGGTTAAACCACATTTACAATATTTTTATTTTTCCCAAATATGGAGGCTTAACATGCTATCATTCAAAATGACACCATTAAACCACTTTCTAAGAACCAGAGTGGGCATTAAGTAATCAAAACACAGGGCATTTATTAGGCAGAGAATAGACATGACTAAGTAAGGAAGTCAGAGAAAATACAGTGGGAAAAAAAGGGTAATGAAAATTCATTCAGGAGTCTCATAAGCTGACCTATTTCAATATGATTTTTGAATTTAATATAAACTTTATATTATTATTTGCATAATGTATTAGAACTCAACAAAGATATAAGGAAAAGAAATGAAAACATTATTCTCATGATACATGTACTTTCTCTTTGCTGAGTTGTTTTGAATGTCTTAGAAATGACTTACTTTGCATTACTGAGCAGTACTTAAGTGAAAATAGCTACATATCACAAAACTGTTAATTGGCCATCAGAAATAAAATGGTATTTGAAAGTGCTACAGAAAGAGAACTTTCAGAGTGGCTTGACTTTTTAGTGGATTCTACTAGACATTATTGATTTCCTTGGAAGCTAAAATACACCATGTCAACACCTCAAATTGCCAGCCTCAAATAAAAAATCTAGAAAGAAATGTTTCTTGTACATCTTGTATAGAATTGGTCTTTTTTTCCCAGTTGAGAGAGAAATTAAGGAATGGATCTAGTTTTCCATATCGCCTTCTAAGTGAAACTCCACGGGAATCCCACTTATTGTCAGCTTTGGTCAATTGTGAAGTGGAGAAAAAAAACAACATATCCCTTAAGTTAAAAATTAACATAGTAAACAAATACCAGTGGATTTGCAAAATCAAAAACTTCATTTCACAATTCTAGTAAATGAGCTGAGAAGTGAATGAGTTTATTTTCCTCAGTATTTTTCTTCTTGAACTAAATCTTATTTTTTTATATCAGTTTGTTTCCCATTACCTGAACACAATCCAAAAAGAAGTAAAAATGTCGCAGAACACTAAATAAATCATCTACTGCTCCATACACACTTGTGTGTGTTATTTAATTTGCCACGCTAAGTCTCTCTTCACAAAGACAAGACTGTTTTCTCAGACAGAATCTCTTTTTACATTTTCTGCCATAAATAATAAAAAATAAGGCAAAAGTGAGTATTATTCTTATCGTCAAAAGGCGCATTTTGCTTTTTCTGTAGAAGAAAGCACATAAATATCATCAGAACTTTCATACCACAGAAAGGTAGTACCACTGACTCTACAAAAACAGTTGGGAGATGACAAAATTTAAGGGAATGCTGTGTCACTGGGTGGTCAGGTTGAATGTCACTGGAGGGCAGCCAATGATAAAAGACAGAAAAAGGCTCTCCTAGGAAGAGTTGAATGTGTTATCTAACCTATAGAAAACAGAAAACATTAACACTAGATTCAAACAGTAGAGTCTTCCTGGAGCAAAACCAAAGAGATATGAAATCCAGCCCTCTACAAAATAGGATGCATTCCACTTTGTGTTACTGTAAGCCAGCCATAACCCTTGCTATGAGGATATGAAATACAGACTACTGGAGGGATTGGTGCCTTCCTCTGTCCATACATAGCTAAGCATTCTCAAATAAAGTTTATATGTGCCAAGTACTAAGGGAATACAGGATATGCTGCCTCTGCCAAAGCTCTTTTACATGCCATAGGGTTTATGAGCCTTTCAGCACATACTGTTTTCAGTACACTGTTATTATTAGGAATATAGGAGAGGCACAAGACTGTGTGCAGAAATTCCCTTCAGACGTATGAACTATTTGTCTTTAAAGACTAGAATGCAACATTATAGGTTATAATATTTATAGTTCATAAGCAGTTAGGAGAGACTGAAAGTCCTGTTGCATATATAATCACAGCTGATCTTCCCTGCGACCCACAGAGTGGGGAGACTATGTGCTATTATCTTTGTTTTTCAAATGATGAACACACTGTAAATCAACAAGATTTGGGTATACCAAGAAGTCCACTGTAAATCAGTGACTGAGTTACTTACTATTATAATTCTGGTCAGTTTGACATGCATTTAAATTATTTTTCAGCTATAATATTTTACCTAAGATTGGAAATAAAAATGCTCTTAGAATCCCCATGGAAAGGCTGATAGAACTTGATAAGCAGTTACAAATATAAAAAATTTACAGTTCATTGCATTTATATTGGACCTTTAGTAATGTTTTTGTACATTGGACTTCTATTTTTATATTCCTTTTGCAATGCATATATTGATTAGAATTAAAGCACACTTGTAAACTGCAGTTCTTCAACATAATGTGTGCAGGAAAATCAAGGGTTTTAAACATAACGTTTTATGAATATTGATATGCCTCATACAAAATAACTACAGAGAGGCAATAAAGATTATGAAGACTATGTTTTTATCAAGTATTAATTATAAAATTACCCATCTCATCATTTATAATTTGTTGTTTCATTACCTATATCCTTACCTGAAAAATATCAATTACCTGCAGTTTCTTAACAAATATGTATAGTTTTACAAGCTCAGTGCAAAGTTATCTGTTTACTACTTACGGGCATACTGATAATCAAAGATGGATCCCCCATCCAAGGACACCTATTATGGATATTTTGACACATTAGGAAAGAAGAGAAATGAGGATCATAATTACAGTAAAAGCTGGAGAGGTAGATATTATAAAACCTCCACTGAAGAGTAACAAAGGGTCCAGGGGAGGAAAACGCATTTGTTATACTGGTGTAGGAAAATTAGACTTTGATAAAAACATTTTAGAATGAAGGAGATATCGACATATTAAAAGTATGGAAATACTTCACATCCTGAAGGAATAACAACATTCTGTAATGTCAGAAAGTGAGGAAGCTCATCATACACAGGAGCGTTTGATCAGAAGATAAGTTTGAACGAAAAGATGGAATGGGTCCCTGAACTGTGAATAGCAAATGATGTTGCACTTATGTTCATAATGTGGTTTAGCATCCTGATCTTCATCAGCATCCTGACTCATGTAGAAACAGTTGAGCCACTTTAAGTCAAGCAGTTCTGGTAAATCCTAAGTCATCCAGAGAACCTAGGGGAACATGGTGCATACGTATAATTTAATTTTCCAATATTGTAGATACTGATGATAAATCTTTTGACATAGGACTACAAATGTATTTCTCAGAAACAAGGCAAGATAATGAGCAGACAATTATGAAAACATCACCCTTCCAAACCGCTTTAGCAAGCACAACTGTTTCAGCAAGAGCTTGATGTGGGATTCTAAAGGCCATGAAATCAAAGAGAGTTTTCCTAAAGTTTCATCAGTTTAGACATCCCTCTTCCCCAACTGGCATGTACAACTCTGTTAGGACTAAACATCCCTCATCTATGGAATATGTGAGGCAATCACTTACATGAGATGGTTGTGCAATAAGTCAAAGAGTATTGGTAATAAATTTGCTTAATTTGAAAGATCCATGTTATGAGGTTATTTGTATTTGAATCAATATTGCCTAATAAATTAATTGCTGATGACTGTACTGAAGTATAATGTTTGCATTTTGTATAATACGTGTCAATAATATCAAAATGCAATTGATTTTTATTCAATTCAAGTACATTTACTTTTGCTCTTACATTCTTTGACTAACATAATGAAAATAGATTAAGGTCTTGCTCATAATGCCTGATCATTAATTGTATGCTATATAAAGAAAGGTTACATCCATTTCACAATCAGTATTAAGTAATAGTTGACTTTAAGTAAAAACAGTTGCTCCACAATTACTCAAAGCAGTTGATACTCTGCAAATCATTGTGGCTATATACACACAAAGCAAATGGATCTCCAATATATTTAACCAGCCTATGGTGTTCTTCACATTTCTCACTCTGCAGTTAATGAAGCAACATTTCAACATGCCTTGGGTTATATAAATATATTGTTTGGTTCAAAAATCTAATTATGCAAATTATTATTACCCAACTATCTTAAAATGTAGTACTATATTGATATTACAGAGAAGTTTGGACTTCCTGTGCAATTTGAAGTTAAGGAACTGTAAGGGAAAAATATATTTCGATTTTGAAATATTTTGAGTTAATCTGAGTAGAAATACATTGTAGGAAGATATACACTATGCAAATGAAAATGAGTATGTAAATGAAACATCCACTAGAGCAAGAGATAGTAGATATGTGGGGCCAGTCAATGAGATAACTGAATTAGAATGACTATTGCTTTCAGGAACTCTGCCTACATCCTGGCATTTGCCATTCCCCACATCACAGGAAGATTATTTTGTACTGAAACTTCTATCTCTAGGAATTAATAAAAATTATACCTATCATTATATTTTTAAATGATAGAAACAACAAAATCTTATTTATATGAGAAAGTCCAATGAGTTGTAATTCTGATTACATAACAGGGAAAAAAGTTAACAAATCAGGAATATAGACAGAACTCATTAAACTCTGTTTCCAGATGATGGTATGGGATAATCAATACAACTCTGTGGCATACTGACTTATCAGAACACTGAGGAGAGTTATTTGCAGCCCCCAGAGTTAATGTGTGACACCTCTGTTGCCCTAAAACTCTTGAATATCTATTTATTTACTATTTATACAGATTACACATTTTTGCCAATGAAACACAGTTCTGTAAGGAATGCAATGTTGGGTTATCAAAAATGACTTAATTGGTAAAAAGTCACTTGCATGCAAAAGTAGTGACCTGAGTTTGATAGCCAGAATTGACACAGGGGAAGGAGAAATCAGATTCCAAAAGCAGTCCTCCTACCTTCATATATATTGACACATATGCTATAAACAGTAGGGCTCACTTTCTCTCACTCGCTCTCCCCCCCTTTACACATGCACTCATACACACATGCACACACACTACAAATTGAATTTTTTAAAAAACATGCTTCATTTTTACCAACTGAGAGTAAATATTTGTGGAAAAATTACATTGCGAATTACTAACATTGGTATATTTATAGCAATGGAATAATTTTATAAAATATGTAGAATCTGTGAAGATGGAACCCAAATTCATAACATATCTACCTAATCAACATAAATATTAAAAATATTTTTGAGTTTTACAATGAAATCTACAAAAAAAAACTTATGACTCACAATACTTAAGTAGTAGAACATCAGAACACAATTTTGAGCCTAAGCATCATAGAAACGAACTAACTAAAAACATGTCAAACTTTTTTTCTTGCAAGGTGGTCTTGACCTTACCAAGAGCATGCTGTTTAAATCCTTGAATTCTTAAAAAAAGTCCCTGTTGGCGGGAGGCACTGGGGGATGGGGAGGGAGAGGGGTGGGGAGGGGGAGCAAGGGTTACGGGGGGGAGGAGGAGGAAGGGAGGGAACTGGTGTACCTAATAAGTTTGTATGAGCTGAAATAAAAAAAAAAAGTCCCTGTTAATACACTTACTCTGACTTTTGAGCTTAACTAGTCTATTCTATTCTTGGGAGTTTTCTTTTTTCTTAAAAAAATCATTTCTATAAAACAGTAATAAACTTACTTGTAAAATTTCAGTGAATATTTTTCAAGAATTGGAAACATGTTTACCTTTTTACATACTATTTGTGCATGTGTGAGTGTGTTGTGCACTTACATGTCTGTATGAATTCATGTGTGCATATATGCACTTTCTGACTGATGCATATTGCAGCACACTTATGGGAGTTGAAGGAAAACTTTTTGGAGATAGCCCTCATTTTCCATCTTATGGATTCTTGGGTTCAAATTCAGATAATGAGGTTTGTGAATAAAGTGGTTTTACACACAGGGCCCATCTCAGCAACTCGAAAGCATGTTTTTGATACAGTATCATTTCGTTGTTAACACAGATGACTTTTTTTTCCTCAGAGAAAGTTAATTCCACTGACCTTGGTGCTCATAAATAGAAATTAAAAAGTAAACACATAATATAGACACTTAATAGCTTATACACTGTTTAATATATGCCACACAACATAAAGATATACTCATAAGTTTTTATGAATATGTTCCTACATTTTTTAAATGCTATGAAGACATCCCATTTCCACTACAAGAATACAAGCAGGGGCTGGAGAGATGTCTCAGGGGTTAAGTCTCTGCCTTGCAGGCAGAAGGCCCTGAGTTGGAATCCTAGATCCCATGTACAAACAACGGGCAGAAGACTGGGCGTCCTGTGCTTCTGGTCCTGGTGGGCGGAGCCTGTGAATTCCGGGGCAGAAAAAAATAAGGAGGTAGAAGCAGTCCACGATGATTCCCGAATTCACCCTTGGTTCTACACACACACACACACACACACACACACACACACACACACACACACACACAAATTGAATAATTAAAAAAAAAAGAATACAAGCAAAGCCTCTGAACTGAGACAGGATAAGACCAGAAGCACAGTGGAGCAGAAAAAAATAATGGCTTATTTCATGCTCAATTTTCATAACATAGTTTACTTTATAAACTTACTCTGTCTATCCTTTCCTCCAAAAAGGAGAATTGCTGAACTCTACTTTCTGTTGAGGAAACTACAAATATGTCTGATTTGAAAAAGAATTTAAAAAAACCCTTTATGCTCAATGCAATCACTTCAAATCTCCAGTTTAGTAACTGACATATGACACTTTAGTATAATTTTAAAAAATCACTATAGGGCTGGAGAGGTGGCTCAGGGGTTAAGCCTCCGCCTTGCAGGCGGAAGGTCCTGAGTTCGGATCCCAGATCCCACGTATAGACGCCAGGCGGAAGCGGGGGCGGCCTGCGCTTCTGGTCCTGGTAGGGCGGACCCTGTGAATCCCAGGACAGAAGGAGGTGGAGGCGTCCATGGTGGTTCGCGGGTTCGTCCGTGGTTCTACACATACACACACACACACACACACACACACACACACACACACACACACACACAGACATACACACGTGCACGCACATACACGCGCACATGCGCACAGTTGAATAAATAATAATAATAAAAAAATCACTACAAATATTCAAACTAAAACTGTTAGTGTAACTATTCAATAGTTCAATCCAGTCACTGATACTCTCGGAATAATAGCTTGCAGGTGATTCCTTGGATCTGATTCAATGTAGGACAGAGTTGCTTCAAGTCAGGGAACACAGTAAAAAAGATGTGACTCGTGGACTCCTGGCTGAGCCCTGTGGGTATCAATCTCCAGTAACAATACAGTTTTCATGCATGCACTGGACTAGATCAAAACGTGTCTTTTGAAACATACTTTGGCCCTCTTCTAGTACTACCAGAACCAAATTCCATTGAAAAGGTCCTGTAACTGTGCATGGATATGGTTGACTGCAGATTTCAAGGCTGTCATTAGCTAAAATTAGTCAGGTCACCAACACTTCATGTTTCCATAGTATGAAATCAAACTGTAAATCTGAAAAATACACTATTATTAGTCTTGGAATAATGGTAACCTTCAATTCTTATCAGTGAAGTATCTTATGGAAGAATACTTATGAGAGAGCCTCCTAGGAGAAGAATTCACCTATTCCCAAAGCAAAAATAGTCCTTGACTTAAGACTGATGCCCTTCATTAACCTCACATTTTACAGTAATTGGCACATAGGAAGTATGAAATATTTTTGACAATAAAAATAAAGTACTATAATATTTAATTTCTTGACATTTAGCAAAATCACATATTAGAGAACTCTAGATGAAAAGTATTATTTTTGTAACTTTATATCCAAATTGGACTAAATTATTTGCTTAGTAACATTCACCTACATAATCACCTACATAATCATATGATAGCAAAAGTATCAGATTTTGAGAGCATGTCTGGTCCTGACATCTTCTTTCAGAATAACCTTGGGTCACTCCCTGCTATTCACTAAGTCTCACTTTTTTCATGTTGCTGTTGCACATGTGGGTATGCATTTGCATGTGTGTACATATCTGCATATCAGGAGGCACATTCAAGTGAATGTGTGTGCTGTGGAGGTACAAAAGTAATATCAGATATCATCTTTGTTGCCTCAACCTCCTTATTTCTTTGCTCTAGGGTTTCCCAAGCTTCATCTTCCAGAGCCAGAAGTGCTGGTCACCATCATTTCTGTTTAACATTTTTTACATGGGATATGGAATCTGAACTCAGATTTATTTGCTTACAAGACAAGCACAACCATGTTCATAGCAGTACTATTTACAATAGCAAAGTCATGAATCAACCCAAATGCCCAACAGTTGATGAGTGGACAAGAAAAATGTGATACATTTATACCATGGAATACTATACTACTCAGCCACAGATACAGAAAATTAAGCGCAGTATGTACTCCCTAATAGGTGAACCCTAGTACCAAACCCAATTAGTGATACATTCAAAGATAAATCTCTGTAATACCTATAGTAATTGCAAAGATTATAAACAGCAGGGAAGGGGAAGGAGGGACCCCCAGAAATAAGGAGATAGGGGATCGTGCTACAGCAAAGAAAATAGGTCACCATCAAGTATTGCAAGTAAGTAGTGACACATCTGGTTAAGTTCACTCACTTTCCTTCCTGGTCACTTGCAACTGAGGGGATTTAATCTCACCAGTCAGGGAGAGTATAGAGTCTGGCAGATAGATGGTAACCATCCTGCAAATGGGAGACTGACCCCCCCTCACTGTGGTCTCCTACTCCTATTTGATCTACATTTGAATCTATTCTTATAGTAAAACACCATTTAAACAGCCTTTTATCTCTGGTTAAAAGGTGACCTCCAATACCAATCAGGATGGAGCCAAGGGCGGTGCAGGAACAGCAAAACTGAAAAGAACAACAAACTGTAATTCAGAACATCAGAACATCACTTGGAACCAGAATAGCCAAATCTCTCCCCATTCTAAAACTCAGGGAAATTTGAAGAAGAGGGAGGCAGTAAGATTGTAAGAGCCTAAAAATGGGGAGGAGCAACAATAAGCAAGATGCTCCACACAAGTTAGGGCCGAAGTAATCATAATAGGACTTTGCATGACCTGTGCAATGACTGACATGTCAATGATCCCCCAAAGTCTAGTCTGTGCCCCCTCACAGGATCCTTAGAGACAAGGGATTAACAGTCATAATAGTGTTCCCATACTAAAGGGGAGCCCAAGAAAGGACTTTGGGCAATGCTAGTTAGTCCTTACACATCATTAGAGTGGAGGACTCAGAGAGAAGTTTGACATTCACACTAAAGGACGCTCCAGGGAATGGGAGGGGGAAAAGGGAGGCACTGGGAGAAAGGGAAGGAGGAGGATAAAAGATAGGGGAAAAAGGGAGGAGGGTGCAAGGGGGACTGGGGAGCGGTGGAGGAAGGGAGGAGACTGGGGTACCTATTAAGTTTGTATGATTGGGAAAAAATAAATAAACATAATAAAAAATAAAAAAGACGAAGACTTCAACCCCTATGACATTTCTCAGCCCATCTAGGTCTCACTTTTGCAACCCACACAGAATAGAATCCAACATTACCTACTTATCTGAAATGACTGTGGAAATGTTTCATATATATGTATACACACACACACACGCACACAACACATATCTTCCTCACTTTGATACCTCCATGACTAGAACCACAGAGCCCATCTAGGTCTCACTTTTGCAACCCACACAGAATAGAATCCAACATTATCCACTTATCTGAAATGACTATGGAAATGTTTCATGTATATGTATATATACACACACATGCACACACACATATCCTTCCTCACTTTGATACCTCCATGACTAGAACCACAGAAGCCAAAGTCCATTATTGGCTTGTGTTTGTGTGACTAACCTGGTGCCATTCCTTTCCTATCTGATCAATATCTAATTTGCTGTCCTGTGGTTATCTCCAATTGCTCTTCTTTCCACCAAGTCATTAAGCCAGTATGTGATGCCGTATGATTCTGGAAGCCTAGGAAATCTCCTCTGTGATATTGCAACTAAGTTACGGCACGTATCCAGACCAGCCAAGCTCAGAATCAAGTTATGTATAGTAATCGGTTATCCCTATGGCTGACATCTTTCCTTCAGTGGTGCTCAAATTACCTAGGGTAGAGCCAAGCTTTGAAGTTTGATCTCTGGGAATCTTCTATCACAAGCATCTGTGTTTTTCCATGACATTTATTGCCAAAGGCTTGTCTTAGCATTTATTCATCCTTAACTCTTTGACCCATACACAAATATCTATATTGTCTAAACTTGACCTCACTTAAGCCAACAGAGACCAGGAAGTGAAAAAAAATCAGGTAAGGATCTTTCCATTTTTAATTTACCTGTCCTGCTCTTCAGATTAAAATAAACCATCACTTTTGTCTTTGAAAAGGTGCTTTCTTTCTTTTTTGTTTCCATAATACTGTGATGCTCTGATTTCTGCAATGGTTCCTACTTCTTATCAATTGAAGTGTTTTGACTTGGGGTCCCTGTAGCTCTACAGCCCTCATGGTTAACTTTCTCTCACTCTATACAATGTCCTTAAGCCATCTGCCTGCTTCATAATTTCACCATCCTATACCTATGACTATAAAATTTACATCTCCATGATTGATTAATCCAAAACTCATACATCCCAGAATTCTGTGAAATCATCTGTATAGATCTATGCTTATGGGGTATGCCAACGACGATTCATTTCCAACATCCTTCTTTATAAGGTCATTTGAATTTCTAGCTAAACTTTTCCTTCCTCTTATATGTGTTGTTGCAATACTTGGCCCCGATGCCACACTAGTCATCTATGTGTAGCATCTTTAGTACTTCGATTAATAACTGGCATATGGTGGGTTATTACAAAAAGGACTGTGAATAAGCAGGTTGTCTAATCATTAATTTGGACAATTTCATAATACAAAACTCAACAGTGAGGGAACGAATTCCAGTGGGGGTGCTACACAATCACTCTGGAAAGAGGTGTACAATATTTTCTTTACAGGGACCTTCAACTTTCTCAGCAATCCAATAAACAGTCTTCAAAATTCATTAAGACCATTCCTGCTTCCCTACAGAGCAAACCATAATTAGGCTTGTCATATCATTCCCAAAGAACTTTGATGTACTGCTAGTCGTGAATTAAATGTTAAATGTTCCCCCATGTAACATTTTTGGCTACAAACATTTCCATTAAAGAATTTAAAATATTCTTCTTTATAACACACTTTCTTGCATCTAAGGAAATGAATTTTTATAGTATGAAATTAGGAGATTTAACTTATCTTAGTATTTAAGAAAAATATCTGTAAAAAATTATATCTTTTAAATGTTTCTTCACTACTATTTTATCAAAGTTTCAATTATTTTCTTCTTTAAGTTGACATAATAGTTCAATGGAGTTAAACTTGAAGATACACTTTAATATTTTCAGAGTACTCCAAGTAACACATTGATGTTTTATGTTTTACAACATGTTAATTTTGGTTTTGTGAAGTACATTAAGAAACAATAAACATGTTCTTTTCAACAAATTTGATGTGATATTTCTATGTCCCATATGAGATTTCACTGGAGAGTTCATAGTTAACCTAGTGACTTAATTTCACAGACAGGAAACATAATTTTAGCTCTTGATGATAGCATGAAATACTTACTTTGATGCAGAAGTCTTTTATTTTTATTTCTGTCCTTCTTTCTTCCTTTTCAGCAATGTCTCCAAATACCCCTGCTGAAACAGGCTGGGATCCCAGGAAGCTGTCTTTCAACATTTAATAGCATATTCCCTCCATCATGTATATGTGTGTCTGATGTACGGTGTCTCCCAAAAGCGCTGCACACTTCATTTTTTCTAAGCGAATCTTTCACTGAAACTAGAAGCTCACTGATTGGGCTAGACAGGATCCTCCTGTCTCCACCTTCTTCCCAGCATCGATTTCACTATGTACTGATATTTTGTGTGTGTGTGTTTCAACACAAGTGTTAGTAATTGAACTCAAGTCTTCATGCTTATGTGGCAAGCACTTTACTGTTTGAGCCCTGACTACTCTAGTTTTAGACATTTATTATAATGTCTATGAAGATCAAATACATGTCTTTCCTTTATTTTTTTATGGTCATGTTACTCCATCCCAGATCAACAGCTGAAGGAGAGTTGCTCAGTTGCCACTGCATTCATCTTTGGAAGCCCCAACTTCACTTAATTTCAGAGTGTTTGATTAGCGTAAGGAGGAGGGAGAAGGAGATGTTGATTGTGAGCACATAATCAAAATAAAATATCAGCATGATAGGAGAGCATCCTAAGTGAATTTAAATGATTCAAAATGTTTTGCATTGATGTGGACTTATTCTTTGTCCTCTCTTTTAAAAAGGAGAAGGTATTTCTTTCACTCAAAATCTTGGATTACATTTTCTACTAGCTATAATATTACTGGGTTTATTCATCACATTGTGCAATTTAATTTTTATTCTTATTTTATAATAAACCAGTACAGCCAAGAAAGTTGACAATAACTTTAGAAGACATAAACTGGCTGCTCAATACTGCCTTATATGTTATTGTCCCATCCTGAAAAGACAAGATTTGGGAGGGAGATTAAATTTTCGTCAGTGATACATATGTAGAAATCACAGAGGATATTTTGAGGTGCAACTTTGACATACATTTTTTTCAAAGCATATTTTCTTTTATCCTATATCATTCAGCTGTTTACTTTCTTCCTAATCTAGCCCAAAGAAGAACCAAGACCTGAACACCCAAAATTTATCTTGCAGATGTGAACACATAATGGTTACCACGGATCCAGAATCTGTTGCTTTTCTTCCTGCCTTAACTCATAACGCAGCACCCTGGAATTAAAATAAGGTTGGAGTTATGAGGACATGGATAAGATGACAAAGGAAAATCTGAGGAATACAAACTTCCCCAAACAGAGTACCATGCTAAATAGGAAAAATATTATTTCATTTCCATATAATCATAAAAATAGTTTCTGAAGAGGCAGAAGGAGCCTGCTTCTTTCTGACATGGCTGAGACTTCATGTTCAATCAATGTGAGTTGAGTATATGTTGGCTGATTTCTGGTACTTATGATTGAATACATCTTCTCAGTGTTTCAAATTGCAAGGAAGGAAATATGTTCATACAGATGGATTATTTTTATTTCACATTAATTCTATCACCTCACTACATCTTCAGTTTCATCATAATAATTTTACCAAGTTTCCCAAACTATGTTTGCATCAGTTATGAATGTTTCTGATGTAATAAGTTTCTTCTTATATTTCTTAGGGTATAGTGTCTACTCTGTACTTCATCTGTGCTTCAGTTTCATAATATGAATAAAAACCTGGGACAAACAACTCAGAGAAAGAAAGGAGTGTTTATTCTACCTCAAAATTCCAGATCACAGTCCCTTATGGCAGAAAAATCCTACTGATCCATCACTTCCACAGCAAGTGCAGAGAAATGCTACAGACAAGTTTGCTTATCTGCCCACCATTGCTCAACTAACAAACTTTCACCATCTTCATCCACCTGTCCAGCAAATGACTCCACCCACTATAGGATGGTTATATCCACATTAATTACACAGTCAAAATAATCTCCTACAAATTTAGTCAAGTCCTGCTCTAACTAGATACTTCTTCATGAGCATACCCAGAGCCCCACCTCCTAAAGTGTCTAATTGACAGCTGAGATGAGCCATCACATCCTTTAGCTATGATTCACGCACTGGCAAAGAAAACAGTCAACAAAAATATGAAGAAAGTCTGACCACTAAAGATTGTTCAAGTTGTACACGGTCCATAGTAATTATATCCAGTAATTAGGAAAAGAAACTCATTTTGAGAGAACTCATTTTGAGATTTCAATAGCACACTATTGAAATCAATAATAAGTGCAGACATGGCGCATTATAGTGGCATCCACAGATTTGATGTCCTTACAAGTCACCACCCCAGTATTAGTACGCACACTGAGCTAGTGGACACACGATGGACATGGATTTGATAATGGACAATTTTAAGGTCTAGAAAAAGACTGTTAGGGGACTTGTACATTTCATATTAGGAAGAATCTTTTCAATGTACATAGATGTTTTTTGAGTGTTCTGTTGCTCTTTGATACTTGTTTCACGCTATTCACATTACTTCTCCTTGGAGCCTTAGACTGTAAACTTTACAATTTTTTATTGTAAGACAGTATAGTTCAGATATTTCCAAAGAATTTCTGACTTTGAATAGTTTAGTCCTTTCTGCCAAGCCCCCATACACTTTATATGTGTCAAGATGAAACAGCCTGAGAGGTGACAATCCAGCCCAACAGCCACAACCTTAAATGTACAAACAATTCCCAATTTTACCGATAAAGCAATAATATGAAGAAACTTTTAATCAGCCAAATGCTCCCCTTGGATGATGACTTCACGTCGTTGTAGAGAGTGTTTGCATAAGCACCTCAGAGAAACAATGAGATCTAAGAAGTCATGCTCCTATAAGAACAGTAGTAATTAGTCCTGTGAAGGAAATGCAAAGGGTTAAATGAAAAGAGTAGTATCAGCAAAGTTGAACTGTTAACTGAAAAAGAGAACTGAGTGATTCATACTTTTACCATTTTCTGATAGCACATTATTTTCTTTTTCTTTTTTATATATTTTATTATTATTATTTCTGCTCATACAAACTTAACAGGTACACAGGTCCCCTCCCTCCCTCCACCTCCCCCTGACCCCCCTGCTCCCCCCTCCTCGCTCTCCTCCCTTTCCATCCCCAAGTGCCTCCCCCCCATCCCCAGAGCATCCTTTACTGTGCATGCTAAACTCTCCTCTGGGTCCTCCTCTCCGATGAGGTGCAAGGACCCAGGGGCATTTCCCAGAACCCTTTCCTGTGTTCCCCTTAAGCTCAGGAACACTACTGTGACTATCAGTCCCTAGCCTCCAAGGATCCTAGTGCCTTATTTTCTGATTAAATGTTGAACAAAATGTTTGAATACATCTAATCAGAATACCCTCCCACCTCACTGAAGTCTTGAAGCAAACCAGAATAAAAATTTGTACCCCTTTGAATAGTATTCCCTTGTCATTCTTGTCTTTCCAGTTTTTAGCTGTTAATCATTTTGGATATTTTCCATTTTGGTTTCTTGGGGATTTTCTTTATTTTTTAAATCTTTTTTCCACTTTATTATGGGTTTTGCTCTTTTACAAATTCATACACATGTAATAATACATTATGGATGGTTTCTCTACTTTTTCTTATCTCCCTTTCCTCCTGCCATCGCCTTCATGCCCTGCAGCTCAAAACTAATCATTGATCAAACACAAAGACATTTTCTTGCATGCTGCCTTAAACTCTTGAATTGCCTTGTGTTGCCTGTTAAATATGTTCATTAAGTTTCTAAATATGGAGGATGGAGAAATGGCTCAAGGATTAAGATTCTGTCTCAAAAGTAGATCCTGAATTCAAACTCCAAGTCCCACATAAAAATGCTAGGAAAAAATGGAAGCCTGCAGAAGCCTGGAAAATCTCAGAGTGAAGAAAGGAGGTAGAAAAAATCCAGGCTGATTCCCAAATTCACCCTTGGTCCTCCACAGGGACACACAGTGCCCTCTGATACACACACACACACACACACACACACACACACACACACACACACACACTAAAAATGTTTGAAAATGCTCCCAGTTGTACTTTTCCTTTGATTTTCTTTGTAGATTTATGTCTTGAATTGCATGTATATATCTCTTCTTTTTTTCCTCTTTCCATCTGCTCTCATGAACACTGAAATCATATCATACCTATTTTCAAATGCAATCCTGTGGACACCAGCATCTGATTTATATAATGTCTTTTTTTTCTGACTTTCAGAAATTCTAAGATCTTCTTTTCTTTATTTGCCTAATAGTTTTACTTTTGTCACCATATGTTTGTATATTTCAAATTTTACATTTAAAATACTACGTGGTAGAAGTTCGACGAGGTATTATCTGTTAAACCACCAAAGACCTTTTTCTTTCTTCTGTGAGAAGAATGTGGTGGGTAAATGTTAGGTGACACATACAGTCTCAATGTAGACAAGCATGTGGCCATTTTAGGAAGTTCTTTTTCTTTCTAACTACAGAGAGAGCAGACAGAGAAACTCTTTCACAATCCTTGTGGATTTTGTTCACTCTGTCCAGATGATCTTCAAATATTTGATGTTCTTTTAGTTCTCTTTTGGCCTAGGTCTTTTTAGTTCCTACTGTGAGGAGCTTCAGATTCTGAACACTTTGACTGAAGCAGACCACATGTTATCTTGAGGTGCTTGGGGGGGTAAAGCTTGAAGTACTATTCTCTTACTATGTTCATCTTTGGAATGGACGCTTGAAAAAGTGGAAAAAATCATAGAAGTCTGTCAACATCTCTGCAAGTACTTATGTTTCTACCTGTGGTTCTGCCGTCCAGCTGCTCACCAAATACTGAGCAAGGGACAATTTTTTTTGAAGACTAATACAGAAGGAAGTCACTCTGCTTCTACAAACTTTTTGCTTAACCTTTGAGCAGCTTTAGAATTAAGAATATACCAGTGTTGGAAATTAAATGTGTTAGCGTCCTCAAGCTTTACTTTCACTTTCAATGGCTTCTAAATTCCT
This sequence comes from Typhlomys cinereus, assembly GCA_023101885.1. Classification (NCBI taxonomy): domain Eukaryota; kingdom Metazoa; phylum Chordata; class Mammalia; order Rodentia; family Platacanthomyidae; genus Typhlomys; species Typhlomys cinereus. The sequence continues at coordinate 3,384,775 of JALPQD010000017.1, read as the reverse complement.
AGCAGTTACCTTCTATCTTATTTACAAATCATATAATATCTCTATATTAAAAATAACCACATTCAGAGACTGCAGCTGATAAAAAGCCCATCTCTGAGAGGTTCCACCTGCAATTCTGTTACTGATTTTTGTATTTATTTGTAATGGAAATCTTGGAATCATGTCCATTGCCTTGAATTTCTAGTATCCAACTGAAACTCTCATTTGATTATAAACTACTGTAGACAAACAAAACACATAAAATATTATAACAAGCACTAGTGTAATTTTCACCCTCTGCACAAAAAAGTTTTCAGGTTGGCTCACTTAATAAACAAGGCATTATAAGTACAATCGAAGGCTGTTATATATAAATCCTTCAATATAAATTATTTATTACTTTCAAGTAAATACTTTACAATCATATAAAATCATAATTTTCTCTAAGTATACCCACTTTTATCTATCCCCAACAAACATGTATTCCAAAGTTTAATTTACATTTAGCAATTTGAGTTTAAATATTTTTACAAATGATCATTGCATGTTATATTGCCTTGAGTAAACTGCTTATAAAAATAAATATTGTTAATTTAAAATTTAATTTTGGTGATAAATTCAAGGTTTTCAATTTAATTTTAAAATTGCTTCTGTCGCACTGATGTCTATATGAGGTTTTCATAATTCTTCATTTTCATGGATTTTCCCACTGCTTTGCACCCTTTTTTCCACTGTACTTCCCCATCCATGGTGTTCTGTCTCCACCACACTCTCCCATAAAGCCTTTTTTTTTTTCCAGCACATGAAGCCCTTTCTAGTTTTATGGTCTTTATCTATATTCACTCTCATATTGATATATTTAACAGCTACTTGATTCTCCTTTTGTTGGATGAATGGAGGGCCAAAATAATGTAGAGAAACAAGGAGTTTATTCCAACTTACAGTTCTCAGCAACAGTTCATCAGCATGGCAGGATAGTTTGTACCAATATCAGGAACTGACAGGACCAAGCGCATCAGATCCACAGGAAATACTGAGAAAGAGGCATATTTTCTCACCTGATAGACTGCCAAAATACTAAACCTCTTCTCTACCATCTTATTTACCTGTTCAGAGAATATGGGCTGTCTTCCTATATCAATTAGACAACCATCCCCAGAGTAGTACAATATTTGTCTTTAAATAAATCACTCTTCACAGATATGCCTAGAGGCAATCTGATTGTTAAATTGGTAGGTAATTCTCATACTCTTCCCCTTGTCAGTTTCACACATGTTATCTTAAAACCATAACCTTTCATACACGTTATCTTAAAACCATAACCTTGTCACCACAAATGTTGCAATCATCTCATGATATAAAACACAGTTCGATTTTAAAAGACTCATGGACAAAGATTAAAATTTTGTAAGATTGTAAGAGCCTAGAGATAAGGAGGACCAATAATATGCAAGATATTCCACAGAAGTCAGGGCTGTGGCAGCCAGGATTGGACTTTGCCTGACTTGCACAATGGCTGACATGTCAACAACCTTCCAAAGTCTAGCATAGGTCACAGGGGAGAAAGCTTAGAGGCAAGGGATTAAACAGTCATAATAGCGTTCCCATACTAACAGGGAACCCAAGAAGAGGCTCCACTGCTATGCCATTGATTCCTGAACTCACACTAGGATGGAGGACTCAGAGGGAGGTTTGGCATTAGCATAAAAGAATGCTCAAGGGGGTGGGAGGGAGGAAGGGGGAGGTACTGGGAAATGGGGAGGGAAGAAGAGTGGTAAGAGGAAGGGGGAAGATGCAATGGGGTACTACTGAGAAAGAGCGGGTAGGGAGAAGATGGAGTACCTACTGAGCTTGTATGATTAGCAAGAAAAAAAATAAAATGTGGGAGAAATAAAAAAATGAAGTCATAACCAAAGACTTTCTAGTGCTCATGTTTGTTAATAGTTCAGTTCTAATATTTTAAAAAGCCAAAGTCTCTTTATAAAAGTCCAAAAAACTGCAGGTTTCTATGAAATAAAAAAACAAGTTAAGTACTTCCAACATATAACAGCAAAGAATAAACATTCTTATTTTAAAATGGAAGCATCAGGAAACACCAAGAAAACAATGAATCAAACTTAAGACTAAAATAAAAACAAAGTTAAAACCAAAGTCCAGGAAGATAAATAACACATTCAGTAGCTCAACATTCATCATCCGTCATTTTCTACATAGTTAGGTCAGCTCAAAAATGCTGAGTAATTTCACCATTTCTGCCATATTGCTCACAACGCAGAAAGCTTTTTTCTCTGAATAGCCCGATATGCATTCTAATCCTTCTCAGCACATGAACATGGTTTCAATATCTCAAATATCATTTCTCTACTAAAAAAAAAATAAGCCTAATCATTCTTTGTAGAAATTCTGAATCTGCCACAGGATATCAAGCTTCGATTGCTGTCCATGAACCCTTCAATCCTGAATCAAAACCAGTACTACCTGGATGTCACCAAGATCTACCATTAAGTTGAGGCATAGTGTGGACCAAAGTTGTATCAACATACCCATGGCAACCCTAGAAAGTCCTTTGTTAAGTTAACGCTTAAGAAGAACAGGAAAAAAATAACAGCGGAGGCCTTCTTCCACTAAATGAGTATAGATTTCTCAACACTAGGCCTCCTTGAAGGCCCTCAGAACATGTGTCCCACTGTGATACACCAGATTTTTCTCAAATGATGTTAATTTCTCCGGTGCCTACAGTTACTTCTGTTTTGGGAATTTAAGCCTACCAACACTGTTCTCCTCAAACAAACGAACCCATCTATCATATTTAAATAAGCATTATTAAAGTCCTTGTTCCCCTGAAAACATTACAAGCAGGGCTTTAAACTGTTGACATTTCTCTCACTATCACTATTATCAAAATAGTCCATTAAGCTCTTCCTATCAGTCTTCCATATTTGGCAAAAGGAAGAGGCCTCTCAAAAGGATCATGTTATATTTCTATCTCTCGTTTTCCTCTGTCTCTGTCTCTCTCTCTTTTGTCCTGTCTTTCTTTTCTTTTGTGTGTGTACAAGAGTATATGTACCTGTGAAGACCCAAGGCTGACCCCAGAAATCATCCTGGATTACTCTACTTCCTTATTGCATTGCTCTAAGGTTTCCCAGTTTAGCACTCCAGAGTTGGAATTACAGGCAGTCACCATATCCAACTGGCATTTTACATATCCCACCTGGGGATATGAACTCAAGTCAATTTGTTTGCAAGGCAAAGGCTTTAACACCTATCCATCTTTCCAGTCCCTATCTCTACATTTTTAAAAAGCCTCATCACTGATTTCCAAAGGATTTTCTAGTTTACATACCCAACCACAGCATAAGAGGGTCTCTCTCTCCCCACATCCTCACCAATATTTATTGTCATTCTCTTTCTTGATGGTCCCCATTTTTACTGCAATGAGAAGGAATCTTAATGTAATATTAATTTGCATTGATTTGATGGCCAGAGATACTGAATATCTTGTTAATGTATTTGGTGGGTATTTGTGATTCTACTAGCCCATTTATTGTTGGACAACTTTGTTTCTTTGGTGTATAAGTTTTTAAATTATTTCTATAATCAAATGATTTACCTTTTGTCTGAAGGATAAGTATAAAGATTTTCTTCTGCTCTGTGGGCTGTTCACTTCGCTGATAGTTTCTTTTTCTAGTAGAAGTTTTCTGTCCAACTCTCACCCATATAAAACTGTTTACTATAGTTCCATGTTTATCCATGTAGTAGTCCTCCTTTCCTGTTATGATCAGAATCCATTTTAATCAGATATGAGAGTTATTACATCTATTTGTTGGTATTTTCTGTTTGCTTCAGAAATTGATTTCCTTAGATTGTGTTTAGAGGGTTTTTTTTTTTAACGACATGTATTTTCTGAAGACAATGGATTGCTAGTTTATGGGCTTTTAATCCATTGAGTCTGTGTCTTTTCATTCATGAATTACAGCTATTTATATTGATAGTGGTTGGTCCAATCTATCAGCTTCACACTTAGGAGGTGGGTCATGGGGCACATGGATAAGGAATTATTTAATTGATTCTGGACTCTGGGCAAGTCTGTAGGAGACTGTTTTGATTGCTTTGGGATGACTTGCCAATTGTGCGTGACACAGTTCTCTATGCTGTATAAAAATGTAAATTGAGCACTTTGAATGGGCAGGCAAGCAAGAAAGAATGCCTCTTTTCTTACTTACTTGTGAGCAAAAATGCTTTTTCTCCTTTCTACTCTTGCTTTTGGAAATAGTATGTACATACAGTTACCTTGATTTCTGTTGGTATGACTCTCTTGCCATGATGAACTGTAACATAGAAATGTGAGCCAAATCTTTTTTTCAAAAGATATTTAAAAATATTTATTTTGTGTTTGTGTATGTGTGCATGCAAATATGTGTCTGTGTGTATCAGAGCATTGTGTGTGCTTACAGAGGCCAAAGGGTAACAATAGGAATCTTCCTGATTACTCTACCACCTTTTTTGCTTTGCTCTGGATTTCCCAGGCTCCACTCACCAGGGCTAGAAGTGCAATTCTCTGCCATTTCTGCATAGCATTTACATGTGGGATATGGAATTTGAACTCAGGTCCTTCTGTTTATGAGTCAGAGGATTAAACCTTGAGCTAGCTCTTCAACCAATCTTTTTTATAATAAGTTGTTTGATTCAAGTATGCATTACAGTACCTTGATATGAGCTAAGAAATAATTTAAATAATTGAAAAAATGTTTTGCTATTGTATGAGATTTTCTCATTTGCTGTTCCAATTGGCTAGCTAATTGTTAATTCTTTCCTTTTCTAAGTCTTGTTGGTTTGCCACGTTAGTCATGATTGCTTCTTTCCTAATTCTTTTCTGTTCATCTATTACTTTCATTGACTGTATTCTGCCCTGAAGTCTTGTGTATAAATTATCTTTGCTTCTTTCTCTGTGTATAGTATTCCTTTAAGAGTTTCTGCAATGCCATAATGAATTGCTTAGATTTTTCCAAAAATATTCCTTTTCTTTCATCTGTTTTACAGATGATTTTGCTCTCTGTAGCAATCGCTATTGACATTTATTTTCAAGATATGGAGTAAAGTATCCCATAGCCTTTAAGGTTGCTGCTGACAGACAAGTTGTTATTCTGTTTCATATACCTCTGTATGCCACTTGGCATTCTGCCTATCACCCACAGCTTTGAGTGTTATTTCTTTGCTTTGTATTCTTATAATCTTAACTATGATATGTCATAGTTCATCTTTGGCCATTTTTATGTGGAGTTTCAAATACTTTGTATTTGGATGCCTATTTCTTTCTCCAGGTTGACAAAATACTTGGTGTCATAGTTAGGCACAGGTGTCAACTTGATGGTTGAGGGTTTGAGCCCTGGGCACATTTGTGGAGAATTAGTGGCTGGGTTAGGCCCAGAGCAAACCTGCAGGAGATTGTCTAGCTGATGGGGAAGGCCCAGCTTATGGTGGGTGGGACTACGTCCTGAACAGGTGGATAAAATACTAAGAGCTGGTTGAGGAAGGTGGCATCCTTCTATTCACTTGGCCAGATATGCTGGTCTGGCAAGTGAGGATTGTCCATCTCTCAGAACTGTTATGTGGTTATGGTATGGCCAGTTCCCTCGGCCCTAGTGTTGGTGCGTGCCCTCCCATCAAGCTGGACTGAGAACTTTAACCAGGAATCATAAGGGAGAATAAACCCTTGTTCCCTTAGGCTGTTTAATGGTCATTTATCAGCAACCATGCAGGCTGACTGCAACACTTGGTCATTATTTCTACGAAAAACTTATGGAAGCCATTAGTTTTTAATCTCAGATCTTTCTTCTATCCAAACAATCCTTAGATTTGGTCTCAAGTATATACTGTACTCCTTGAAGGTTTGGGTTTGTTTATTGTCTTTATAGTTTTCTGTATGGATTATTGACTTGACCTTTTCCTCTAACTCCAATATTTGTTCTTTTGCTTGATCTTGTTGATCAATGTTGCTTTCTGTTATGTTACTTGACTGATTGATTTTTCAATTCCCAGAAATTCCTTGGCTCTTTTTCAGTGTATCTATTTCCCATTGACACTTTTATTCCAAATTTTAGACATACTTTTTTTGCTGATGCCTTTGTCCATTTTGATAACCATTCTGGTCTGTCGAGTTTATCTTCCAGAAACTGGATTATATCCCTTGTTGATCTGAGTCCTTCACTTAGTATTTTTAAAAACAACAGTCTGATTTTTTTCTGGCATCTGAGCTGTTTCATCAATGTCATTGTTTTGGTGTTAAGAGGTTGTCCATTGTCACTGTGGCTGTCTCATTGTGTGAGACACACACACTCATTGTGTGTCTGAGCTTCTTATGTTTTTTGCTGGGTGCATGTGTTCTTTGTCTTGTAATTTGCCCCTTTGTTTCAATTGATTTGAGTCCTCTTTGGTTTGTTGCTTCTTGGATCTATGGCCGAGTGGGAAGAAGACTGCATGAGAGTTTGATAAAAGTCTTGGTTATGGCTACAGGGAAGCTACTGTGCTCTCAATTTGTCCTCTACGAGGTTTGAGGACAGGATTTGTCAGTTCCTGTTTCTTAATATGTTGTATTCTGCTTACTGTGGTAGATTTCTGCTGTTCAATCACTTGCCTCAAAGTTCCTAAGAACAGAGTTGTAGAGATTTCTACAAGAGTCATAAGAAGTCCTTTAGAAATGACACCAGCTTCTTTCACTTTGAAGCCACCCTGACATCACTCATCCACTCACCTTCTCTCCTGTCCTTTGCTCAGTGTTGCTTATTTCTAAGGATCAGCCTCTCTGAGTTTTGTTATACACTTGCAAAGAATATATATATTTTTTTCTGTTCTTCACATCTCTACCAATACTGATAAACATAGAGAATATCTTGGAAGGAGTTGACTTTTTCAAATATGTAAGTATTTCTCTGAGGAATATATTTGGAAATTGAACTGCTATGGTAGAATCATGCATATCTTGAGCTTAAACAATTTTTTCTCTATGATGTGATGTCAGCCACATTTTCAAAGTTTATCTTCCTTTATGGCCTAACACTTAGATTAATTAGTTTTTATAATTTTCACAATATAACAGTAATTTATCCTCATTTTGTATATTTCTATTTTAAAAATTGCATTTTCATGTGTGCTAAAAATTGATATTTAATTATACACATTGAAATCTTTTCTGTTTAAAAACTTTTTCATTTTAATTGTGTGTGTGTGTGTGTGTGTGTGTGTGTGTGTGTGTGTGTGTGTGCCTGTGTGCTATCAGAGGGCACTATGTGTTCCTGTGGAGGAGGAAGGACTTCAAAAGTCATCCTGAATTGCTTCTTGCCTCTTTTGTGCTTTGCTGTGGGATTTTCCAGGCTCTTCCCACCAGGATCTGAAATGCAGAATGTTGCCATTTCCACATGGAATTTCTGCTTGAGAGGCAGAGTCTTAACCCCCGAGCTATCTCTCCAGCCCTACAATCTATTCCTGCTTCATTCTTTATATTTATTAGACCTATTAATATGTGGCATTTAAAACATATTACATTCATTTTTATCACTTTTCATATACAGCTTACATATTTTGTCTTAATTATGAAATACATATATCTAAATTTTTCCTAAAAGTCATAAATTCTTGCCTTATGTAATTTGGTTTTAATCTAATCACATCACAATTATTTTAAAAGTATGTGAAGTATGTATCTTTTATTGTTTTACATGAATATCCAATAGTTGTAATGTTCTTTCATTGATCTTATAGGTTTCAGTTATCCATGTGATCTTCTCTGAAAGGTCTTTTCAATGGCTTTCATATATTTGCTCTCTAAAATCCATATTGGTCTTCAAAATTATTAATGTATTCTTGTCATTCCTTATATATATGAATATATATATACATTTATATATTAGTTAGTATTATGATTGTTAATTGAGATAGGTGAGAGTATGCCCTAGAGTATTTGAATTCTGCATTCAGATACATTTACATCAAGCTTCCATAATCTCCTTAACATTTACATAGTTCTGTATGATAAAATTATAAACTAAGGTGACTAAAAGTCTACTTACTCCAGGTTAAGAATTTTGATGATTGCAGAAGATTAAAGCTGGACCCGTACTTGTCACCATGTACAAGACTTAATTCCAAATGGATCAAGGACCTTGATATCAGGCCAGAGACTTTAAAAACCATAGTTGAAAAGATAGGGAACTCCCTCGAGCTGGTTGGGCTAGGCCAACAGTTCCTAAACAGACATCCAATGGCACAGTCACTGCTACCAACTCTCAACAGTTGGGATCTTGTGAAATTAAAGAGCTTCTGTTCAGATAAAGAGATTGTAACACGAGCTCAAAGGCAACCCACAGAATGGGAGAAAATCTTCACTAACCACATATCTGACAGAGCTCTACTGTCCAGAGTGCACAAAGAACTTAGAAAATTAAACTCCAAGGAAAACACTGGCCCAATTAAAAAATGGGCCCTGGAACTTCAAAGAAACTTTACCAGGGATGAAATTAAAATGTCTAACAATTATCTTAAAAAATGCTCCACTTCCTTCGCCATCAGGGAAATGCAAATCAAAACTTCCCTGAGATATCATCTCACCCCGGTCAGGATGGCAAAAATCCACAATACAAACAACGACAAATGCTGGAGAGGATGTGGAGAGAGGGGAACTCTCCTACATTGTTGGTGGGAATGCAGGCTCATACAGCCACTCTGGCGAGCCGTCTGGAGATTCTTAAAGAAATTAAAGATTGAAATGCCATATGACCCTGCTATCCCACTTTTGGGAATAACCCCCCAAGCAGCAAAGGTTCGCCTCGATAGCACAAGCTCGACCATGTTCATAGCAGCACTGTTTACAATAGCAAAGTCATGGAATCAACCTAAATGTCCAACAGTTGACGAGTGGATAAGGAAACTGTGGTACATCTATACAATGGAGTACTACTCAGCCATCAAAAATGATGAATTACTGGAATTTGCTGGGAAATGGATGTCATTAGAAAGAATTATATTAAGTGAAGTATCCCAAACCCAGAAAATTAAGCGCCGTATGTACTCCCTAATAGGTGGCTCCTAGTACCAAACTCACCCAGCCCACATTGGGACACTCAAAAGTAAACCTATGTAACACAGTAATTGCAAGGATTATGAACAAGAGAGATGGGTTAGGAGGGCCATACCAGAAACAAAGAGAGAGGAGACCATGTTACAGCAGAGAAAATAGGCCTCCATCAAGGTCTGCAAGTAAGTAATGAGAAACCTGGTTAAGTTCACAGACGTTCTTTCCTGATCTCACCAGAAGGGGAGGGCATATAGTCTAGCAGATAAAAAGTAATCATTTTGCAAATGGGTGATGGACCCCTCTCTCAGTGAGGTTTCCTACTCTTATTACATCTACCCTTGAATGTGCTATTACAAGACTCCAGTTTAACAGCTTTTTGTCTCTGGCCAGGGGGTGACATACAGTGCCCAGCAGAATGGAGTGAAGGGAATTGCAGGAGCAGCAAAACTGCAAAAGAAAATCAACAAACCACAATCCAGAACTTCAGAGACTCTATATCAACCACATAGAACTAGGACAGCCTAATCTCTCCCCATCCTGGAGCTCAGGGACATTTGCGGAAGAGGGGGCGGTAAGATTGTAAGAGCAAAAGGATGGGAGGAGCAACGATTTGCAAGATTCTCAACAATAGTTGGGGCCAAAGCAATCATAATGGAACTTTGCATGCCCTGCGCAATGTCCAGCGCACTGTTGCCCTCATAAAGTCTAGCATCTGATAAGGGCACCGAGACCCCTGGAGGCAAGGGATTGACAGCCATAGTAGTGATCTTATGCTTAAGGGGAACAAGAGAAAGGGCTTATGGAAATGCCACTGGGTCCTTATATGTCATCGGAGAGGAGGACACAGTGGAGAGTTAGGCACACACAATAAAGAACTATCTGGGAATTGGGGGGGAGGCACTGGGGGAAGGGGAGGGGGAAGAAGGGGGAGGGAGGGAACTGGTAAAAAATTTTTAAAATGTATAATTAAATTTTTAATAAAAAAAAAAGAATTTTGATGATTGTTGTATCTTTTTAAAATTAAAGCAAATAATAAGTTGATCTACAATTTTAATGTCATTATGCCATTAAGTTTCCCTAAAATGAGAAAATATGCAATCCTAGCACATTTTCAGTCCATTGCATTCAATGTTTCTCTTTAACACAAGAGAATGGAATAGAATTGCTAGTTCCATTCCAGCTTGAGTTTGGAAGTTGTTCCCTGGGGCAGTAAAAAAAGGCAGTATACTTCATAAGGTTCCTCTAATTGGCCTCTGGGAAGCCAAAGAATTGTGTCTGATGAGAATACTAAAATTAATTGCTCCTTAATATTAACTCAAGAAAACAATGTACATGAATGATTGCTTGCTGAATACAATATTTCCCAGTATTTGCTTCTCACATTGAAAGTATTAAAAAGACACTGAATGGACATATTAGTTTATATAGCCATGAACAACTTCCATCAGTCAAAATCTTAGACATAGATGTCTATGCAGTAACTGTGGAAATAACTTCCATCAGTTGAGAACTTGACATAGATATCTATCTATGCAGTAACTGTGGAAATAACTTCCACCATTGAGAACTCAGAAACAGTTAATCTATGTAGTAATTATGGAAATAATAGCATAATTTCTGAGGATAAATTACTGAGGAAAGCTCAACTGAAGTTGAAAGAGATACTCTGTTAGGTTTTTAAATTGTAAGAAAGACATAGAATATAAATCTACCCAATAGCATGAAAAAATTGTAAACACCAATTGCTAAAGATTAATGTTACAAAATAAAACAAATTATACAGGAAACATTTCTCTCTCTCTCTTTCTCTTTCTCTCTCTCTCTCTCTCTCTTTCTCTCTCCTGTGTGTATACATTTATGAATGTGTCTGTTTGTTTGAGCAGTATGACAAATGGATGATAGATGATAGCCTCTCTCCAGAAGCAATTTATTGAATTGAAATCCTTACAGCATATCAGTATATTCTCCAGTAATCACCTGTATTATGGGAAGCCACAGAAATAAAATTTTCTGACCTTGGGATGGTTATGTTTATTTTTCATTAAAAATAAAGGAAAATTTCCATCCAACTATAGCTTAAGTATGACTTTGTATAGTACTGGTCCACATATACTGACTTCTCTTCACTCTTCTGTCCATGGCAAAGAGAAATAGGAGTGGTTGGGAAAAGGGAATAGAGAACAGTCAGCAAGCACAAGGAGAACTGTGGGCAGTCTATTTCACACAAAATCCTTACTTTTGAAGACAAGATTCTACATCGAACTCCAGCTCAGTTGTGGCTAAAATGAAAAATTAGAATTGGCTGAGCCTGTCAGGCCAATTCCAAGGCAAATTTCTACACATGAGTCTTTAAGTGAAAAGTCCAGAAAAAAAATACTTTTGTAGATCATCTACTGACTTAAGAAAAATTAAATTCACTGCATGGCCCTAATTTAAGAGTTCACACGTTTCGTTGTAATGAAGGATATAATGCAATAACGGGGAAATAACTGTTAATCAATATCTACACATCAAAGACAACAAGAAAATGCCATAAAAATTGAAAACAATACCATAATTTGTGTACCTGAAAAAAATAAAAGAGATAATTAAGAACTAGCTGTGGGCAAATAACAGCCTGCCCTGCCACAAGGATGTGACCTAATTTGAAAATAAAAATGTTCCTGGCCTAACACTAAGCCTGCTCAGCATCAAGGGCAACCAGAGCCAGCCTCCATACCAGCTAACCATTCTGTCTGATTAGCATCCTTTTTGCTGAACAGTGTGTCTAAAGAGTCTTTCTGGGTAAACCATGAATGACAAAGCAAACATGGACCCCACGAGGGCCTACCCTGTGAAAAGGGAGCTGTCGTGTAGAGAACTACATCAAACTGTGGATAATTGGAGTCCTAAGTTTGTAAAGATGGGAAAAACTCCCATTAGATTTTCTCTGAAGCAACCCGGAAGAAGACCATAAGGTACATTGTGTGACAAACAGTAAAGCGTAGGATGAAAACAAGGAAGAATACAAGTGTGTATCTGCTTTCCCTGAAATCAAAACTTTTCTCTCCACTTTTACATCTCCCCAAAATTAACAAAGGAATCAGTGCTTATTATGCTTAGCAAGAGAACTCTCATGAAATATCTAATCACCATAAGTTTTCATTTTCAAATTTTTATCTAATATTAATGTTTTAGATGAGTGCCTCTCTCAAAATTATTGCATCACAAAAGCCATATTTCTTGAAGATGAATTGGGATCATACCCTTCTTAGCATGCCTGCCTGTTAGATGTATAATAGAAGAAATAAAGACAAACCTAATTGTGGGCTCAACAGAAAATTATAGTCAGTAATTATTCTTAAGATGCTACACTGGAGAGGTAAATGCTATTCAGAAGGTATTTTATACACAATAACTTCTACATTGAAGAGTCAATGGTCAAAATACATTTAGCATCATTAAAAACACAGATAAAAGGTTGTTTTTTTAAAAAAATCAGCTATATTATTGTTTTAGTATTTTATTTTTTCCCTTTGGAAATGTTTGAAGTGAAAAAAAACAATAACTAGACATTACGCAAAGCAAATGTGATGCTTACAATGCTATATGAAGAGAGTGGAACTTGACCTAGAGAAATATCTACGTAAGCAAAGCTACAGAGTGCACCTAAAATTGAAATACAAAAAGGGAAACAAAAGGCATGATTACCCTAGGATGACAGCACAGTAAAGAAAGTACAAAAGTAAATCTAATAAGCCAAGAATATGAACTAAGGGAAAATATTTAAAATAACAGAATTACAAAAATCAATCACTTGCGTCTTAGCAGAAAATAGTCTTAAAAATGATTTTGCCATCAAAGAAATCCAATCTCATCTCTCTCTGCAGTACAATTTGCAAGAAATGACTCAAGAATCAGTTTATACAAATAAAGTTTTGATTTACTGAAACACTTTCAATTTTAAAAAATTGAATATTCACCTTATTGCCATATTTCACCTGAGTTTTATAATAAAATGCACATTCTTTATAATATAACATGCTAAAATATTATGTTTTTCTTTTTTTATAAATCTGTTTTTATTAACACATAATAATGATACATTTTTGTGGATTACAGTGAAACATTTCAATATGTGCATGTAGCATATACTATGTAATGATCAGATCACAGTAATTGGTATATTAATCACCTTTGATATTGATCATTTTTTATGTTAAGACTATTGAAAATTCTTCCTATTATCTATTTTAAAATGTTAAATTAATCATTGTTAGCCATGGTTATAATACCATGCTATACAACATCAGAACTTATTTCTCCTAGCCCACTGCACCTCTGTGCTAGTTAATTACCTTTTCTTCATCCTTTCTAAGATGTGAAGACTCTGGTTCTAGACCGTTAATACATCTGAGACCAACTTCTAAACTTCTACTTTTACATGAGAGCATGCAGTTAAAATATTATGTTTTTCTTAAGAAGACACAATTCTATTTAATTTAAAGTCCATAAATCCTTTTTATTAATTTATTTCTTACTAAAAGTTTATCCTTGAACAAATCTTTAAATAAGAATATATGTAATCTTGATAGTAATTCCTAATGTGTACCTTCTGTCTAGCTAGCTAGCTATCAATTCACACACATACATGTACAATATTACCAAACAATTTTACTTCAAAGCTGATTTCACAAGGAAATAAAAAGTTGAAAATCAGCTCATGTACTCCTATAAAACTAACATCAGCAATAACTGCTTCATGCTTCATCAATTCATCTTTCACATAATGAATTATAAAGCATGGATCAATCACCTTGCAGGGATTACTGAAAAGTGCATTGAGTCCCTGTACCTTTCCAACTTATTAAACCTTTAGAAGAATATTAGGAGACACCAGGTGGTTAGTTGTTCATCCATACTAATTTTAAAGAAGTCAAGTGACAAATGACTCATAACATCATTAAGTTCTTCTGTGAATACTATGTAAGTCATTTTTGAGGGTCACTGCACTGCAGAATAATTATTATGAATACCTAAATCATTTTAGTTTCAATGCTATATTTGTTATTGACATTGTATTCAATAATAATATAAATAATAATTGACAAAAGTAAAAAAATAAGAACCCAAGTAAAACTTAGAGTTAAGTATTATTTGGAAGGCATGAAAATTATAAGGCAAAAATTTAATGCTTTTATACTACAAAAAAATATTTAGAAAAATCCTTAAATCTAAATGACTTTCCTTGGGACAGATACACTTCTCATAAAAGAGGTAGTTTTCTTTTAATTCATTAGTATCTATATTTGTATTTCATTCTTAGAAACTTTACTGTAGTTTGGGCTGATCAAGTTCACTTTCTTTATGAACTGTTGCAATAAACAATGTATATGATCTAAGCATTATCCAGTGTCTTCTGTAAAGCATCAGCCAAGTATTTCCCGTATTTTTATCCTGTTGCGAATCCTGAATTGCTCACCTAGGTGAGTTACTATAGTGTCCTATTGTGTAATAAAGTAATTTCAGTGACAGCAGCAAGTATCTTGAATATAATTTTAACAAACCCCCATCACTAACTCACCTTCTAAGCTGAAGAAGACACCTTAGGCTCAGAATGTAATCTCCTATCTGTGATTAGCCCTCACAGTGGCAGAGCCTGCATCCAAACAGTACTCTAGCAAGTATAGGAGGTAAGAGATCCTAGAATTTTACTAACCATAAATAGAATTGTGACCAATTTTCTTGATTACAGATATCTTATCTTACAGTTATTCTAATTGAAGGCTTGATGGTCTGTGATTTACCCTATGTGGTATGTCTTTCTTTGTAATATTTTGGTACTTATTTTAGGACCACACGCCCATTTTCTTTGTTTTTTTTCCCCAAAAATAGGGTATCGTCTCCTCTTGTTTTTCATTCTATTGAGTTTGTGTCTTTAAAAAATTCCTTGCTATCATACAAGACTTCTGGAAAAAAAACTGAAAGTAAATGTACCTGTACAATTTTCTGTCATTACCTTAGAAACCTAGAATGATATTGTCTTAAGCTCATTTCAGGAAAGGTATGCCACATAACCAATTGCTGTAGATCTGAAACTTACTTGAGCTGTGTTACTAAAAGTAAAAAAAAAAAACCTGCGAAATACTGACATCTAATTATTGCATGAAATTAATACATTAATAACAATACATTGTTATGGATTCACAGGATTTTGGAGAGCTCTGCAGCAGCTTGTCACAGTTGTTTATTAACAGAAATTTGAATCTGGCTTGCATGACACCTGAGAATGTCTATTACTGAGGCTGGTCATGTAGCAAATGTCTCCCTGACTGACCAGCGGCAGCACCTGGACATTACTTTATTCACTTAGGAGAACACAATTCCAAGGTGTTCTGTGCAGATCATTGATACTTAATCCTAGAGAAAAAGTACACATAGTGAATTTCAATGAAGAGAGCAAAAGTAGCTTGCTTCTGACCTTTCCTGACTCCCTGCTGGTAAGTGGACCTTAGGATGCTGTTGTTTTAATGTTTCATTTTTCCTCAATAGATACAAGTATTATTGTAGATTTTATGAGTCTTTAACACCCAACTCTGAGCCCCCAGTCTTAGTATGGAAAGTAACCATATCACTGTACATTTCATAATATTGCTTCAGTAATTTCCAAATAACAAATTAGTATGTTTCATACACTAATTAAAAATTAAAACGTTGGTTTTAGATCCTAGAAACATAAAAGCCTTGGTTGTGGGTAATATAACATAGGATTAGTTAGTCTCAACACAAACAGAAAGTTTCAGAAGGGTAAGTCAGCACCAGGGAAAATGTGACGTGAATTTGCTCTAATGTGGACTATCTATAAATAATGGATTGCTCATCATTAGCAACCTGGCACTCTATCCTATATCATAATGAAATGTCCCCTGCACTTTGAACTTAATGTCATGAACTGAAGCAGTCAACACAAGAAGCCTAGAGACACATTTTTTTTTCTGTCTACAGATCTGGAAATTTTTACAGAAATACTGTTGTCATTTTAAACTGTGAAGTTAATAAAAACAAAAAAAAAAAACTCTGACAATGGTAATTATGGTTGTATTTTATAGGAATGTCAAAACCCATAATTTTGACTGTATTTTTAATCAACAATAATATCATGCAGAGTATTAGCAAATTTCCAGCTACTCCTTAGTCATGGTTACAAGTGAATTTGTAGGAAAAAAAAATCACAGTCAGTGTTAGTGGCCTGAATTGCTTCTGCAAAGCTGTCACCAGTAAGAAAATAACACTGACCAAATTTTTAAAAAGAACAGCAACTGAGCCAATGCCAAGTTCCAGACCCAAAATGAAACTTCGGAGAACTGGGTCACAGATGTCATAGGCAAAGGACAAGTATAACTTCATAAACTAAAGTTTCTGAATACAAACACACATAAAGCATGGAGCTAAGAAGCATTCTATGAAGAGACTCTGAAAAAGAAACATATCATTATCATTATCCTATGAATAAAGACACGAAAACTCAGAATTATATTAGAGAAAAGAAAAAAAGTAGTATTTTTAATTCTATATTTTTGTGTTGATATTTATATTCATCAGAATGTATTACAAAATGCTTATGTTACAGTCTTCACCCATTCTTTTTTAATTAAGAATTTTCTTTTGACACAAACAAAAAGAATATCCCTGCCCCCTTCCTCCCCACTTCCTCCTTCATCTCCCACCCTTCCCTTCCTTTGCCAGTCTAATTCTCCCTTCCACCCTCATACCTGTCTGCTTGTGTGAGTCACAGGGCTCCCTAAGGTTTGTCAGCTCTAGTAGGGGACCAGGCCTGTGGCAGAATAAGTGGTTCTTCTGTGGTTAAACCCATAGGTAGCATTGCTCGCCTTCACCTGTCTAGCCCCTGCCATTATGGTTTCCACTGCCTGTGGCTATTTCTCCTGAGTCCCACAAGGGTTCATGGGGAAATGTTGATTGACATGTAAATTCTCCATGCTTTTTTAAAAAAAAATGCTTACTTACTGAGACAGGAGAAAGAATGAGAAAGAGAGAGAGAGAGAGAGAGAGAGAGAGAGAGAGAGAGACAGAGACAGAGACAGAGACAGAGACAGAGACAGAGAGAAAGGTACCATAACATACGGGTTAGAGAACAAGTTTTCAGGTTTCTGAGAATTGAACTCTTGTTGGCAGGTTTGAGAACAGATGCTTTACCCATTGAGCTATCCTGCTTCTCAGCTTTTAAAATATGTGAATGCTTATCTTGCTCAGTAACTGAGTTTCCTAATGGAAACTCCCAATGGATTGATACTTTTAACAAAATGTTTATTCATCCATGTAAATCATATTTAATAATAAACCCACATGTAATTATTCAACATGGTTAAATGAACCTTTTTTTCTTAAGAAGGAAGAATGCACTGGCTTTTACCTCATATTTTATAGTATAAAATTGACTCATATTTAGGATACACTTTATCACTAAAAATATTTCTTTTGCATATTTAATATGCAGTCAGCATGCACATTTATACCTTTTATACATGAACTTCTTTCCTTTGCTAACTGATGACCTGTATATCTCAGCTGATGAACTATATTTCACTCAGTGAATGCTGAGGCTATTTGCCTGCTTGGCATGGATATACTCTCACATAAAACTTTTTTTATCTGAGTATCAATGATTGTTTCAAAAAACATAATAATATATCATTGTGATTTGCCTTCATTTTACAAAAAAAAAATGACCAGAAAATGGAAAACGAAAGCATTGTTTTGAATATGATACAATTGAGACAATGGAAATGGATAGTTATGCCAAAGACTGAACCCCACACTTATTGGCCTTTGTCTAGACCCAAAATAATACAACACAATCCAATCCAATCAAAAAGAATTTTGAGATTCCTTCCACAGAAGAGTTTGTCTGAAATCCCTTACTTTATGATTAAGGAAATGAACTAACATAAATTACCAAATTGGAAAACAAGGTTAAAAAGATGACAAGTGATTACATAATATGATGGTCTGAAGTCTCATGGAGCTGAAGCTATACAACTGATAAGGGACCTTTCCGGAGTTAAGTAAACTTATAGCTTACATCGGTCTTGGAATTCTTCAGGGAAAAAAATGAAAATCCACTGCACTGGGCATCAGAATCTCTTACTTTCTCTTGGTAAAGCAGGCACTAAGTTATTCTCAACATTCAAGTCATTTCTTTTAAGTTTTCTAAATACTATTCAAGTCAGCTGTGGAAACTTTACACCTTCAGCTTCTTGGAGAAGCAGATTTGAGAAACAATTATGGTAAAAACAAATTCATATAACGTCTTTAAAAGTTTCACATATAAATATGCAAAACGTGCAGTCTCAGTACATGAAAAATAATAACAGATTTTATCTCTAAGCTTCTGAGAGTGAATTTCATGTATGGCATGGATCTAACTTTTAGTTTTGGAAATTCAACTGTTAATTTTACTTTGAAGAATGTTTTAATTGGAAAATGGAAAACAGTCTCTATCAGAATAATTACTTCAAAAATATACTAGAGAAGATAATTTCCCACATATTTTTCTTCATAAACATTAGGCAATAGCCTTAGTCATTAGCTGGTTGAGTATTAAAAATAGCATGATTATAAGCTTCTTGATAATGTGTTTTTGTAGCCCATAGGTAGTAAACAAGAATAGTGTCAGTTTAGTACCAAATTAGGAACTACCATGTTATTTCCTGGATTCTGGGATCCATGAAAACTATTACATTTTAAAAAGTAGAAAATATGTTCCATGTGAGGATCAATTTATATCAATGATCATATATTCTTGTAATTCTTAATATTACTAGTCTCACTTATATAAATGTCTATAGATAGTAGATGGAATGCACTTTGAACCAAATACATGTATTAATTTGTCTCCTGATAGCTCAATATAATCGAATGTATCACAGATCTTTATGATACCTCGATGTAAGTTCTTT
Source organism: Typhlomys cinereus (assembly GCA_023101885.1). Classification (NCBI taxonomy): domain Eukaryota; kingdom Metazoa; phylum Chordata; class Mammalia; order Rodentia; family Platacanthomyidae; genus Typhlomys; species Typhlomys cinereus. The sequence goes on along the minus strand of JALPQD010000017.1, from coordinate 3,365,770 downwards.
ATGGATTGCTTCAGATAATCATCTTATAAACAGCCTTTTAACAATGCTGACAATGTAAATCAATGAAGAAAATGGAAATAGCATGGACTTATCTTAAAATAATATAGGTGGAAGCACTATATGATCCACTCTTACCACTTCTTGATCTATACCCAGTGAAATCTAGGACAGCATGCCAAAGAGACACCTGTGCATCCATGGTTGTTGGTACAGCATTATTCACAGTTGCTCAGATAAGAACCAGCCCAGATATCCAAAATAGCTGAATGTATACAGAAATGTGACATGTTTGCATACACAAAGGAGTTTTATACAGCAATAAAAACCTTGAATATGGAGGCAGGCCATTTATTATGTATTTTTTAAATAAATGGGAAATAAGAAGAGTAAATAGGAGAAAAATTTCCTGGGAGTGATGGTTCATGCTTGTTATCCTAGTAATCAGAATCTAAAGCATGAGCCTTGTTTAGTTCAGTGGTTGCCATGAGTTCAGTAAGAAGGGGGTATGTGTGTGTGAAGTACATCATATTGATATTTCGCATAGTATGTATTCACCAACAAATTTCATAATTTCTGCTTGCTTAGTAGATGAATATGTATAAAAACTGTATTTTCATTATTGTCATGGCCTGAAATGTGAGTTGTCTACCACAGGCGCATGTGTTTGAATCTTTAGTTGTTTGGGAAGGTCCCAGCACCTTTAGGAGGTACAGCCTGCTGGAGGAAAGCAGTCACAGGGGATGGACCTTGAGATTGGTTAGTCCCACCTTGCTTGAGTGAGTGAGTCTCTCTTAGGCTTGCATGCAGAAGCTCTCAGCCTCCAAAATGGATGTAACTTAGGCTACTTCCAGCTTCTGACAGGCAGTGATGCCTTTTCCTACATGAAGAACTGCATCATCCCTCTGGAACCATAAGCTGAATAATCTCTCTACCTCCCCGTAAGTTGTGTGACTTTGAGTTGTGTCTCACAGCAACAGATAAAAGCAACTGGTATAAAAACTGGTACCAGAACTGGAGTATTGCTGTGTGAGACTGAGAATTCGATACCAAGAAGCGAAGTATTTATAAAACTGAGAAAAGTTGGTACACAGAAGTAAAAAAGTATGGCCATTTCTATGATGTGGTTTGTAAGCCTTTGAAAATGTTTGTTGTGAGAAATACGGAGAAATTTGGGACTTTGCATAGAGAAAGTCTTTGCATCTTGGAGACAGAGCAGAAAGTGCCAATCTAGTGAAAACTTGGAAGAGACTGATGCCGTTGGAGATGCAGACAATGGAAGCCCTGCTTGTGATGGTCCAGAAGAGAACAATGACTGTTTGGAATTGTATAAGGGGCAAATGGAGTGATGCCTTGGCATGTTTTGCCCTCATCCTGAAAGCTCATCTGAAGTTAAATCCTAGACTTTTGACAGAAGTAGTTTCAAAACCATATAGTCTTGACTATGTGACATGGCTACTATATAATGCCCTTGTTCAGCGTTATGAGACAAAAGAGCAAGAAGTCAGGCAGATGGAAATTAAAACTATCAGGTTTGATGGTGGAAAATTCAATGGCAAACTTAAAGAGTTGAACCAGAAAGAGGCAGAGAGCAAAATGATAGCTATTATTACAGAGATACACTCCATTAGTGACTCAAAGCTTGTCCTGCCTTTGAATAATAGGAGAGGCCATACCTTCAAGGCTCCTACCCCATAGAATGCAAATTCATTTGGAAAGGAAAAACTAAAGGTCAGAGCTCCAAAGAAATTTTCTGGATCTGCTCAACAAAAGTAACTGCTCAGGAGAGATTTTTGAAAATTGGCATGGAGAATCTCAATCAACTATGATCCAAGAGGGCCAATCTCCACATGAATGTTATAGCAGATCTTGGCAAGGTCATCCATGTGGTGCTGGTTTCAGATTCACCAAAGATGCAAGAGGGAGGACGCCATGGATGCTTCCTCCAAGGTTTCAAAGAATTGTGGTAACCAGGCAATGTGTGGAAGGAAGCCTGCAATTTAGAGGTCCAAGAAGGGCAGTTTGTGCTGTGGAGTTACAGTTGGTTTGTCATTGATAAGTGAAGATGTTACAGATGCCAGAGCCAATTTGGGACATCTGTCAATGAGAGCTATATACCATGGGAGGAGTCAGCCCAGGAGTATGATGTGATCTATGGGTGTTGGAGGGGTGGAACCAAAGCCCTTTGGAACTGAGATGATTTCAACAAAAGGCTTGGAATTGAAGTTGAAAGATTTTGAGTTTGTCCTGCTGGTTTTGTTATGGACTTATCTTTTCTAGATATGCCCCCATTCCTTTTCCTCTTTTTTGGAATGGGAATGTGCCAATGAATGTTTGAAATATGTAACTTTTCTTTTGATTTTATAGGAGGTTTTGGTCTTTGTCCTTTTGGACTGTTTTGGGGCTACTCATGTATTCTATGAAGACTTTTAAAGTTGAACTGAATATGATTTGTACAATTAGATGGTAATGAACCTGTCTGGCACAGGGGTGGAATGTTATGGTTTGAAATATGAGTTTTCCTCCACAGTCTCATATGCTTGAGTCTTTAGATGTTTGGAAAAGTCGTGGCACCTTTAGGAGGTGGAGTCTTTTTGGAAGAAGGGGTGGGCCTTGAAGTTAGTTAGCCTCACCCTGCTATTGAATGAGTGAGTCTATTCTTGAGCTTACCTCCACAGCTCTCAGCCTCCATGATGGCTATAACTCAGACTTCCTCCAGCTTCTGCAAGCCAACCATGCCTTTCCAAAATGAAGGAGTGCATCTATCCTTTGAAGCTATAAGCTAATGAATTTTGCTTTCTCCCCTTAAGTTGCTTGACTTTGAGTAGTGTCTCCAGCAACAGATAACAATAGTTTATGGACATCTAGGTTGATTCCACTGCCTTGTTATTGTAAATTGAGCCACTATGAACATAGCTGTATATGTGTCTGTGAGTAGGAGATAATGTCTTTTGGGAAAATACTTAGGAGGTATATACCTGGATCATAAGGTTATTGAATTTTTACTTTTCTGAGGAACTTCCACAAGAGACCCAGATTAATGGTATTCTGTATTTGAGCTTTTTCTTCATTTTTGATATACACAAACTTTTGACTACATTCACTTTTCTTTCTTCCCCAATCACCAGAACTCCTTATAACGATATTTTTTATCATCTGGTATATATGAAACTGAAAGTTTTCTTTGCGTACTGAGCGCATACATAAACTGAAGCGCTTTCCTAGAGTCATTATGTACCTTGACAGGAATGGAGTGAGGGAAAGTCAACGACAGCAGATTGCCTGATTTTTATTCACTTTAGTGTTTTCAGAATGTTCTGTTTTCTAAAAATACAGTCAAATGGTATCAGTTTCCACTTTGTACAGTAAATATCAATATGGTATAAAACTGGTTTTTCCCTTCCTCATGTTGGGATTAAGGACATTAGACAGAAAGAAAAGATAAATGAACAACAGGAGCAGAGTTTATTCTTTTTCATAGAAGCCTGGAAAATATCAGATCTAAACCAGCACAGGAGGGGTCTCCAAACTCAGATCAAGCTATTGAACTGCATAAACAGAAATAGCAAATAAATTCATAATGCCAGAACAATCTCAACCCAACTGGAAAAAAGAAAATTTTACTGTATTTCAAAAAGAATATAAGTACTGTGGAACAGTGATATATCACAGCAACATTAGGAGACTATTGAACTCGGGTTCTAATCAGGACTTCACCACTTGACAGACACAAAACATAAGGTTCATAAGAATGAACCCAGAGTGTCATTTGATAACAGAGCAGAGGCACTCACTTTTCCAGAAGATCTGGAAGTTTAATCTGCAGAGATCTAGGCTAGCATTTTATTTTGGCACAATTCTCATTAAGAATCAAAAAATTTCTGAAATAACTAATACTAATATCTGAATAATTATGCAACATATTTATTATGGCATTTAAAATTATATTATCAGAAGTTTCTTTATTTGAAAGCATCAATTAAGGATACCATATTGGTTTCTTTTCTTTTTATTTGTTTTTCTTTACAAAAATTTATCTTTTAGTATTCCTTTAAGGCCTCATAGAAGTATTTAGAAACATGTGTCTTATAAAGCTTCTTTAGAGTGCTCTATTTTCTGATTACAATGCTCTTTTTTTTTTTAGAAATTATCATCATTTCCATTTGTGCTCAGGTATTTGATATAAAATCAACCCAAGCTATTGCTGCATTTGTACATAATTATCATGCCCAGACCAGACAATAAGAGGATTCAAGTCAGACTCTGTAGCTATCATCAGGGAAGAAAAGGTATAGTGTGCAGAAAAGACAAAAGGACTTAGAGGATTTCTCTTAAAAGTTTAGAGACGGTAGCAGGGAAATCTGCCTATTGTAGAATGAAATCAAGGTCATGGAGATTAATGCTGGCTTTGTTCCTAATGCACTTTACGCAGGCCTTGTGAGCAAAAGGAGGTCAACCTTCAGTCTGCCCTAGCTATTATTATTCTTTGCAGAGTCCTAAAACCGTCCACAGAGCAAGACAATGGCTTTCTAATGCTGAAGTTCTCTGATGCCTCTTTGACCTGTCTGCAAGTCAGCCTTCTCCTTCACAGTTAAAACAGAAGTGGTTGTGGCTCTTTGGACAGCATAGGTATTCTGAACAGCAACTGATGCCCTGCAGACTGATTACTGCATCCTCTGCTTTGCTCAGGCCCCACTCTTCTGTTTACAACTGGCTTTCCAAGGCTGATTTTAAAAGACTTTTCTCAGCCTTTGCATGCAGTGAATCTATAGGCCATGGCAACCAAGCCTTGGCATACAGGGAAGCTGGCCTGTAGCCCAGGTACGTCAAGGACTCCAGGATGCCGAAGCCAGAACACTTTTCTTCTGAGCCAAGAAGTGCAGTTAATTTATGTTCCTTGAACCAAGGAAGGTAATCAAGATCACAAAAGTGAAGTTTGAATAGTTATGAGATCATGAGGAACTTTTAAAATAACATGTATCCTCATATTAAAAATAAGTACATAGGTTAAAAATAAGAAAATGCAAGTTAAAAATTTCAGTTCCCTTCTAAATATCAAATTTTTTAATAAGATAGTAACCTAATTACGAACAGAGTCAGAATGCAGGAATCAGGTCCACTCATAAGCTTTTAAAAGTAACAATACAGAATTTTTTTGTCGTTAAGGGAATGAAACTTGGGGAGGCATTCACTGCTATTTGGACTTCAGTGGTATTGTGTTAATATAAGCATGAAAACATCAAAAGAAATAATTCAGGGAAGATGTTTGAAATTTGGGTACAACTCCAAGATTAGACTGATCTTTCTACTTACAAACTGCTGTAAAGTGTTATACATCCCTTGATAGTTAGTCTTCATTATCAACTTGATTATATTACAGCTATCTAGATGACAAACCTCTTGGTGTGTCTTACTGGCTTTTAAAGAGGTTCATTTGAGGAGGAAGAACTAACCTAAGTGGCTTGTGTCATGGGCTGAATGAAATGGAAAGCAGAAGAAAACGAGAGATGTGGCTTTCTGTGCTTCCTAGTCTTCCCAGAAATGAAAATTCTTAGACACATGTCTGTCACCATGAACTCGGTAATGTATTTCAGAATGACAGACTATATTTCGCATAAACTGTGAGTCAAAGAAATTCTTCTTGCAGTAATAAATGGCTTATGTCAAGTATTTTCTCACAGCAACAAGAAAAGTACTTAGCAGTCTGTAATAAAGAATTTGATACCTAAATGTCAGAATTTATTCCATTTTCCATGTTTAATTTGCAAGAAATCAGAAAACAAAAATTTCTGGGTTTTCTTTCATACACTGCCTTTAGGAATGCAAGCTTATACAAACACTTTGGTAATCAATATGGTGATTTCTAAAAAAGTTAAAGATTGAAATGTCACACGACCCTGCTATACCACTGCTGGGAATAATCCCCCCAGATGCAGCAATTCACTACATTAAAATGAGCACAACCGTGTTCACTGCAGTACTATACCCAGAAGCAAAGTCAAGGAATCAACCCAAATGCCCAACAGCTGACAAGTGGATAATGAAAATGTGGAACATTTATACAATGGAATACTACTACGCCATCAAAAAAGATGAATTAATGAAATGCTGGGAAATGGATGGAATTAGAAAAAATATACTGAGCAAAGAATTCCAGACACAGAAAGTTAGATGCCATAATTACTCCCTAATAAGTAGATCCTGGTTCCAAATCCACTTAATTCAAAGGTAAATTCCTGTAATACAGGAGGGAAGCAGAAGGAGGACTTCAAAAGAAAGGAGATAGGGGAACATGCTTCAGTAGAGAAAATACACCACTATCAAGTATAGCATGTAAGTAGCAAGGCATCTGGTGCACCTCACTCTCACTTCCCTTCCTGATCACTTGGGACTGAACAGGTTTGATCTCACCAATCAGAGAGGATTTAGAGACAGGCATATAGATGGTGATCATCTGGCAAATGGGACACTGTCCCTTCTACTGCAGTGTCCTATTCTTATCTTCCATATACCTTTGAGTTTCTTCTTATATTAAGATCTTGTTTAAACAGTCTTTCATATTTGGTTAGGAGATGACCTTCAATACCGATCAGGTTGGAGCCAAGGGAAGTGCAGGAAGAGCAAAACTGAAAACAGCAACAAACTATAATTCAGAACATCAAAGACCCTATATTACTCACCTGGAACCAGACCAGCCAAATCTCTCCCCATCCTAAAGCTCAGGGAACCCTGAGGAAGAGGGGGCAGCAAGATTGTAGGAGCCTAAAGATGGGGATGACCAACGATATGCAAGATAGTCAACACAAGTCAGGGCTGCAGCAGCCAGGATATAGCCACAATGTGATTGGACCTTGCCTGACCTGACATGTCAACAACTCCCCAAAGTCTAGCATGGATCACAGGGGAGAAAGTTTCAGGGAGTAGAATCTTTAGAGGAAAGGGGTTAAACAATCATAATAGAGTTCCCAGGCTAATGGGGACCCCAAGAAGGGGCTCCTAGCTGTGACACTGAGTCCTGAATGCTCACTAGGGTGGAAGACTCAGAGGAAGGTTCAGTGCCCACAAAAAGGTATGCTCCAGGGTTTGGGAGGGAGGAAGCAGGAGGCACCAGGAAAGAAGGAAGGAGGGAGGATGGTGAAAGGAAGAGGGGAAGGGGCAGAGTGTCTTGGAGGATGACAGGAGAGGGAAGGGGTGGAGGTCAGGGATGGGGGTACCTATTGAACTTGTATTATTAGAAAAAAATGATATGTGGGAAAAAATAAATAAGTAAAATTTCTGTTTTTTAAATGAAATAATCTGAATTATTTTAATTCTGCCATCCCCTTTCTGCACAACAGCAACTTATACATCAAATATCATCTGAAGCATTGAATTTTTTATTTATAGTTTCTATGATGAAAGTTTTATATATATGTATGTACTTGCTAGCAAATTCTTTCTCCATTATATAAGCTGTGTTTAACTAGACTAATCACTTCCTTTGCTTTTCATGAGGTTTTTTTAATGCTATGAAAGCCCATTAGTTGATCTTTGGTTTTATTTCCTGAGTTATTAGAGTCCTAGTGAGAAAAGATTATGCCTATATCCTAAAGGGTTTTTCTTATATTTTCCTCTAACAGTTTCATACAAATGACACATAATTTCCTTCTTCTTTATGGCTAAATAAAACACAAGATGAATAAGTACTATACTTTCTTTATGTGCTTATCTGTTAATGGGAACCTGGGTTGATTCTGTAAGTTGACTTGCGAATATTGCTGCAACAAAAATAGATGTGCAAGTATCACAATATATTATCAAGACTGATAGAGCTGAGTCATACATGGTAGTTCTATTTTTTGTTTGTTGAGGAACCTCTATATTGATTTCAATTATGGTTGAACTAATTTATCTTCTTATCAGCCATATATAAGTATTCTCTTTTCTTTGAATTCTTATTTTTTAATGACATTTACTTTTCTTACTGACAACCATTCTGTCTCTGGTCAGACAGTATCTCAATGTTGTTTTGAGTTACATTTCTGTGATGATTACTCTTTTCAAATGTATATTGGACATTTGTTTTTACCTATGGAGTGCTGCCTGTTCTTTTCAATGGCTCAATGTATTGTATTCGGTTTAATGTCTTGGTTCTTAGTCTTTTAAATTCTTATATATTCTCTATGTCATTCCTGTATTATAGGTACAGCAGTAAATATAAATGAAAACACATCAGATTCAGATAGAAAAATTTGTAATTTATCTCATATATAAATGTAATTTATTTCATATATATACATGAATCAATGGCATGAAAGTAGAAGGCAGATTGTCTAAGGGAAGTTGATGAATATGTCTGGTATATATGATACAATTGTATGAACAAGGCTTCATGAAAACTGTCACTATGCACAATGAATATGAACCAACTTTTTAAACTTTTTAAAATAATATATGCATGTTATTCTGTAAATACAAAACACAAAACAAAACTGTGATAAAATGTTTCATTTTGAAAACAAATAAATAAGCTTCTTTATCCTGCTTGCAAAGAATTCACAGGTCATCTTCATTGATTTTCTTTGGAAGTTCCCACACATAGATGTGCTTCTTGAAATTACCCAGGCATAACACAACTGCAATGTGGGGCTGGCTATCCTGCTCCATGTCTGGGTGCAAGTGGGGCCACAGGAGGCCAGCCAAAACCCATTTCACATGCACTATTTGAGGCCATATGTGTTCACTCAGTGTTTTCAACCTCCATTGCAAGTTACTGAACTTACTGGCTGGATTTTCTAGCATTATCTGTAATGCCCACCTGCCTCAGTTCATATTCTAAATTCATCTCAGTTCATCTTCCACAAACACCTATTATGCTTTACAGTGAAATGAATAGAGCTATTCTTTTGGTCATTTGTTCCTCTCAAACTAAGGGATTCACCAAATTCAATCCATAGTAGTTTAGGGAAATGGAACATTTACTGCTCAGATTGGAAGAATGACAAACTTGAAAATCATGTTAAAGCTGTCCTCAGAGCTGTGTGTAGGATATATATCTTGATTTGAATTCTATTAGAATCAGTCCCTAGAACGAGAATTTCATGCAAGTATCTATGTGGGACTGATTTGAGGAAGCCCTAAATACGAATGCAAGAAGATGAAGAGCCTAAGCCACTCAAAGGTGCGCCTCCATAGATCACTGTGTTTGCCTAGTGTGCAGTTGCATGGTGCTCACAAACATTATAGAACGCACCTCATGGGAACCTTGACAGTAAAGAAGCTGATACAAATTTCTAACTTCAGCATGCTAACAGATAAGGTAGAAACCTTCGTGGTTCATTCCATCTGCCCTGCATGGGAAAGAGGGAGAAGCCTCTGATGGAAGGTGATGAGACTTGCAACACTAACATGTAACATTCTGGCCAATGCAAAGGATATCAGGAGAAGAAATTAAACAAGAAGTGAATATCATACTTTACGGCACAGCAGGTATGGTGACCAGATACTTTCACTTATCAGCATTCGAGTAGCATGAACCAACACTGATGCTATGATATAATTATTTTTCAATTGTCTATCACAATCCAGGAAGCACTATGTCATAAGAAAATTCACCTTCTGTTTTTGTTTTTCTCGTTTATGTGCATTTTCATATAGTAGGTTTGTCAGGTCCTTACTCTTCACAGCCAAAAGAATAGAATTTAAATGAATTTGTTATGGAATCACTTTTGCCAAGTACCCTAGTGCTTTGCCAAAACCATTTCAAAATTTGACCTATGTTTATAGAAATCATAAAGCTACTAGAAACTCTGAAGGATTTAAAATGTCTATTTTCAAGTCTAGGTTAAATATGAAAGAAGAGTCACTATAGGGATTGCTAAATTTCTAACCTGGCATGCTATTACAAATTGCATCAATGTAAATGACTAGACATCGATAAACATTTTCATTTTATTAATAAGTAAACTATATAATATGTGCTTTAAAGAATAACACAATTGATAGAAATTATTCAAAACATATCCTGTCATGTTGAGCTAAGTAAGTAATATTTTCTCCTACTTAAATAGAAAAGGTCTCCTCCTAGAATAAACCTGTTGCTTTATAAGTAAATAGGGAAGACTGTGAAGTCAAGTCTGCAAGATGGAATTAATTCTGCTTGACTTGACATGTTAACTGGCAAGGAAATAGAAGTGGCATTTGAGGTTCATAATAATTATAATGTATTCTAACTGTCTAAGCTTTCAAGATACAAATATCTTGTCTCATACTCTTAAAATTTTCCTGAACAGGGTAAGATGCTACTTTTCTCCATTTTCCAGGTAAAAATTCTCATGAGCAGTGGCAATCCTCCTACCCCTGCGCCTCAAGATTGGCAATCATAAAGTCATAAAATAAAGGTGAGGTTGTTGATAATTGCTATAGCTTACTCCAGCTGTGTAAAAAAGAACCAATATCATTCCATGAGCCACTGGTTAATGTACTCCAAAAATGTCAGGCACAAAACTGAAAAAGATCAGCATTTCCTGTTGATATAAGCACAGAACATCAAACATCTATCTTAAAAAAAATTCTCACTTATGTTTGAGTCAAGAATAACCAGTTTTTTTAGAAATTTGTCAAAAGAAGTGAATTTTTACTCAATCAGTGTGATTGTAACTGGAGACTTTTAAATATGAATTGATGAGGAATGAGAGTATATTTATTAGTCAGGAGCACTTTCTTATGAGGAAGAAGCATTTAGCTTTTAAATGTTTAACAACTAGATAATTCTATTAAGTTAGGAAATCAAAGGAAGTATCGCATTGTCAAAACAGGACTCTCACTAAAGGGTCATGATTTACTCTAATAATGTTTATGAGATATAACTTATTAAGTATACAAAACATTTCTCTTCCAAATATTTGGACACAAAACTGAGTCATGAAACAGATATGTAATTAAAAGTTGATGGATAGTCAACATTTAGCAATCCATTTATGTAAATTTAAGATAGTTTCATTTAGGCTGTAACTCTTTATCGCCTCATAATTTATGCAAAATACCTTTCTAAGGCTGTTGCTTGCAAAAAGAAAAAGGTCCAAAATCTTGAAAGGTTTTCAGGTACAAAATAGAATGATTATTTTAATCAATAAAAATGTATTACACATTTCAACAATCTAAATAAATAGCTTATCATACTCAGGAAAAAATGTTTACATAAGAAATATGTCATTTAAAAACAGATAAATGTGAAATTTTAGTAATAATGGCAATTTAAAATGTTAAATGACTGTTCACAGTTTTGACTACTTTAGTCTTTGATTATGACAAAATGAATCTATATTTTAATTCCATAAGAACAATTAACTTGCAAAACCATAATTGGCACATCAACTTCAGTAACAAATAATGTGTTTATTAGAAGAGCTGATGAACGCATATGGCTATGGAAGCATTTGTTGTAGAATGCATTTGTAAGTGCCAATTAGCATACAGGATTCACATAAGTCAAAGTAAAATTTCATATTCTAGTCACAGAGACTGCCTAGGTCTGCTGCTGGCAGGAACCCAGGTTAAATTATTACAGGGCAAAGACATCCTTTGAGCAATTTCTTTTCTCTCCTGATAGACTCTTCAATTCCTTAATATCTAGGTAAATTTTCTCAAACTTTCTTTTTTAACATTGGAAATCACTGCCAAGTTGCATTTATATAGACACAAGTATAGAAAATTTTAAACTGTTCATTGTCAAACTTGATTCAAATCGCCTCATGCTACTATTATTGATGCTTGTGTGCATGTATGTGTGTGCTTGCACATTTGGATCCTTTAATATACTAGCCAGTCATGTTTGTAAAGAGGCATGATACAGCAAAGCTCTGTCATTGTGAAGGAGTGCAGAGTGAAAGAAATGCTCTTAACAGACCACAGGTGTTAAGAAGGGCAATCACTTTAAGAAGGGCAATCAAAATAGAAAAGTTCACATTTCTTTGGCCAAAGGCAAAAGTCAGTGAAAGAAATATAAGTGACTACAAGTGACCTGGGTGTCAGCAGGCCTGCACAGAAAGGTTATTTTCTGTTAGGAAGAATCACCTGCTGTGTATCTGTCAGGATCACAATAGTGGAGAAGATAATAGATTGACAGAAATCAGACCAGAAACCAACTTCCGTTGATGAACAGTTACAAATCAAGTGAGGACCTATGACAGTTTCCAAACAGTGGGGTTATAACTGCTTTCTCTCCATGTCTTAACCAGGATGAAAGCAAACTGAATGGTCAATCTAGAAAGTGTACCTTTTCTGACCTCTCAGATTAGATACATCAAAGGACCAGAGTCCACACAATCCCTTTGGATGGGGATATTTGGGCAGGATTTAGACATATTCTTTATCTTCCTGTATAAGAATATCTGTTTAAACTAAAATTAGGACCAATTTTATGGCTCAGTAGGTGAAAGAACCCACTGTGAAGTCTGGTCACCTGAGTTCGATCTCTGGGTTCCACGATAAGCTGGATGGAGTGACTCTCAAGTGTTTCTCGTCATTCCAACAATTAAATGAGAAGCAGAGACAGTCGAACTGGTAGGAAACTCACAGACCCACCAGCCTGAAGTACACATGGAAGCAGAAACAGAAGAAATCCTGCCTAAAATGCAAGATGAAGCAGAGAATCAATGTCTATAAGTTATTCTCCTTCTGACCCTCCACAAAGGCCCCTGTGGCACATGCGGAGAAGGGATAATAAAAGAAATGAATTCAAATGAAATTAAGACAGTTCTATCAATGATTTAACATCTTAATCAAAGTCAATGATGGTCAGAAAATTTTTCAGGTAACACTACTTAAATTGAGCCTAGTCATTCACTTAATAATGGATTAGGGATAGGGATTAGGGATATTAACCTCAAATATGCTTTAAGATTTCATCTATAGCAATATAGGGAGACATGAAAAGTATACAAATTGATGCATGGGGAGGCTTAGTCTATGATATCCATAGAAAAGGACATAAATGATGCAACTGGAATTCTATAATTGAGAAGAAAGTTATATGTAATAAAAACCAAGATATATAGTAGCACATTAAGCAGCCAGTACTCTATTAGATAGCACATTGGGACATTGTCTAATGAAGCTGAAAATACTTTGCAAATGTAAAGTATTTTTTAAATCCAGAGAAAATAAAACTGCACAGAATTGTAGTAATCACTTGTATATTTTATGTATATTATTTATAGCATTTGTTATTCTATTTACCTATATTATATAATTAAAATTTATGTTTTAAGTAATTTTAAAATGTTAATATTGCCATGCCATTTCTATATGATTTATAGTTCTCCATTCCCAACTTTTAGCCATACCTACACTACTGTGCATGTGGATTGAGAGAACATTATTATAGCAACTAAGTTAAAGTACAGATTCAATGAAATTTCTACCAAAATATCAATGACAATTACAAAGAATTCAAAATTTTTATTTAAGCATCAAAGTTCTGAAATAGTCAAACAACCCTGAGAAAGACCAATGTTGAAAGTATTACTCTATCTAGCTTGAAATATACTATAGAGTCATAGTAATAAATACAGCATCACAATGGGATAGAAACAGATATGAAGACCAATAGAATAGCCAAAAAAAAATAAATTCAGACATCTACAATGTGATGGTTAAACATGTCTATATTGACAAACACTTAGAAAATCAGTAATGCACACCTCTGTCTGTGAAGCATTTCCAGGAAAAATTAATGGAATGGAGAAGAACTAATTTGGATGACGACAGGCCTATCCTGCTGCCTGTAGCCTGATGTAGAAGTAAAGGAGAGAAAAAGGAAAGCCTACTAGCGTAAGAGTCTTTCCATGCCTCTTGACCACTAATCTTGCATTTTAGGTAGTATTTCTTCTGTTTCTGCTTCCATGTGTACTCCAGACTGGTGGGTCTGTGAGCTTTGCAACATTATGAGCAACATGATGTATGGAAATGAAATGAAACAAATATTTCCTTCCTTAAGTTGTTTTGTTCTGGTATATAGACTAATGTATTCAGTTATCTAATTCTTCACAAATATGCCAAAATAAAAAAAGAAACACTGGATGAAGAATGTTCTCTTCAACAAATGATGGTGGGAAAAATTGATATTCACATGTAGAACATCTAGTTGCACCCCTTCTCATATCCTGTAGCAAAATCACGAAATAGTCCACAGACCTTACTGTAGAATCTGAAAGTTTGAAACAGCTAGAGAAAAACATGGGGGAAACATTTGAAGATGTTGGAATAGGCAATAATTTACTAGATGAGGTCCCAAAAGCTTAGAAAATGAAAATTAAAGAAAATGACTACTGGAATTGTATCTAGTTAAAAAGCTTGTGTAAATAAGGGAAATAAGAGAATGAAGAAACAATCCAGCTAAAATAGGAGATAAGTATCCAGAATATATAAAGAAGTAAAAAAAAGTAACAAAAACTAGGAATCTTGTATAAAATGGACAAATTATATGAATAGATAATTCTTAAATGAAATAGAAAAGGTCAAAAATAATTTTAAAAATGCTTAGCATCTCTAGGTGTCAGGGAAATACAAATCAAACCACACTGTGGTCCTATCTAATTTAGCAATAATTATCATCAAAAAATCAAAGTAACAAATGATGGCAAGATCTCTTTAGATAAAGAGAATTTCATATGCTGCTGGTAGTAATATAAATTAATGTAACAATTGTGGAAAACAGCATGGAGATTCTAGGAAAAAAATTTAAAATAAAACTACCATATGACCCAGCTGTGAACGATTGGGTAAACATACCAAAAATGGGTTCATCCTGGGTGCTACAAGAAAACTGTCTTAACTTTATATCCTCTTACTGTGGATAATATCTGACACAAATAATTTAGGGAAACAAGGGAATTGCTATTCATACTCATAATTTCAATTCAGATTTGATCGTGGTAGGAAAATTTAACTGTAGGAATGGAGGGAACTTCGGCAGTATATCCACCAGGAAAAGACCGTAGGGATACTTTCTAGCTCTCCAGCTTGACAACCTGCCAGCTAGCTCTCATCTCATTCTTTGCCTGGGGAATGGCTCTGCACATGATAAGCTAGGTTGCCCCTCATCATCAAGTAATTAAAACAAGCTCCTAGATACTTGATCAGAGGTCGGGCTCAACTTAATTTCCTTATCAGTATGCCCTGACAACCATATATAAGATGCCTAATGAGAGCTGAAACAAATATTATATTTCCTCTCATTATGTGGAAACTTAAATTTAAGAAAAGATAACCTGAATGTAGAATACTATTAGAGGCTAGAAAAGAAAAAGAGAGGGAAGGAAAAGGACTAGGGCAGAAGAGAAGGTACACATGATAAAATCAATTCTAAGCATATGTTTGGATATATCACAGTGAAAACCACTTATTTGTATAATTACTATGGGTTCTAAAATCAAAGTCATAATAACTTAAAATAATCTATTACTGTCTGTCTAGAATAAAAGTGAGAAGTTTGTCTATCCCTTTTCTAAACTTTCCAACCTAATATTTCATTATCCTTTGGCATAAAAGTGCAGATGAATTTCTTTTTTTATATATAATACATTTTTATTATTATTTCAGCTCATACAAACTTAATAAGTACACCAGTTCCCTCCCTCCCTTCTCCTCCCCCCGAACCCCCTACTCCCCTTCCGCCCCATCCCCCCCTGCCTCCCGCCCCGATTCCCAGAGTCCTTTTTTGTGCATGCCTGACTCTCCTCTGGGCCCTCCTCTCTGATGACGTACAAGTACCCAGTGGCCTTTCCCTGAACCCTTTCCCGTATTCCCCTTTATCACAGGAACACTACTGTGGCTGTCAATCCCTTCCCTCCAAGGATCTTGGTGCCTTTAGCAGATGCTAGACTTTGTGAGGTCAATAGTGTGTTGGACGTTGCACCGGGCATACAATGTCCAATTATTATTGCTTCGGCCCTAACTTGTGTGGAGTATCTTGCAAATCATTGCTCCTCCCATCCTTTTGCTCTTACACTCTTACCGCCCCCTCTTCGGCAAATTTCCCTGAGCTTCAGGATGGGGAGAGATTAGTCTGGCCTAGTTCTAGGTGGTTGATATAGAGTCTCTGAAGTTCTGGATAGTGGTTTGTTGATTTTCTTTTGCAGTTTTGTTGCTCCTGTAATGCCCTTCACTCCATCGTGATGGGCACTGTATGTCACCCCCTGGCCGGAGACAGAAAGCTGTTAAACTGGAGTCTTATTATAAGAGCACATTCAAGGGTAGATGTAATACTTATACCCAAAATTGGAATCACAGGGTCATATGGCGTTAGGCAATGGGAGGGGTCAATCACCCATTTGCAAAATGGTTACTTTTTAATCTGCCGGACTATATGCTCTCCCCTTCTGGTGAGTTCATACCCCCTTAGTTGTAAATGATAAGGGACGAATTGTGAACTTAACTAGGTGTCACATTACTTTTTTGCAGTCCTTGATGGAGGCCTATTTTCTCTACTTAACATGGTCACTTCTATCCTTGTTTCTGGTGTGGCCCTCCAACCCCATCCCTCCTGTTCATAATCCTTTCAATTACTGTAGGTAATACATAGATTTACCTATGAGTGTCTCAAGATGGGCTGGGTGGATTTGGTATTAGGAGCCACCTATTAGGGAGTACATACGGCGCTTAATTTTCTGGGTCTGGGATACTTCACTTAATATAATTGTTTCTAATGACATCCATTTCCCGGCAAATTCCAGTAATTCATCATTTTTGATGGCTGAGTAGTACTCCATTGTATAGATGTACCACTGCTTCCTTATCCACTCATCAACTGTTGGACATTTGGGTTGATTCCATGTCTTTGCTATTGTAAACAGTGCTGCTATGAACATGGTCGTGCTTGTGCTATCAAGGTGAACCTCTGCTATATGGGGGGTTATACCCAAAAGTGGAATCGCAGGGTCATATGGCATTTCAATCTTTAATTTCTTTAAGAATCTCCAGACGGCTGGCCAGAGTGGCTGTATGAGCCTGCACTCCCACCAGCAATGTAGGAGAGTTCCCCTCTCTCCACATCCTCTCCAGCATTTGTTGTTGTTTGTGTTGTGGATTTTTGCCATCCTGACCAGGGTATAAAAGGGCAGATGAATTTCTAACACACAGTCTGATGATCTATGTTACTAAACAAGGGCATTTTGTCTGCTTGTATCTAACACAGCTTCCAAAATATCTGGCAGAATCTGTATGTTTTGTAGATGTCTCTTCTGCATGTTACAGGCTCCCTCCTTGTTGTTTGTTATCTAAACTTCTGTTTTTAATTAGCAGTTCACTTTGATCTCCATTACTATACAGCTTTCTGTTCTTTTATGTTTACTATGGAAATGAGAACATGCAGCTGTATCTTATCAAAGTCTTATGAGCTTTTCAGACAAGAATAAAGAGCTATCATATACATCATTTTACTTCCCCTTGACTCATGTTACTTTTGTTGTGTACTAAACATTCCTCCTTTCAATATACTTAATACCAGCATTACTTTAATAGGCAAACTGAGATTGATTCACGTATTTATTACCTTTTAAAGTTTTATTGTCTCATATTTTTCTGGAATAAAGTCCTATTAAATAAAGGGCTCTTTAATGAATGTTCTCTAGTTACAAACTTGGGAAGATTTTGTTTTGTCTAAAACTGAATTTATTATGTTTTGCTTTAAGAACATTTCCAATGACTACAAATGTATACTTAGCAGTCATTTTCATTCAGTACATTGAACATAATATTTCATTGTATCCTGACTTCCATTAGCATTCTTAATGTTGCTAAAATTACTGAAGGGAATATGTCTTTGTCTTCTCTCTTTTATTCTGTTTTTGCCACTAAATTGCTACATGCCTATATATGGTTTATTTGTCCTTTGGCTTCATCTTTTATTAAATCTGCATACAATTCCTTGGATTCTTAAACTATTTAAATAGCATTTTTTCAATAGTTGAAAAAGTTCTGCAGGCATTCTCTCCAACAAGTATTGCTTATGCTCTTTTTTCCTGCCCTGCATCACCAACTAAAAGCCCATGAGGTCCTCTTGCTGTGTCTCAGCTTCATCTGGTTTTCTATGCTCATGCTGCAGTCAGTGTTTTATAGGCCTCCTCTGCAGCTCACAAAATCCCTGCTGTTATCTAACCTGGTGTTAAACACAAGCTGTGAGTTGCGAATTTCAATTATTAAATTTTAACTCAAAATTTCTACACTATTCTATTTGAAATGTGCCATTTTTGCCTTCATATAAATATTCAATTTGGACTTTTTAATCTTAACAAAAATAATAAATACCTATTTACCATTACTGTGGTTTTATTGTAGTATTCACATCATAATATCAATACTTACAGTAAAATTAGGTGTTTTATAGCTTCTAATTTTGAAAACAATTTAAATTACAGAAAAGTTTCAAGATAAAAGCATGTAGCAGAGGTGCTTGATTTGAATATTTTTAATATTACCTCCTTTAACAGTGTATGTTTAGACATTACATAGCAGACATTATAAGGAAAAAATAGAAGGCTAATAAATATGTGAGAGCTATCTCAAACAGAATATTCAAAGTGAAAGAAATATCAACTTGTCATGAGAACCTAACAGATAGGTGTACAGATTCATTCCCCAAACCCTTGATCTTGATATTCTTGACTTAACACATGGAGTTCTCAGTTTTATAAGGCAATCTGAATCTACATTATGTTGAATTAAAGTTCTTTTTTTAACAATGGGAATTCTGAATCAAGTCAAAAGCAATCTCTGCTTACAATAAAATTCTATGCATCAGTACAACAAACATCTATAAATACTTGCACATCAGCAAACAATACCCCAATGAGGAAGGGAAGGCATTTCAAGGACAAGCAGTTCAGTAGGAATTAAATCTATGAAGGAAATGCAAACCAGCACATCTACATTTTGTGTCATCAAAGCTTTCAGTGTTTTAATTATTGACAAGTAGTATCAGGAAAAATAAAATGCACTCAATTGTATTTGAGGTCATACTTTTTGGGGTCTGTCATTTCCTTTTTTATACAAAAGCCTGTGTAGAAATTAAGACCTTTACAGTCTCGGTTAGAGATTTCCAGACATGTTTGACACAGGTCAGGGGCACTTAGTCCAGGGTTCCACAGCTACCTTCTCTCATCAAGACCTTTGAAATGTGTAGAGTCATCTCCCACTGGGCTGTCTCTATTGTCTTATCTTAGATTCTTCCATGTCAGCCAGCAATACACTACCCCACTTTCCCATTCAAGACCCACTGACAGAACAATGAAGTTCTTTCCACATCCTCCAGATGATTTATGCGGGGTCTTCTCTGCTTAATCCCCCAACCTAATATGCTATGACTATTCCTCATGCATTCCATCACGGTGATGCTGGAGACATAAATGTGACTCTAGCCTGCCAAGCTGATGTATTCTACAGCAACTCTGCAGTATTCTATACCAATCATAAGGCCTGACCCTCATTTCATAGCGGTTTCTATCAAATATCACATCTTCCAATAACCTTTCCCACCAATAACCCTACCAAAAGCCACTTTGCATCCTTCTGCCATCATCTCTAACCCTTCCGTGTCTTCTTTTTCACACAGAGGATTTACACTACCTGAAGTATGTGATAGAGTCCATCTATTCTTTCTCTTTCTCTCTCTGTCTCTGTCTCTGTCTCTGTCTCTGTCTCTGTCTCTGTCTCTGTCTCTCTCTCTCTCTCTCTCTGTCTCTCTCTCAATTTGTATTCTAGGAAAGCACAATTTCTTTCATTGCTATGTTACCAAACATTGTGGCTATAACTGTTATTTAGCAGGCACTAAGCAAATGATATTTAAGTATTTAATTCTATAAGGCCAAATATTTTTAATCATTTTAAGACAAACCAATAAGCATTCTACAAGGGATATAATTACTAACAAGCACAGTTTAGTGAGAACAATGTTTCCCATTTGAAAACTTTATTATAAACAACAGTGACTGTTACAAGAAGCTTGACTGGGTAGAGTGGTGCATACCTATACCCCCAGCCTGGGAAGTCTAGGACAGGAGGAGTCTCTCCACATCAATGCAATTTTAACCCTTCCCTCCCTAAATTCTTTGCATAGAGCATTTTGTGGCAGAATATTTAGTTACCTTTGTTAATTTGTAGCTGAATTGGACATTATGAAGCTTTTACCTATTGGACATTATTTATTTGAATAAAATAATTAAATTAGAGGTATTTTATTTAATCTATGAACCTGTTTAGAAATTCAAGTGCTATTTTGTTAATTTGCTAAACAGGTACTTTTCTAAGTAACTTCTTCAAAACCACACACTTAAATTTCTTACAAATTCTTTTGTATAAATTCACCCTCCAATGGCAATGAGTTGGGTTCTTAGGACACTGATGTGATGTCTCATGCCTAAGGCGATTCATGTATTTTCAAAATGAGTATGTCACAATTTTTACTAAATCATTAGATTGCTGAGATTACTAACTGCTTAAATAAGGTTTAGGACAAAGCAGTCTAGCCATGCGGCACCACAGATTATCATGTGTTATATTATCTCCTAATGAGTTGCACACATAGAAGAATCCATGAATATAAAATGGCACAAGTCAGTAAGCTCATGCTTTACAGATGCATAAGCTTTGTTTCCATCTTCTATATATTCATATAATCTATTTGTTCAGCCTGTCAAGTTTCCAATGCTCCCTCTTTTTGGAAGATAGAATCCTGACTACTTTACCTTAAGACACCCCCCCCCGCTCCGCCGGTCGGGACGCCCGCGCGCGGTCCAGCCGGCCGGGCCTCTCCCCGCGCCCTAGGTAAGTCTCCGCCCCGGGCACCGCCCACCAGGACCCCAAGTCAGCCTACAGGGACCCGGCTCTGACTCCCACCATCCAGCGGGAGCCGCGTGCGCGGGGCCAAGGGACGAGGAGGACCTCCCCCTGCGCCCGGGCCCCGCCCCAGCTGCCCTCGGGTTAAATAGCCCCACACCCACGCCCCCATCCTCCCTTTACACCTCACCCTGCTTCCCCGGTTGGGACGCGTGCACGCACAGTCCAGCCGGGCCTCTCCCCGCACCCTAGGTAAGTCTCCGCCCCACGCACTGCCCACCAGGACCCCAGGCCAAATAATTCAGTTTAGTGAAATTGAGAGATCTTAAGAGTTAAAATGACAATGCCAAAGTCAAAGTGCAAATCCATGAGAAGCAACACTCAAGTAAACAAATTTCCCACTGAAGAAATTAATCCCATAATGTTAGACTCCAACAAGAACAAACCCGCGGAAAAAGGCCAAGAAAGCCTCACCCAGGATAAAGACTTTCAAAATATGATCATTACGATGTTCAATACTATGAAAGAGGAAATCAGGGAGGAATTACATAATCGAATCAATCGCTTTGAAGAGGAACACAACAGACATCTGGAGGAGTTGAGAAAAACAGTGCAAGAAACAAAAAGTGGCATAGAGCAGTTAAAACAAACTCAAGCAGAGTTTAAAACTGAGCTAAAAGACAAGTTATCTTCAACCCAGAACGCCACAGAGAGTCGTATCAGCAGAACTAAGGAAGCAGAAAACAGAATTTCAGACCTTGAAGATAAAGTGGGAGTACTAACCAGCTCAATGGAAGAGGTTGTTAAAGCCAAAAAGATACTTGAGAGAAATATCCAAGAGATATGGGACATCCTGAAGAAGCCTAACATGCGTATTCATGGAATACCAGAGCAAGAATCTCAAAATACCACCCCTGAGGAAATTTTCCAAATGATCATCAAGGAAAACTTTCCTCATCTAAAAAAAGAGAGGCCCATCCATATACAAGAGGCATTCCGCACCCCAAACAGATACGACCAAAATAGAAGCACGCCACGGCAAATAATAGTTAAAACACTCCACATTCAAGATAAAGAACTGGTGCTGAGAGCTTCAAGGGAGAAAAAACAACAACAAATGACTTCTCAGTCCAAACAGTAAAAGCAAGAAGAGCTTGGAGAGACATACTTCAAGTATTGAATGAGCAAAAATGTCAACCCAGGCTGATTTACCCTGCAAAACTATCAGTCATGATCGAAAGAGAAAGAAAAAATTTCCAGCACAAAGACAACTTTAAGGGATACATGTCCACCAAACCAGGCCTTCAAAAAATGCTAGAAATGATACCCAAGCGTGAAGAAAAAAACAGGCATATCCAGGAGAACAGAAGGCAAATATAACACCATTAAAAGCGAGGCAATATACTTATAAAAGCTACTAAACATAATAAATGTCTGGAATTAAAAATAGTTTCTCCATTATAACACTAAATGTTAATGGAATTAATTCACCGATCAAGAGACACAGATTACAAACTTGGATTAAAAATCACAATCCATCAATCTGCTGCCTGCAGGAAACCCATCTCAGCACAAAAGATAGGCATGCTCTAAAAATAAAAGGCTGGTCAACAATTCTACAAGCTAATGGAAGCAGAAAACAGGCAGGGGTAGCCATTATGCTATCAAAGTGGACTTCAAACCAAAGAAAATTATAAGAGACACGGATGGATACTACATTTTAGTCACAGGTACAATTCACCAGGAAGACTTCACAATACTGAACATATATGCACCCAATACGGGCCCCTCCACATTCATTAACAAAACCCTACAGCGTCTAAAGCAAGAAATCAACCCCCAAACGATAATTCTTGGGAACTTCAACACCGTCCTCTCAACATGGGATACATCAACAGGTCAAAAGCTTAACAGAGACACTTTGGAACTTAATCAAATCCTCAAAGAAATGGACCTCACAGATCTCTATCGAACTTTTCACCCACGCACCAAAGAATACACATTTTTCTCAGCAGCACACGGAACTTTCTCCAAAATAGATCACATATTGGGCCACAAAATGAATCTACAAATATACAAGAAAGTTGAAATTCTAACCTGTGCCCTATCAGACCACCACGGCCTGAAGCCGGACATCAACAACACATCAAACAAGAGAAAATACACTAACTCCTGGAAACTTAACACTATGATGCTGAATGAGAACTAGATTCAGGAAGAAAATAAAAGGAAATTCAAGATTTCCTGAAAGTGAATGATAACGAAAATACAACTTACCAAAATCTCTGGGACACAATGAAAGCTGTTCTAAGAGGTAAGTTCATAGCTCTTAATGCCTACATCAAAAAAATGGAAATATCAGAAATAAACAACTTAACAATGCAGCTTAAAGCTTTATAGAAACTAGAGCAATCTGACCCCAAAAGTAGTAGAAGAGAGGAGATTAGCAAAATAAGGGGAGAAATATCTGAAATCGAGATTAAGAAAACGATAGAAAAAAATCAACCAGTCAAAAAGCTGGTTCTTTGAAAAAATCAATAAGATAGATACACCCCTAGCTAAATTAACCAAAAGCAAGAGAGAGAAAACCCAAATTAACAAAATTAGAAATGAACATGGAGTTATCACTACTGATACCCAAGAAATCCAGAGAATTATAACATCATATTTCAAAAACATATACTCAGTGAAGTTTGACAACACAAAAGAGATGGATGAATTTCTAAGTAAACACAAGTTACCTAATTTGAATCAGGAAGTTGTGAATTATTTAAATAGTCCTATAACATATAAGGAAATTGAGGAAGTAATCTCGAATCTTCCCACTAAAAATGTCCTGGACCAGATGGATTCAGCACAGAGTTCTACCAGACATTTAAGGAGTCAATAACACCAATACTCCTTAAACTGTTCCATCAAATAGCAAAGGAAGGAACACTACCAAATTCCTTCTATGAAGCTAATATCGTCTTAATCCCAAAACCTAATAAAGATTCACTTAAAAAAGAAAACTATAGGCCGATCTCCCTGATGAACACAGACGCAAAGATTCTCAACAAAGTCTTAGCAAATCGGATTCAAAAACATATTAAAAATATCATTCATGGGGACCAAGTAGGCTTCATCCCCGGCACACAAGATTGGTTCAACATACGAAAATCAATAAATGTAATTCATCATGTAAACCAGTCCAAAGTCCAAGACCACATGATACTCTCGATAGATGCAGAAAAAGCTTTTGAAAAGATCCAACAGCCCTTTATGATCAAACTGCTAGAGACAGTGGGAATGGAAGGAACCTTTATCAATATAATAATAGCTATATACAGCAAGCCCACAGCAATGATTATGCTCAATGGGGAACAATTGGAAGCATTCCCACTTCGATCAGGAACTAGACAAGGCTGTCCACTCTCACCACTTCTATTCAATATTGTACTTGAAGTCTTAGCTGAAGCCATAAGATAAGAAAGGGACATAAGAGGGATTCAAATCGGCAAGGAAGAAATCAAGCTATCCCTATTTGCAGATGACATGATCTTATACCTGAGGGATCCCAAAAACTCCACCAGGAAGCTCCTGGAACTAATTGAGAAGTTCAGCAGGGTGGCAGGATACAAAATAAATGTGCAAAAATCAGAGGCCTTCCTATATGCCCAGAATGAAAGAAGTGAAAAAGCCTTGAGAGAAACAATCCCATTTACTATAGCCCCTAAAAAAATGAAATACCTTGGTATAAACCTAACTAAGGAGGTAAAAGACCTTTACAATGAAAACTTTAAAACCCTAAAGAAAGAAATTGCTGAAGACACCAGAAGGTGGAAAGACCTCCCTTGTTCCTGGATTGGCAGAATCAACATCGTAAAAATGACCATCCTACCAAAGGCAATATACAGATTCAATGCTATACCAATCAAAATCCCAAAGCAATTCTTCAAAGAAGTTGACCAAACAATCTCAAAGTTCATATGGAGGCACAAAAGACCCAGGATAGCAAAAACAATGTTGAGTAACAAAAACACAGCTGGAGGTGTTGCCATACCAAACCTTAATCTATACTACAAATCCATAGTTATAAAGACAGCCTGGTACTGGCTCCAAAATAGACACACAGATCAATGGATAAGGATTGAAGACCCAGATATAAGCCCACCAAGTTACATCCATTTGGTCTTTGACAAAGGGACCCAAAGAATCCATTGGAAAAAGAACAACATCTTCAACAAATGATGCTGGCAAAACTGGATCTCCACATGCAGAAGATTAAAGCTGGACCCGTACTTGTCACCATGTACAAGACTTAATTCCAAATGGATCAAAGACCTTGATATCAGGCCAGAGACTATAAAAACCATAGTTGAAAGGATAGGGAACTCCCTCGAGGTGATTGGGCTAGGCCAACAGTTCCTAAACAGACATCCAATGGCACAGTCACTGCTACCAACTCTCAACAGTTGGGATCTTGTGAAATTAAAGAGCTTCTGTTCAGATAAAGAGATTGTAACACGAGCTGAAAGGCAACCCACAGAATGGGAGAAAATCTTCACTAACCACATATCTGATAAAAGAGCTCTACTGTCCAGAGTGCACAAAGAACTTAGAAAACTAAACACCAAGGAAACCAATGGCCCAATTAAAAAATGGGCCCTGGAACTTCAAAGAAACTTTACCAGGGATGAAATTAAAATGTCTAACAAATATCTGAAAAAATGCTCCACTTCCTTAGCCATCAGGGAAATGCAAATCAAAACTTCCCTGAGATATCATCTCACCCCGGTCAGGATGGCAAAAATCCACAATACAACAACAACAAATGTTGGAGAGGATGTGGAGAGAGGGGAACTCTCCTACATTGCTGGTGGGAATGCAGGCTCATACAGCCACTCTGGCCAGCCGTCTGGAGATTCTTAAAGAAATTAAAGATTGAAATGCCATATGACCCTGCTATTCCACTTTTGGGAATAACCCCCCATACAGCAGAGGTTCACCTCGATTGCACAAGCACGACCATGTTCATAGCAACACTGTTTACAATAGCAAAGACATGGAATCAGCCCAAATGTCCAACAGTTGACGAGTGGATAAGGAAACAGTGGTACATCTATACAATGGAGTACTACTCAGCCATCAAAAATGATGAATTACTGGAATTTGCCGGGAAATGGATGTCATTAGAAACAATTATATTAAGTGAAGTATCCCAGACTCAGAAAATTAAGCGCCGTATGTACTCCCTAATAGATGGCTCCTAGTACCAAACCCAACAGGAGGGATGGGATAGGAGGGCCACACCAGAAACAAGGAGAGAAGGGACCCTGTTACAGCAGGGAAAATAGGCCTCCACCAAGGACCCAAATAAGTAATGAGACATCTGATTAAGTTCACAGACTTTCGTTCCTGATCATTTACTACTGAGGGGGTGTGATTTCAACAGAAGAGGAGGGCATATTAGTCTGGCAGATAAAAAGTAACCATTATGCAAATGGGTGATAGACCCCTCCCTCACTGTGTTTTCCCACTTTTATTACATCTACCTTTGTGTGTGCTTTTATCACAAGACTCTAACAGCTTTTTGTCTCTGGCCAGGGGGTAACATACAATGCCCACCAGGATGGAGTGAAGGGCATTGCAGGAGCAGCAAAACTGCAAAAGAAAATCAACAAACCACAATCCAGAACTTCAGAGACTCTATATCAACCACCTAGAACTAGGCCAGCTTAGTGTCTCCCTATCTTGAAGCTCAGGGAAAGTTGCAGAAGAGGGGGCGGTAAGAGTGTAAGAGCAAAAGGATGGGAGGAGCAATGATATGTAAGATACTCTATACTAGTTAGGGCTGAAGCAATCATAATTGGACTTTGCATGACCTGCGCATTGTCCAACACACTGTTGACCTCACAAAGTCTAGCATCTGCTAAAGGCACCAAGATCCTTGGAGGCAAAGGATTGGCAGCCACAGCAGTGTTCCTATACCTAAGGGGAACACGGGAAAGGGTTCAGGGAAAGGCCACTGGGTCCTTGTACGTCATTGGAGAGGAGGGCCCAGAGGAAAATCAGACATGCACAAGAAAGGACTCTCTGGGAATTGGGGTGGGAGGCACTGGGGGATGGGGAGGGAGAGGAGTGGGGAGGGGGAGCAGGGGGTACGGGGGGAGGAGGAGGGAGGGAGGGAACTGGTGTACCTAATAAGTTTGTATGAGCTGAAATAAAAAAAAAAAGAAAAAAAGAAAATAGAGAGAATGAGAAATACTAAGCACACTGATTCTTCCAGTGCATAGTATAAGCATGAGTGGAAACACCACACTGTACTTCACAGTTATGTATAAATTATTCCTTGCTAATTAAAAAATCAAAAAAAAAGACTAGCATCCTTAATACAGAACTAAAAAGAAAGCAAGGTCAGCTCAGGAAAGGAAAAACTGAGCACTGATTAATACCAAAATCTAATCTTCACTATAAGCCACCTAGCATCTAACACAGACAAACTATTTTAGCCACTGCTTTTTCCTTTAACCATAAACAAGCCAAGTCAAAGTCAATTTCTAGAAATAAAACATTAATAAATTTAGAAGAAAGCAAAAAAAGAAGTCATAATTATGATATATGGTGCCTGGGACATTAAGACAGAGATTCTTAGCTAAAATTATTGTTGCCATTGGCAAAGTCGCAGATGAAAATATGATAATGAAAAAGAACTTTGATATATAAGAGACAAGATTCTAGGTAAAGTCCCAAGGGCAAGAAGAAACAATTCCTTCGCTTTATGAAAACTGAAATCATCACTTTAGATATCATGTTTATTTTTTGTTTCGAGTTTTGTTTTATGTCGTCATGATGAAAAAGTCCCAGTAGCAGAATCATGTACCCTGCTAATGGCAATAGCACTGTGTACTTTTCTCAGCGAGCTAATGTAGAAATTAATGCCTAATGTTGTTTTCTCATCACCTGTTTAGCAGAGGTGAAGCACTACCAGGATATGATAAGCATGTTTCCCTTGAAAATAACTATAGAAATATACTCAATTCCATTCCTCTTGCTTCCATGAAAAAAAACTGCAGTTAGTGTAAAATGTCTTCACTTCATATGCAAACTGATTGGAAGGAATTTTACCAGAGGGTTTTCAACTTTGTTTTAAAAGCACCACATGTGTGTAATTCCAACACCTGGAACACTAAAATAGAAAGACCCCATCTTTGGGGGAAAAAAGCCCACTTTATATCATGATTGTACACTGCAATGTGAAATAATGAAACAGAGCTGTGTATGACAGTGGTGTATGACAGGAGTTATGAATAATGCACTCAGAAAGTGTCGTCACCATCTGAGAAATGTGGGGTTTGTTCATCACTCACCGGAAATCTTCTTTCTAGCTATGTATGTGTGTCAATATGCAGAGCTGTGCATTTGTATTTGATAGTTTGCCTCCTTTATTGAGTCTGCAGCAGTGAGGGAAACTGAAAATCATGTAGTCTACCCAAAGCAAATAAGTCAAAAGAGAAGACCTTGTGATTCTGATTCTGGTAATGGATTTATGATTCCATCCTGGAAATGTTTTATACCTTATCTCTTATCCTCAATTTCAGTATCTGTAAAATTAGAGATACTAATGCCACCTACCTTCTTATGTTTTGCTAGATATTAAGTAATATGATAGTTGTAAACAGACTAGCAATTCTGTATCTAACATGTAATTGGATTCCCAAAATTTATCACTTTTATTATTCTCCATAAAAAAATCTTAATGAGGCAAAAATAATTTTCCCATTAAGTAAAATGATACTTGAACTTTGTTTTCAAATTTTGCTATTATCCTACCCCAAATTATGGAACTGAGCATCAGACTACATATGAACAATTAATTGAATATTTTCCTATAGTTTAGAAAGCTGTCAAATATCTCCTAATGAAAGTGTCCACAACTATTTTAACTGCCATCTGGTTGCAGCTGGGGAAGCTGCAAGTACAGTGTGAAATCTGAGTCTGAGTAGGGGACAAAGAAAGGATGGCATTGGAATGTTGCCCCTAAAGGGCAGCGCAGAGAAAGCAAAAGGCTCACCACTACACAAGGAAACAATCTGAGTTCTATAAATATTTTCTTTATTACTGGAAAATTAGTTGTAAACTGTGCCCCAGAAAATCCTTCAGACAGCTTTCTGCAGTGCGGCCACCCCAGTATGACTTGGCAGTGATTTTACCTGCTTCTTCATGTCCCATTTAGAAACATATCTTTACTAGGGAAAAATGAACAATTAGTTCACTTGACAGGAAAGATTAAGTACCTAAAACTGTAAAATCTCACGCTTCATATGTGACATGACACCCTTCTTCTCTTGTAGCCTCTTGGAAATTAACTGTGAACTTAATAAGTTGAAGAGAATGTAATAATCAGCTTTCAGAGATAACAAGATAGATCATGATATAAAACGCACTTCAATAAAGAATCAACGCCACCACATTCAATTCTTATACTTAGTAGGGAAAGGTATATGTTCTATACTCTTTGTTCCTGCTTTATGTCAACTTAACAAAATTTATGCAGAAGGGTACTTTTCTTACTGGTGTTTAATTAGCTTCCTCATTTTGAAGATATGCCACCATGAGCAATGGTACTTAATTCACATTGACTTTGTGACGTACATATACTTGTAAACATGATATTTTAGCATCTTGTTAATTTCACCTGAGCGTAAATTAGTGAAAAATGTATTAAAACAATTAGGAATTGGACTGTCTCCAAAAGTACACTGGAATGTTTTTAATGCATAGAAAGGTGATGGTCTGTGACTGTAATCACAACATGAGGATGGATGGAGGAAAGATGATCCCTCTTGCGGGCTGGCCATCTACTTTAGGGAACTGGTTAACTAAACTCAGGCTCAGTGAGAGATCCAGTCTGAAAAATGAGGTGTATCACAATAGCAGATAGTACCGCTCTCACTGATCTCTAACTTCCACACACATGCATACACATAATTGCGCATGGATGAATTCATGCATTCATGCAACATACAACATGGACTAATATATATCCATGCATCCACATATGAACACAAATACACACACACACATCCATACTTGCTTTCACTTTAACTTGGTATTTTTGAAAGAGAATGGGAATGAAATATATATATCTACACTAAAAAAAAAGGAACATCAGACTCAATGGTCTTGAGGAAAAAAATGATCATAATGAGAAATGTTGTGTGTGTGTCCATGCATATATGTAAGTTGGGCAGTTATAATGTTTCGTGATTACTTTGAAAAGTTGGACAGAAGCAAGTTTAGAATAATTAAAACATAATCTTGCAAAACATCAACAGTCATGAAGAATTGTATTGAAATGGAATCAATTCCTCGAAATGGAATATATCTTTTGATACAGTCAGTGCATGTCCATTATACATTTTCACTTCTAATGGTAAATAGTTCTTTGTTTTTATGGGAATATGTTTTTGTAGGGCTAAAAATCAAGATAATTTAGGTCACGAAGCACAAGAGTGAAACCCCAGCTAGCCCAGGTTTATTACCTAGTCTAAGAACTTGGGTAGAAAGCAAGACAAGAATAAAAGAACTGATGCTGCTCCTTCTAATCTTTCTAATTGGTGATGACCTGGAAAACATCATACCTTCCTCCAGCATCTCTGTATCCGTCTGCTTCCTCTCTTCTGCTCTGGATGCTTTGTAGTACAAAAGTCATTTATTTCTTTTGTTTTATGTTCCTTAATATTATTGTGCATTATTTCTATAGGATGGAACTGAAGAATTTTATAGCATCTATTACCAGAAGTTCAGGTAAAGATGTAATTTACCAAAGCTTCAACTTGATCAATCTTTGTAAATGAACCAAGCTTCAGTTAAAATCTTTGGAACTTTCATTAGAATTTTTGAAACCTCATTTAAAAATTACTTTTTTTATCAGTAATCTAATAGTTTAAATGATTATTGCCTTTACATGCCCGTGTCATAAATCATTTTATTCCTTATCCATTCATTTTTATAATGCTATTAATTTTTGTCTGGTTATAAAGTTTTTTGTTCCCCAATTACATAAAATGTTTGGAGGATTAATAATAAACAAGAATGTCTCCCTTCAATTGTTTCTGACTCCCCTGGAGGGAATATATGTGAACTGGTAACTCTTATCATGAGATGTCTTCTAATAGCCAAAAACACAGAGAAATTTCTGTAACAGTAACAATTAAACTGTTATTAGTAATTTGTACTAAATATATTTCCTATATAATTTATTTGTAATTATACTCAGATATTTTTGCAGGAGATAAGGTCAAAGCTGCATTTTACCCATTATGTTTGTGTTATTAAGTCTCTATTTCCATCTTTCTTATTTGACAACTATTTTATGTTCAATCTTTGCTTCACCTGCTTGTTTTAGAATGCAGTGTATGTTATGGAATGTATCTCTCACAGGTACTTCCTCTATTTTCCTAGGGCATTACTAACTTTTCTATTTTCAAAATGTGTGAATATTTCATAATGTTCTTTATTTTATCTATTTTTCAGTTTGCTTCTATGGATTCTTTTCTTTTCCATGCATCTCTGCATTTTAATGTTCTGATAACATGTTGTCTTAATTACTGTAATTTGTGAAATCTTTAAATATTAACAGATTAAATTAATTTTTTTTCTTATTTAAACACTTTTGCTGATAAAATTTAGTTGTTTTCTGAGATTAATTTAGAGGTGTGTTTGTGGGGGGGGGTGCTAGGACAATGGTTTTGCACACAACTGGTTGCCTACCCCTGCACTACATCCTCCCCTGACTGGAAAGAAATTTAAAATATCTACAAATTTCAAAACACTATTTTGAAATTAAAATCACATTGTCTATAAATATATATGCTTATTTATATATTCAGGCAAATATACACTCAGTATTTTCATTCGATAAATTTCTCCATTTAAATTTATTGTAAATGTCATTGAGTAGTGTTTTCAGTTTTAATACACTTTGACACATTGGCTATGACATAAAAAGGAGAAAATTTTAGAAAGTGATGAATTGACTCTGTTATATTTAATATATGAAGCTGAAAGCCAAAATATTTGTGTTTGTGTGCTTGTATGTGCACATATCATATATATGTAGACATATATATGACTATATATATATGACAGAGGAGGACTGGAGGAGAAGAAAAGAGACAAAAGATGAGAAAAAAGGGTGAGAGAAGACATAAAACCAACAAAAAGGTGAAAATGATCATTTTCAGGTCATCAAGCAATTTCAGGTTTGGCCTATTTTGTTTCAGTCAGCAAGTTCAGAAACAAAAAGATAATCTTTATTATCACAAATTAAAATAGGTCAAATTAAGACATAGCTTTAATGAGCAGCCCATTATTTTTCAGTTGTCATTGATTTTAATATGTAACTCCTCTTCTTTTCTTTGCACTTCTCTTCACTCAAGTAATTATTGATGTTACCATCATTTTACAGGCATGAAACTGGAGTAGTGATGATCCACAGCACATATACACTAGCTCAGTATTAGCAGAGGCACACAGGACTTGTGCATTCTCCCGGGTAGTTCACACAACTACTCAAGAGTCTATGGTACTCTTGTGCACATTTAGCATACTTGTCTTAGCATCAAAACTAACAACTCTGCCTCTGGTATTTGACTTTATTAGCATATTAGGACCCTGAAAAGTCAGCTCAAGGAGGTGTTGCCTCAACCATGATGTCATCTATATATGTTCTCTTTAGCTAAATAAATAATTGCTATTTTTAATTCATAACTAGATACAGCATGTCATTTATAACCATATCTTCACTTGGAAATTTGCGTTTTATGACAAAGATTTTTTCTTTTCTTTTTTTTAATTTTTATTTATTATTTATTCAATTGTGCATGTGTGTGTGTGTGTGTGTGTGTGTGTGTGCATGTGCGTGTGTGTGTGTGTGTGTGTGTGTGTGTGTGTGTGTGTAGAATCACGAACGAATTCGGGAACCACCATGGACGCCTCCACCTCCTCCTTGTTTATTCTGCCCCGGGATTCACAGGCTCCGCCCTACCAGGACCAGAATGCCCCCCCCCCCCCCCCGCTTCCGCCCGGCATCTATACGTGGTGTCTAGGATTCCAACTCAGGACCTTCCGCCTGCAAGGCAGAGGCTTAACCCCTGAGCTGCCTCTCCAGCCCCGATTTTTTTCTCTTCAAATCTTTGCATGGGGCACTTTTCTGGAATTTAGTAATGGCTTCTTTTTCTTTCTAAAAAATATTAAAGGATACTAATTGTTAAAATCCTTTAATCATTTCTTTTCTACTCCAATTTTTATTCTCTCTGTCTCTATCTCTCTCTGTCATGAGTATATGTATGATTACTTCAACTCTTTTTATTGTTTTATAAAGCTAACTTATGGCAGTAGCTTTTAAGCTTTTCTTTTGCATTTTTCTTACTCTAAAACACTCACAAGCAAAACAGAAAAAAATACCTTGCCAACAATTTTAGAATGTCTTGGAGTCCCTAAAACTGTCTATCACGCACATAATTTCACAGTTTAGGAAGTAGAAAATCTTGGTTTAGAGATTCTATCCTGGATAGTAGAGTCTATGGGTCTATAAATATATCTCTAGAGAGTATGTACTACGGACACAACAACTGGAACAAATATAAATATTTTATTTGCAAATTTAACTGCTTACCTATAAATCTCAGGTAGCATCTCTAAATGCAGCCCAACACATCCTTTTCTTCTCATACATAATATTAGCGCAATGTAACATTAGACCATATATTAAGATACTACAAATAAGTAAGTTAAATACACTCATGTTCCATTACCTGAGTATTTTACAAATACATAATTAGTAGCTACAAATGTATGCTAATAAAGTATGTTACAAACACTGCTTCTAGATCTGGTTCCAATCCACTAGTCTTGAATAACTTCTTGGAACAAAATTCTTCCTTATTTATTGAGGAAACAGAGTAATGTTAATTGTTCTACTCAGTTCAAAATCTCTAATTCTTGCATAGCTACTATTAGGCAATTTCATAATCAGTCTGTGTGGATTACATACAACCACTTGGAGATTTATTTCTGTTTTATAAATATAGTTGCCATGAGGTTTGCATTTGGGGAAGAAAGAAAATTAAAGGGAAATAAAGCCTTAAGTGAATTATTTATGTATTCTTAACTCTTGATAATGTAGTATTCTTATATTTGGTAGGCTAGATTGGACCACAGCAATCTTGAACTTTTCTTTAATAATGGTGATCCATTCAGAAATTACTGTTAACAACCTAGAACTAGGCCAGCCTAATCTCTCCCCATCCTGAAGCTCAGGGAAATTTGCGGAAGAGGGGGTGGTAAGATTGTAAGAGCACAAGGATGGGAGGAGTAATGATATGCGAGATACTCCACACAAGTTAGGGCCGATGCAATCATAATTGGATTTTGCATGCCCTGCGCAATGTCCAACACACTACTGACCCCACAAAGTCTAGCATTTGCTAAAGGCACCAAGATCCTTGGAAGCAAGAGACTGACAGCCACAGTAGTGTTCCTATGCTTAAGGGGAACACAGGAAAGGGTTCAGGGAAATGCCACTGGGTCCTTGTACGTCATCGGAGAGGAGGGCCCAGAGGAGAGTCTGACATGCACATTAAAGGATTCTCCGGGTTTGGGGGGAGGCACTGGGGGATGGGGAGGGAGGAGTAAGGGGAGGGGGAGGAGGGGTGTCAGGGGGAGGAGGAGAGAGGGAGGGACCCGGTGTACCTACTAAGTTTGTATGAGCAGAAATAATAATAAAAATGTTAACAAAAAAAGAAATTACTGTTAGCATCACATGTCATATACTAATATCTGCCACAGTAGAACTTGAGCATGAGATGCCATAATTTTTCATGAAGTATAGCTTCTTGACACCATTAACATTTCAGAAACAAGTTTTGGAAAACTGTGCTCAATCCTGCACTTCATATGAGGCTAATATTTTTCTTATCGCCTGGGATATATGCTAAAGACTTTCAAAACAATGCAATGGAGGCACAAAAAGTGAAATTAAATTGCAAATGCATGTATACTATTGTGTATATAAGGGAACAAAGAAAATCATTTGCCATCTTTAATTTGTAATCAGAAGGCCTGGACAGCCACATTGATTTTCAATGAAAGACTGACTTACTTGGAAGTTTTCCAATTCTTCTGGATGTTTTTTAAATAAAAAACTCATACCATAATAAGTCTTTTATTATTGCATATTCTTTAGGGAAATGTATGCTAATAAACTATGTTGCAAATACTGTTTCAAATGCTAGGACTTGTGACTGGCCTTTAAAAACATGCATGAAATTGACACTTTCAGTCTGAAATAATATATCTCCTTAGAGGCTTACTTTTGAAATCATCCTTGGCCACTATCACTTATTCAACTCCTTTAGAAAATGATGCATGGATCTGACAATGGGTAGTCATAATTTCTACTTAAACGTTATCAAAACAAAGTAATTATGACAAGGATAAATATTTGCCAAATTAGTTTCTCTGAAAAATATTTTGTTTATTTTTAAAAAATTCTTCAGTCAAGGGTTTAGTATGTAGCCCATGTTTATTTCAAATTCACAATCCTCCTGCTTTGGTCTCGTGAGTTACGTAGTTATAGGTGTAGGTCACCATGCTTGACTGCTTTAAAATATTTTAGATGATTGATGTCTCAGCATATCATTGCTGAATGATCCTGAAATCATTTTTTCTTAACCAGAGCATCCCATACAATGGTAGGAGATAAGTATTCCTTATTATCATTAATTTTTTTTATTTTTTTAATTCAATTGTGTGTGTGTGTGCACGCGCGCACGTTTGTGTGTGTGTGTGTGTGTGTGTGTGTGTGTGTGTGTGTGTGTGTAGAACCACAGGCAAATTTAGGAACCACCATGGACCGCCTCCACCTCCTCCTTGTTTTACTCTGCCCGGGGATTCACAGGCTCCGCCCTACCAGGACCAGAAGCACAGGCTGCCCCCACTTCCGCCCGGCGTCTATACGTGGGGTCTAGAATCCAAACTCAGGACCTTCCACGTGGAAGGCAGAGGTTTAACCCCTGAGCCATTTCTCCAGCCCCAATCATTAATATTTTTAATGTTATTTTTTTCTCCCCAATAGCCATAAGCTTCATAGAGCAATTTTTTTTATTCTGTGGTAGAGTCTGTGCATCTAAAACAGTTTTCTCTCTCCACATAAGTACAGTAAAATTTACTAAAACTTACTTGTACCAATATCATAATCAATAACAGATCTAAAAAAGGAAGAAAATATTTCTTTATGAATCATTTTCATCACGAAGAATGGTCTCGTTAGTTTATTTCAAATGGAGAGAGACTGTATTAATTCTAGTTATATGTGTTTGTATGTGCATGTGTGTGCAAGTGTACATGTACATGCATGCCAGTATGTGTGTATACTTTGCTTGTATATGTGCATTCATGGGAGGCAGAGACAAAAAGATAGTAAGAATAAATTTCTGATTTACTTTTGGTAAAGGTTTATAATCCCCACTACAATTCTTGGTTTTAGAAAAAGAATGGCTTCAGCATGAATGGAACAAACTACTGTAAAATAAAATTTATTATCATGTATTCATGTAGAGATTTGCTGTTATTATTTGACATGTAAACTCTACTTCCTAAAATAGTTATTATCTGTTGCATTGATCTTCATATAAAGGATGGCCTTTTTATGGACGTTAACCACTCAATGCTGAAATTAATATCTGGTAGGGTTCAAAAAAGTCAATTTAGTGGCCCCATGATCTAACAATTGGACATTTACTGGAGTTACAAAAACCCACATAACACATATAGCAGTGTAAGCTCATGGGCTGCCCTGCAGCAAGCACATAAACCTTTAAGTTGCAGACCTAGAAAAACATAAACTGATCATTATGCTAATTGGCTAGCTCTGCTTATTACTACCCACAAATCTGTGCCCCACCTCCTGATCCCTACCCCTGCAACTATTTGCTTATACACAAACACACTTCATCTTGTTTTGCCCAAATTTATGGTCATGCACATATTTCTCTAATTTTCATTGTATTTGTCCTAGCAGTCACAATATGTATTCAATTATATGAAAGTAATAATTTTCTCTCAAAGTAAATGTCCAACCTAAAAATGAACATAAATGTTTACTCTATTTTAGGACTGTGGCTTACCCCAATACATAATGAAACTGACTTACAAGAAGTTACTTGGTAGTAATGTGAGAAGCACTTTCTTGGCCAAAGTGTCAAATTTTTTCTAAGATGCTTCATTTTTAGTATTGACTTCTATTGCTTACTAGTTTGAATTAAAGCTTGTTTAAAGTTATTCATTAATAATATGCAACAAATTTTGATCTTAGTATCTCCATATCAAATCATAGGAGAAATAATTATGTTTTCACCAGCCCCAAGTGTTGCATAAATGAAGAACAAAAACTAAAATTAACTTCATGGTATGATTAATAACCTTCGTAGAGTCATAAATGAATGATACAGTAACTAAAATATTGCTATAATGAAATAATTACCTGGAAGTAGGTAAAGTTTGAGGAGAAACCTAACTGCCTAAATACATGATTTGTATACTTTCTCTAACTGTACCGTAGAACCAGACTTTAGAGCCAGATGTGATAAATACTAAAAAAAGAAAACAGTATCAATATTAACTAACTCAAATACAACTCAAATGTGTTCTACTAAAAGTGCACTAAAAATCCATATGCAAGTCATTGATTAAGTGGTAGAAAGTCTCAGACAAAAAAATCAACTATAAGTTGTCCATAATTATAAACTGTACGTTTACTGTGGATTATCCAACCCCTTTAGAATGCTCAGTTATTTAACTGCTGAAAAATGTCATCTTTACATTTCTAACAACAAAAAATGCGGGGGAAAAATATAGCTGATGTGTTGGACAGCTCCCTCCTGATTTTTCCATGGTATTTCTAGGAGGCGCCTCACTTTCATTTTCTTTGTTTTGTCAAACTAGACACAATTTTGTTAAAATCGTTTCTGAGGTTTAGGTTTGGGTAGTTTCTGTTGTTCCTGTTGCTGTGTTGTGATTTTTTTTTCTGGGCTCGGATAAACAGACTGCCCCAGTGAAAGAGATTGTGAGGCTACCTATCACAGAAAGCGCTATCTGCAGTTTGAAGAATCAGTTCCCTGAATTGAGCCAATTTTCGTTTTGCCGAAGCAGAGCAGGATAGGGGTAGTCTTCTCCACCTCTACGACTCCCTGCAACCCCGTCAGCTGGGACATCTCCAGAGCCTTTCCCCACCCGAGCCACCAAGGGGACAGCGTATTGGTGCCGAAATATTTCAATAAGTATCACAGGCAGAGATTCTGACGGAGACAAGCGACCGCATAGAAACAGTCTCCAAGACTAAGTTTAAGGTCCTGCATGGAAATGGTAAAACCAGTGCCCTGAGCTACGGAGATCTGGAATCAGCCTGAGAGCGCTAACATTTGCAGCAATGCATAAAACACATCTTCTGCAGAAGGGTTTGCGGCGTCGACAGAATCCCACTGGCTTTATAAAATCAAATGTGTGATGGGGAAAAAAAAATCAGCGTACATTCCGGAGAAAGGCGGTATGGAAACCCGGTTACCTTTGCTGGATAAATCGTCCTATGTCTGGCTGCTAGAGTCCATCGGGCTTGAACTTTCACGGAGTGCGGAACCGCTAGGCAGGCATCTGGCCCAGGTCACACCAGGCGGGTCCCAAACCCGGAGAACACACACCTGTCTATGCGTCTGGGTGAAAAAGTGACTTCACCCGGACGCTCTGCCAAGGCGTACTGGAGTTCTGCTCCGCCTCTGCCCTGTCATCCCATCGCGGACACCTGCCCCCAAGGGCGCCACTGGCAGGTAGGACCAGCCTTTGGTAAAGACTTTTTTCTCCACCCACTCCCGAATCTGAGCTCCTGAAGTGTGATGAGTCTCCCATGAGGGGTGTCAGAAACCTACAAGTCGCCACTCCCTAAGCCCGTCCTCCGCCCCAACCAACTTTTCTCCCTCTCTTCTTCAGCGAGGTGGACCAACAACCCTTACTTTCTGCTTCAAAGTCCCTGGCGCCAAGTGGGACTTTGGGGAGCCTGGGTGAACGCGCATCTCCCCTGATGCGCCAGATCCAGAGCTTCCTTTTTATTAAGCAGTAAAGTTCAAAGTGTCGCGCTTTTTACAGCGTCCTGTGCGTTCTTTCACCCGCTGTATTAAAAGCATCCTGTCCCCCTCGTTCCAGTCTCCATCTCTGAAGGGCACCGACCCACGCAGAGAGAACCTACTCCTCACCCTGGAAAGTGCCCCAAACCTCGTGTGTGCGCGTGCACACATCCACACACTCGCACACATCCACACATCCACGCGCACACAATGCCATCCACGCGCTGTCAAAGTCTGTGAGCACGGAAGGGAGGACGCGGGAGCTGAAGCCACGCCAGCACAGGCATCAGCCTCGCTGGGGCTTCGGGACTCTCCGTCCCGGTTGCAAACCTCCTCGGGATGCCCTGCCCAAGCCGTGCCTCGCCAGCCCCCGACGCGACAAAGCGGTCTGGGCGCCGCACCTTACCCGCGGGGCGCGCGGTCTCAGGCAGTTCCGTTGTCCGGCGGGCCACGGGGACGCTGCAGCCGGGGTCCCGAGGATGCTGCTCCTCCGCTGCCGCTGCCTGGATCCCCGGCGCCAGCATCACTTCTGCGCCGCCTCCGCCTCCTCGTGCTCCGCGCCGGCGCCCGCCCCTCCCCGGCGGCCTCCCGCGAGCTCCGCGGCGCCCCGCGGCACGGCGGGGTGGGCAGCGGCGGAGGCGGCGGCGGAGGCGCCCGCGCGGGCTCTCGCTCAGCGGCACTAGCAGAGCAGCCGCGACGGCAGCCGGAGCACGGGAGCCCGGCTGCGCTTCCCCCGCGATGGCTCTGGCCTCAGCGACTGACAACGCCCGGCAGCCAATCGTCGCCTCGCCCCGCGCGGCGGGGGGAGACCAATCAGAGCGGAAGGCCCAAGGTTTTCCTCCGCCTTTGCTCAGCAGGCTTGTTTCCGGGAGAGGCAGCAAGGCTGCTGGGGTGCGGGATGGGGGGAGGCAAAGCTGGGGCGCGTGGCGGCAGGCTCTTGGCCCGCGAGCCCTGCACGCGGAGAGAAAGCCTGGCCCGCGAAGCTGGGCCCGGGCGCTTTCCCACGGCCAGCAGCAAGCGTCTTGGACAGAATGGGGCGCTCTGGAGTGACTGTCCCCAGAGCTCTGGCTTGGGGTTTAGCGTCCTGGCATCGCCGCGGTCGTGGGACACGAAAAGGAGCCACGCTACTGGAGAGCAAATCCCAGGAGGTGGTTGCCGCCTGGAAAGAACATGCAGAGTCACCAGACAGCGCCCCCGTCCTTCTTGGTTAGGCAGCTCAAGATTGTGGGACTTCTCAGCCTGTGAACCTCTGTTCTCACCAGTCCAGAACTGCCAAGGCCAGAAAAAAGAGACTCTTGGAAAATCGTCCCCAAAGTTCCTGGTCCAGTGCATCTTCTTATGTTCCTTCCAAATGAACCTCACCCTTCAAATCAAACCAACCAATGAAAAACAGAAGAGAGAACAAGATTAGTCAACTCAATTGCTTAGCTTTTATTTCTTTCTTCATTTTGTACAATCAAGTCTAAATGATCCATTAGCTTTAAGGGTGCCTGAGAGTGTGACCGAAACACTAGCAAAGTTATGCTATAGGCTGGAAAAGAGAAAGGAACCTTTCCTTGTGGCAGGCTTTCCCTCAGAACTGTAGTGTCTGTCTCTGAGGAGCATTTGAGGTCTCTGGTGTAAATAGAATGGTCCGTAGGTCTACTTAATTAGTCTACACCCCCATATTCTGAAAAGAAAACAAGCAATTAGACACAAAAGGTCTATAAGAAGATTGAAAGAAATAAGGGACTTCCCCGAATGACCTTTCTAACTGGGATAGCTACAGTGGCCTCATTGTTGTGAAAGTAAAACATCAGTAAAATTTTCTGGTGAATACTTGAAGTTCAGTGTGTATTTTTATTTTTATATCTGCCTTGCCAACACTTTTGCACTTGAGTAATTCATTTCTTTCTGCAATCATCTTTTTCTTGGTTTATGTTTCTTTTTTTAAAAAAAAAAAGTTCCCTTATTTTGATATTCCCAATAACCCTGCCCAAACTATGGGCTAAAGGAAAACTTCATGGCAGCATAGGCACACAAATGACCTGGGAGCCAGTTCATCTCTGGTTGTGCCTAACAGTTAGTAAGCTAGCTTTTGTTTTTTAAAAGTTCGTGTATGGGAAAGGATGAGGCTGGAGAGGAAGAGAGGAAGGGAGAGGAGGTGGGAGAGAGAGAGTTCTAGAGAAGGTCAGAGTTCCAGGAATGGAGCCTAAATCTCCTGGTTTGGTGATAGGCACCTCTACCAACTGAGCTTTTGCACCGGCACCAGTGGCCATTTTTAAATGTTATAAACACATATAGACTACACTTCTTCGATATTTTTTTAAAGTTTTTTTAATTATTTATTCAACTGTGTGTGTGTGTGTGTGTGTGTGTGTGTGTGTGTGTGTGTGTGTGTGTAGAACCACGGGCGAATTGGGGAACCACCATGGACGCCTCCACATCCTCCTTGTTTACTCTGCCCCGGGATTCACAGGCTCCGCCCTACCAGGACCAGAAGCGCAGGCCTCCCTGGCTTCTGCCTGGCGTCTATACGTGGGGTCTAGGATCTGAACTCAGGACCTTCAGCCTGCAAGGCAGAGGCTTAACCCCTTAGCCACCTCTCCAGCCCTCTTCGATATTTTTAATAGGGTAAGGATTTTGTTATTCCATTACTGATTTTTAAAGCAATATAAATTTGCTATTACTGCATCAGGAAATAAAATTAGTATATTCATTGATTGTTTAAGGAAGTCACATAAGAAGATAAGAAGAAATGAAAGAAGGAAGGAGTGAAGGATGAGAAGGAGAAATATGGGAAGTTGTAAAATCTTTAAAATGTACAATTCTTAATAGTGGAAAATTAAAAGCAATGGATATTTAGAAATATCTCTGATGGAAAGATAATTTTAGAATGATCTTCACTTAAGGCCTATTATTAGGCTGAAGAGATGGCTAAGGAGTCAGGACTCTGCCTACATAGCAGAAGCACTTGAATTCTGATCCCAGATTCCACGTAAAAATGAAAGTATGGTGGCCTCCACCTCAGGCCCTGGAAGTCACCCTTGAGCCTCCATAGGCTCACACAGCGCCCTCTGATAAACAGGTACATATATACACCCACCCACCCACCCCACACATACCAATAAATAAATAAACCTACTAATGACTGGAGAGAGATATGAGTTATTTAAGAAACACAGAGTTGACTTACACAGCTATGTAATTGTCATAACCATTGTTGTCTTAACAAATATGCAATTTTGCATTATTTTCCTATGCTATCTATTGTTTTGCAGTTTTTAATCCTGAAATTGTATAGTTCTGCATAGTATACTCTTTTGTGATTAAGACAATCAAAAGACTATCTCATAGAATAAAAAGTCCTTGAAATCAATAGCTTACATAAAGGTACAACCAAGATCTCACATTACTAAGGCTTTGTACACATAGCTTGGAGCAAAACAAGCTTGCAGCATTAACACCTATTGAAAAAACTATGAAGTATTTAAAATCAATGATGATAAAAAAGACAAGATAATATTCCAAAAAGCAATTGTTTGTTGATACCAGGTTTTTATATATTGCTGTGAAAAGCACGGTGTATGTTGGATAGAAAGTTCATTGTTACTTTACTATTTAATAAACAAATTGCATTTAATTATTAAACTTTGTTAGAAGAGGGTTTTTTTTTTTGCTTATTTATATATCTATATAAGTCTTTTTCCCCCTCTCTGCAATGAGAATATTCATTCCATGTCTTACCAGAGGAAGAAATTCTCTTGGGTCATTCTTTATGTCAATAAGGATTCACCTAATCTAGAAACTATGCAAAGAAATTTCATACTAAGTAATGAAGACTATGTGAAAGATAAAAAATGGATTGCTTCATTGATGTTAGTTGTGATGGATCCATTAAAAAGAAAACAAAAGTGAATGCTATTGGTCTAGTTTTAGCTCTTGCTGTGTTGGATAAGTAATCTCAGAACAGTCATTAAGAATTCCCAGTATTCCTTGTCTATAAAATAGAGATTAAGAATAAAATCAAACTTATAGCTACCTTTCTCAGATATGAGATTAACTTATAATTGGAATTGCAAGCCACAATAGGTT
The DNA here is from genome assembly GCA_023101885.1 of Typhlomys cinereus. Taxonomy (NCBI): domain Eukaryota; kingdom Metazoa; phylum Chordata; class Mammalia; order Rodentia; family Platacanthomyidae; genus Typhlomys; species Typhlomys cinereus. The sequence goes on along the minus strand of JALPQD010000017.1, from coordinate 3,322,724 downwards.
TGTCAAAAAAGCCCTTTGAAGAAAGTGGAGAGCTGGAATTTAATAATGCTATCCTTCTCGAATATGAGTAAGTTTAATTTTCACAGTATCCATGTATTGATAGGTGGGTAATATCTACATTTACAGATGAATGCATTAACTTCCAAAGAAGCTATCTTGACAGTTCTAAGATATTGACTTTTTTGTGCTGTTATCCAGCTTGCTTCTTTCTTTATGGAAATTCCAGTAGAATCAAATGTGCAAGTGTAAAAATGTGAACATCATAAATGCAATACAATACTTTTTTATTTTATTTATTGCCTTTGAAAATTATACCTCCAGTAAGGTATAACCCCACCCTCCAAAAATAATATAGCTAATTAAATTCAAATATAGCCTCATATTTAAAACTAAAATAATTGTAACAATAGATATGGCAAATTTTCATACTAAAACATCAATATACAACTTTTTCATATTAAAAGAATGAAGCAAAATCTAAACAAGATGACCAAAAGGGCATACATGGAATTGGACTCCTCAAGTAATATCACAGGTATTATAGGTGTTCATACACACATCTTCACTAATAAAAATAAATAAGTAGTCACTCACCGAGTTCATAGGGAATGAGAGTCTGAGCAGGCAGATTTTTTTTAGAATCCCTCATCCAATACTCACACAAGCATGTCATGCCTGATTTTTGGGAGCTGTCATTGATGACCAAGCACAAAGTGTTGCACAGCCAAAAGCTTCATAAATAAGGAAAAGTCAGAAGAATTTGTGGGGGAAGGATTAATTTGAACTCTAGGAATAAAAGTAATTCTGTACCATGCAATTAAAAGATAAGATTGTTAAAACTGTATGATAATCATAGTAACTATGGAAAGAAAGTTTTTTTTTTCTTTTTTTATGCTAAAGAACACAGATATGTGTTGGTTTCTTTGCAAATAGGATGGTGGTGTTGTGACTGGGATGAACTATCTAATCAACAAAGAATTAGGAAAACTAAGCAAGTCAGAAGTTTCTTTTGTATTAGAAAATAATCATTGTAAGGTCAATCTTCTGAAATGCAGATAGAATCATGATTTATGAAGATAATTCTATACCATAAAATGTATTTGAGTGGCTTTAAAGTCTTAAACTGTCCACAGTCTTAATACTACTGTGATTAATGTTGTTAACCTTCAATAAAAATCTATTTACAAGTTTATAGGAATCAAACCATTGCCAAGATTGCAACAAAGATAATTAGATTCTATGATCATGTTTCATACTTTAAATTTAGGTTGAGACTGAGAAGCTGGCTGAGGACGAGGCCCTTTGCCTCACAAGCTAAAGGATCTGGGTTTGGATCCCCAGATCCCACTTAAAAATGCCAGGTATGTGACTGCAGCCTTCAGTTCCCCTGGAAGGGGAAGGCTAAAGCAAGTAATAAAGATGTAGAGAAATCCAGGATGATTCCCAATGTCACCCTTGGGCCTTCACAGGCACACACATTAAAGGGCCCTCTTTTATACACACCTGCACACATATGTACAAACATATATACACAAAGCACACATAAGCAAAAAATATGCTATTTGAGAGAATTCAATCTCTTCTATTCAAGAGTTTCTTTTTCCTTGTAGTTTTTACTCTAGAAGAGTGGATTTACATCAGATTGGTTTAGCTTAAGAAGAAAAGCAGAAAGAATTGTGTGTGTGGTCATGTGTTGTGGAGAAGGAATGTGATAGTAATAGTAGAAAGGAGCAGAATCTAATTTAAGTCCTTAGCATAGTGCTAGGAGCCAGATATGTGTTTCATCAGATTCAAATGTGAAGGTGTAAACATTTCATGACATTGCTGGGAAAGAGAGATGTAAATTCTCCTGAAAGTTGAAACTAATATAACATTTATCATGTATTCTTGGAGCTATGCATATTTTACATAAATTAAGTGCCAACATGCAATATAATTTTCCAGGATTTCCAGGATTGATGGATGGACTATAAAATCAGATGCATTCTTTTTCTAGACCAAATCTTTAATTTCCCTCAACATTTAAGCCCCTTGCCATTTCTGGCTTTTAGTGAATTCTCCAGGTATTTTATTGTGATTAGGAATGGGTCTGGAGGATGATCTTACTTCCCTTGAGAGTAAAGTGTTAATAAAAGGTCAAAGCTGAGTTCTTACAGACTGGGGCTGCTGAAGCTGACAGTATGAATCATCATTAGCTTTTACCGATGCCAAGTCATGCAAGTCTCTGAAGTTCATACGAGGGAGAACTTTAGATCAATAGGACTTTATGCTACCATGCAGCTTGATAATTACTTTCTAGAAATCAAGTTTGCAAAGCTTTTTTTCTTTAAATAGTATCCTCTGCTCTGAAATCTCTTTCTATGAAAGTAGGAGAGATAAACCTATATTGTTTTTTTTAGACATTCTTGTTACTTGTTCTTGTTTGCCCTACTGTGATGGAGGTGGCCCACATGCATACTTTGAGTAAGCAACTTTTCATATGCTTCTCACAAGACTCATAATTTGTAATTGGACTGATATTTTAGGTTCTTTTTTTAATATTTTTTAATTCAATTGTGCGTGTATGCGTGTGTGTGTGTGTGTGTGTGTGTGTGTAGAACCACAGACGAATTCAGGACCACCGTGGACCGCCTCCACCTCCTCCTTGTTTACTCTGCCCCGGGATTCACAGGCTCCGCTCTACCAGGACCGGAAACGCAGCCCGCCCCCTCTTCCGCCCGGTGTCTATACGTGGGGTCTAGGATCCGAACTCAGGACCTTCTGCCTGCAAGGCAGAGGCTTAACCCCTGAGCCACCTCTCCAGTCCCCTAGGTTCATTTTTTTAACATCTGCAACACCTGGCTATGTAGACCATTCTAGTACTATTTCTGTATTCTGCTGGTTCAGTTGTTATTGACCTGGTAATGATAGCAGGAGGTAAGGTAAGCTGTTTAGCTGGAAAGTAAAACACTCAAGGCCATTTCTTCTGTTTTGTTTCATGTTGAACAAACAGTGATGCAGATACTGTTACATTCATAAGAAAAATATTACAGATTTGTACCTCTCCTCGTTGATGTCCTAAAGTAAAAAATACAAAACAAAATGTTTTGTGCCTTTTCTAGGCCAAGAATTTATGAGTTTTAAAAAGAAACCAGTGAAACTAAGAGCATGTTTCCAAGCCTAATACCATGTAATGTGTCAGTCACATTGCACATAGTCACAAGTCATGTTCATTTGCCATGAGCAGCTAACAGAAAGGACTTTTAGTCATGATTAAGAAGAAAAAGTGAAAGTAACATTTTAAGAAAGTGATTGAAAAGCAAATTTCTCTATTAATATTCATTCAGTCATAGATTAACTTCTTTGAGTAAACCCACAAAATGAAAAAAAAATTTACATTTCAGAACTTCCTTAGGTTCTGGCTCATGTGAAATACAGTTTTATAAACTTTATTTTCCAGATTGACATATTCCAGGCTCACAATAATTTCTGAAATTAATTACCTACATGACTAAATTATCTTCCCCAAGTGTTTTGAATTCTTAATGTGATGTTAGGATTTCCAAACATAAGCCCATTATTTCATGAAACTTTAAAAAATTATCATAAGAATGATGTTTGTTTCCATATCATTCATTGCTTTGGTTGAGATTTTTATAGCATTTAGGATTTCTTTTCTTAATTATTTTTACTTATTAAACTTAAGTCAAGTAATAGTACATCTTGAAAAAGTAATTCAGATTATTATCAAGCACTTTCAACTAAGACATAAATTAAAAATACTTAAAGCAAGGAAGTGATAAAACATGGCTGTCTTCCATAGAAAGATAAGTTGGATTCTCAAAATGATAATATTTTATCATCTCGATTATGTTGTTAATATACTAGAAATACATCACATTTGAATTAATGCTATTTTGGATGAGAACTAAAGATACTGATATAATTTGCTTAGATTTGACTGTCTATTGTGTACAGACACAGTGGAATAAATCCACTACTAAGCCACAAACCATTTCAAGACTTTCCAATAGGACCCTGGAGTTATATCCCCAAGCCAAGTACACTAACTATGGTTCAATATTGTATATTAGATGCTGTATAAGCCCTCAAACAGTTGTAGCAACTTGTAAATCCCTTAATGGTACACTAAATCAGGTTCTTTAATGTAGCTAATTAGTGCTTTTTCAGCCTTTGAGGGAAAAATGTCATTTCTGGGAATTGGAGAGGAGCCCCTGAAATCTAAAAGCAACAGATCGAATTTGAGCTAAAAGGTAATTTCCAACAGCTGGTATTGGCACTAGAACATAGATCCTCTTTGTTGGGCTTCAGCCTGTCAGGGCAAGAGCATAATAATTTGGTGGAGAGTAACAGAACAATTGTACAAAGCACAGTTTTTCAGATTGGGCAGAAAACGAAAACAAGAGAGCTAATATATGTACAAAGAACACTTGTTTGATTTATTTCATGAAAATATATAAAAACATTATTGACTGAACCATGTCTATATTCACCAGTGTAAATTACAGAAACTCAGTTAAGATATGTATCTTATGGACTTATCTGCAGGTAAATTGATTGGTGATACAGTCAGATGAGCACTCTTTTCAGTGCTCAACTGAGCACATAATTAATAAACACATGATCTGGGTCATTCTGGACAATCCTTCAGAATGTCATCTATCATGCACACATATCATTTATATCTACTGGGTAATGGCCAGTAAGGTTTGGCTTGCTTCTCTTTATAAACAATTGCATTAAATCAGTATTAATGATGTGAGTTCTGGAGAGTGACCAGTATGAGTTACAACTTCAAGTCAAACTCTTATGAAATTCTGAGACTACTGGGTTCCTCTCTCTGCCCAAGTCTCTTTGCTTGTAAAGTGGATTTAATAATATCTAGCTTTTTATATTTTTGGAAAATCATGAGTAGATATGTGTCAACTATGTAGACAACAGTTATTGTTATTGAATAATTTACTAGAGCAGCAATAATCACAAAGCTAAGGTAGTTGACTTGCGTCCTTGCCACACTTTCTCCCCAAATTCACTCATTCATTTTGCACTAAATGAGTCAGATATGACTCTGTATTGCAAATAAATTTTTAAGTCCAATTTCATTTCATCTTTCTCTCTTTGGAAGTTTGTCCTGAAGTATTCATTAGGATGCTACCTTGTAGCAGATGGGCCTCCAAGATATTAATGGCTTGATTCAAACAAATTTTTTTCTTAATTTTCACTTTTTCTATTGATGTAGTGAGGCAGAGTTGCAAAGGATGTGCTCCATGAGGCCACTCAGGTATTCATCTTTGGCATGTAGCCAATTTGAAAATCAGCATACAAAATGAAAAGATGCAGGAAAGAAAAGAAAAATCTTTCAGGTGTGGCATGTGTCATTTATAGTATAGTATTGTCTAGAATTCAGTGACAAGGCCAGATTAGCTTTACAGGAATCTAAGGAGTGTAGTTTTCAATGCCCCAGGATGAGAAAGACACATTCAACAAACAGTTCATTTGTTTCTGCTATAGTCTATCTTTTTTTTTTTTTAAATCAAGCCTCTATGGTCAGAAAGACAAGTCAGTTCCCAAGTAGATTGTGCATCTGTTTAAAATCAGATTTTGATCTTAAGTGGTGAATATTATTCTCTATCAGAATTGATGTGCTTCCTCATAAACTATAAGCAGAAAGACAAATTTTGTGCACCTGCATGCTCAGTGAACAACAGTTTATATGATGGTGGTAATTAAACACTATTTTTTGCAGAAATGATAGGTACCAGGAAGACATTGGTCTATAACCATTAAGAAAACTTTACTCTGTGCCTCATGAAATCTTTCATGCTGTGGCAGAGGGGGAGGGATCTTTTTGAGGCCCTTATTCCACTCTTTGGGAAAAGTTCTCTCTTCCCCACCTGTCCACCTGAAGGAAATAACTGCATGCAAATTATTTTTATGACTCTGTGTAAAGCTGGTGGCAAGACATAAACGCTTTTCGTAGTCTATTTTTTGGTATAGATTTGGGAACTTTGTTTTTTTTATATCTGAAGAAACAAAGTTTTGCTATTATTATAGTTATATAAAAGGTTGAACATCCGATTGTTCTAATTGCACAACTTATCAAAATTGTAATGTGTGTCGCCTCTATTAGTTTCTAGACTATAACATGTGTGTACATTTTTAAAATGTTTCTTAGATGTATTTTCCAACCTTATTTTTTTGCCTTTCACCCAAAATTTTATCACAAAGTAAGTTTCTTTCAGACCAATGAAAATGAATGGGTGAGATATACATGAATGGAACTGAATTTACTAATTTAAGTCAATGCATTTTAATATTATAATCTCTATTAGATGAAAAATGTAACCAGCAAGACATTTAAATACTCAATACCTAATTATATTCCTTCTTCTGTGCCACTATTTCCTATATTTCTTCCCATCCTTGACTGATTTCATTAAAAAACAAACAACAACCAACAATAAAACCTTATAAAAGGGTGTCTACTATTTCTATGCATCTTCCTCATAAAAATAGACTTATCTAGAGTCATATGACATGAAAAGCAAATAAAAGAGATACAATTAGGAAAGGAGAAGTCAAAGTATCTTCATTTGCACATGGTATCACTATATATATGAGATGCTAAGGAATCCATCAAAAATATTAAGAAGTATAAATACTTTCATCAAATTATCCAGTAGTTTTTCACTCTGATGACAACTATATTGAGAAAGAAGTCAGGGAGATGCATCCACTCATAATAGCTTCAAAAATAAAACTGAAATTTCTTAGAATAAACTTGGTTAAGCATGTGAAAGACTTCTATAGTGAAAATTTTATAATAATAAAGAATGACATTTAGAAAGACACTAGAAGAAGGAAAGAAATTCCATGCTCATGGATGATAAAGATTAATATTTTAGAAATAAATAGGATGTCTTACAAAAAATCTACTGATTCTATATAATCTGTATCAAAATTCCAATAACATTTTCACAAAAATAGAAAACAATCTTGAAACTTATGTGGAAAAACAGACGTAGTTGAAAAGCCATAGAAAACCACAACAAAAAAATTAAAAATTCATGCTAGAAGTATCACCATACCTGATTTCAAATTATAATGCAGATCCATTGTAATAAAAAATAATGAAAACCCAAACATAGAGACTAATGAGACAGAATAATGAATTTAGATATGATCACACAAATGCATAAATGCAGCTATCTGAATTTTGCAACAGTACTTGTACCAGTTATTCTTCTTATTCCTGTGAGTTAACACTCAGACTCAAGAAACTTGAGAAGAAAAGGGACGTTTACTCAGCTTACAATTCCAGAGGGAAATACATAGTCCGCTGTAGCAGAAATGGTGTTCAGAGCATGGCGGGGCGGGGACCTGGGGGTATGAAGGGAGGGGGGTATGAAAAATCAAGACCCAACCCGGGTTACTGCCTTCCTCCAGCAAGGATCCACTTCATTAAAGTGGCCATGACCCTCCAAAACATGAGCTTCAAGGATTCAAACATGAGCCAGAGGGGTCAACTTGTATTCAAACCATGACAATGCCCAAAATAGATTAGAAAAAAAACAGTATCTTCAGCAAGTGGTGCTAGGGCAACTGGATGTCTACAAGCAAGAGAATGATAATAGATTCTCATTTTTCAACCTGTACAAAGTACAACTCAGAATGAATTAAGGACTTCAACATATGACCTGAAACTCTAAAATTCCTAAAGTGCATAAAAAGTATACATTAAGCTATGGATGTAGGCAATAGGATTCTGATCACTCAATAATCAAAAAATAAGACCTACCTAAAGAAATAAAAAGTCTTCTTTGTAACAAAGAAACTGTCTCAAATTAGGAGGCATTCTCCAGAAAAGAAAGAAATCTTTGCGAGCTCTATAGCTGATAGAGAACTGCTACTTTGAATATATCAATTGAAGAAAACCAATTGAAGAAAACTTAAAAATAGTCTATGAGGACTTAATCAGCATTCATTCCACCAAGGAGTAACTGGGATCTTAGCATAGACATCTGTTCTCAGATAGTGTTTCAGGAGCAGGTACTGGACAAGGGAAGAAGGACCTCCCCACTTATGATCACTTGACTTTGCCCACAGAAAAGTCACATATGGTATAATGGAAATCAGACTCCCTTGCCAACATAGGCACACAGAACATAAGCATGTGATGCACACAAGCAGAGGGACATGAGAAGGGTAGAACATGATAGGATTGATGAAGGGAAGGGAGGGTGGGAGAAGGGTGTGTGGATGGGGAGAGTGGAAGAGGAGGCATGGGTGGGGAGGGGTATGGATAAAGACATAAACCCATTTGGTTTGTAAATAAGAAAGAAGAAATATATAAAATAAAATAATGGACTATGACCCTAAGCAGAATTTTGGAAAGAGCAAATGCAAATGGTTAAGAAACATTTTTAAGTGACTAATAACTTTGAACATCAAGGAAATACAAATTAAAATTGTTTTGAGATTCTATCCCTGCCCAATTAAAAGGACCCCTATATTAGAATACAAATGAAAACAAATGCTGCTGAAGATATGGAGAAGGTGGAACCCTTATATACTGGTAGAGGAAATATATATTGATATGACTACTATGAAAATCAATGTCAAGGCTTTTAAAAGTTGAATATAGTGCTACTATGTGACTCAAATGTACTCAAATGTATGTGACTTGGGTATGCATCCAAAGGACTCCATATCCTTCTACACAAACACCTGCACATCCATGTTCATTGTAGCTCTATTAATAATCAATGTAGTAACTTTCTTCAGCTATAAAGAAAATTGAAATTATAAAATTGTCACAAAATAGATGAATTTAAAAGTTTTGTATTAGGGAGCCCCACGCGTCCCGGCGGCAAGCACCCAGGCCGACTGCAGCTTGGCCTGCGCCCCCGGCCTGGACGACCCCAGCCCAGCCGCTCCGCGCCTCCCCGCCCCCGCCCAAGGTGAGTGAGTGAGAGAGAGAAAGAGAGAGAGAGAGAGAGAGCCCAGCCCAGCCCCCAACCACCCTGGAGCCCCACGTGTCCCTGCGGCGAGCGCCCAGGCCTACTGCGGCTTGCCCTGCGCCCTGCCCCAGACCCAAGCCCCTCGCATCCTCCCGCCCCGTGCGCCTAGCCACCCCCCTGGATCCCAGGTGAAGATTTCTGCCATTGAGCCAGGGATCGAAAGAGCCCAGCCCAGCCCCGCCCCCCACCCAGGGAGCCGCCCGGCCAGCAGCACCGCGCTGCGCAGCAGCTGGCTTTGCCCCCTGGGCCCCGCCCCTCTCTGCACCCACCTTCCCAGATCGCAGGTGAAGACTTCTGCCATCAACATAAGACCCTCTGCCTCTCTGGCCCACCGGGGACCTACGTACGTGGTCCACGGAAGACACACTCAAGCAAAATTCTAAGGAACAAAGGGAGCACAGGCCATACATCTGGACTCCACTACAATCATTATATCACGTGGGCGAGTTTCTTCTCATCCAGCCCAAAGATAAGTAAACTTTTTCTTTTCACCTTACTGATCCTTTAAAGTATCAATGCTGTAGATCAACTTTCTCATACAGCCACCCCACAACATACAACTCCAGGGAGTGCACCACTCACCCCCACATTTCACCAAGAAACGAAATCGTAAAAGTGCACTACCAAACTAATATTCACCCCCTGGTAACATAACCTGACTTAACTGACGTACTAACAGCCTAGTAGCCTCATCTAGGATATAATAATAACAATACACAAACATACCAAATCCAAGGCAAGCACTAGTAATAACTGGCAAGCGTAACAATATTAACTACGTTGATTCAGTGAAAAACACAGAAACTGAAAGGTTCTAAAAAACAAAACAACAATGTACAAGTCAAAGTGCAGATCCACGAGAAACAAAACCCAAGAAGACCAATCTCCTGCCAAAAGAATCAATCCCATAATGAGGGATTCCGACCAGAACAAATCCACAGAAAATAGCCATGAAAGCCAGACCCAACATAACGACTTTCAGAGTATGATCCTTACAATGATTAATACTATGAAAGAGGAAATCCGAGAAGACTTAACCAACCGTATCAACCACTTTGAACAGGAACACAACAGGCACTTAGAGGAGTTGAGAAAAACAGTTCAAGAAACAAAAATAGGTATGGAGCAATTAAAACAGTCTCAGGCAGAGTTTAAAATTGAACTAAAAGACAAGTTATCTTCAACCCAAAACTCAACAGAGAGTCTTCTCAGTGGAACAAATGAGGCAGAAAATAGAATTTCAGATCTTGAAGACAAAGTGGGAGAATTAACCAGCTCAATGGAAGAGATTGTTAAAGCCAAAAAGACACTGGAGAGGAACATTCAAGGGATATGGGACACCATGAAGAAGCCTAACATGCGCATTCATGGAATACCAGAACAAGAATCCCAAAATACCAAACCTGAGGAAATATTTCAATTCATCATAAATGAAAACTTCCCACAATTAAAGAATGAGAGGCCTATCCAAATACAAGAGGCATTTCGCACTCCAAACAGATACGACCAAAATAGAAAATCGCCACGGCAAATAATAGTCAAAACACTCCACATTCAAGACAAAGAAAAGGTGCTGAGAGCTTCAAGAGAAAAAAAGCAACTCACTTTTATTTTTTTTTATTTATTTTTTTATTTATTCAACTGTGCGCATGTGCGTGTGTATGTGTGTGCGCGCATGTGTGTCTGTGTGTGTGTGTCTGTGTATGTGTAGAACCACGGACGAATTCGCGAACCACCATGGATGCCTCCACCTTCTTCTGCCCCGGGACTCACAGGCTCCGCCCTACCAGGACCAGAAGCGCAGGCCGCCCCCGCTTCCGCCTGGCGTCTATACGTGGGATCTGGGATCCGAACTCAGGACCTTCCGCCTGCAAGGCAGGAGGATTAACCCCTGAGCCACCTCTCCAGCCCAGCAACTCACTTTTAAAGGTAAACCTTTTAGAATAACAAATGACTACTCAATGGAAACAGTAAAAGCAAGAAGAGCTTGGAGAGACATACTTCAAGTATTAAATGAGCAAAAATGCCAACCCAGACTGATATACCCGGCAAAACTATCTGTCATGATTGAGGGAGAAAGAAAAGTTTTCCAGCACAAAGACAACTTGAAGGGATACATGTCTACCAAACCAGGCCTTCAAAAAATCCTAGAAGTGATACTCAAGCTTGAAAAGAACAAGCGTATCCAGGAGGACAGAAGGGAAGTATAATACCACCAAAACATAAACATCAAACAACATGCTTACAAAATCTACTAAACATAAAAAAATGTCCAGAATTAAAAATAATTTCTCCATTATAACATTAAATGTCAATGGTATTAACTCACCGATTAAGAGACACAGATTACAAACTTGGATTAAAAACCATAATCCAACAATCTGCTGCCTTCAGGAAACTCATCTCACCACAAAAGATAGGCACATCCTAAGAATGAAAGGCTGGTCCAAAATCTTGCAAGCTAATGGAACCAGGAAACAGGCAGGGGTAGCAATTATACTTTCAGACAAAGTGGACTTCAAACCAAAGAAAATCATAAGAGACACAGATGGATACTACATTTTAGTCACAGGTACAATTCACCAGGAAGACTTCACAATCCTGAACATTTATGCACCCAATACGGACCCCTCCACATTCATTAAGAAAACCCTACAGCGCCTAAAGCAAGAAATCAACCCCCAAAAGATAATTCTTGGGGACGTCAACACCGCCCTCTCAACATGGGATAGATCAACAGGTCAAAAGCTTAACAGAGACACTTTGGAACTTAATCAAACCCTGAAAGAAATGGACCTTACAGATCTCTATCGAACTTTTCACCCACGCACAAAAGAATACACATTTTTCTCAGCAGCACACGGAACTTTCTCCAAAATAGATCACATATTGGGCCACAAAACGAACCTACACATATACAAAAAAGTTGAAATTCTAACCTGTGCCCTATCAGACCACCACGGCCTAAAGCTGGACATCCACAACACAACAAACAAGAGAAAATACACTAACTCCTAGAACCTTAACAATAAGATGCTGAATGAGAACTAGATTCAGGAAGAAATTAAAAAGGAAATTCAAAATTTCCTGAAAGTGAACGATAATGAAAATACAACTTACCAAAATCTCTGGGACACAATGAAAGCTGTCCTAAGAGGTAAGTTGATAGCTCTTAATGCCTACATCAAAAAAATGGAAACATCAGAAATAAATAACTTAACAATGCAGCTTAAGGCTTTAGAGAAACTAGAGCAATCTGATCCCAAAAGTAGTAGAAGAGAGGAGATTAGCAAAATAAGGGGAGAAATATCTGAAATCGAGACTAAGAGAACGATAGAAAAAATCAACCAGTCAAAAAGCTGGTTCTTTGAAAAAATCAATAAGATAGATACACCCCTAGCTAAATTAACCAAAAGCTAGAGAGAGAAAACCCAAATTAACAAAATCAGAAATGAACATGGAGTAATCACTACTGATACCCAAGAAATCCAGAGAATTATAACATCATATTTCAAAAACTTATACTCAGTGAAGTTTGACAACACACAAGAGATGGATGAATTTCTAAGTAAACACATGTTACCGAAATTGGATCAGGAAGTTGTGAATTACTTAAATGGCCCTATAACATATAAGGAAATTGAAGAAGTAATCTTGAATCTTCCCACCAAAAAATGTCCTGGACCAGATGGATTCAGCACAGAATTCTACCAGACATTTAAGGAGTCAATAACACCAATAGTTCTTAAACTGTTCCATCAAATAGCAAAGGAAAGAACACTACCAAATTCCTTCTATGAAGCTAATATCGTCTTAATCCCAAAACCTAATAAAGATTCACTTAAAAAAGAAAACTATAGGCCGATCTCCCTGATGAACACAGATGCAAAGATTCTCAACAAAGTCTTAGCAAATTGGATTCAAAAACATATCAAAAAGATCATTCACAGGCACCAAGTAGGCTTCATCCCCGGCACGCAAGGTTGGTTCAACATACGAAAATCAATAAATGTAATTCATCATGTAAACCAGTCCAAAGTCCAAGACCACATGATACTCTTGATAGATGCAGAAAAAGCCTTTGACAAGGTCCAACAGCCTTTTATGATCAAAACGCTAGAGACTGTAGGAATGGAAGGAACCTTTATCAATATAATAAAAGCTGTATACAACAAGCCCACAGCAAGGATTATGCTCAATGGGGAACAATTGGAAGCATTCCCACTTCAATCAGGAACTAGACAAGGCTGTCCACTCTCACCACTTCTATTCAATATTGTACTTGAAGTCTTAGCTGAAGCCATAAGACAAGAAAGGGACATAAAAGGGATTCCAATCGGCAAGGAAGAAGTCAAGCTATCCCTATTTGCAGATGACATGATCTTATACCTGAGTGATCCCAAAAACTCCACCAGGAAGCTTCTGGAACTAATTGAGAAGTTCAGCAGGGTGGTAGGATACAAAATAAATGTGCAAAAATCAGAGGCCTTCCTATATGCCCAGAAAGAAAGAAGTGAGAAAGCCTTGAGAGAAACAATCCCATTTACTTAACCCCTAAAAAAATGAAATACCTTGGTATAAACCTAACTAAAGAGGTAAAAGACCTTTACAATGAAAACTTTAAACCCTAAAGAAAGAAATTGCTGAAGACATCAGAAGGTGAAAAGACCTCCCATGTTCCTGGATTGGCAGAATCAACATCGTAAAAATAACCATCCTACTTAAGGCAATATACAAATTCAATGCTATACCAATTAAAATCCCAAAGCAATTCTTTAAAGAAGTTGACCAAACAATATCAAAATTCATATGGAGGCACAAAAGACCCAGGATAGCAAAGACAATCCTGAGTAACAAAAACACTGCTGGAGGTATTACCATACCGAACCTTAGTTTATACTACAAATCCATAGTTATAAAAACAGCCTGGTACTGGCCCCAAAATAGACACACAGATCAATGGATAAGGGTTGAGGACCCAGATATATGTCCACAAAAATACAGCCATTTGATCTTTGACAAAGGGGCCCAAAGAATCCAATGGAAAAAGAACAGCATCTTCAACAAATGGTGGTGGCAAAACTGGATCTCCACATGCAGAAGATTAAAGGTGGACCCGTACCTGTCACCATGTACAAGACTTAATTCCAAATGGATCAAGGACCTTGATATCAGGCCAGAGACTATAAAAACCATAGTTGAAAGTATAGGGAACTCCCTCGAGCTGATTGGGCTAGGCCAACAGTTCCTAAACAGACATCCAATGGCACAGTCACTGCTACCAACTCTCAACAGTTGGGATCTTGTGAAATTAAAGAGCTTCTGTTCAGATAAAGAGATTGTAACACGAGCTGAAAGGCAACCCACAGAATGGGAGAAAATCTTCACTAACCACATATCTGATAGAGCTCTACTGTCCAGAGTGCACAAAGAACTTAGAAAACTAAACGCCAAGGAAACCAATGGCCCAATTAAAAAATGGGCCCTGGAACTTAAAAGAAATTTTACCAGAGATGAAATTAAAATGTCTAACAAATATCTTAAAAAATGCTCCACTTCCTTAGCCATCAGGGAAATGCAAATCAAAACTTCCCGGAGATATCATCTCACCCCGGTCAGGATGGCAAAAATCCACAATACATACAACAACAAGTGCTGGAGAGGATGTGGAGAGAGGGGAACTCTCCTACATTGCTGGTGGGAATGCAGGCTCATACAGCCACTCTGGCGAGCCGTCTGGAGATTCTTAAAGAAATTAAAGATTGAAATGCCATATGACCCTGCTATTCCACTTTTGGGTATAACCCCCCATGCAGCAGAGGTTCGCCTCGATAGCACAAGCACGACTATGTTCATAGCAGCACTGTTTACAATAGCAAAGTCATGGAATCAACCCAAATGTCCAACAGTTGACGAGTGGATAAAGAAACTGTGGTACATCTATACAATGGAGTACTACTCAGCCATCAAAAATGATGAATTACTGGAATTTGCCGGGAAATGGATGTCATTAGAAACAATTATATTAAGTGAAGCATCCCAGACCCAGAATATTAAGCGCCGTATGTACTCCCTAATAGGTGGCTCCTAGTACCAAACTCACCCAGCCCACATTGAGACACTCAAGGGTAAACTTATGTAATACTGTAATTGCAAGGATTGTGAACAGGAGCGATGGGGTTGGAGGGCCACACCAGACACAAGGAGAGAGGGGCCCATGTTACAGCAGAGAAAATCGACCTCCAAGGAATGCAAGTAAGTAATGTGACACCTGGTTAAGTTCACAGACGTTCGTTCCTGATCATGTACAGCTGAGGGGGTATGATCTCACCAGAAGGGGAGGGCATATAGTCTGGCAGATGAAAAGAGATCATTTTTCAAATGAGTGACTGATCCCTCCCCCACCGAGGTTTCCTGCTTTTATTACATCTACCCTTGAATGTGCTATTATAACAATACTCCAGTTTAACAGTTTTTTGTCTCTGACCAGGGGGTGACATACAGTGCCCATCAGGATGGAATGAAGGGCATTGCAGGAGCAGCAAAACTGCAAAAGAAAATCAACAAACCACAATCCAGAACTTCAGAGACTCTATATCATCCACATAGAACTAAGCCAGCCTAATCTCCCCCCATCCTGAAGCTCAGGGACATCTACGGAAGAGGGGGCGGTAAGATTGTAAGAGCAAAAGGATGGGGGGAGCAATGATTTGAAAAGTCTCCATACTAGATAGGGCTGAAGCAATCATAATAGGACTTTGCATGCCCTGCGCCATGTCCGTCACACTATTGACCTCACAAAGTCTAGCATCAGCTAAAGGCACCAAGATCCTTGGAGGCAAGGGATTGATGGCCACAGTAGTGTTCCTGTGCTTAAGGGGAACATGAGAAAGGGTTCAGGGAAATGCCACTGGGTCCTTTTACGTCATTGGAAAGGAGGACCAAGAGGAGAGTTAGGCATACACAATAAAGGACTCTCTGGGAATTGGGGGGGAGGCACTGGGGGATGGGGAGGGAGAGGGGTGGGGAGGGGGTTCGAGGGGAGGAGGAGGGGGGAGGGAACTGGTCTACCTATTAAGTTTGTATGAGCGGAAATAATAAAAAATGTTAATAAAAAAAGTTTTGTATTATGTAAGATAAACCAGACTTAGAAAGACATGTGTCACATGATCTCTTTTACATTAATTTCCAAGTTTCAAGTATTTAGATTGTTGTATTTAACTTGGAGTGTAATAGAGGTAGAGATGCTTTAATATGGAGTAGGGAGAATACATTTGATATGGAGAAAAGAGATGATAGAATGAATGAGAGGTGAAAGTAGAGGGGACAATAGGCCTAAAATATTTAAGTATGGATGGGGATGGGAGAGAAGGGAGTGTAG
Source organism: Typhlomys cinereus (assembly GCA_023101885.1). Lineage (NCBI taxonomy): Eukaryota > Metazoa > Chordata > Mammalia > Rodentia > Platacanthomyidae > Typhlomys > Typhlomys cinereus. The sequence goes on along the minus strand of JALPQD010000017.1, from coordinate 3,306,323 downwards.
GAGGAGAACTAAAAGGAAGGATATATTCAAAGCTTTGAAGAGACCCACTACTTTGTTAGCTAATTTAAAATTCAAGCAAGAGACCAGGGAGATATCTCAAAGAACAAGGTAACTACACATATCTAGCAACCAGAATTCAATCCCTAGAGCCTACAAGGTGAAAGGAGAGACCCAATTTCCAAAATCCAAACAATTATTTTCTGACCTCCACATGTGCATGGGATATGTGTGTACGTGCATTCTCTCTCTCTCTCTCTTTCTCTCTCTCATTAAAAACAATGAAATATTTTAAGTCCAATTAAGAGCAAAAGAAGGAGTTTCAATGGATGTACCTGGTGTAGTTGGACAATGTCATTTCTAGAAGTTGTGATATTTTTAAACAGAAATCTCAGTTCCATATAGGAGAGGAACACTAAAGAGTTATTGGTCAGGGAGACCAAAGAGGCTCCCAAAAACAACACAGGCTATTATAGTGGCTGTCTGTTCCACACCATAATTGCATAATAAACCCTGCTGCTGACAGTACTTCCTTTTGGTTATAGGACAAAGATAAATCAGTCTGCAATTGACTAAGACATATCCTCCTTGCTGACTATGTTTGAAGTATCAGAAATTCCATTTAATCTGCGGGAAGAGAAAGAATATCACCGGTCTTATCCAGTGATAGACCCTAAATGCTATAATACTTTATCTGCCAGTCAAGACATGCTTAATGAAATTACAGTGGCATGGCCATTAAGGGAGAACAAACTGCTTTCTGATTGGATTTGATACCTGCTCTCAGAAAAAATTTCATGTATATCTGGTCAAGGACCCTTAGCTAGGAAGATCATAGGAGTTGAGGAAAAATTATGGCATTTTTAAAATAAGTGAACATGTTGTCAAACTTTTTCTAAATGTATTTTTTCTCCCATAAACTACTGCTGCTTTCAACCTTGGTGAGAGAATCGTCTATCTACAGTAAACAGGAACTCACAACTGTTCAAAGTTCTAAGAATAAGTGATAATTATCTTTATCAAACCTCAACCCCAAGGCTTAGGGTACATCACAAAGAAAGAATAAAAGAGAAAGAATGCAAAAGCCAGAAGATGGAAAGGAAAGCAGCAAAACACTCCAGTAGATGGCCCCACAGTCATATACATATGGGCAGAATTATTGGACTCAAGTGGGTTGTTAAAATAATACTAATAATTAATAATAAGAACATATGAAGGAAGGGAATGTATATTTTGAGCTCAGAGAGAGTGGGAGGGGGAATGTGATAGATATTAACAAGATGCTTTGGATACATATATAAAACACTGAACAAACAAAAATGTTATTAAAACACCTTTCGAACTTATATTACAATGTTTACTATTTCTAATTACATAACAAACTTCTACCTGTACAGATTCAGAAGGTAACTTGGCAGTCATTGTTTTGCAGATACTACTCATTTTTCTAACATTTCATGTGTAGATGTTTTCATTCTACAATTGTCCAGGTCTTTAAGTTAATATTCTCACTGCCTGTAGTCCAGTTATTGGGCTAGTCCAATATGTTTTCATTTGTAGGACCACACTCATAGTGCCAATCAATATGTTAATCAAAGTAACACTAGTGTATTTTACAGATACTGTTTCACATTCATAAAGCCCATTAGTCCAATATAGGGAAAAACAGGTTTTCAGTCAATTTTTATGTACTATACCTGGAAGTAGTGCACAATCTTTTCCAGAAGAGTTATAACATTGACTAAAAAATATAGTGTTGTTCTTCAGAAGGAAAAGGAAGTCAGCTTATGGAACAGTTTGCTTGTTCTGCTTCTCACATCATTTCCATTCTAACTGACCTTTCTTTTCTTTTTTTTTTTTTTTTAGGTTTTAAGGTTTTGTATTTCTTTTTTTTTTTTTAATTTCTTCCACTCATACAAACTTGATAAGTACTCCATTCCCCTCCCTCCCTCCACCCCTCCTGAACCTTCTTGCTCCCTTCCCCTTTTCACCTTCCTTTATCCCCTCCCTCCTTTTCCCCCAGTACTTCACACCCCCCCCCATTCTGGAACATTCTTTAGTGTGCATGTCAAACTTCCCTCTGGGTCCTCCTCTCTGATGAGGTGTAAGGACTCAGTGGCATTGCCTAGAACTCTTTTTTGTGTTCCCCTTTAGTATAGGAACACTATTGTGGCTGTTAATTCCTTGCCTCTAAGGATGGTATTGCCTGTGATCCATGTTAGACTTTGGGGGTTCAATGATATGTTGGTCAATGCGCAGGTCATGCAAAGTCCTATTATGATTACATCGGCTCTAACTTGTATGGAGTATCTTGCATATTGTAGCTCCTCCTCATCTTTAGGCTCTTACAATCGTACTGCCCCCCTCTTCCGCAAATTTCCCGACCTTTATGATGGGAAGAGATTAGGCTGGCCTAGTTCCAGGTAGTTGATATAGAATCTCTGATTTTCTGAATTATGGTTTGTTGCTTTTTTTTTTTCAGTTTTGCTGCTACTGCACTGCCCTTGGCTCTATTCTGATAGGTATTGGATGTCACCACCTGGCCAGAGATAAAAGGCTATTAAAATGGAGTCTTATTATAACGGTAGATTCAAAGGTAGAGGGAATAAGAGTAGGAGACTGCTGTGGGCAGGGTCAGTCTCCCATTTGCAGGATGGTAACCTTCTATATGCCAGACTCTAGGCCCTCCCTTTCTGATGAGATCACAACCCATCAGGTGCAAGTGACCAGTAAGGAAAGTCTGCAAGTCCAACCAGATGTCTCATTACTTACTTGCAGACCTTGATGGTGGCCTATTTTCTCTGCTGTAGCATGATCCCCTCTCCTTGTTTCTGGTGGGGCTCTCCTTCCCCTTCCCTCCCTGCTTATAATCTTTGCAATTACTATAGTTATTACAGAGATTTATCTTTGAGTGTGTCACTAAGTGGGTTTGGTATAGGATCCACCTATTAGGGAGTAAATATGATGCTTAATTATCTGAGTCTGGGATATTTCACTCAAAATAATTTTTTTCTAATTCCATTCATTTCCAACAAATCTCATTAATTCATCATTTTTGATGGCTGGGTGATATTCCACTGTATAAATGTACCATATTTTCCTTATCCACTCATCAACTGTTGTGCATTTAGTTTGATTCCATGACTTTGCTACAGTAAACATTGCTGCTATGAACATGGTCATGCTTGTGGGATTGAGGTGAATTTTTGCTGGATGGGGGATTATTCCCAAAAGTGGAATAGCAGGGTCATATGGCATTTCAATCTTCAACTTTTTGAAGAATCATTTTTGAAGAAGCACCAGATGGCTCACCAGAATGGTTGTATAAGCCTGCATTCCCACCAGCAATGTAGGAATGTTCCCTTCTCTCCACATCTTCTCCAGCATTTGATGTTACTTGTATTGTGGATTTTTGCCATCCTGACTGGGTGAGATGATATCTCAGGGAGGTTTTGATTTCCTGATGGCTAAAGATGTGGAGCCTTTTTTAAGATATTTGTTAGACATTTCAATTTCTTCCCTGTAAAGTTTCTTTTAAGTTCCAAGGCCCATTTTTTAATTGGGCCACTTGTCTCCTTGGTATTTAGTTTTCTAAGTTCTCTGTGCACTCTGGACAGTAGAGCTCTATCAGATGTGTGGTTAGTGAAGATTTTCTTCCATTCTGTGGGTTGCCTTTGTGCTGGAGTTACAATCTCTTTATCTGAACAGAAGCTCTTTAATTTCATAAGATCCCATCTGTTGAGTGTTGGTTCTGACTGTGCTATTGGATTTCTGATTAGGAACTATTGGCCTAGTCCAATTAGCTCAAGGAAGTTCCCTACCCTTTCAACTATGGCTTTTATAGTCTCTGGCCTTATATTGAGGTCCTTGATCCATTTGCAATTAAGTCTTGTATATGATGACAAATACGGGTCCAGTTTCGATCTTTTGCATGTGGTCATCCAGTTTTCACAGTACAATTTGTTGAAGATGTTGTTCTTTTTCCACTGGATTTGTTGAGTCCCTTTGTCAAAGATCAAATGGCTGTAATTGTCTGAGCTTATATCTGGATCTTCAACCCTTAACCATTCATCTGTATGTCTATTTTGGAGCCAGTATCAGGCTGTTTTTATGACTATGGATTTGTAGTATAGACTAAAGTTTGGTATGGTGATACCTCCAGCAGTGTTTTTGTTACTCAGAATTGTTTTTGCTATCCTGGGTCTTTTGTGCCTCCATATGAATTTTGATATTGTTTGGTCAACTTCTTTGAAGAATTGCGTTGGGATTTTAATTGGTATAGCATTGAATCTGTATATCGCCTTTGGTAGGATGGTCATTTTTATGATGTTGATTCCGCCAATCTAGGAACATGGGAGGTCTTTTCACCTTCTGGTGTCTTCTGCAATTTCTTTCTTTAGGGTTTTTAAGTTTTCATTATAAAGGTCTCTTACTTCCTTGGTTAGGTTTATACCAAGGTATTTCATTTTTTTAGGGGCTATAGTAAATGGGATTGTTCCTCTCAGGGCTTTTTCACTTCTTTCATTCTGGGCATATAGGAAGGCCTCTGATTTTTGCACATTTATTTTGTATCCTACCACCCTGCTGAACTTCTCAATTAGTTCCAGGAGCTTCCTTGTTTTAACTATATTTGCCATGGCAAGTTTTTATTTTGGTCATATCTGTTTGGGGTTTGGAATGCCTCTTGTATTTGGATAGACCTATTTTTTTTTTAGATGAGAAAAGTTTTCCTTGATGATAGTTTGAAAAATTTCCTCAGATGTGGTATTTTGGGATTCTTGCTCTGGTATTCAATGAATGCGCATGTTAGGCTTCTTCAGGGTGTCCCATAACTCTTGAATATTTCTCTCAAGCATCTTTTTGGCTTTAACAATCTCTTCCATTGAGTTGGTTATTACTCCCACTTCGTCTTCAAAGTCTGAAATTCTCTTTTCTGCTTTGTTAGTTCTGCTGATAAGACTCTCTGTTGGGTTCTGGGTTGAAGATAACTTGTCTTTTAATTCAGTTTTAAACTCTGCTTGAGTCTGTGTTAACTGCTCTATGCGTATTTTTGTTTTTTGAACTGTTTTTCTCAACTCCTCCAAGTGTCTTTTGTGTTCCTCTTCAAAGTGCATTTCCTCTTTCATAGTATTGATCATGGTAATGATCATGTTTTGAAAGTTACTATCTTGGGTCAGGCTTTCTTGGCTATTTTCTGTGGATTTGTTCTGGTTGGAGTCTATTATTATGGGGTTAATTCCTTTAGGGGGGGTTGTTTTCTTGGGTTTTGTTTTTCATGGATTTGCACTTTGACTTGGGCATTGTCATTTTATCTCTTAAGACCTTCTTTCAATTTCTGTGTATTTTTGACTGAACTGAATTAGTTGGCCTGGAGCAGTGTCTGCTCTGACTGGCTGGTTGGAGGAGCTGGGACTAGTAGGCTGCCTGGGGTTTGGAGGTGAGCAGGGGGTGCCTACCTAGGGCACAGTGTATGCTGGCTGGACTGCGTGTATCGGTGAGGGTGGGGAAAAGGTTAACTGACCTTTCTTATACTCATCACAAGAAAAAGAGGCGATTTTTATAACATACCAAGAACTATATGTGTATCAATTCTAGCTCATGTTGCAAACAAATGATTAGTGTGATCTGTCACAATAGGATACACTTAGTTTTGCATGGTAATTATTTCCATGTGCCTACTATAGAAAACTAAAGATTTTTGTCCGTCAGATCTACAGTCAAAACTACCTCCAGAGTAACTGGATGATGTTGGATTGCTGAACATCCCAAAGCATCAGCTATCTCATTTGCAATAAATGTCAAATGTTCCAAAAGCGTTTTTGTCAATCCTTCAACAACCCATAGTCCTGACCTTGTCAACGGAGCTCATTTTTAAATTTCATTTGCTCTGTGGTTCAAGTTCATTGTCATAGTCAAGTTTCATCACTATATTCAAAAATTTCTATTTTTCCATCAAAAGAGCTAAACTAATCTTAACTATCCTGGAAATAACCCATTGACATTCTGATTATATTTAAGTGTAAAAAAATGCTAGAAAATCTGACTATGATAATGTTTGTGTATATTTACCAAATAAAAAATTGGACTTTTATCCTTAGTGAAATTAGAAAATTCTTTGTTCCTTCCTTATTTTTGTGTCAAAAATATTTTTGTGTACTTGACATTATTCATGTACATTTATTAACAAGATATATGTTATGATGTATTACCAACTCAAAAAATCCAGGTCAAAAAATACCAGGTCAAAAAAATCCATGAAAGAAAGAATGATATATGGAGCTTCATTAAAATCAAAAACTGCTTTCAGAACAATATCTTGCCAAAAATGAAAGGTATTAAATGTGTTCTGTGAGAGTATTTGTAAAACACAAATAGCATTAAAAGTTTGTATCTAAAATATGCAAAGAACTCTTACAAATCAATATTTAAAAAATAAATCCAGTAATGGATTTATAACTCTGCCTAAAACTCAATAAACCAGCCCAATTTTAGAATGAACAAGTGCTCCAAACAAAATATCTCATTAAAGAGCATGTATGGATTGAAAACTTCATATGAAAATATGTTCCTATAACTTAAATCACTATTAGCATGCCATTTCACATACATTACAGCAGTTCTGACACTACCAACTGCTGTTAAGCATGTGGCACAACAAAAGCTCTTATACACTCCTGCTAATAATGTAAAATATGGTAGATACAATGGAGGATAAATTGGCATTTTCTTTGGATACTGAACATAGTCTTATCATATGATGTAACAGTTGTGTTCTTTAACATCTATTCAATTGATTAGAAAAGATGTGACCCACAAAATATTTATAGTGACTTTATTAAGTTTCAAATATTCAAATCAATCAAAATGCCATTTAATGTAATCCCAACACTTGAGAGGTAAAGGATGGAGGATCAGGAGTTGATAGCCAACTAATTGAATTTGAGGCCAGCCTGGGCTAAGTGAGACCTTGCCTTCGGAACACAACAACAGTGTCATGAAATATACAGAATACTCTTAGCATCTTTCATGAAGGTAGATACAAAAATAATCAATTAAAATTACATGACACAAGGATAGCAAATATAATATAGTGTGAATAATGATGTAGGTTGAATAGTAGAAAAAACTTATCTATAAGATCAAAAACTGAATGGACTGGCCACTCTGACCCAGCCATACCTGTGTCAGTCAAGTGAACCTTACCTGCCCTGTAAGGAGCTAGATCAAAGAGAAGGTTCCCACCTACCCACCCCAACAAACCATCCTTTACCTCTCAAATGAGACCCAGACCCTACACAAGAGAAGGCTTTCCAACTACAAAGTCAGACAATCTCATCTAACAACTACCAAAGAAAGTAGTCACAGACATAACAGAAAATGTCCAAGTAACATTATAAAACCACAAAATATAATAAATACCAGGAAAATATATTTCCTACAGAAAACAAAACCTACCCCCACCATAGATTCCAATCAGAACAACCTCATGGATACCAGTCAGGATTCTCAGCAATACTGAGAATAATGTATTCCAAAGCTTCTACAAGCTTCTAGAAGAACTACAAAAGAATTATGAGGAATGACAAAAGGAATGAGAGAAAATCAGAGAAGAAACGAGCAAGCATATGGCCTTATATAAACAAGAAAATAATAAAAAATTATCTGAGATGAAAAAGGAAATAGAGAAAACAAGAACAAGTTTAGAATAAGTGAAAAAAAAGTCAAACTAAAATTCAGCTATAATTCAAAGCTAAAATAACTAAAATTGAAAACTTGACAGAGAGCTTTACACACAGAATAGATCAACCAGAAGAGAGAATGTCAGATTTAGAAGATAAGTTGACAGAACAGATCATTAAATTAAAGATGGTGAAAAGTTTTAAAGAGAAATATTAAAGGAATATTCAAGAATTGTAGGATACCATGAAGAAGGCAAATCTTGGGATCCCAGAACAAGAAATCCAAGAAACACTTCAGCTCAGATCTTTCCAAAAATCATAAATGGGAATTTCCCACATAAGGAAAGATCTCCCTGTACAAGTACAAGATGCACATAGTATATCATCCAGATATGACCAAAATAAGAGCACATCAAAGCAAATAATAATAACTGTATCAAAGATACAGGAAGAAGAGAATTTTCTGAGGCTGCAAGAGAGAAAAACCAAGACACATTTAAAGGTATACCTGTTATAATAAAAGTTGGCTTCTCAATGGAAACATTAAAAGCCAGAAGAGCTTGGAGAGGAATTCTTCAGGACATGAAAGATCTCAAATTCCAACCTAGACTGCTATCCAGTCAAACTATTAGCCATGCTTAAAGGAGAAAGAAAAATATTTCCTGACAAATTGAAGTTCTTTCTTATCTATCCAACCAGGCCTGCAGAAAATACTAGAAAAAAATCTCAAGATAGACAAAATTGATCAACACACACAAGGATAAAAGGGAAAAATAAAACCAATACGACTATTGGCAGAGAACTGCCATCACAAAAAAAAACTGATAAACTTAAAAAAACAGACACTAATCAACAAAATTCTTCTCAATTATGGCTGTAAAACCAATGGGATCGACTCTCCAGTCACGAAAAATAGACTAGCAGCATAGATTAATAGCCGCAACCCATCAATATGCTGCCTCCAAGAAACACAACTCACTTTGAAAGATAGGCTCAATTTTAAGGTCAAAAGATGGTCAAAAATACTCTAAGCAAATGCAACCAAGAAATAGGCAGGAGTAGCCATCCCAATACATGACAAACCAAAACAAACATAAGAAATACAGAAGAATACTAGGTACTTGTCAATTCTAAACATATATGTTCCAAACATAGGCACACCAACATTCAGTAAACCATACAACATGTAAAACAGCAAATAAAACGAAACAAGATAATGGTAGGGGATATCACCACCCACTCTCACAAATAGAGAGGTAAACTGGTCAAAAACTGAACAGAGCCACATTGGAAATAAACCAAAACATAAGCCAAATGGAGCTGACAGACACCTACTGAATATTCTATCCTAACACTAAAGATTATACATTCTTTTCAGAAGTCCATGGGACTTTCTCCAAAATATATCACATACTAGGCCACAAAACAAGTGTCCATAAATACAAGAAAACTGAAATCACCACCTGCGCTCTATCCAACCACCAGAGAATAAAGATGGACATCCATAACAAGGCAAACAACAGAAAATATACAAACTCTTGGAAGCTTAACAATATGTTACTGAATGATGAATGGGTCTGGATAGAAGTAAAGACAGAAATTAAAAAATTCTAGAACTCAATGATAAAGGAAATATATCATATCAAAGCTATGATGAAGAAGGTTCTAATAGGAACATTCATATCACTCAAGGCCCACATCAAAACAAATGAAAACATCACAAATGAACAACCTAAAAATACAGCTTAAAACTTTAGAGAAATAAGAATAAAGCAACCCCAAAAGAATAGACATGAAGAGATTAGCAGGATTAGAGCAAAAATAAATGAAATTGAAACAAAACAATTCAAAGAATCAATAAAAAGTTGGTTTTTTTGAAAAGCTTAGCAAACTGATAAACTCCTAGACAAATTCACGAAAAGCAAAAGAGAAAAAAACCCAAATTAATAAAATTAGAGATGAAAATTGAGCTATCACAACAGATACTACAGAAATTCAAAAATGATAAGGTCATACTTTAAAAAATTATGCAGCATCAAATTTGACAATTGCAAAGAAATGGATGAATTTCTGAAGAGATAAAATACACCAAAATTAAACCATGAGAAATCGAATTATTTAAATAACACTATAAAAAGGGATGAAGTAGAAGTATCTCCCTTTGAAGAAAAGTCTTAGAACAGGATTCAGTTCAGAATTCTACCATATATTTAAAGAACAATTAATAGCAACACTCCTTAAGTCATTCCACAAAATAGAAAAGAAGGGAGCACTTTCAAACTCTTTTACAAAGCTAGCATTACACTGGTCTCAAAGCAAATAAAGATAAAACAAAAAAGAAAACTATAGCCAAATCTCATTAATGAAAACAGATGCAAATGGTGTCAACAAAATTGTAGCAAACTGGATTCAAAAATACATTAAAGGATTATTAATTATAACAAGGTTGAGTTCATACAAGAAACAAAAGGTTGGTTTAATATATATCAATGTACAGAAATTTGTTTATGTAACAAATGCAAAATATGAAAACCACATGATTCTCTCAATTGATGCTGAAAAATCTTTCAGCAAAATCCAGCACCCCTTTATAGTAAAGACCTTGGAGAAAATAAAGTTGATGGGGACATTTAATCAAAATAATGGACTTTATACAAGACCATGTTAAAAGTCATCCTAAATGGTGAAAAACTGGAAGCATACCCACTCAGATCAGGAACTAGACAAGGCTGTCTACTCTAGATACTTCTATTAAACATTGTACTTGAAGTCTTAGCCAGAGCCCTAAGACAAGAGAGAAAGATAAAAGGGATACAACTTGGAAACAAGGAAATCAATTTATCCCTTTTCCCAGATGACCCTAAAGATACCACCAAGAAACTCCTAGAATAATACATAAGTTCAGTAGATTGGCAGGTTACAAACTTAATGTTTAAAAACATTAGCTAGTAGCTTTTCTATACACCAAGAACAAAATAAAAAGTGAGAAAGGCCTGATAGAAACAATACTATTTACCATTGGATCTAAAAAAATGAAATGCTTTGGAATAAACCTAACCGAGGATGTGAAAGATCTATACAATGAAAACTTTAAAACCATAAGAAAAGTGATTATGCAAGACAACAGAAGATAGATTTTGCATGCTCCTGGATCAGCAGAATTAACATTGTGAAAATGACCCTTTGAACTAAAACTATAAAAAGATTCAATGCAATACCAATTAAAATTCCATCCCTATTCTTCACAGAAATTGGAAAACAATACCAAATTTCATATGGAAACATAAAAGACCCAGGACAGCAAAAAACACAATCGTGAGTAATAAAAACTCTGCAGGAGGTATCACCATACCGGATGTCATGGTTTGAAATGTGTTCCCCAAAGTCTCACGTTCGCAAAGTCATGTCACCTTGAGAGGTGGAGCCTTGCTGGAGGAAGGCATTCACAAGAGGTGGGCCTGAGGTAGATCAGCCCCACCCTACCTCCAGGAGAAGTCCGCCTTTGCAGCAAGCAGTCTGCAGCTCTCGGCTTCCAAGATGTCTGCGGTGACTTAGACTCTTCCAGCTTTGGCCAGCCAGCCATATTGCCCCTGCTTTGAGAGACTGTACCTTCCCCTGGAACCATAAGCTGAATAAATCTCCCTTTCTCTCTTAAATTTCTTGACTTTGGGTGCTCTCTCACAGCAATAGTTAAGAGTAACCGTTACAGAAATTGGTATGGAGTAGTGGGGATATTGCTGTGAGATTAAGAACAGATGGTACCACAATGTGAAGCTGAGAGAAGTTGGTACCTAGCATTATGGCCAATGCTATGATGTGGCTAGTGTGCCTTTGGAACTATTTGTTGGGAGAAATATGGAGAACTTTGGGACTTTGTACTGGGAAAGTCTTTGTGTCTTGGCGATGGGGCTAAATGGGCCTTTCTCATGAGATCTCTGAAGAAAGCAATTCTGTGAAAGACACAGGCAGTGGAAGCCCAGTTTATTAGGATGGTCCGGAGAGGAACAGAGACTGTATTTGCAACTGGACAAGTGACACATGGAGCCAGGTGTGGCAAGTAAAATTTTGCCCTTGTCCTGAAAGCGTGTCTGAAGTTAAACTAGAGTGCTTGGTGGAGGAAATTTCAAAGCAACACAGTCTTGACCATGTGATGTGGATACTTTTTAGTTGTCTTCAGGCTTATAAAAAAGAGCAAAGAATCAGGAAGGAAGAAGCAAAAACTGTAAGATCTAATGATGAAAAAAATGCAATGGCAAATTTAAAGAGTTGAACCAGAAAGAAGCAGAGAACAAAATTGCTGTTAAAGACATTAGCTCCATTTGTAAATCAAAGTCTGCTCTCAATTTGAATAATAGGAGTGGTTCTACCTTGAGAGCAAGATCTTTAGAGAAGGCTTCCACCCATAAGAATGTAAATCCTTTAAGAAGACACTAGTGAAAGGGTGGAGTTCTAAAACAAGAGTTGATTTCCTAGTACAAAGCAACTGTCCAGGAGTGAAAGAGATGGTCAGCATAGAGAAACAGAATCACTTGTGACTCCAGGGGACCAGTCGTGGCAAAGTCGTCTATGTGGTTCTGGTTTTAGAGGCATCAAGGATGCAAGATGGAGGAGATTGTGGAGCCCTCCTACAAGATTTCAAAAAATGATGGAAGCCAGGAAACATGTGGCAGAAAGTCTGCAGTTTAGAGGCCCAAGAAGGGCAGTTTGTGCTATGGAGTTAAAGCCTGGTTTGCCATTGAGAAGTAAAGATGTTAGAGATGCCAGAGACAATGTGGAACACCTGCCAAAGAGAGCTGTATACCCTGGGAGTAAGGCAGGATTAAAGCAGCCATGCTGGAATGGGTCTCTCTCAAGGTCTTTGGAATTCCTGAGGGACATCCCCCACTGCTAGAATAACCCTAAAAGAACACTGCTGCTGAGGAACTGACTCCTCCCAGAGATAAGATGATCAACTTCCTATGAAAGGATTATGGAGATGAGCCCTCCAGCCCACCTGGGCCCAGGAGCAACTGGGTTGGGGCCCAATGGGTATTAACCAATGGGAAAAAGCCAGTTTCCTTGCCTTGTCTAGGTGTATAAATATACTTGGCCCTGGCAGCCATCTTTGGCTCGCTAACCTCTCATGGTGCTCCAGTGCCATGAGTTGTTTCTTGTTCCTTGCTCCTCATGAATTCCGTGCCTAGGCACCGTGAGTTCTCATGGAGGCTGCCTAGCCCCTCATGGCACTCATGAGGCTCTGTTTCATGTCTGCTTCTCATGGAGGCATCCTAGCCCCTCATGGCACATTAGTGCCACGGGTTCTTTTCCAGCTGCCTGCTTCTCATGGAGGGTCTCTAGCTCCTCTTGGCACTCCATGTCTGGAGTCCATGAATTCCAACCTTTCTCTTCTCTAATAAACTCTACCTTAATCCTGTACACCATGTTCTGGTTTCAATCTTCGACTCCGGAACACAAGAACCCTACAACATTGGGATGGTCGAGACCGTTTTCCCTGCAACATTTGGCGATTAAGAAGGGGCAGTTTTGATTGTCCTGCAACAGGAGGAGTCAGCTCAAGGGAGCAAGATATTCTATGGGCAGCTTCATTGAAGGGGTGGAACCAAAGCCCTTTGGAACTGAGATGATTTCAAAGAGAGGCTCATCCTTTGGACTTGGAGCTACAAGATGTTGAGTTTGTCCTGCTGGTTTTCAGTCTTGTTATAGACCAATCTTTCCTGGATATGTCCCCATTAATTCCTTTTGGAATGGGAATGTTTATTCTGTGCCATTGTATATTGGAAGTGTGTAACTTGTCTTTTGATTTTACAGGAGGCTTTTGACTTTGGACTTTGGACTTTTGGACTGTTGAGACTACTGATGTAGTAGTTTATGAAGACTTTTAAAGTTAGACTGAGTATAGTTTGCATAATGTGGCAATGAGTCTGTGGGGGCCAGAGGTGGAGTGTCATGGTCTGAAATGTGTCCCCCACAGTCTCATGTGTTTGGCAAGGTCATGTCACTTTGAGAGGTGGAACCTTGCTGGAGGAAGGCATTCATAAGGGGTGGGCTTTGAAGTGGGTTTACCCCACCCTACCTCCAAGAGTAGTCTGCCTTTGCAGTAAGTAGTCTGCAGCTCTCAGCTTCTAAGATGTCTGTGGTGACTTAGCCTCCTTCAGCTTTGGCCAGCCAGCCATGCTGCCTCTGCTTTGCGAGACTGTTTCTCCCCTCTGGAACTGTAAGCTGAATAAACCTCCCTTTCTTCCTTAAGTTGATGTTGACTGCTCTCTCACAGCAATAGTTAAGAGTAACCATTACACCAGACTTTAAACTATACTATAAAACCATGGAAATTAAAACAGAATGGCACTGGCTTCAAAAAAGAGGTATAGATGAATGAATTAGAAGTGAAGAGCCAAACAAAAGCACATTCACCTATCATCAACTGATCTTTGACAAAGGGGTCACAAAAAATTGGAAAAAGGACGGCATCTTTAGCGAAAGGCGCTGGTAAATTTGTATAGCTACATGCAGAAGAATGAAATGGATCAAAGACCTCAATGTTAGACCAGAGACTATAAAACTCCTAGAAGATAAAATAGGGAATACCCACCAATTGATTTACCCCAGTCTTCATTTCCTCAATAGGATCCCAAAGGAACAGAGAACAAGTTCAGCACTTAACTAGTGGACTATATGAAATTGAAAAGCTTTTGCTCAGCAAAAGAGACTGTTAATTGAGCAAAAAAGGAAACTACAGAATGGTAGAACATCTTCATTAACCATACATCGGATAGAGGACTAATATCCTGAGTACACAAAGGACTTCAAAAGTTAAATACCAAAGAAGTAAACAACCCCATTAAAAATGGGCTATCAAATTGAAAAGAAACTTCTCACAAGATGAAATTCAAATATCTAACAAACATCATAAAAAATGATCTATCACACTAGTCATTAGGAAAATGCAAATTAAACCACCCTTGCAGAACGGCCATAATCCAAAACACAAACAACAGTAAATGCTGGTGTGGATATGGGGGGCGGGGGACCCTCATAAATTGCTAGTGAGGTGGTAAACTCATAACCCCTTTGAACATCAACTTGGAGGTACCTAAAAAGTTAAAAATCAAAAATCCACACAACCTAGCTATAACACTGTTGGGAATATTCCCAAAGACACTACATCCCACATCAGAGATAACCATTTTCATAGCAGCACTATGATATGGTGATGAAACAGGCAGTAGACATGGTCAGATGTCTCAATACTAACTACAAACACCTGAGAATAAATTTACTTCCAAGCACCTCTCATTTTATGTTTAGATAAGAAAAAACTCATCATTCACACAAGATACAGCCTAGTGCAATGGAGGAGCAGTGAAATAGACAACCACCACCAAACAGAATGCAGAATACTGGCGACCCTGAAACACTTAGCCATAATAAGGCCAGCTAGGTCTCTTCCCAGGCTAAGGCTCAAGGAATCTTTTGGAAGAGGGAGCAATAAGACTGTAAGTCCCTAGAGATGGGAATGACTACCATTGTCAAGACATTACAGTTAAGGCAGGAATGTTGAATCTAGACACTCACTACAATAAGACTTGTACTCACCAGACCTGCACTACAATTGACATATCAACACTTGCCCACCCCCTTATAGACTGGAGAGAATCTTAGGAGAAACAATTACATGCAATAAGAAACTCAGGGGTTTGGGTTAGACAGGTGAAGGGGAGTGTCTCTATCAGTTGGTCTACCCAAGGAAAGGCCAGTTGGTCTGCCACAGAGGCCTGCGTCCCTATTGGAGCAGGGAATCCAAAGGAAACCCTGGAGCCCACTGAAGGAGGCAGCAGACAGGAGAGTGGGAGGGAGTGGTGGGATGGGTTGGTGTAGGTGGGAGTAGGATGGTAGGGGAGGAGAAAAAGGAAAAAGAAGGGGGAAGGGGGGCATACACGGCCATTCGTTGTGCTTATAAAACTAGAAAAAACTAAAAAAAGACAACAATGTTTGGCTTGAGCAATTGAATGTACATATCATATTTTGTAGCTAATACATTTATAGTAAATGTATAGAAAGATTGTCATTATCTTATGGACATTCTACTTGTCCTTCTGGGTCCATAGTAAATGAAGTTAGAAGCAAAGGCTTTGATCTCGGGATAAGTTGATTTCAAATTCTATTTTGTTTGTTAGTGAATTTTTATCAAGAAGATGCATTAACAGTTCTATGTTTCTTTATCTGCAAAATATTGCAAGTGTCTGCATTATGTGTTTATCGTTATGACTATAGCATGGATTGATCACAATAAAATTCAAAACTTCTAATATTTATTAGCTAAGGCTATATGTTTACATACTTTGAGAGTGATTTATTATTACTGTAGAGATAATCAATGCAGAGAAATAAAATATATTTGTTTGTGATGTTGTGGCCCCATCAATATTTCTCTTTCCAAAGTCAGTAAAAATGATCCTTTCATGGTTTGAAATGTGAGTTATTCCCCAGAGTTCATTTGTTTGATTCTAGTTGTTTGGGAAAGTCACAACATCTTTAGGAGGAGGAGACTTGTTAGAAGAAGGCAATTAAGGGGAGTGGGTCTTGAGGTTAGTTGGCCCTGCCCTGCTTGAATGAGTGAGTCTGTTCTTGAGCTTATAGTTTTGTAGCTCTCAGCCTCCATGAAAGACGTGACTTAGATCACCTCCAGCTTTTGCTAGCCAGTCATGTCTCTTCCAGTATATTGGTCTGTATCTTCCCTCTCAAACTAAAAACTGAATAAATCTTCCATCCTCCCTTAAGTTGCTTGACTTTGAATAGTGTCTCACAGCAACAGAGAGGAGTAACCAGTACAGAAATAGTACCAAGAAGTGGACTATTGTGAAATTAAAAGCATCTCCTACCAGAACATTAAATGGCTTGAATTTGAGAGAAATTGGCACGAGAGAAGTTGGGCATAACTGTGAGACTGTGAACCTGGTGCCAGAAAGTAAAGTGTGCCAAGTAGCTATTTCCATAGAAGGTTGATATGCCTTTGGAATTTTTTACTGGGAGAGAGAAAAATGGACAACTTTGGGACTTTGCTCTGGGTAAGGCTTTCAATCTGGGAGTTGGGGCCTAAGGTGCCTTTCTAGTGAGAGCTTTGAAGAGACTGATACTGCTAGAAATATGGGCAGTGGAAACCGAGCTTGTGATGGTCCATAGAGGAACACAAACTGTCTTGGAAATTGGACTAGGGGCAAATGGACTGATGCATTAGCAAAGTGTTTGTTCAAGTTTTGCCCTCCTCTTGAATGCTTGCCTGAAGTTAAATATGAGTGTTTGGTAGAGGAAGTTCCAGGACAGTATAATCTTGATGGTGTGGCATGACTGCATTTTATCACTCTTCTTCCAGTTTATGATAAAAAAGAGCAAGGAATCACAGAAAGAAACAAAAAATGTGAAGTGTGATTAAAAAAATATGAAAACAAGCTTAAAGAGAATGCAGATGGCAAAATGGTGGCTTCTGATAAAGACATTAGTTCCATAAGCAAATCAAAAGCTGTTCTTCATTTGTATAATAGGAGAGGTTGCACCCTGAAGGCAAATTACTATGGGAAGGACCCACTCATAAACTGGAGGCACCTAGAAAGGGGGAGAGAGGGAAGGGGTGAAAGGAAGGGGGGAAGGGGAGAGAGTGTAATGGGGGACCATGGGGAGAAGAGGCAGGAGAGGATGGCAGGGTACATATTGAGCTTGTATTATTAGGAAAAAAATAAAATGTGGGAGAAAAAATAAAATGTTTAACTCATTAAAAAAAAGAGATGGTGTTGAAAAAACTATATCTGTACACAAAGGAGATGAACCTAGATCCCTATCTATCACTCCAAACAAATCAGGAGGTCATGAATTCAAAACAAATTCAAATGGACTAAAGACCTCCATTAAAATACCTAAAACTTTGAAACTATTACAGGAAAACATAGGAAAATACTTCAAGGTAGAGACATAGGCAAGAACTTTCCAATAAGATGTCCAATCGTATACAAAATAACTCCAAGAATTGTCAGATTGGGTTACATAAGTGATAAGACTTCTGCACAACCAAGGACATAATCACCAGAATGAAGAGACAGAGCCCCCAGAATAAAATAAAATCTTTACTAATTATACATCAGACTTGAAAAATTTCACAACATTGAAAAGAGAACCACTTACAACTTAGTTGTAGCACTATAGGTAAATGCCTAATGAACTCCATGTCCAGTACCACATGGATTCTTAGGCACATTCATATTTGTTGCTATACTATTCACAAGAGTGAAGAAATGGAATCAACTTAGATGTCCATCAATAGATGAATGGAGAAAAAAAAACATGGTGCATATAGCACAATGGAATTCTATGGATTCATGAAAGAAAATGAAATTGTGTTGTTTTCATAAAAATGTGGAACTGGAAATCTTTATGTTATATAAAATAAAACAAACACCTACATTTTCTTTAAAAAAAAAGAATGCAAATCCTTTTGGAAGGAATGAACTAAAGGGTAGAGTTCCAAAGGAAAGGACTGTTACTCCTCTGATACAATACCTAAGAGAGAGAGAGATTTTTTAGTATTAACACAGAGAAGTGATTCAAAGGGCCAATCTCCACCTGGGAGGTTATAGCAGAACTGAAAAAGTTGTCCACATCATTGAAAGCAATCAAAGATACAAGAGAGAGGAGATCATGGATCCTGTTTCCAAGTTTGCAGAGAATAGCAGAAGCCAGACAGTATATGGTAGGAATTCTGCACATCAGAGATCCAAGAAGGACAGCTTGTGCTGTGGAGTTAAAACTTGGCTTGTCATTAAGAAGTGAAGATTTAAGAGATGCAAAAGCCAGTGTGGCACATCTGCCAAAGAAAGCTATGCAGTGTGGGACAAACCATCCAAGAGAATGAATGATGTGTTCTACGTCTGCTATATGGGAGGAGTGGAACCAAAGGTCTTTGGAACTGAGATGATTTCAACAAAAGATTCGTCTGTTGGACTTGAAGTTGCAGAATTTGGAGTTTGTCCTGCTGTTTTTCAGTCTTATAATGGAACTATCTTTCCTGGATATGCTCTCATTCTTTCCCTTTGGAATGGGAATGTTTATTCTATACTATTGCATGGTGGAAGTATGTAATTTGTCTTGATTTTATAGGAGGGTTTGGTCTTTGGACTTTTGGATTATGTTGGGACTACTGATGCAGTCTATGAGGACTTTTAAAGTTGGACTGAGTATGGTTTGCATCATGAGATAACAATGAGCTTTTGGAGACCAGGGATAAAGTGTCATAGTTTGAAATGTGAGTTGTCCCCCAGAGTCTCATGTGTTTGAATCTGATTGTTTGGGAAAATTATGGCACCTTTAGGAGGTGAAGACTTGCTGGAGGGAGGCAATCACAGGGGTTAGGCTTTGAGGTTAGTTGACCTTTCCTTGTTTGAATGAGTAAGTCTGCTCTTGAGCTTGCAGTTTCATAGCTTTCAACCTCCATGAAGGACGTGACTTAGACTACTGTCAGCTTCTGTCACTATCCATGTCTTTTCTATCATAATTAACTGTTTCTCCCTTCTGAAAACTTAAGCCAAGTAAATCTTCCTTTCTATTAAAAAATGGAATATACTAATGCTACCTATAGTAGAAGGGAAATTTTCTCTAAATAGTAAGTTAAGGAATAAAATTCCTTGCTTTTTTAAAGCTACACAAGGATTGAAATAAAGATTAAGATATGTGAATGCTTTTGACATGTTAACTGAATAAATTTTACAAGGAAGCATTAAAAAAAAAGGACACCAAAACATTTTCCCCTTCCCCTCCTGCATGTGCCCCAAAACAGAGAAACAAACCATGCCAATTTATTAGGGATATATGACTTTCTATTTGTATGTAACTTATGATAAAATATTTATACATAAAATCAAAGATTGATAAAACTACAAAGAAAAGACAACTTGAAACTTTTATATACCTGTCTCAAGTCAGGAGAAAAATAGGACAGTCTAACATAATAAACCTGTATAAATTCCTCCAGATTTACTAAATATCTTGTATATAAAAAATTACTTACCATGTCTTGAACCTTTTAGCAAGTCTGGATGAATGTAAAATGATTAGAATTACACAAACCGTCTCATACAAAGCTAGAGCAATCTCTCCATATATTGGGAAATAAACTTCAAAAGCTATCAGTCAACAGAAACAAAACAGAAATGATTTCATCTTTGATATTTTTTGGAATGCAGTTATAGCATCTTCTATATGGTTTCTAGGAAAAATAAATCAATTAGGAAGTCATGTTATTCAAGATGACAATTTTAAGATTAAAGAGGAAAAAACTACGAGGAAAGCAAAAGTTCATCTAACTGTTTAAATAGTTGACAGATATTGGGGTGATATTGAGCTATTAAGGAGGAGTTAGTCAGAGCTGCTGTTTACCATGACCAGCACAGAAGTAAACTCCTGAGGAGTGAGTCTACTCAGGGAGCAGGTCACACCACACTCATTTTTGTCCAAATTTTTAGATTTTTCATGGCAGGAAGGGAAGATCTTTTTCTCATGTATGTTGGCAACTCTCCCTGTCCAGTGTTGTTGACCTTCCCTTCACCTTACTTGGTGGATTCCTCTCAGGCTCCTAGCTCCCTACCACAGCACAGCAGGGAACAGTAGGTGTGTCCAAGACCATCCGAAATAACCCTACTGTGAGAGCTGCTGGTTGCTCTGCTACTCTGCTCTGATTGTCCAGACATTTCAGCAGAGGAAAACCTTACATAAACCTCAATGTACTTAATTTGGCTTACAGGACGCAGGATTCTTGATATTGTTTCTATTTCTCTGTTATTGCTTGTGAACTATGTAGGTCTTAGATCTATGTTAGAATATAGAACATCCTTATGGTTCATGGAGGGCATTTTTGCTCCATCACATCTTTGAAATTAACAGAGTTTGGTGAATTTAACTTCTTTTATCAGTGTACTGCTATAAAATTATGCAAAAAGTAATTGTCTTATTGAAACGCCTTCCTCAATCTTTTCTTTGCTTCTCTTTGCTTTGATGTAATTCTGAAATAGTTGTTAATGCTATAAATGGTTCTTTTATTTAAAACCATAAAAGGATATTAAAAATTTACATAGTGTCTGGACTATGAAAAAGATAGGGAAGACAATAATTCATTTTCTACTTCTCCTTGGTTGTCTTTTGATGCCTCCATATTTCTTCACCTCCATATCTTTTTCAATGGATAAACCTAATACAATCAAGGTCCTTGTGCTAGAAATGAAAACTGGGCTATTTCTGTTCTTCATAATGGTTTTCTCTGGCCATTTAGTGTCTTAAAATGTCAACCCTCTCTATTTAAGAGAATCAATATTAAATTTTAATTTCCAACTTTCCCATTGTAAGTAGATAATGGTTCTCTGCAAATAATGTGTCCACATACCAGAGAGCAATCACAGTCTAGTAGAGATAAGTTGTCCCTTTTTAATGACTGAAAATATAAGCTCTGACATCCACCTGATTCCTAAACTGGAAATTAAGAATCAAAAACTATTTATGTACAAAATTCCATACTTCTTCCCATTTGCATGTCTCACTTAGAGTTATGCTTCACTGGGTGGGCCTTTGTGCCACTCCCCAGTAAACCTCCAGGGAAGAAGGAAGCTGTGTATTAGATAGATAGCAATTTCTATATCATCTGCCTCTTAGGTCAGTTTCTATATTACATCCAAAGCTTGAACACAGGTATGTTCAACTTTATTAGTTCAATTCATAATGAAGAATGTATCAGGAAAAGAGTAACGATGAATTGACATCTGACTTGTCTTTTCTCTTGTTTCTTTCTGCTAATACTGAATAGTGCAAGTTCTTGATTAGAAGAAATGAGCAAATTAATGATATGCAAGGAGTTTGAATCAGGAAAAATGTCTCCCATCAAAATAAAGAAATAAGTAAAAATAAAGACCCCATCCAATCCAATACCTTTACTTTTGAGTCCTACAAATATTTAAAGAGAAAATAATGACAACTTTAGTTAAGTACTTCTAAATAATAGGAAAGAATGGAATAAGTCAGACCTTTGATATCAATTGGGATGCAGCTAAGGGCAGTGCAGGACTAACAAAACTGAAAACAACAACAAACCATAATTCAGAACACTAAAGACCCTATGTCATTAACCTGGAACCAGACCAGCTAAATCTCTCCACATCCTAATGCTCAGGGAACCTTGCTAAAGAGGGGGCTGCAAGATTATAAGAGCCTAAAGGTGGGGAAGACCAACGATATGTAAGATAGTCCACACAAGTTAGGGCTGCAGCTTCCAGAATTGGACTTTTCCTGACCTGTACAATAGCTGACATGTCAATGATCCCTGAGGTCTAGCATGGATCACAGGGGAGAAGACTTCAGGCAGTAGGATCCTTAGAAGCAAGAGATTATCAGTCAAAATAGAGTTTCCACACTATCGGGGAACTCAAGAAGGGGCTCCGGGCTATGCCAGCTAGGCGAGTCCTCAACCCTCACTAAGGTATAGAACTCAGAGAGATGCTCTGTGGTGTTCAGATAAATAGATGCTCCAGCAGATGGGAAGGAAGGAAGGGGGAGACACAGAGAGAGAGAGAAGGAGGTAGGGTGATGCAAGGATGAAAGGATGGAGGGGGAAGGTAGGAGAGTGCACTGGGGGAGGGGTGGGGAGGGGAGGAGAGAGGGACAGGATGGGGTGCCTATTGATCTTGTATGATTAGGAAAAAAATGAAATGTGGGAGCAAAAAAAGAAAGCAAAAAAACCCCAGTAAAAGTAATTTTATCAAAAATGCCTTTGATAAATGAAAAATATATATAAAATTCTCAGCACGACACTTACAAATTAAATCTAATAGCAAAGAAAGAAAATTATTTACTGAAATCAAGTAAAATTCATTCCCAGGATGTAAAGAAATTCTGACACATGAAAATCAATATATGTTCTATTGACAAACCACAGGGTAAAAAAGATATGATGATATCAATAGATGCAAAACAATATTAGATAAAGTTCAACAATATAAAATCTTAAAACACTGAACAAATTTATTTTGAAGAAATGTATTTTAGTATTATAGACACTTCATTAAATAAAATGTTAATTATTGACCAAGAAAAAGATCTCTTTAATTCGATGTGATAGTGAAAGTTCTAGTCTGATCAATTATTCAAGAGAAAAATGTTTAAATTAGAAGAAAATGAAGTCTAATTGGCATTATTTTCAGATGACATTATCTTTCATATAAGAAACCTCAATCACTCTGTCAAACCTATCCAAACCATTGGATAAATTTAGAAACCTTACAAAACATAAAACTAACATAACTCAAAATCAGTAGTGTCACCAAGAGTAAATATTCTGAAACAGAAGTTAAGAATCCATGATACTTAGAAAACCTACAAGAAGTATTTAGGAATAAATATGACCATAGACAAAGAATATTTAGAACAAAACTCATCGAACATTCAGGATGTTCTCTGTTATTACTACTGTACTTAGTAATGTTCCACCTAACTACAGAGATCTAGTAGCCAACTTTGACTTTGGCACAACACAGACACACAGAACAATGGTAAAAACAACCTAGAAGCAACCAATGGATCTGTATCTGACTGTTTTTCAATTCAGTGAAAAATACATACATTAGACAAAGAGCAACATTTTCAATAGAAATAGGGGAAAATAAGATATCCACATTTAGATGAATGTCCCTAGATACTCCTGTCTCATTAGCTACAAAGATTAGCATTAAATGGATTATGCAGCTAATACCATACCTGAAGCTATGAAGCTACTAGAAGAAAAAAATAGATGAAATGCATCATTGTATTGCATTAGTGTGAACCTTTGGATAAGACTATTAAATCACAGGACACAAAACTGTATATAAACAAGTGGAAGCTCAAAAAATTTAGAAGAAGCCAGCTGAGTAAAACCACAATCTTCAGACTGTGGAAAATCTTCACTTATATCTTTAAAACAAAGGTCCAATATCCTGAAAATGCAGCTTTTAAAAATGTCAGTTCCGAAAACACTCAAATAACATGATTTAAAAATAGACAGTGGATGAAGTAGACATTTCTCTAAAGAATGCATACACTTGGTGTAAAAGCAAATGGTTACAATTCTAACTACTTAGGAGGCTAAGAGATGTGGATCATTTAAGTCTAGGAGTTTGACATAAGTCTGAGTAACACAGAAGGAGGATTTATCAAGAAACATGACACAGGCAAATGTCACTA
The DNA here is from genome assembly GCA_023101885.1 of Typhlomys cinereus. Taxonomy (NCBI): domain Eukaryota; kingdom Metazoa; phylum Chordata; class Mammalia; order Rodentia; family Platacanthomyidae; genus Typhlomys; species Typhlomys cinereus. The sequence continues at coordinate 3,282,402 of JALPQD010000017.1, read as the reverse complement.
CTGTACGGAAAAAAACCTCAGTATTATTTACCATTGGTGAAATGCAAATTAAAATCATGATGAAGTTAAGCATGGTGATGTTGGCCTGTGATCCCAATGATCCAAGCTCAAAACAATAAAGTGGAAGGGTGATTGAGGACAATTTCTGATGTTACCTTCAGGTCTTCACATGCATATGCCCTCATGTGTACCCTCAGGTTCATGTGCATGCTCATATGTGACCATATGTGCAAACTTTCACAAACCCCATGCACACCTCAGGTAGCCAAATAAATGAAAAAAAATCATGATGAGACATTTCCTTATTCCAATAAAAATAGCCATCATTAAAAAGATAAAGGATAACTTCTGGTGAAGACACGGGTGTAGGAAATCCTTTGAACAGTGCTTGTGAGAAGGAAATTAATACAGTTATCATAAAGCTGGTATAAAATTTATAAATTAATAATTTCCTTTCAAACTCACATTCATTCATAGATGAAAATTATCCTGTTGTGTACATGTGTATATTTTCATTATCCATCAATTGATGAACATCTAAGCTTAGAAATGATACCTATGCGTAATATGATCTTGGCAATCTTGAACTCACAACAGCAGCAGTACTGGCAGTCAGCTGATGCAGTAGTCATTCAGGAGCAGGCAGTTATGCATGGGGGAGGGACTCGTGTGTTCCAACTATTGACAAGAGACAGATTCTGGAAATGGACATGGCATAGTGTTCGGCTGTGTACCTGCTAATGAACTCAAGGGTAGGCAGTGATAAGAGAGCACTGAGAAGTAATCAGAGCATATTTTTTAATTAAAAATTTAATTATACATTTTAAAATTTTTTACCAGTTCCCTCCCTCCCCCCTCCTCCCCCTCCCTTTCCCCCATTGCCTCCTCCCCAATTCCCAGAGAGTCCTTTATTGTATACGCCTAACTCTCCACTGGGTCCTCCTCTCCGATGACATATAAGGACCCAGTGGCATTTCCATAAGCCCTTTCTCTTGTTCCCCTTAAGCATAAGATCACTACTATGGCTGTCAATCCCTTGCCTCCAGGGGTCTCGGTGCCCTTAACAGATGCTAGACTTTATGAGGGCAACAGTGCACTGGACATTGCGCAGGGCATGCAAAGTCCCATTATGATTGCTTTGGCCCCAACTATTGTTGAGAATCTTGCAAATCGTTGCTCCTCCCATCCTTTTGCTCTTACAATCTTACCGCCCCCTCTTCCGCAAATGTCCCTGAGCTCCAGGATGGGGAGAGATTAGGCTGGCCTAGTTCTATGTGATTGATATAGAGTCTCTGAAGTTCTGGATTGTGGTTTGTTGATTTTCTTTTGCAGTTTTGCTGCTCCTGCAATTCCCTTCACTCCATTCTGCTGGGCACTGTATGTCACCCCCTGGCCAGAGACAAAAAGCTGTTAAACTGGAGTCTTGTTGTAATAGCACATTCAAGGGTAGATGTAATAAGAGTAGGAAACCTCACTGAGGGAGGGGTCCATCACCCATTTGCAAAATGATTACTTTTTATCTGCTAGACTATATGCCCTCTCCTTCTGGTGAGATCAGGAAAGAACGTCTGTGAACTTAACCAGGTTTCTCATTACTTACTTGCAGACCTTGATGGAGGCCTGTTTTCTCTGCTGTAACATGGTCTCCTCTCTCCTTGTTTCTGGTGTGGCCCTCCTAACCCATCTCTCTTGTTCATAATCCTTGCAATTACTGTGTTACATAGGTTTACTTTTGAGTGTCTCAATGTGGGCTGGGTGAGTTTGGTACTAGGAGCCACCTATTAGGGAGTACATACGGCGCTTAATTTTCTGGGTTTGGGATACTTCACTTAATATAATTCTTTCTAATGACATCCATTTCCCAGCAAATTCCAGTAATTCATCATTTTTGATGGCTGAGTAGTACTCCATTGTATAGATGTACCACAGTTTCCTTATCCACTCGTCAACTGTTGGACATTTAGGTTGATTCCATGACTTTGCTATTGTAAACAGTGCTGCTATGAACATGGTCGTGCTTGACCTATCGAGGTGAACCTCTGCTGTATGGGGGGTTATTCCCAAAAGTGGAATAGCAGGGTCATATGGCATTTCAATCTTTAATTTCTTTAAGAATCTCCAGATGGCTCGCCAGAGTGGCTGTATGAGCCTGCATTCCCACCAACAATGTAGGAGAGTTCCCCTCTCTCCACATCCTCTCCAGCATTTGTCGTTGTTTGTATTGTGGATTTTTGCCATCCTGACCGGGGTGAGATGATATCTCAGGGAAGTTTTGATTTGCATTTCCCTGATGGCGAAGGAAGTGGAGCATTTTTTAAGATCTTTGTTAGACATTTTAATTTCATCCCTGGTAAAGTTTCTTTGAAGTTCCAGGGCCCATTTTTTAATTGGGCCAGTGTTTTCCTTGGAGTTTAATTTTCTAAGTTCTTTGTGCACTCTGGACAGTAGAGCTCTGTCAGATATGTGGTTAGTGAAGATTTTCTCCCATTCTGTGGGTTGCCTTTGAGCTCGTGTGACAATCTCTTTATCTGAACAGAAGCTCTTTAATTTCACAAGATCCCAACTGTTGAGAGTTGGTAGCAGTGACTGTGCCATTGGATGTCTGTTTAGGAAGTGTTGGCCTAGCCCAATCAGCTCGAGGGAGTTCCCTATCCTTTCAACTATGGTATTTAAAGTCTCTGGCCTTAAATCAAGGTCCTTGATCCATTTGGAATTAAGTCTTGTACATGGCGACAAGTACGGGTCCAGCTTTAATCTTCTCCATGTGGAGATCCAGTTTTGCCAGCACCATTTGTTGAAGATGGTATTCTTTTTCCATTGGATTCTTTGGGCCCTTTGTCAAAGACCAAATGGCTGTAACTTTGTGGGCTTATATCTGGGTCTTCAATCCTTATCCATTGATCTGTGTGTCTATTTTGGAGCCAGTACCAGGCTGTCTTTATAACTATGGATTTGTAGTATAGACTTAGGTTTGGTATGGTAATACCTCCAGCTGTGTTTTGTTACTCAGGATTGTTTTTGCTATCCTGAGTCTTTTGTGCCTCCATATGAACTTTGAGATTGTTTGGTCAACTTCTTTGAAGAATTGCTTTGGGATTTTGATTGGTATAGCATTGAATCTGTATATTGCCTTGGTAGGATGGTCATTTTTACAATGTTGATTCTGCCAATCCAGGAACAAGGGAGGTCTTTCCACCTTCTGGTGTCTTCTGCAGTTTCTTTCTTTAGGGTTTTAAAGTTTTCATTGTAAAGGTCTTTTACCTCCTTAGTTAGGTTTATACCAAGGTATTTCATTTTTTTAGGGGTTATAGTAAATGGCATGGTTTCTCTCAAGGCTTTTTCACTTGTTTCATTCTGGGCATATAGGAAGCCCTCTGATTTTTGCACATTTATTTTGTATCCTGCCACCCTGCTGAACTTCTCAATTAGTTCCAGGAGCTTCCTGGTGGAGTTTTTGGGATCCCTCAGGTATAAGATCATGTCATCTGCAAATAGGGATAGCTTGATTTCTTCCTTGCCGATTTGAATCCCTCTTATGTCCCTTTCTTGTCTTATGGCTTCAGCTAAGACTTCAAGTACAATATTGAATAGAAGTGGTGAGAGTGGACAGCCTTGTCTAGTTCCTGATCGAAGTGGGAATGCTTCCAATTGTTCCCCATTGAGCATAATCCTTGCTGTGGGCTTGTTGTATACAGCTTTTATTATATTGATAAAGGTTCCTTCCATTCCTACTGTCTCTAGCGTTTTGATCATAAAAGGCTGTTGGATCTTGTCAAAAGCTTTTTCTGCATCTATCGAGAGTATCATGTAGTCTTGGACTTTGGACTGGTTTACATGATGAATTACATTTATTGATTTGCGTATGTTGAACCAACGTTGTATGCCGGGGATGAAGCCTACTTGGTCCCCATGAATGATCTTTTAAATATGTTTTTGAATCCGATTTGCTAAGACTTTGTTGAGAATCTTTGCGTCTGTGTTCATCAGGGAGATCGGCCTATAGTTTTCTTTTTTAAGTGAATCTTTATTAGGTTTTGGGATTAAAACGATATTAGCTTCATAGAAGGAATTTGGTAGTGTTCCTTCCTTTGCTATTTGATGGAACAGTTTAAGGAGTATTGGTGTTATTAACTCCTTAAATGTCTGGTAGAACTCTGTGCTGAATCCATCTGGTCCAGGACATTTTTTGGTGGGAAGATTCGAGATTACTTCCTCAATTTCCTTATATGTTATAGGACTATTTAAATAATTCACAACTTCCTGATTCAATTTAGGTAAGTTGTGTTTACTTAGAAATTCATCCATCTCTTTTGTGTTGTCAAACTTCACAGAGTATAAGTTTTCGAAATATGATGTTATATAATTCTCTGGATTTCTTGGGTATCTGTAGTGATAACTCCATGTTCATTTCTAATTTTGTTAATTTGGGTTTTCTCTCTCTTGCTTTTGGTTAGTTTAGCTAGGGGTGTATCAATCTTGTTGATTTTTTTCAAAGAACCAGTTTTTTGATTGGTTGATTTTTTCTATCGTTTTCTTAGTCTCGATTTCAGATATTTCTCCCCTTATTTTGCTAATCTCTTCTCTTCTATTGCTTTTGGGATCAGATTGCTCTAGTTTCTCTAAAGCTTTAAGCTGCATTGTTAAGTTGTTCATTTCTGATGTTTCCATTTTTTTGACGTGGGCATTAAGAGCCATGAACTTACCTCTTAGAACAGCTTTCATTGTGTCCCAGAGATTTTGGTAAGTTGTATTTTCGTTATCATTCACTTTCCGGAAATCTTGAATTTCCTTTTTAATTTCTTCCTGAATCCAGTTCACATTCAGCATCATAGTGTTAAGTTTCCAGGAGTTAGTGTATTTTCTCTTGTTTGATGTGTTGTGGATGTCCAGCTTTAGGCCGTGGTGGTCTGATAGGGCACAGGTTAAAATTTCAACTTTCTTGTATATGTGTAGATTCATTTTGTGGCCCAATATGTGATCTATTTGGAGAAAGTTCTGTGTGCTGTTGAGAAAAATGTGTATTCTTTGGTGCGTGGGTGAAAAGTTCGATAGAGATCTGTGAGGTCCATTTCTTCAGGGTTTGATTAAGTTCCAAAGTGTCTCTGTTAAGCTTTTGACCTGTTGATCTATCCCATGTAGAGAGGGCGGTGTTGAAGTCCCCAAGAATTATCGTTTGGGGGTTGATTTCTTGCTTTAGACGCTGTAGGGTTTTCTTAATGAATGTGGAGGGGCCCGTATTGGGTGCATATATGTTCAATATTGTGAAATCTTCCTGGTGAATTGTACCTGTGACTAAAATGTAGTATCCATCCGTGTCTCTTATAATTTTTTTTGGTTTGAAATCCACTTTGTCTGATAACATAATGGCTACCCCTGCCTGTTTTCTGCTTCCATTTGCTTGTAGAATTGTTGACCAGCCTTTTATTTTTAGAGCGTGCCTGTCTTTTGTGGTGAGATGGGTTTCCTGCAGACAACAGATTGATGGATTGTGATTTTTAATCCAAGTTTGTAATCTGTGTCTCTTGATCGGTGAATTAAGTCCATTAACATTTAGTGTTAAAATGGAGAAACTATTGTTAATTCCAGACATTTATTATGTTTAGTAGCTTTTATAAGTATATTGCTTCGCTTTTAATGGTGTTATATTTGCCTTCTGTTCTCCTGGATATGCCTGTTTTTTTCTTCACGCTTGAGTATCATTTCTAGCAGTTTTTGAAGGCCTGGTTTGGTGGCCATGTATCCCTTAAAGTTGTCATTGTGCTGGAAAATTTTTCTTTCTCCCTCGATCATGACTGATAGTTTTGCAGGGTAAATCAGCCTGGGTTGACATTTTTGCTCATTCAATACTTGAAGTATGTCTCTCCAAGCTCTTCTTGCTTTTACTGTTTCGACTGAGAAGTCATTTGTTATTTTAATAGGTTTGCCTTTAAAAGTGACTTGTTTTTTCTCCCTTGAAGCTCTCAGCACCAGTTCTTTATCTTGAATGTGGAGTGTTTTAACTATTATTTGCCGCGGTGTGCTTCTATTTTGGTCGTATCTGTTTGGGGTGCGGAATGCCTCTTGTATATGAATGGGCCTCTCTTTTGTTAGACGAGGAAAGTTTTCTTTGATGATCGTTTGAAAAATTTCCTCAGGGGTGGTATTTTGAGATTCTTGCTCCGGTATTCCATGAATACGCATGTTAGACTTCTTCAGGGTGTCCCATATCTCTTGGATATTTCTCTCAAGTATCTTTTTGGCTTTAACAACCTCTTCCATTGAGCTGGTTAGTACTCCCACTTTATCTTCAAGGTCTGAAATTCTGTTTTCTGCTTCATTATTTCTGTTGATAAGACTCTCTGTGGCGTTCTGGGTTGAAGATAACTTGTCTTTTAGCTCAGTTTTAAACTCTGCTTGAGTTTGTTTTAACTGCTCTATGCCACTTTTTGTTTCTTGCACTGTTTTTCTCAACTCCTCCAGATGTCTGTTGTGTTCCTCTTCAAAGCGATTGATTGGATTATGTAATTCCTCCCGGATTTCCTCTTTCATAGTATTGAACATGGTAATGATCATATTTTGAAAGTCGTTATCCTTGGTCAGGCTTTCTCAGCCTTTTTCCGTGGGTTTGTTCTTGTTGAAGTCTAACATTATGGGATTAATTTCTTCCGTGGGAAATTTGTTTACTTGAGTGTTGCTTCTCATGGATTTGCACTTTGACTTTGGCATTGTCATTTTAACTCTTAAGATCTCTCAATTTCACTAAACTGAATTATTTGGCCTGGGGTACTGGTGGGCGGGGCCCGAACGGGGACTTACCTAGGGCGCGGGGTGAGGCCCGGGTGGACCGCGCGTGTCCTGACTGGCGGAGCGGGGTGGGGTGAAAAGGGACGATGGGCGCGTCGATGGAGCGGGGTGGAGTGAAAAGGGACGATGGGCGCGTTGTCGGTGTGGAGCTATTTAACCTGAGGGCAGCTGGGGCGGGGCCTGGGCGCAGGGGGAGGTCCTCCTCGTCCCTCGGCCCCCGCGCGGCTCCGGCTGGATGGTGGGAGTCGGAGCCGGGTCCCTGTGGGCTGACCTGGGGTCCTAGAGCGCGCGGTGAGGCCCGGCTGGATCTCGAGTACGCGTCCGGACCGGAGGAGCGGGGTGGGGTGAAAAGGGACGATGGGCGCGTCGGCGTGGAGCTATTTAACCCGAGGGCAGCTAATCAGAGCATATTATACGCATGTGTAAAAATGTCAAAGAAAAGTTACTAATAGAAATAAAGTCCCAAGTTCTACATATAATATGAAATCATTAAAATAACATTCTAAAATAGAAAACATCTTTTTTATTGTAAATCTGTTACTCACTAGCATTGTACCTTTGATTATGTCATGAATATTTGTGAACACACATATAAACTACCTTATGAAGTGGATGTTAAATCATAAGGAAGATTATCTTCTGGACAGTTTGATCTGGTGTCCAGAAAAAAAAGAGTTTAGTTTTTTGTTGTTTTAGACACTAACTTCTTACAAAAGAATTGCAGCACCAGTATTTGGCAAAACAGCCTCATAAAATTCAAAACCTAACCAAACCTTAAACAATAGGAAGAAACAATGCCACCAGTCTTCTCTTTCCTTTGTTGTTTGAAGATGACTAATTTTTAAAATCCCGGTATCCTGTACCCCTGGCATATTTATTTCAGCAAATTTATTCTTTAACTGACTATCAAATTCTTATTTTCTCATTATTTCTCTAGTATCTTCCCTCCTTTTTAAAAGTAAAATGGTTCTCAAATCTTGGTTCTTCTGTGAGTGAAACCAAAGCCTCAAAAGCCTTTGGGTTGTTTTTGAATTATGGTACTTGCTGAAGCATGTATGTTCATGCTTCCGTTTCATGTGTTGTTTTACTTATTAGTCTGTCTGCATCGATGATGTCTGTTTCAAATTTAAGCATCACAGGTACTTCATACAAGTCCAATAAATTATTTTTCAAACTTTGCGTTATTGTTGTGCTCATGTACTATGCTGCTGCTTGCAGTTTGTCAGCTTTCATGATTTTCTAGGAAATCTTATTTATATCAATGCCAAGTTCTCTCTCCCTGCCCCCCCCCACATACACACACACAGCATTTAGTTGATATACTGACACTATAATGTACAGAAACAATCACATACTCAAGAGACCGGTGTTCAAAATGCTGAGTTTGAGGTCTTTATGGAAGAGTGGACAATTACAAAAAGAACCAGAGCTCTTAAGTGATAGTAGTATGTCAGTGGGATTTATCCACACAAGGTAAATGTTGGTGTATGTGAGTTATGTGGATAAAATAGATGATGACTCAAGGAGACAATGTTAAAGATTACAAGTCCAAGCAATAGTCATTTCAAGAGGATTAATAGAGAGAAGATACTGAAGAACAGAAAACAGAGACATGTACATCACAGAAATGAAGTTAGAAGGTATTTCCAAGGTAAGAATAACCAGCAATGTTCAACAGTGGAGTAATCAGCAATGCTAAGTGATGCATAAAATGGAATAATCAAGTGACCCCTTTATTTTAGCAGCTACTCCCTAGTCACCAGTTTTGTGAAGAATGGTCACACTCAGGGGCCAGGACAGTGATTCCAGCATGAAGAAAGATCCCCAGGACAAAAGAAAAGGCAAAGCTAAAGTTCACAAAATCATAATAGTTAAAAATTCAAGGAGAAGAATAAAAAAAGATTTCCAGGTTTAGGGAGGTCATTTGAGAGTAGGAAAACACCGCTACAGAGTCAAGGGAACAAAACAAGCCACTTACAATTCTACAAGTAGTGCCAAAGATTAAGGCACCATAGGCAGGACTGGGTGTAAATAACAGTGCTGTAGCAAACTAATTGCCTATTATTCATGAGGACTTTGGTTCAAAATACAACAACGCATAACAAGGGAATAAAGAAGAAAAGAAAAAAGAAGAGAAGAGAACAAATTAATGCTAAGCAGGTTGAGAAGTGATTGTAACTTCAGTACAGAGGTATCCTTGTTAAGGTTTGGGAGAGTTCAGCTTAGTGTTGGTGGAGAGTATGCAGAAAACAAGGAAGACTCGCTGTAAGTAAAGATATATCTTTAGGGTAGTTTTAAAAAGATGTGATAGTCCAGCTTTAATCTTCTGCATGTGGAGATCCAGTTTTGCCAGCACCACTTGTCACCATGTACAAGACTTAATTCCAAATGGATCAAGGACCTTGATATCAGGCCAGAGACTTTAAAAACCATAGTCGAAAGGATAGGGAACTCCCTCGAGCTGATTGGGCTAGGCCAACAGTTCCTAAACAGACATCCAATGGCACAGTCACTGCTACCAACTCTCAACAGTTGGGATCTTGTGAAATTAAAGAGCTTCTGTTCAGATAAAGAGATTGTCACACGAGCTCAAAGGCAACCCACAGAATGGGAGAAAATCTTCACTAACCACATATCTGACAGAGCTCTACTGTCCAGAGTGCACAAAGAACTTAGAAAACTAAACTCCAAGGAAAACACTGGCCCAATTAAAAAATGGGCCCTGGAACTTAAAAGAAACTTTACCAGGGATGAAATTAAAATGTCTAACAAATATCTGAAAAAATGCTCCACTTCCTTCGCCATCAGGGAAATGCAAATCAAAACTTCCCTGAGATATCATCTCACCCCGGTCAGGATGGCAAAAATCCACAATACAAACAACAACAAATGCTGGAGAGGATGTGGAGAGAGGGGAACTCTCCTACATTGTTGGTGGGAATGCAGGCTCATACAGCCACTCTGGCGAGCCGTCTGGAGATTCTTAAAGAAATTAAAGATTGAAATGCCATATGACCCTGCTATTCCACTTTTGGGAATAACCCCCCATGCAGCAGAGGTTCGCCTTGATAGCACAAGCTTGACCATGTTCATAGCAGCACTGTTTACAATAGCAAAGTCATGGAATCAACCTAAATGTCCAACAGTTGACGAGTGGATAAGGAAACTGTGGTACATCTATACAATGGAGTACTACTCAGCCATCAAAAATGATGAATTACTGGAATTTGCTGGGAAATGGATGTCATTAGAAAGAATTATATTAAGTGAAGTATCCCAAACCCAGAAAATTAAGCGCCGTATGTACTCCCTAATAGGTGGCTCCTAGTACCAAACTCACCCAGCCCACATTGAGACACTCAAAAGTAAACCTATGAAACACAGTAATTGCAAGGATTATGAACAAGAGAGATGGGTTAGGAGGGCCACACCAGAAACAAGGAGAGAGGAGACCATGTTACAGCAGAGAAAATAGGCCTCCATCAAGGTCTGCAAGGGGTGACATACAGTGCCCAGCAGAATGGAGTGAAGGGAATTGCAGGAGCAGCAAAACTGCAAAAGAAAATCAACAAACCACAATCCAGAACTTCAGAGACTCTATATCAATCACATAGAACTAGGCCAGCCTAATCTCTCCCCATCCTGGAGCTCAGGGACATTTGCGGAAGAGGGGGCGGTAAGATTGTAAGAGCAAAAGGATGGGAGGAGCAACGATTTGCAAGATTCTCAACAATAGTTGGGGCCAAAGCAATCGTAATGGGACTTTGCATGCCCTGCGCAATGTCCAGCGCACTGTTGCCCTCATAAAGTCTAGCATCTGTTAAGGGCACCGAGACCCCTGGAGGCAAGGGATTGACAGCCATAGTAGTGATCTTATGCTTAAGGGGAACAAGAGAAAGGGCTTATGGAAATGCCACTGGGTCCTTATATGTCATCGGAGAGGAGGACCCAATGGAGAGTTAGGCGTATACAATAAAGGACTTTCTGGGAATGGGGGGGGGGCACTGGGGGAAGGGGAGGGGGAGGAGGGGGGAGGGAGGGAACTGGTAAAAAATTTTAAAATGTATAATTAAATTTTTAATAAAAAAAAAAAGATGTGATAGTAACAAGACCAAGAGAAGAACAGGTCAAGGCTGTGAAGAGGAAAAACTCAACCATTGCCTAATTCCCTAAGAGTCAGGATGGTGTTTAAAAGACAAAAGAGCTGAAGAAGCTTCTTCACAGCTCAATTCCCGAGACTTCTGGGAAACAGAAACTGTCATCTCCTGTCTTTGGTATATAACAGTAATTAGCAGAGTAAAATCTATCCGTATAACACAAAAGCCTTGTTTGGCATGTTGTAGTTTGCCTACATGGTTGTTGATAAATGACCATCAGACTGCTTAAGGGAACAAGGGGTTTATTTTCTTACTGATAGTCCATTTACAGTGTGTACTCCAACTTGCCGGGAGAGCACGCACCAACACCAGGGCCGAAGGAACTGACCACATCATCTCTACATAATGGCTGAGAGATGGACAATCCTTACTTGCCAGACCAGCACATTTAGCCAAGTGTACAAAAGGATGCCAGTTCCCTGTATTTTATTCACCTCTTCAGAGCCTAATCCCATCCACCATGGGCTGGGTCTGTCCCATCAATTAGACAATCTCCCTCAGGTTCGCTCTGGGTTTAACTCAACTACTAATTATCCACAAATGTGCCCAGAGCTCAAACCCTCAACCATCAAGTTGACACTTGTGCCTGACTATGACAGGCCACTTAGAGAATCTTTTGCAAAACACATGTATTTCTCAATAAAGGGCCAAAAAATACTTAAAAATATTGGTCATTTTTTATGACACATCAAAATACATTTAAATAAATGAGTCCTGGAAAAGTGTACAGAATGTATAAATAAACCTATAATTTGCATTTCTGTTTAGTGTGACATGAATTGTTTATTTATTTTTTAGGGAAAATAAAATTTTCTATTTTCCTTCCACAAGCAATTTTTTTTTCTGCTCATACAAATGTAATAAGTACTCCTGTTCCCTCCCTCTCTCCAACGCTCCCTGGACCTCCCTGCTCCCTCCCCCTTTTCCCCTTCCTTTCTCCCCTCCCTCCCTTTCTCCCAGTGCCCCACTTCCCCCATCTCTGAAGCATCCTTTAATGTGTATATCAAACTTTCCTCTGGGTCCTCCTCTCTGATAAGGTGTAAGGACTCAGTGGCATTTCCTAGAACTCTTTCTTGTGTTCCCCTTAAGTATAGGAACACTATTGTGATTGTTTTTTTTTTCTTTTTTTAATTTTTTATTATTATTTCCGCTCCTACAAACTTAATAGGTAGACCAGTTCCCTCCCTCCCTTCTCCTCCCCCCCGAACTCCCTGCTCCCCCTCCCCTCACCCCTCCATCCCCATCCCCCAATGCCTCCCCCCCCCCAATCCCCAGAGAGTCCTTTAATGTGCATGCCAGACTCTCCTCTGGGTCCTCCTCTCCGATGACCTACAAGGACCCAGTGGCATTTTCCTGAACCCTTTCCTTTGTTCCCCTTAAGCATAGGAACACTACTGTGCCTGTCAATCCCTTATCTCCAAGGATCTTGGTGCCTTTAGCAGATGCTAAACTTTGTGAGATCAATAGTGTGTTGGACATTGCTCAGGACATGCAAAGTCCAACTGTGGTTGCTTCGGCCCTAACTTGTGTGGAGTAACTTGCAAATCATTGCTCCTCCCATCCTTTTGCTCTTACAATCTAACCGCCCCCTCTTCCGCAAATTTCCCTGAGCTTCAGGATGGGGAGAGATTAGTCTGGCCTAGTTCTAGGTGGTTGATATACAGTCTCTGAAGTTCTGGATTGTGGTTTGTTGATTTTCTTTTGCAGTTTTGCTGCTCCTGCAATGCCCTTCACTCCATCCTGATGGGCATTGTATGTCACCCCCTGGCCAGAGACAAAAAGCTGTTAAACTGGAGTCTTGTTATAAGAGCACATTCAAGGGTAGATGTAATAAAAGTAGGAAACCGCAGTGAGGGAGGGGTCAATCACCCATTTGCAAAATGGTTACTTATTATCTGCCAGACTAAATGCCCTCCCCTTCTGGTTAGATCATACCCCCTCAGTTGTAAATGATCAGGAACTAATGTCTGTGAACTTAACTAGGTGTCACATTACTTACTTGCAGTCCTTGATGGAGGCCTATTTTCTTTTTTCTTTTTTTTTTAATATTTTTTTATTAAAAATTTAATTATACATTTTAAAATTTTTTACCAGTTCCCTCCCTCTCCCCTCCTCCCCCCAAACCCCCTCCTCTCCCTTCTCTCCCTCCCCATCCCCCAGTGCCTCCCCCCCAATTCCCAGAGAGTCCTTTATCGTGTACGCCTAACTCTCCACTGGGTCCTCCTCTCCGATGACATAAAAGGACCCAGTGGCATTTCCATAAGCCCTTTCTCTTGTTAGGAACACTATTGTGATTGTTAATCCCTTGTTTCTAAGGATTCTACTGCCTTGAGTCCATGCTACACTTTGAGGGGTCAATGATATATTGGTCATTGTGCAGATCATGCAGAGTCCTATTACAATTGCTTCGTCCCAACTTGTGTGGAGTATCTTGCATATCATAAATCCTCCCATCCTTGTGCTCTTACAATCTTACCGCCCCCTCTTCCACAAATTTCCCTGAGCTTCAGGATGGGGAGACATTAGGCAGGCCTGATTCCAGGTGGTTGATATAAAGTCACAAGCAAGTTTTTATCCTTTCTCCCTAAACTCTTTTATTATTCCTAGTAGGTGCTGGCAATTTTATATCTAATTGAAGTTGGATTAACTTTTTAGTCAGTATGTTTCATGTGCAATTCAACAATTAGAATTCAAAGAGGTTTTAGAAAACATCTGGGTCTTATTAGGCACCTAAACCAGACATTTCTATGAATATAGCTATATCTTCATACCTAAAAGAGAAAATTACTTAGTGGTTAGTATATTAACAATATATTCTCCTCCACATATACAGAATGTGAAAGACTACTTTTCTGTTCTTTTCACAGAAGCAGAATAGGCACATGAAACATAATTAGAAAGTAAGGACCATACTTGCAAAAACATTCCCAGATTTTTATATTTATAAAGTTTAAGTGGGCACCCAAATTGAATAATTGCAAGAGAAAAATAAAGAGTGATGCTCAAAATAAGAAAGGAAGCTATAGCTCTCAACAGAATGTCTTAGATGGTAACATACCAAGATTCATTTCTGCAGAGGGCAGGAGGACCAGGCAGGGACAGTGGAGGTCGACATAGCAGCAAGTGCTCTGTGACGCTTGAGTCTGCCAAAGTCAATGCCTGGCTCCAGACAATTTTTCATCATCTGTCCCAGCAAAGAGACAGAGGTCACAGATAAATGCGAACTGTAGATACTGCCAATGCTAAGCCCATCTGTGTTTGGATTTTGAATGTCTCTTATTTCCAGTATGTTTATCTAAGTGCTAATGATGAACTCTGGAATGTGTCCTTTTTGCCCAGCTTTGTCAACCAGTTCATAATCTCTATTTTCACTATTTCCTCAGCTTTCTATGTCCTTGTAGGTTTAGTAACAGTTTTCCTATTGGGGAATTTATGACTCACTACAAAATGGAAGTCCTGGGTACAATAACCATGTCAGTCATATCCCCACTAGGACCTGGGGATGTTTGTGAATTTTCTGTTGTATCTGAGTCATTGAAGCCTCTCATCATGCTAACTGCCAGGCAGCCTCCTAGTCCTTCTGCAGTTTAGATAATATTTTGGGTTCTCCATTCTCTCAGAAATTTAGTTTGTATCAGATTGTTCTCTGTCCCTCTTCCACCTTCAGTTTTATGTGACTTGTTTTTACTGGATCTGTTTTAATTCCTGAAGCCGTGTGTACCTGTTTTTCATTTTTTTTTGTCGTTACTATTATTTTTTATTCATTTACTTATTTACAAACAGATCCCCTCCCCACCTACTTCTCTCTTTTCCCTCCCTCCCTGTCCATTTACTCTTCTTCCATCCTCCCTTCCCTTTTTCCATCCTGCTATGTCTCACCCTACCCCCCTTCTGTCCCTCTGCTTGTATGTATCCGGTTGATAAAGGAGTTACATTTCTGTTGAACTTTATGTGGCTCTTCAGTGGGTTAAGTGATATGTGGGGAGGCTCCTCTTCCCTTTTCCAGAACTTGTCTCTAAAACAATCTCTGAAAGCAGATGTTTCTTCTAAGATTTTAGATAGTCTTTGGGGAAATGTTAGTACATTGGGGTCATTGGGTAGATTTGGTTGTAGAAGTTTTTTCATCACAATGACTTTCTGGGTACCTCAGTTCTGTCTTGGCCAAAGTGTGTTGGTTAGGAATATTTCATCCTACCTTTAGGCTCTTACAATCTTATCACAGGGAACTTAAAGGTTCCTTGAGCCTTGGTGTGAAAAAGATTTCGATGGGCTGACTAGGGCTGAATATTCCAGGTTCACTGATATTCTGTATTCTGGCTTTCTATTGATGTGGTTTTCTATTTCACTTGTATAATGTTTACTCTTAACTATTGCTATGAGAGAACACTCAAAGTCATCAACTTAAGGGAGAAAGGGAGATTTATTTGGCTTACAGTTCCAAAGGGGAAATACAGTCTCTCAAAGTGGAGGCAGCATGAATGGCTGGCCAAAGCTGGAGGAGGCTAAGTCACTGCAGACATCTTGGAGGCTGAGAGCTACAAGACTGCTTGCTGCAAAGACAGACTTCTCCTGGAGGTAGGGTGGTACTCATCCACCTCAAGGCCCACCTCTTGTGACTGCCTTCCTCCAGGAAGGCTCTACCTCTCAAGGTGACATGATCTTGCCAAACACATGAGACTGTGGGGGACACATTTCAAACCATGACAACTTGTCTTCCATTGTAATATGATGCAACTTGGTTGAGCTCTAAGAGCTTTTCTTATCTAAGGTTTTAAAAAAGGAATATTTAGATGGTGAATTTCGATGTCAACTTGACAGTTACAGACTGTTTGGGGGCAGCTGTGGAAGGTTAATGGTTGGAATGGCCCCTGAACAAGCCTGCAGGTACTTGACTGACTGCTGTGGAGAACCCAGCCTATAGTGGGTGGTCCTTTCCAGTGGTGGACCGGATAATAGGAAGTGCAAGGAGGAGGGTGTCGACTTGCTATGTAGTCTACTCTGCATGCACGTTGTTCACTTTTAGAGTGTCTGGCCTTCTTGGTTGCTGTTGCTGCTGCCTCCTTCCTTGGCTGATTTGGAGCTTCACCTTTTCCATCAAGTTGTTGCTGTTCCCATTGCCTTTGGAGCCTGGTCTCTAGGCCTTGCTGCTGTTCGCTGTTCATCACTGACGTTGGCGCCCAGGTGTTCTTCACCGTCATTGGAAGCCAGCATCTTCAACCCTCCAGAGGAGCAAAGGCTTGAGACCTTCTTGGGATCTTTTAGCTGCAGGCATCTACCTTGAAAGACACTATTTTTATTGTGAGTTATATTTTAATAAACTTATTATATACATGCTATATTCTATAGATTTTGTTTCTTCAGAGAACCCTGACTAATACAGTGATGTGTGTGTGTGTGTGTGTGTGTGTGTGTGTGTGTGTGTGTGGTGTGTGTGTGTGTGTATAAAATCAATGTTCTATAGTTAACACTAGAATATCTGGTCTGGTCTATTTATTCCTCTTCTACCATTATTTCGATAGATTTCCAGGCATGGTTTCCTGCCATTAAGGAGATTAGAATCCATTCTGAGAATAAATTGCTTCCACAAAGGTCTTACATACCTGTTACTCTTGTAGATTCTTCTTATAGGAATTGTATTGGCTTATAGCTTTCACTGCTGGGATAAGTCCTTGATCTCTCAATTTCCCCTGAACTACTTGCCTCTTTCTCCACCCCTTCTTATTCCTTACTAAGATCTCTAACATTACTTCCATCCCCTTATAGGCTTTTCTTAGTAGTGGTTTTATTTATTTATTTAACTATATTGTCTTTACTCTCTTGGGATATTCTTTCCCTTACCCCCCTAGTTATATTCCTTTACAGTTATAATAGATATTACAGAAATTTCCCCTTTAGTTAGTCATTATGAGGGCTTAGTACTAGGTTCCACTTATAAGGGAGAACATGTGACATTGGTCTTTCTGTGTCTGGGATACTTTGCTCAGTATAAGTTCTTCCAATTCAATCCCTTTTACCAGCAAATTTCATTAGTTTTTCTTGATAGTTGAGTATATATGCTATTGATTTTCTAGAACATCTAGATGCCTGTTCCTCACTCTTTCACATGTGTCTATGGATGTTTGCTAAACAAAGACTACAAACCAAGAATTTGAAAGCTTAAACAGTATTATTTAAAGTGATCATATATCTTAAAGTCTTGACTCTCCCCTTCTCTAAAAACTTTTCTTTCTAAGCCTGAGATTATCTGCATTTCCCGGGCTTTCTTACATGCAGGTGTGGGTTCTTGGGATCTGAATGCCAGTCTTCATATTTTCAGCAAGCACTTTAATCATTGAGCCCTCTCTCCACTTAAGTCAAACAACTGAGAGTTCAGGCTTCACTTGTCATACCTGAAGTGGATGTCTTTATTTAGCATCATGCTCTAACTGCCTTTGTTTCTACCCTGGATGCGAGAATCTGAACCAACATGATTTTTCCCGTCCTTTCAGATGGAACTTCAGCTATGTCCCCACATTATATATTTTTCTCAATCTATTTATTACATCAGCATTTAAATTACATGTGTGTTTGTGTGTGCTGTTTCATTGGATAACTCCGTATTTGCTATATATTTCTACTTTTTAGATACCTTGGATCATGCTTAAGTATAACGATTTTTGTCCAGTGACATCCATGGCTCCGTGTAAACTCCTTTCTGGTAAGGTGAACTGAGGAAATAGCTTATCTTCCTCAGAACTTGGTATTTTATCTTATCAAAGGTAAATCAGTGATGTCAATTTCTGATGATGACCGTGAATATATATCATACATGTAATATAAATATTGAATAGATATTAATGGATTGCTATTTTTTAAGTCTATGCTTGAGCAAAATGTAAATCAGATACTGAGGGACAAAAGACTTAAAATTCTATGAAGTGCCTTTTATAGAACCTGATTTCTTCTTGCTTCCTCTCTCCTGCATTCCCTCCTTCCCTCTTTCTTCCCTTCTTCTCTCCCTCAATTCCTTTCTCTCCCTCCCTCCATCCATTCATCCATCTCTTCTTCCATCTTTTCTTTCTTCTGAAATGGTTACTGAGTATTCATCATACTCCAATGCTAAGTAGACTAAGGCAGAAGGCTAGAACTGTGAAAATTAGTTTAGAAAGCTGATGTGGAAGGTGAGCTCAGGGTCAGAACAGAGAAGGACAACCACAGAGAAAGTCTATCCCTGGATCACGTACAAGGCCGACACTGATGAAGGGAGCTGAAGAAATCCAGGTGTGGCAGTGATAGTTGCAACTTCCTTACTGCTGCCTTGGAATAAAAATATCAATGGAAATTATTCTATAAATATGGCCATTATGCTTTAAGTCTACTGATACTGAAGTTCATTATTTCCTGAGAATTCCAGGGGGAGTAGAAGGGAAGCAGTGGTCTGGGCAGAATAGCTAAGGCAGCCTGGAATTTGACATTTCCTGTAGGCAATCTCTCTGTGGGTAATTGAAAGTGGAATCTTTGAAAAGCTAGTGATTTAATAATTTTCTTATAAATTAAAAAATAAGCATATGCTCTTCCTTTCTTCTTCCTAAAGCAACTATTTAAACGTCTAGTTTGGGGAGTATTTCTCACTTAAATATTTAACAACTTTCAAAATGAAAAGGTTTAGTATTTAGGGCAAAGAGTTCCTGTCCTGTTTCATATAACTAGGGCTGACTCTTTAAAGTTCTGACGTTTCCTGGCACAGAGACAACTGCTGCCATGTTTTACAGCTGCACAGAGAGTGAGGTAATCACTAGCAGCAGAGGCATTGATGTCTTCCTCTAAGTTATTCACAGCCTTCAGGTCCCACATGTGCTGGTTCCTACCTGACATCTCTCTGCCACTTTCAATTGCTTTTGTTAATTTCATCGATTTAAAAAAGAGCAGTTCTGGTCTCTGCTTGCCTTTAAGGGAGGCAGGAGAATTGATGTATTTCCTTCACATCCATCCCCAGTGGTTGATGACATTTTCAATAAAGATCTTCATTTTTTTTTGTTCTTACTTTGCATCTTAAATATGCCTTTAGGATATTCAGGCACAGGTAACTGGCTATATTCATGATAAAGTGTATGTGTAGACACACACATATACAGAGACAATTTTATTCACATGCATATGCACAAATATGCAGTGAAAATGCATATGTATAATATGTTATCTTCGGTATAATATATAAATCTATATGTTTATAATTAGAGTAATGGGATATATTTATAGTCATGTATATGTCAGAAAATTTGCATATATTTTGTGTATATAATAAAGTGTTTTACAAAGAAAAGCCATATTTAGTGTAACTTTGGGTCAATAAGGAATAATTTTGGTCAGTATCTTGGCACTTACAGGCTGTTAACTTGGTAAAGGAAATTAACCTCACTAATACACACTAAAATAATACATTAGAAATAATTAAACCTCTTTTTACTCCATATGTATGGTATATTTCAGAGGATTAAAGAAAGTCAAGGATTCTGGTTCTTATCCTTGCTTTGAGCCTATAACTCAGCAGAAAATAAATACATGCTATTGTTTTCTACATGCACACATATTTGTGTATGTATGTATGTGTCTGTGTAGGTAAATAAATACACGTAAATGTATGTACATATTTACATCTACATTTATAGTCTATATGCATGCTTCTGCATGTGCATGCATATGCATATATATGTATAAGCAGGTGTACATATACAGCAATGTAAGCATATATTTATATGTATGTACATGTACATGTATATATGTGTTAATGTCTATTAATTTTTATGATTATATGTTGATATATATGTGCATATATCTCTTGTATGTATTTTATTATTACATGTATATGTATGTATATGCATATGTATATATAAGGCATAAATGTATATATGCATGTGTGAATGCATATGTGTATCCTATATGTTTATGAATGTATATGCAAATATGCATATCTGTATGTGTATATATATGTTTATATGCACTGCTTCATTTAGATATTGGTGCTAGTTAACAAGTTAGGCTGGGCACATCTGGGAAGAACAAGTATCTAAGACAGTTCCTGGGAAAGCCTGTCAGAGATTATATAATTGAAATGGCATACCCAGTGCATGATAGATGGGACCATTCTTGTGCAGATTGAAAAATATGGAGAGAGCGGGCACATTTTAAGATATAGAGAAGCTTTTACTTATGAGAATACAAGCATTCTGACAAGCAAGAAAGTACATGCCTCTCTCAGACTTCCTGTGAATGAATGTGGTGTAACCAGTTATCTCAGTTCCTGGTAAGATGAACTCTCCTGTTTTACTGATGATTTTAACCGAAAATTATAAGGAAGAACAAACCCCTTATTTTGCTAAATCATTTGGGTCAGTATACATATCAGCAAACAACAGACACTACAACGAACTTTGGTACCAGAAAAGTTGGTGTTGTTTAGTAACAACTTGGTATAAAAGTGGGATATTGCAATAAACTTGAATGTGATTAGTGTGCTTTAAAAATATTTTGATTGAAATGAGATGCTTGAGAATATGAAGCTGTGGACTAGAAAGCCATTAAATGGAGCATAGTAGACTATTTAGAATATAATAATATTGAGAGAGAAAAGGTTTGGCTCAGTTTATTTGTAATGAAGGGAATGAGGACTTTGGTGAAGTTGAATTTAAAGGTGAGTTACCGGTTTGCTTGGTAGGGGGGTAGAGGAGTGTGGTTGGTCAGTCTCAGTGATTCAGATGAGGAAACAGCAGAGCAGTTGTGGCAATCATTGAAGAAAAATCTAGTGGTAGAAATAACAACACTCTGTAAAGGGTCCATGTTGTGAAAATCCAAACTTGTTTGGTAGAAGCAAGCCTAAGCTGAAGCAGTTTCCTGCTGTAAAATTCTGGCTGTCTAGAAAAGGGCTTTTCCAGGTCAGCATACAGAAGTTGATACAGCTGTGATTCCAGTGCACCATAACTCAATCTTGTGACAGAATTTGGCAACATCATTTAGGTGTCACTTGTTTTGATACATGATTGAGGTGTTCATGGAGGGGAATTGAGAATTGGCACCATTCAGCAGATCAAAGTTCTTGAAAAGGAAATTGAATCTTATAGTTGCAGTAGAGAACCCACAATGTTGTTGATACTAAAACCATTCGACATGTACTGAGGAAGACCGTGAGTACTACTTTGAAGTGGCTCAGAAGTAAGTTGTTTGTGTTGTGAGCTGTAAAGCAGAAATGATCAAATTGTTGAGTGTTTAAAACCAAACTAACTATATGACAAACATTGAGCTACAGGATGTGGTATCAAGCTGCCCAGACTTCTATGTTAATTTTGCCCTTTTTTTTTTAATTCTTCCACTCATACAAAGTTGATAAGTACCCCATTCCCATCCCTCCCTCCACTCCTCCTTGGATCCTCTTTTCCCCTTCCTTTGCCCCCTCATTCTGTTTCTCCCAGTGCCGCCTCCCGCCCATCCCTGGAACAGCATTTAGTGTCCATGTCAAACTTCCTTCTGGGTCCTCCTCTCTGATGAGGTGTGAGGACTCAGTAGCATTGCCTAGAATTATTTTTTTGTAATAGCGGAGGTCATGCAAAGTTCTATTATAATTACTTCAGCCCTAACTTGTATGGAGTATCATGCATATCATTGCTCCTTCCCATCTTTAGGCTCTTACAATCTTACTGCCCCCTCTTCCTCAAATTTCCCTGAGCTTTAGGATGGGGAGAGATTAGGCTGGCCTGGTTCCAGGTGGTTGATGTATTGATGTTCTGAATTATGATTTCTTGAATTTTTTTTCAGTTTTTCTGCTCCTGCACAGCCCTTAGCACCATCCTGATGGGTATTGGATGTCACCCCCTGGCCAAAGATAAAAGGCTGTTAAAATAGAGTCTTATCATAAGAGTAGATTCAAAGGTAGATGGAATAAGAGTAGGGGTCAGTCTCCCATTTGTAAGATGGTTACCTTCTATCTGCCAGAATGTATGCCCTCCCTTTCTGGTGAGATCATACCCTATCAGTTGCAAGTGACAAGGAAGGAAGTCTGTGAGTTTAACCAGATGTCTCATTACTTACTTGCAGTCTTTGATGATGGCCTATTTTCTCTGCTATAGCAAGATTTCCTCTCTCCTTGTTGCTGATGGGGCCCTACTTCTACTTCCCTCCTGTTTATAATCTTTGCAATTACTGTAGGTATTTTAGAGATTTATCTTTGAGTGTGTCTCTAAGTGGGTTTGGTACTAGGATCCACCTATTAGGGAGTATATATGGCGCTTAATTTTCTGTGTCTGGGATACTTCACTCTTCTAATTCCATCCATTTCCTGGAAATTTTTGTTAATTCATCAGTTTTGATGATTGAGTAGTATTCCATTACATAAATGTACCACATTTTCCTTATTCACTTGTCAACTGTCGGACATTTGGGTTGATTCCATAACTTCGCTAATTTAAACAGTGCTGATATGAACATGGTCGTACTTGTGCTATTGAGGTGAATTTTGCTGTATGGGGAATCATTCCCAAAAGTGGAATAGCAGGGTCATATGGCATTTCAATCTTTAGGGTGGTTGTATAAGCCTGCATTCCCACCAGCCATGTAGGAGAGTTCCCTTCTCACCACATCCTCTTCAGCATTTGGTGTTGTTTGTATTGTGGATTTTTTCCATCCTGACCAGGGTAAGATGATATCTCAGGGAGGTTTTGATTTGCATTTCCCTGATGGTTAAGGGTGTGGAACATTTTTTAAGATATTTGCTAGACATTTCAATTTCGTCCCTGGTAAAGTTTCTTTTAAGTTCCAAGGCCCATTTTTTAATTGGCCCATTTGTTTCCTTGGTGTTTAGTTTTCTTTTTCTTTAATTTTTTTTTTATTTCCACTCATACAAACTTAACAGGTACACCGGTCCCCTACCTCCCTCCCCATTCCCCACCCCCCTCCCTCCCCATCCCCCACCCCCTTTCCTCACTTCTCCTCCCTCTCCATCCCCCAGTGCCTCCCCCTCCCCTCCCCAGCCCATCCTTTAATGTGCATGACAAACTCTCCTCTAGGTCCTGCTCTCTGATAAGGAGCAAAGACCCAGTGGCATTTCCCAGAACACTTTCCTGTGTTCTGGTTAAGCATAGGAACACTACTGTGGCTGTCAATCCCTTGCCTCCAAGGATCCTAGTGCCTTTTAGCAAATGATTAGTTTTCTATGTACTTTGTGCACTCTGGATAATAGAGCTCTATCAGATATGTGGTTAGTGAAGATTTCTCCCATACTGTGGGTTGCCTTTGTGCTCCTGTTACAATCTTTTTATCTGAACAGAAGCTCTTTAATTTCATAAGATCCCATCTGTTGAGTGTTGGTTCTAGTGATTGTGTGATTGGATTTCCGTTTAGGAACTGTTAGCCTAATTTGATCACCATGAGGGAGTTCCCTGCCTTTTCAACTAAGGTTTTTATACTCTCTGGCCTTATATTGAGGTCCTTGATCCATTTGGAATTAAGTCTTGTACATGGTGACAAAACCGGTCCAGTTTTAATCTTCTGCATGTGGACATCCAGTTTTGCCAGCACCATTTGTTTAAGATGCAGTTCTTTTTCCATTGGATTTTTGGGCCTCTTTTCAAAGATCAAATGGGTGTAATTGTGTGAGCTTACATCCGGGTCTTCAACCCTTATCTATTCATCTGTGTGTCTATTTTGGAGCCAGTATGAGGCTGTTTTCATAACTATGGATTTGTAGTATAGACTAAGGTTTGGTATGGCAATACCTCCAGCTGTGTTTTTGTTACTCAGGATTGTTTTTGCTATCCTGGGTCTTTTGTGCTTCCATATGAACGTTGAGATTGTTTGGTCAACTTCTTTGAAGAATTGCTTTAGGATTTTAATTGTACAGCATTGAATCTGTATATTGCCTTTGGTAGGATGGTCATTTTTACGATGTTGATTCTACCAATCCAGGAACATGGAAGGTCTTTCCACCTTCTGGTGTCTTCTGCAATTTCTTTCTTTAGGGTTTTAAGTTTTCATTGTAAAAGTTCTCTTACTTCCTTGGTTAGGTTTATATGAAAGTATTTCATTTTTTTTAGGGACTATAGTAAAAGGAATTGTTTCTCTCAGGACTTTTCACTTCTTTCATTCTGGGCATATAGGAAGGCCACTGAATTTTGGTATGTTTATTTCATATCCTGCCACACTGCTGAACTCCTGTATTAGTACCAGGAGTTTCCTGGTGGAGTTTTAGGATCACTCAGGTATATGATCACATCATCTACACACAGAGAAAACTTGACTTCTTGTCCTATGGCTTCAGCTAAGACTTCAAATACAATATTGAATAGAAGCAGTGACAGTGGACAGTCTTGTTCCTGATCAAAGCAGGAATGCTTCAAGTTTTTCTTTATTGGGTATAATTCTTGCTGTGGGCTTGTTGTATACAGCTTTTATTATATTGATAAAGGTTCCTTCCATTCCTACTGTCTCTAGCGTTTTGATCATAAAAGGTTGTTGGATCTTGTCAAAATCTTTTTCTGCATCTATTAAGAGTATCATGTGGTCTTGGACTTTGAACTGGTTTACATGGCGAATTACATTTATTGATTTGTGTATGTTGAACAAACCTTGTGTGCCGGGGATGAAGCCTACTGGGTCCCCGTGAATAATCTTTTTAATATGTTTTTGAATCCGATTTGCTAAGACTTTGTTGAGAATCTTTGCGTCTGTGTTCATCAGGGAGATCGGCCTATAGTTTTCTTTTTTAAGTGAATCTTTATTAGGTTTTGGGATTAAAACGATATTAGCTTCATAGAAGGAATTTGGTAGTGTTCCTTCCTTTGCTATTTGATGGAACAGTTTAAGGAGTATTCGTGTTATTAACTCCTTAAATGTCTGGTAGAACTCTGTGCTGAATCCATCTGGTCCAGGACATTTTTGGTGGGAAGATTCGAGATTACTTCCTCAATTTCCTTATATATTATAGGACTATTTAAATAATTCACAACTTCCTGATTCAATTTAGGTAAGTTGTGTTTAGTTAGAAATTCATCCATTTCTTTTTGTTGTCAAACTTCACAGAGTATAAATTTTGGAAATATGATGTTATAATTCTCTGGATTTCTTGGGTATCAGTAGTGATAACTCCATGTTCATTTCTGATTTTGTTAATTTGGGTTTTCTCTCTCTGGCTTTTGGTTAATTTAGCTAAGGGTGTATCAATCTTATTGATTTTTTTCAAAGAACCAGCTTTTTGACTGGTTGATTTTTTCTATCGGTCTCTTAATCTCGATTTCAGATATTTCTCCCCTTATTTTTCTAATCTCCTCTCTTCTACTACTTTTGGGATCAGATTGCTCAAGTTTCTCTAAAGCTTTGAGCTGCATTGTTAAGTTGTTTATTTCTGATGTTTCCATTTTTTGATGTAGGCATTAAGAGCTATGAACTTACCGCTTAGAACAGCTTTCATTGTGTCCCAGAGATTTTGGTAAGTTATATTTTCATTATCATTCACTTTCCGGAAATCTTGAATTTCCTTTTTAATTTCTTCCTGAATCCAGTTCTCATTCAGCATCATAGTGTTAAGTTTCCAGGAGTTAGTGTATTTTCTCTTGTTTGATGTGTTGTCTATGTCCAGCTTTAGGCCGTGGTGGTCTGATAGGGCACAGGTTAGAATTTCAACTTTTTTGTATATGTGTAGATTCGTTTTGTGGCCCAATATGTGATCTATTTTGTAGAAAGTTCCGTGTGCTACTGAGAAAAATGTATATTCTTTGGTACGTGGGTGAAAAGTTCGATAGAGATCTGTAAGGTCCATTTCTTTCAGGGTTTGATTAAGTTCCAATGTGTCTCTGTTAAGCTTTAGACCTGTTAATCTATCCCATGTGGAGAGGGTGGTGTTGAAGTCCCCAAGAATTATCGTTTGGGGGTTGATTTCTTGCTTTAGACACTGTAGGGTTTTCTTAATGAATGTGGAGGGGCCGGTATTCGGTGCATATATGTTCAGTATTGTGAAGTCTTCCTGGTGAATTGTACCTGTGACTAAAATGTAGTATCCATCCGTGTCTCTTATAATTTTCTTTGGTTTAAAATCCACTTTGTCTGATAGCATAATGGCTACCCCTGCCTGTTTTCTGCTTCCATTTGCTTGTAGAATTGTTGACCAGCCTTTTATTTTTAGAGCGTGCCTATCTTTCGTGGTGAGATGGGTTTCCTGCAGGCAGCAGATTGATGGATTGTGATTTTTAATCCAAGTTTGTAATCTGTGTCTCTTGATTGGTGAATTAATTCCATTAACATTTAGTGTTATAATGGAGAAACTATTTTTAATTCCAGACATTTATTATGTTTAGTAGTTTTTATAAGTATATTGCTTCACTTTTAATGGTGTTGTACTTGCCTTCTTCTTCTACTGGATATGCCTGTTTTTTCTTCATGCTTGAGTATCATTTCTAGCATTTTTTGAAGGCCTGGTTTGGTGGACATGTATCCCTTCAAGTTGTCTTTGTGCTGGAAGATTTTTCTTTCTCCCTTGATCATGATGGATAGTTTTGCAGGGTAAATCAGCCTGGGTTGACATTTTTGCTCATTCAATACTTGAAGTATGTCTCTCCAAGCTCTTCTTGCTTTTACTGTTTTGGCTGAGAAGTCATTTGTTATTTTAATAGGTTTACCTTTAAAAGTGACTTGTTTTTTCTCCCTTGAAGCTCTCAGCACCAGTTCTTTATATTGAATGTGGAGTGTTTTAACTATTATTTGCCGTGGCGTGCTTCTGTTTTGGTCGTATCTGTTTGCGGTGCGGAATGCCTCTTGTATATGGATGGGCCTCTCTTTTTTTAGATGAGGAAAGTTTTCCTTGATGATCGTTTGAAAAATTTCCTCAGGGGTGGTATTTTGAGATTCTTGCTCTGGTATTCCATGAATACGCATGTTAGGCTTCTTTAGGGTGTCCCATGACTTGAGTATTCCTCTCAAGTATCTTTTTGGCTTTATGAACCTCTTCCTTTGAGCTGGTTAATACTTCCACTTTGTCTTCAAGATGTGAAATTCTATTTTCTGCTTAGCTAGTTCTGCTGGTAAGACTCTCTGTGGAGTTCTGGGTTGAAGATAACTTGTCTTTTAGTTCAATTTTAAACTCGGCCTGAGGCTGTTTTATCTGCTCTATCCCTTTTTTGTTTCTTGAACTGTTTTTCTCAACTCCTCCAAGTGTCTGTTGTGTTCCTGTTCAAAGTGGTTGATGTGGTTTTTTAACTCCTCCCGGATTTCCTCTTTCATAGTATTGATCATGGTAATGATCATGCTTTGAAAGTCATTAATTTCAGCCTGGCTTTCTTGGCTATTATCTATGAATTTGTTCTGTTTGGAATTTATCATTATGGGGTTAATTCTTTTGGTGAGAGATTTGTCTTCTTGGTTTTGTTTCTCATGGATTTGCACTTTGTTGTTTTTTTTTAAGACCTTTCAGTTTCTGTGTATTTTTGAGTGAACTGATTTAGTTGGTATTACTACTTTTGGGCAGTTATTACTAGTGTTTCTGTTGGAGTTGGGTATGTTTGTCTGTTGTTATTGTCATTTCCTAGACGAGGCTATTAGACTGTTAGTACATCAATTAAGTCAGGTTTAATGGATAAGGGGTGAATATTAGTATGGTAGTGTACTTGTACAATTTAGTACCTTGGTGATATGTTAGGGTGAATTGTATAATCCCTGAAGTTATATTTGTTTTGGGTGTGGCTATATATAAAAGTTAATCTACAGTGATTAATAATTGAAAAGAGCAGGATGGCAAAAAATGGGTTTACTTATCTTTTGACTGGATGTGAAGAATCTCTCCCATGTGATAGGATGATTTTAGAGGACTTCAGATGTATGGCCTTTGTCCCCTAGAGCTTTGCTTGATTTTCCTTTGGACTCTGTTGAATTCTGATTAGCAGTGTGTCCTCCCTGCATCACAAGCGAAGGTCTTGGTCAGACCAGAGAGGCAGAGGGGCTGATGGTGATGGCAGAGCTCTTCACCTGGGACCTGGGGAGTGGCCTAGTGGCCAACCCAAACTCGGGGCAGCCTTGGTGTTGCTCAGGCTGGCTGGTGGGAGGATCTGGGACAAGCGGGTGACCTGGGGACCGGTGGAACTTACCTGGGAAAGAGGACCATGAGGGAGTGTCCTGTCTTGGATGGGCCAGAGGGTTTTGCCTGGATTTGATCTTAATTTTAATCAATATTTTCTTATTGTAGTGTTCCTTTATTTTGGGATAAGAATTTTGTTTTGTTATATGTTTAAAGTAGTTAATTTGTTTTTAATTTTCATTTTTGCAGAAGCTTACATTTAAGAGCTTTTGGACTACTGCAAAAAGATTTGGGACTTTTTGAAGTGTTGGAGCCAGGTTTACATTACAACTGGCCTAAAACAATTAGAAAATGCGTCTTGGAACTTAAAAAAATTTCCCAGGGATGAAATTGAAATGCCTAACAAATATCTTTAAAAAATGCTCCACTATCTAGCCATCAGGGAAATGGAAATCAAAACTATCCTGCGATATCATCTCAAGCTGCAGGTCTGGATGGTGAAAATCCACAAAATAAACCACACCAAATGCTGAGAGGATGTGGAGAGAAGTGAACTCTCACACAACTCAGTATGGCGATTTCTAAAAAAGTCAAAGACTGAAATGCCATATGACTTTGCTATACCATTACTGGGAATATTTCCCCATAATGCAGAGATTCACTGCAGTGACACAGGTACAACCATGCTCATTGCAGCACTATTTACAATAGCAAAGTCATGGAATTAATCTAAATGCCCAACAGTTGATGATTGGATAATGAAAATGTGGTAGATTGATACAATGGAATACTACTCAGCCATCGAAAAAGATGAATTAATTAAATTTGCTGCGAAATGGATGGAAATAGAAAAAATTATAATGAGTGAATTATCCCAGACACAGGAAGTTGGACACTGTATGTACTCCCTAATAAGTGGATCCAAGTTCCAAACCCACTTAATGACATATTCAATGACATACACACTATAATCACAAAGGAGTATAAATAAGAGGAAAGGGGAAAGAAGATCTCAAAATAAAGGAGGCAAAAGAATACACTTCAATAGAGAAATTAGGCCATGGTTATGTATTACATGTAAGTAGCGAGGCATCTGATGCAGCTCACTCTCATTTCTCTTCTTGGTCACTCGGACTGAACTGGTTTGATCTTACAATTCAGGGAAGGTATAGGGACTGGTGGTTAGATGGTAACCAACTGGCAAACAGGAGACTGACCCTTCTTACTGCTGCATCCTATACTTATTCTTCTATCAAATTTTGAGTCTCTTCTTATATTAAGATCTTTGTTTAAATAGTCTATCATTGGTTAGGAGATGACCTCTACAACCAATCAGAATGCAGCCAAGGGCAATGCAGGAACAGCAACACATCATAATTCAGCACATCAGTGACCCTACAGTGTTCACCTGGAACCAGACCAGCCAAATCTCTCTCCTTCCTAAAGCTCAGGACCTTTGCAGAAGAAGGGGGTGACAAGATTGTAAGAACCTAAAGATGAGGAGGACCAATGACATGCAAGATACTCCACATAAGTCAGGGCTGTAGCAGCCAGGATATAGCCTGACCTGCACAATGGCTGACATGTCAACAACCTCCCAAAACCTTGCGGGGATCACAGGGGAGAAGGCTTCAGCAGTAGGATCCTTAGAGGCAATGGGTTAACACATAATAGAGTTCCCATACTAGTGGGCAGCCCAAGAAGGGGCCCCAAGCTATGTCCTGAACCTTCACTAGTGTAGATGACTCAGAAGAAATTCAGTACTCATATAAACAGATGTTCTGGAGGATAGGACAGAAAAGGCAGGAATCACTAAGAGAGAAGAAGAGAAGTAAAAAGGGTGAAAGAGAGGGGCAGAGTAGGAAGAGGGAGAGAGTGGAATGGGAGTACAACAGGGAGGAAGAGAGGGAAGAGGGGTGAAAAGTACCTATTGAGCTGGTATAAATAGGCAAAAAAAATTAATAAAAAAGAAAAAACTTGGGCTAAAAGAACTTTTAAAATTGAACTGAATTTATTCCTCATCATAAGTTGAGTATAAAATTATGGACACAAGGGTTGAAAGGTTAACGTTTCAAAGAAATATGTTCATGTTTCAAGTTGACAAGTTTCACGTTTGACAGCTAAAAATTGGACACGTGTGAAGAATTGCTAGGTAAGGTAAGCCCCATGCTAGTCTGTGGAAGATTATGTAATTGATGTGAGAAGAGCTGGCCCATGATATAGGAAACCACTCCCTAGGCAGGTAGACAAGATGAAGAGAGCTGGTTTCATATTTTGGCATACATTTGTATGTATATATACAGGCATGTTAGTAAGTGAAAAAGTCTCTCCCTCTCTTTCTCTTTCTCAGCTCTTTGTGTGAACATGGTGTGGTAAGTTCCTTTGACTTGAGTTGGTGGTATGAACTCTTCTGTCATGGTGATGAAGTATAACCAATCATATTTGCCTTAAGTTGTTTGTCCATGTTTTATATCAACAACATGAGGAATAACTGCAACATACATGATATATATATATGATATCAACATACATGATATATATGACATCAACATACATTACATACATATACATATATGTATGTGTGTTTAAGTACAAGGATATCATCATTGACACCTAGATTTTCAATCTTATCTGTAATTGCTCTGATGCATTATCAGCATAGCCTTGATCAATACTTTGATTAAACTTCAAGGCAACTTAAAGCCTGCTTGTGAGAATGGAACACATCCTTGTTAATGTTAACTAGAATATGAACCTATAAAAGGAAAGGAAATAGATCACTAGGGAAGAACAGATTATAAACCTATAGGTTGGAAGACAGTGTACTAAACTGCTCTGTATTACCACTTATTGTACCCAAAGATTAGAAGAGCATTGAGCACTCAACCCAGAAGTCCTCTTCTACAACAAAAAGAGAGGATCTCAACACCCAGACAGGATGCAGCCTAGTGCAATGGAAGAGTAGTGAAGTGGACAGCAAAGGCCAGCTACATTGCAGAGGATCAGCCACCCTGCAATGCTCACTCAAAATCTGGTCAGTCAAATCTTTCACATCTTAAGAAGGCTCAGGGAACATTCTGGAAAAAGGGACAGTAATATTATAAGAGCCTAAAGATGGGGAGTTCCACCATTGGACAAGACATTCCACTCAAAGCAGGGCTGTTATCGACAAGAACTCACTGCAATGAGACTTGTCCTTATCAGACCTGCAGAATGGCTGTCATACCAACATGGCCCCATAGAATAGCAAGGATCTCAGGAGAAATATTTATATACCTTATGGGCTAGGGATAGACAGGTGAAGGGGAAACGTCCTAATTAGTGGGTCTGCCCATGGAAGGGCTACCTGGTCTGCCAAAGAGACCTGAACCCTCACCAGAGCAGACCATCCAGAGGAAACCCTAAGACTCATAGGAGCAGATGTCAGGAGGGTGGGAGAGAGTAGAATGGATTGATGAAAGATAGGGGGAGTGAAGGGAGTGCTTGTAAAACCAGGAAAAAATAAAAACATTAAAAAATGAAAAATGGCAGATTTGTGGTATGTATTACCCAACCGAAAAGGACAAAATGTACAAACTGATTATCAAGATTGTAAACATAAGTACTTATCTTCTTTTTTAATTTTTATTTATTCAATTGTGTGTGTATGCGTGTGTGAATTGTGTGTGTGTGCACATGTGTGTGTGTAGAACCACAGGCAAATTCAGGAACCACATGGACTGCCTCCACCTCCTCCTTGTTCACTCTGCCCAGGGATTCACAGGCTCTGCCCTACCAGGACCAGAAACACAGGCCACCCCCGCTTCCGCCCAGTGTCTATATGTAGGATCCAGGATCCAAACTCAGGACCTTCCTCCTGCAAGGCAGAGGCTTAACCCCTGAGCCACCTCTCCAGCCCCAATTACTTATCTTCTTGATAAAAGATATCCAGATAATATTTTTATTAATTTATAGCAAATTTGAATTCAGAATTTATGACTTTGATGGCATTTGTTTTGAATGTGTTGGCTGGAGAGAAACAGGCTGAATAGTGTTAAAAATTAGTGATACTGATATTAATGTTTTCATAAATTAGACATTAGCTATTAAATACACACACTTGCCATCATACATATAAACACATATACAGCATTAAACCCAGGAATTATTTTTTAAATCAAGTAAAGAGCTGAAGCATGACATTTAATATATATTTTTTCATTATTTGTTTTTAGAGATTGCCAGTGTTAATTATGTTTTATATATCATCTCAATTACAAAATCACTGAAGCTTTTATTGAGCAATAAATATTCTAGGTTAGATAGAGTTCAAGAAATAATGAATTATTTTAGAATTCACTTTTTAACTAATTTGCTTGAAAAAAATCTTCTATATGGACAAATGAACGACAAGAAGAAAGGGACTTTCAATAGATACTTGACCAGTATGCCCTGCTCTCAAGAAAATGACTTAATAGGGATGACAGACACCATAAAAATTTATAAATAAACATCTGTCATTATTTCACAAAACGTGTAATAAATTAGAGGGTGGATATAATAATGGCTATCACCAGTTATTGCCTCCTTAAAGCATTTAAGCCATAATTTATAAGAAAAGATGTTAAGCTAAAAGGGTAATTTGAGGACAGGGTCTAGTAGAACCACATGGTTCCTGTGTATTGCCAGAATGAACCTTGTGCTGCATGCAGAATGTATAGGTGAGCTTGCAGAGCATACTGCTTATAAAGAGTCAGCCAGGGGCCAACAAAATGGATCAGTGAGTAACGCTCCAGGACACAAACTTCCTCAGATGGTAGAAGATGTTAGATGGTAGAAGGAGAAATGACCTCTTAAACTTATCCTATGACTACCACATCTAGCTCTTCTGTCTATGCCTCTGTCTCTGTTTCCCTCTCTCTTCTCTATCTCTGTCCTCTGTTCTGTCTCTTGCCCCTTCTCTCTCTTCTTTCACACACACACACACACACACACACACACACACACACACACACACTGTACATCTCTGACCTTGTGAAATTTTTCCTCAGTTAAGTTCAACTTTAGGCCACCTGTGTCCTAGAATAACTGTGAATACAGTCCAACACATCCAGAGGTGACATTGTATTGTGATGTTAAAATGTTGTTAAAATTTATTCCTAACTGTGTTAGCATTTCACATGTGGCATGTGTGCTGAATGTCCAATGATGTGGAATCACCACCACTCATCTCTTCTTCAAGCAGCATTGAACTGCCTCATACCTCAACTGTGCTTATGCTAGATATACTCAGTGATTCAGCCTGACCACACAGTAAAATAGACAAAGTCCCTGATATATGAGAAAGTAGGCATTGCAGTACTTTTCTGCACATTCTTTTGAATATTTAGTGAAGTAGATTGTACTAATGACTTTAATTTTTCCCTCTCTCTGTATTATTTGCACACTGTTGCAGTATTTTCTCTCTCTCATTTGGCAATGAGGCTTACACTATTATAATCAAATAACAATAAGCAATGCACAATTTTAAGCTAAGAATGTTCCTGAATCCCTGTTATGAAAAGACTAAGCTCAAAATGAAGTCTGTTTGGCCCACAGTAGTTCCCAACACTTTTCCCAGTACATGGTTCTGATGAATGAGTGAGGCAGTCAAGGAATGGAGAAAAACTGTAATCAATGTGCAGATGGGTATCTGTAGAAGTTTGATAAGATGCCAACCATCAACAAGGAAAGGAGAAATGGGCCATCATAGTAGACTTTTGTAAAATAAGATGTTTTTGCTAAAAAGCATCAGCTCTTCACTTTTACCCAGGATGTAATTAACAGGATGAAGTCAAAGTACATATATAAAATGAAGGAAAAATGATAATATTTCCTCTTGAGTCTCCTTGAGTTCCAAGAAGACAAAAACCTCACAGTTTAGACTATCTCCCCCATCCCCAGATAAAGACAATTATTCATGGGGCATGGAGCTTCAGATTAACAATTGTTCAGATCATTTTGCAAGCCTGGAGCTGAGATAATGATGGACAGACCATACTTTGATCATGACCTCTTAATTTTGCATACTTCCTCCCTCTATTTAAGCCTAAAGCTCATGTCAGTGCCCTAAGGATAGATTTAAGATCACTGAATCCCTTTATCTGATCCTCTTCCCAATGTGTCTATCCTAATAATTCTCTTTCTAGCTTTGACAGTTACTCCTCTATTTAATTGGTGTGTTGGGGACTCCTGGTCAAGTCTAATGGCTTGGGCTTGCTGAGCCAGATCTGTTGCTTAACTCTTGTGCTGGGGCTGAATCTCAGTGGTAGAGTGATGCTTCCTAGCAAGCAAGAGGTCAAGGGCGCAGTCCCTAATACTGCCAGAAAAAAAATCAAACAACAAAGCAAATGAGTAACAGAAGACCTCAGAAGAACCTAAATTTGGGATATTTGGTTTTATGAAGTGGTATATCTCTACCCACATACCAGATGCAGTCATTTATTTTTTAAACTCTATCATCTTGGCAAAGAGTTGAACTAGTCAAAAGGTTCAGACATTCTTATAATCAAATTGCAATCAACTTTTAGTGAATGGTCACAATGAACTTTTGTCAATTTCTTCAGTAGAGTTAATGTGGCCAGCCAGTTACCCAACTCCATTTTTCTTGCAACTTTTGTTGCTTTGTTATCTCAAGTGTTTGATACATGGCATTATCTAAGCATCTGCTTCAAGGAAGACAGTCACTGCTAAGAATTTTAAAAATTGCACTGCCACCTTGTGCCCACTGTCAACCAGGCAGAAAATAATTTGTTTTCCAAATATCTTCCCAGTGTTTGGTTTCTTGGATCACACTGGCCAGTGGTGAATCAAGAACTAGCTTTTGAGCTAGACATGAAATGAAGAAGGTGTCTTGGAGCTGGGCTCTTGATAACATGGGAGAGGAAGGGATTAAACTAAAGCTGAGCAGAGAGGTATTCTCAGGAAAGGATTCAACTAGCCCCTCTGTTAAAGGTTTTGAGCTGAGTTTTGTTGAGTTGTCTTTCCATTGATCAAATGTCACAGATAGCCCATTCTGCAGAGACAGCTCCTATCAGCAAAAGCAATTCAGTTAGAAGATGGAGAGGCAAGAGCTTTTTGTGAGCCACAATCTCACCTTTGGTGAAAGTTAGTTCTCCCAGCATTCATAGAAATATTTCAAAGTATTTCAAAGACTTCACAGTCACAAAATTCTGACTTATTAAACTGTGATAACTGACACATGGAGCAACTTTATTCAAACCCAAAGCATTTTCCTCCCTGTTCACTTTCATTCTGCTAGTCTTCAATTTAACCAAACTTTGTAATTACATATTCTGTGAATTTCTTACATCTGTATGTTACACAGTAATTGATTGTTTTATTTAATTTTTGAATGGCTTTTTCTTGTCTGAGAGCCCCATACTGGAGAATCAACATTTCATTCATGTTTTAAATTGATTCTACCTACACAGAGCCATGGCTGCATACATGACTTTTGGGATGGCTATTAACTGAGTGATGCCACAATAAAAACACATGTGAAGGTTTCTATCTATTTCCACTGACTTTTCCTTCTATAACATTTATAGAATTAAGAACAAGAGCCATCCTGCAAATATTATGAAGTTATTTTCCCCTTCACTTCTTTTTCATTCATATATTGATAAGTTTAAAAAATTATCAGAAGATTGACATTAGTAGGCAGCTTAAACTGGCAAAAGGGAATACTCGATGCAGATAAGGCAGGGGTGTAGGACGGATAATAAGGTGTTTAACAGAGCACTGTGAGATTAGCCTGTGTGTGTGTGGGGGGGACCTGTTGACATAGATCGAGACTGGACATCTTCACACTAAGGCTAACATGTGATCATATACAGAGCTTATGGGGAAAGCAGGACTTAGGCAAATGCATGGGAAATTTCCCCTTATGGGAATGACCCATAAAAGGTCTTAGTCTTTTGGGCATGGCCCCATTGAGCTTCTACTCTTCCACTCAACTTTGACCCACTTTTTCTTCCTTGGAAGTGTACTCTTTCTTAATAAATTATTTCTTCCTCTTGTTACACTCCACATGCTCCCGTCCAATTCCTTGTTCTTAGATGCAGGAACTTGGATTCCTATTGAGTACTCACAGAACTACAATATCCACTGATAACACTGAGGATAAATTACTTTTAGGTTATATTTACCCCAAAATATTCATCATCATCTATTAGATATTAGAGTCATCCTCAGGGATTCAGGTTCAGCATTATTCATCAATTGTTCTTTCACAGCTTTACTTTGAATATGAAGTTCAGGTCTGTAGCTTGTTTATAATCTACATGAAAATTCAATATTTTTGGGGATGAGAGTTCATATTATTGCTAATACATTCAGACTTGAAAAACTTGCAGTAAGTTTTGAAACTACCTTTGATTTTCAGTAACATTTTCAAAGAAAAGAGAAGAAGGAAAAATGTATTCAGCTTCTTTTTCAATTCAACATCTATGATTCTCTTTTTTAAGTTCTTCTTTTAAATTTGACAGTGGGAAAGCCTTGCTACTTTACAACTGGATAGGAGTCAGTAGTCAATAGCTTTCAATACACTACAGCAAAGTGTTCTTTTGCTTCCAATCTTTTGAAAAATTAATGTGCCTTTAGAAATTACTCTGGAGATGCATATAAAAATATGTATGTTGAAAGAAAATATGCCAGATGAATAAGCTAGTTGCCCACTTGAGAATGGGTGGTAGGTTTACTCTTCAATCTTCCAGCACTCCGGAAAAACCATTGTCCTAATCCAGAGCCTGTGTTGCTTAGAGTCCCAAATCTGTCTCAAGGATTGATTTTGCAGAAGCTGCAAAAAGCAATTCAACACGATTTCCTGGGAGATAGAACAATTTTTTTCAAGACTCATTGGAAGGCCCAGTTGTGAATAAATAATGCAAAAATCCTTATGTGCCAAATTTTCCATCACACAGTTTCCTCTGGTACGTAGCACTTGGTCTTTCGTAAGCCTCTATGGATTCTTTCATGGTAGAATTTTGTTCCTATACATATTTGTTTTACAATATGAAATTACATATTGCATAGTTATGTTTTAAATTCCAAGTGAAAAATTAATGGGACATTGTTTTATACTACTGATAGCTATGCATTGAAAATAATTACAAAGGTTGATCATGACCATTTTAATTTTGTATGCTGAAATTTTAGTCTACAGTATGTCAGGATGTAGTTTTATTTGGAGGCAGGATCATAAATGAGATAACCAAGATAAAAAGAAGTTATTTGGATAGATGGCAAGTTAACTCATGTTATTATGACAATATGTTAGACATAGACATGCAGGGTAGACCATGTGAGGCCATAGAATGAAGATGGACTTCTGTAAGATGAGGAGAGAGGCCTCAGAAGAACCAGTCCACTGGACATTTCTAGGCTGCAAAATTCTGAGAAAATAGGATTCCGTTTTTTTTAAGTTACTTACTCCGTGGTATTTTGTTTGGATATCTCTAGGAAAGTTATATACTGAATGTAGCAATGGGAAAAGTCAGTGAATATTTTTGTGTTTACTTCCTAAGCCTGACATTTAGCTAAAAGATTCTGTCATAATGCAAACGAACCCATTACTAAATAAAATTGTATTTGGACTATTAAGTATATTTGAAGTTTTGCAAACTCTTACATATCATCATGAAAAGGTAGTCCAGTCAACAGTAATATGAAAAATGTCTTGTCTCATTTAGAAGTAGTTTTTTAAATGTAATGTTATTTAAGTGAAAGTAAGTAGAAGAATTATTGCTGTCACTCTTTTGCCAAGACCAACATTGGCATGTTTTAATAGTAGGCTTTAAAATAATTGAAAAGAGTCCACTGTTACTATGATAAAGGGAAAGAGTACTACTATGGAATTATTTTTTGTAAACCAAAAATCACTTTTATAAAAGGATCAACAATGCTAAACAACTATACTTCAAGATATTAAGTCATGAGCTTTAATGAATTATTTCTTATCCTATAGAAATCTTTATGTTATCTTAGCATAAATGATTGTAAAATAATGTTGTGTCGTTAAGAATACACAGTGAAAAAGAACAGTGAAGAGTGTAATGATGCAATTTAAGTTAAAAGAAAGCTATTGTAGCACCATGGCTTGCCATTTTCTTGGCAGATGTTGACAGTATTTTATTACATTGGATATAATTTTACAAACTGAATTGTAAGTCACAATACTATATTGAACTTGCAACATGCATATGACTCTGTTTGGAAATAAACACCTTAAAGAAGAAATAAAGGCTATGTGGAGTCCTACAGACTACCTGACCCAATGAGAATGACATCCTCCTAGGGAAAAAAAAAAAGAGACTTTCGGTGTGCCCACACACAGAGGAAGGACAATGTAAGGATCTCAGTGAGAAGACAACCAATTGCAAGCCTCTACATTGCCTGTGAGCCCGCACTTATGGACCCATGCAAAGTCAGTTTCTGCTATTTAAAATTTCTTTTTAAAAAGCCTTTCCTCAAGCTATGGAGTATGTTTTTCTTTCTGACTTCCTTTCCTAATGTTAGCCTTTGTGCTTAGAAATTTTTAAATAAACTCCACCTTTGCCTTAAAAAATAGACAAAATCATCAGTCCCTGATATTTCACTGTGGCAACCTCAGTGAACTCATACTATGTTAGTGTCAACTATTGATTGAAAACTTAGTTGCAGGAAAGGATTTGTTACACTTTCTAAAAAGATTGTTTTTGACACTGTATTAAGGCTTAATATTTATAGAAAGCCAACGGTTTGTGTTTATGGAGTAGAATATGGCATAAGGTCTGTTTCATATACATGTTCCACCCAAATTTATGCAAAGCCTCTCATTTATATTCATGATATTTTTTGTCAGAATCATCAAATGTATTTGAGGAAAGACAAAAATCAGCAGATAATTCAGATGTCAAATTTTCAAAAGAATGTTTTTAACAGAAAATAATACTCCTCAAATACAATTTCTAAAAATTTGTCAAGCAGGGTGATTTAATTTTTATTCTGATATACTATATAGGGTAAGCAATAAAACTGTAATATGCATAATTCATTTAAGTAATTTCTGAGTTAATTTCTGAGTATAGAGTCATATTCTTTTGGGGTAAAGTTCAACATTTTCATTAAATGTTTAAGATACAGTTTATGATAGTTTATATAGGTAATTCTACAAGAAATAATTCCCATACATACCCTTAACCTATCGAACAAAAAGGAAGATAGGAATTTTATATTCACTACTAATGATGTAAGTTTTTATTTTAGCTTTTTTCAACATTTTCTTTTTAGATGAATGATGGGATGAAAAACATGTCCCAAGAGACATTTTGAGTGCATGTGTTTTTAC
Organism: Typhlomys cinereus; assembly: GCA_023101885.1. Classification (NCBI taxonomy): domain Eukaryota; kingdom Metazoa; phylum Chordata; class Mammalia; order Rodentia; family Platacanthomyidae; genus Typhlomys; species Typhlomys cinereus. The sequence goes on along the minus strand of JALPQD010000017.1, from coordinate 3,243,086 downwards.
ATATGTTTGCACATTTATAAATATATCTTCCGTTATGAATGCCTATGCACTATGTGTTCATGCATATGTATGTGGAGGGCAAAAGCCAGCATTGGGTGTCTTCCTCATTCACTCTCTACCTTATTTTTTGATACAGAGTCTCTAGCTGAACCTGTACCTCATTGAATCAACTACACTGGCTAGTCAGTGAACTCATCAATCCACGCGCCTCCACATCTACAATGCTGAGATTATGGATGTGCACTGTGCACTGTTGCACCTGGGTTTTTACATGGGTGTTAAGGATCCAAACTCAGGTCCTCATGCTTGTGATTCAAGCGCTTTACTGATTGAGATACATCCTTTGTTCTAAACATTTTTATTTTGCTTATTTATTTAAACGTGTGTGTGTGTGTGTGTGTGTGTGTGTGTGTGTGTGTGTACATGCATGCCATAGTACACACATGGAGTCCAGAGGACAACTTGTGGAAGTCAACTCTCTCCTTCCATCACGTGAGTTCCAGAGTTGTCAGACACTGGCAGCAAGTGCCTCTGTCAGCTGAACCATATTGCCAATCCCACATATTTTTTTAAAATATTATAAAGATAATATTTCATATAGAAATATATGGAAAAAACTGAGATTTATATTCCTGTTGTACCCCAGATGACTCGATTTTATTTCATCAGAAACTGTAAGAAGTTATAAGCATTGTCTTAAATGCCAGCAGCATAGACTCACTTCTTTTATGTTAAGATAGAAAAGCCAGAGTGAGACATGTGTCATTTGAGAAGAAAATATATCCTTATTGTTTCATCTCTTCTTTTTCATTCAGATCCAACGTAGATTTAAAGGAATCATGAAAAAGAATTATGAAGTGTAACACAATAAATAACTCCATGTGAAATATTAGATTTTTAAATGGCTATCTATACAAGTTCACACAGAGGTTATCAATGATCCTAGAATCTCGTTTGAGGACATCAGCATGTCTCTGTGTGGAATGCAGGAGGCTGAAGATGCTTCACTCTGCATCACTGTAGCATCTGTTCCTCTTAATCTGCTCTTCCACGGTCAGATGTCCAGCCTGGCCATCCATGCTGGGAAATGTAGGCTTAGATGTACATCCACAGCTCAGGGCCTCAAAGCCTCCTCCACGACTCAGGGCTGCTCCTACTGTCTGATCGTGCCAACGTGTCATGTCCTTTCCAAGTTCTCTTAAATATAAGCATGGCATTTTTTTAAGTTCACCTACAGAATCTATGAAATCACACTTGAAAATGTTCTCATTTTTCTTGGAAAAAGCAGTGATTTTCACAGTGTTAGAGAAGAAAAGGTGCAAGTTTTTGTTATTTGTATGGTTTCCTTTAATGCTTAAGAGATTTTTCTCAGAAGAGACCTTGGTGCATTCCTCTTTTGCTGATAGACTCTTCTGGAAACCCAGCTGCGGAGCCGACTGCACAGGACCGCCTGCGGTCACTCTGTCATTCTTTTTCTCCAAGGCCGTTGCTAGGGCATTCCTAGAATATGACTTTTCAGATTCAAATATACCCAGTAACTCTGAGATTCGAGATGTATTTTCTAACCTTTTAATTTGGTACTCGTTTGCACAGTTTGCTTCACCAGACAGTGGTAATAGATGTGGAAATTCTATAATAGATGTCTTCTGCCTGCAATTCTTCACATAAGAGACAGCTACATAATTGTTATTATTATTCTTATTGAAATTCTCTTTATGGATTTCTACCGCCACCTCATCATCAGTGTCCATAACTTGTAAAACTTCTGCCCCATCAGGTTCATTCTTCTCTTGATGCTTCACTTTCTCTTTCCTCTGAATAAACACACTATTATTGTTGAGCTCCATTCCGCTTTTCCGCTTACTCTTTGCACCTTCGACATCATTTGGCTTATCCTGCACATCCTTGTCCTCACCCTTTCTTGTTTCACACATAATCACATCTTTGTTTCCTGTAATATCCTCTTTCTGACACATATGCAGAAATGGCTGCAGAAAAGGAAGGTTACTTTGTTTTTGTCTTTTGTTTTCCAAAGTGTTAATGTGCTCTATCAGTAATTCATTTTTAAATTGTGAGGTCATAGGAACAGTCATCTCAGGTGGCCACTTAAGTTTGCTCACTTTAAGTCCTTCCTCTTCCTCGAGGGGAAAGTTTTTCTTGGGCACCTCCTTGTAAGGAGGCCAAATAATTTTTAATTTTCCTCTGTCTTCCAACTTTCTCAAATCATTATTTTTCCACTCAGTGTTACCAACATTTACATGTTTATTGAGGTCCCTGTGAAAGAGGGTGTCTGCTGGAGCATTTTTACACACATTTGGTTCTTCAGGGGGAACTAAGTCCATTAAGCTGCTTTGACTTTTGCAAGACCATAGATCTTTATGTTGTTTGTATCCAAAACCTTCATCATAATTTCCTCTAGATTTAAAAAGTTGCTTGAAATGAGGTTTGCAGTATATTTGTCCATGAAGTGATGCATAATTTCCCAAGCTGCCAAAAAGAAAAAGAAAAACCACTTAGTGTACATTCATATTTACAGCAAAATTATAGAATATTGGGAAAATACTTTAGTAATGAGTCAGGGATTTGGTTAAATTCACTTACTATACTCAAGGTTGAGTCTTACTTGAAAATTCCCAATAGACAAGCTATCTTTGGTATATATCTTGAGATATTTAAATGTATGTCAGAAGCAGCATAATAATTATTGTACACGTAGTTATTGACTAATAACATGGAGCCTGTTTAGATTTGTGAGAGGTCTTAATTTTCAGCAACTATATGATTTTCTTGATAGTGAATTTTGAATGAATTGGAAATTTGGTTATGGTATTGTTTATTAGGATGATTCACAAATAGAATACTTGATAAACTTAAAATAAAATGGAGTTACAGGCAACATCATTGATTGATACCTCTCCAAATAAATACATGAAAATATATATTTGAAATAAGTAGCAATCCTTACATAAGATTGAAAACTAAATAATAAATGTAGCCCAATGGGGTTAAAAGTGATATATCAGTTAATACAAGAGCAATAAGGTAGTCTCAAACATGTGGGTCACAGTAGAGGGAGCAAGAAAGTGTCTGACAGGCATGAAAATATAAAAAACACAAAATATCAGATAAATATTCTTGGAAAATATTACAGCCAATTAGAGAATAGCACTTAAAATGAAGTATCTTCAACCTCATCAACAGTCAGTGAATGCAAGGGATCTTTAAGATTGAAAAATGCAGCAAATTTGCATTTTCAAATCTGCCCCATTAAATGTCCAATTTTAGACACGAATCCAAAGCTGAGTAACAAAATGTGACAGTTGGATCAGAAGAGGATAATGACAACAGTTTTGGAAGATAAGATCAGACCCAGACGGGGAAGAAGAAACATGCCAAGAAATCCCCAAAGTAAAAGCACCTTATATTTTTTGAATAGTGTAAGGAAACTAAAAGGAGATCTGTGAAATCAAATAAGGTACCCTGAATTTCATCTTCTCCTAAAAACTGGAAAAATGCCATTTCTTACAAAAATGAGTTATGCAAATTTTATTGGGATGAAATCTAATGAAAAGTTATTTTCCAAAAGAAGACTAAGAGGGTAATATTATCTTTACAGATAGCAACAGACAATAAAATGCTAAAAAGTAAAAATTTAGCTTGTATTTCAAAATAAGCTAAGAGACATGAATAACAAGATAAAACACCTGAAAAAAATGATATCATTGGAGTTAGAAAAGTGCATAAATAAGCTGAGAAGTATAAAAAAGGAGAGACTTAGGAATAAAAAGATAGTAAACAAAGTAACAGCAATAAAGATTAAGCTAAAAGAAGGGTAAGACCAAATAAATATGTCACATAAGAAGAGAAAGGAATGACCAAATGAAGTTGAAATGTTGAAAAAGAAAAAAAAATATAAATGATTTGAGAGAAGAAACATTAAAGGTAAGGAAAAAAGTAAATATGGAGATAATTGGAGTTTTTAAAGTAGAAACTAAAGCAATGAAAGGAATTGAAATATTTAAAAAGCTATAATTAAAAGTGATGCTCTTGATTTAAAAACCAGAATATAATGACATTGTAATAGAGCACCCTGGATACTTGACACTATCTACCCCGTGTGACCAAAAATGATTCAAGTAAAGAGCAAGAGAAATATGATACTCAATAAAAGCCAATGCCAATACTAGTATTCTGCATGAAATTCATAGACCAAGTGTTACTAGTGTGTCAGAATTTAGGAAATTTTTTTCCCATGAGAATGTGCATAGAAAATAAGTTCAAGCCACGAGAGTGAGCACAGAAGTACTGACATTAGGATCAGCGGCAAGTGTTCATGTCTTGTAAATGGACAGCGATACAAAATGACTTGGTGTGATGTACTGTGGCTGTGACCAATGTGGAGGAAACCATACATTAATGTAAAACGTGGACAGGAGCAAATGAGATCAAATGCAATGCTCATAGTTTTTATTTTTAATATTTGAAGACTTGTCTTTAGAGACAGGGCTTCACAAATCTCATGCTGGCTTTGAATTAACTGTGAACCTGAAAATACTTTGAACTTTTTTTTAGAGTATAAGCATATGTGTGTGTGTATGTGTGTGTGTACGGCACTTTGTGTGTGCCTGTGAGCCCCAAGGATGACCAGGAATCATCCTGGATAGTTCTACCTCATTTTGTTTTGCTCTGGAGTTTCCTAGGCCCTGCCTTCTAGACCTAAAAGTCTAGGCCACTGCCATTTCTGTCTGACATTTTTACATGGTATCTGGGATCTAGACTCAGGCTTTTTTGTTTGTGAGATAAAGGATTTAATTCCTGAGCTATCTCTCCAGGTCCAACTTTGAAATTCTGATCCCCGTACTTTCAATTCCTTAGTGTTGAGATTACAAATTTGTACAGCTATGCCTGGTTTATGCAGTGATGGGTTTTGAAGCCACGGGTTCATGCTTGCTAAGTAAGCACTCTGTTAACTGGGCTGCATATGGGCTGAGATGCAGCTGCATCCACATGTATTATTAAGATGAATACAGATATCAAATTCTGAATTCGATTTTTTTGTAGTACTGGAGATTGAACCTAGATGCTTGTACATGATAAACAAGTTCTCTGTCACTAAGCCATGTTTTACATTTTCATTTTAAACAGGGTTATCCAAGCAGGCCTTAACTAGCTATCCTCCTGCCTTAACTTCATGAATACCTAGGACTACAGGTTTGCCCCCAAGTATGTCTCTATTTCTTTTGTTTTGCGGTACCTTAAGGTAGAGAAAAGGAGACATAGATAAAGCAAATAAATGAAGCAGAAGAATACAGTTTCAAATTTTACTTGGAAATATCATTGAATTTATAGTAGATTACATATGTAAAGATTGATTAGTTCACTATAAGAAGAAAAGGTTAGGAACAATGATTAAAAGAGTAGAATAAAAAATCAAGATTGTTGACTTGGAATGATATGTGTCTTTAGAAAAGTTAGGACTTACAGAAATGACTCAGGATTTAGACAGAAAATGCACAAGGTATCCTGGGTGGGCCTGTCAGGCAATGAAGAAGTCCCTCTAAAACATGATGATCATATCAAAATGATGTATAGATAACTGAAGGAGACACTCTCAGGTCGGGGACACACACACACACACACATACACATACACACACACACATTCACACTCACATGTACACTTTGAAATTCCATCTCACCCCAGACAGACTAGAGACTATCATACAATGAATGACAGAAAACAAATGCTGGCATAGATGGTGAAAGTAGAACACTAACATACTGTTTGTTTGATGAGAGTGTAAATTAATGTAACGATTATGGAGATTAGTCTAGAGGTTTCTCAAAATAAAAATAGAATTATCATATGACCCTGTTCTACCATTCCATCAAGGATGTTTCAAACCACTATAGAGATTCTTGAATATGCAAATTTATAACTGTTCTTTTAATAACAAGGATATGGAATATTTGTCAATGCATGAGTGGATACTGAAAATATGATATATATATATATATATATGTAGAAGCTTTAGTCAACTGCAAATAAAAATGAAATTATGAAATTTCAGGAAAATGAATGGAACTGACAAACATAAAGTGTGTCAACACAGACTGAGAATGAGAAATACTGTATGTCCTCACTTATGTGCATTCACTCTTACACTATAATTGTTGAATATGAGTGTCCAGATTAGAAAAACTAAGTACAAATTCATGGAAATAGAAAGGAATCCATGTAGCTGGAAAAAAGTAGACTGTAATGAAAGGGGATGTAGAAGACTTCAGAACTTCTGTGGTTATGTTGGTGACAATCATATTATATCATGATGTGGATGAGGCAAGCATTGAGGAACAAGTGGGAAAGAGACCTTGCCCTTCCACAGCACTCAAAGAAAGCTTCATGGGAAACTCTAAGAAGGACTGAAAAAGACAGTTGGGGCTAGCTTGAAGTGCGAGAGGAAAATAACTACATTTGGAGGAACTGAAACAGGGTCAACCTGCATGGAAAGTAACATGTAGCCAACACAGATTAGGGATGGTGGATATATTAGAAGAAAATTCATACTTTGATAATGTTTTTTGTCTTGGACAGGAGATACTATTACATGTTTAACAGGGAAGCAACTCCAGATAGTGTTTAACTTCAGTTTCATGTTTGAAGATCTTTGCACTATATTGTAGAGCATAGCATTGAGACATGTTGGTAATGTGGTACTGGTTAGAAGTACCTAAGAAGGATCACTAGCTAGAAAGGAAGTAGCATTCGTCCAAGTGAGGGATAATTCTTCTTGAAGAATATCTGGCTAAAGAGAGGAGTATTGTGTATAGATCCAAAAGTGATTATGAGCTTTTATTTACAACATTTGATGATGGTGTGGGTGTAAAGAATGATGGAAAAGAAGCCAAAAATAATTTCACAAATAGGCTTCTTAGCTAATATTCATCCCATTTGCTGATACGGAGGCATAGAGACGATATTCAGAGACAGAATTTCAACAGAGAGAAGAAACAACTGACATGCTTTCCTTTGCTGCATTTATGAATGCATCTAGTTACTGAAACACACACATTTAATGTACAGAGGAGAGATCCAGACTAGTGAAACGCATTTCAGAGTTATACCCACAAGAACAATATTTTAAGTTACAGGAATGGATGTGATTCACCAGAAATAATAGAAACAGTAAAAAAAAAAATTCCATTGCAAGATTCTGAAGAACTCTAACATCTCACTGCTGAACAGAAAAAAGAGTCACCCACACAGGTGCCTGAGAAAAGAGCACCCTGTAGGTATGAGAAAAGCCACGATGTTGTGTTGTCATGGAAACTAAGAGAAAGAATATTCCAGTGAGGAATATTTGACATTGTCAATTAAGTCAAGATAGGCTATAGCCTGAGTGATGCCCATTACATTCAGAAACATAAATTCCATTTCAACATTTCAAACAACAGTCATAACAAATGTCACATTAATTTAAATCCATTTACCTTAAGAGTTTTGGAAAATGAAGGCATATGCTACTATGTAGTCAGGGTGCCTCTATTAATTCATAAGTAAAGTTTCCACTGGAATAATATCTTGAATTTTATTTTAATCATATATAAGTGAAACAAAGACAAAGTCCCACCCATCACCTCCTTTGATACATGAAGTTTAATTGAAACACAGCCAGGACAATTCCTTTAGAGACACACCCACTTATTCTCTATGACTACTCCTGCATTCCAATGGAAAGTTAGCACAAAATACAGAAATATATGAACTACAAAATCAGCATTACTGATCGCTATATGCCGTTGCAGAAAGACTTTATCAATTTCTAGAATTCAGATTTTAGACAATAGATAGAAGTTAAAAACACTGATTTTTCCCAATAATCATGTGATTGCATGATTAGGAAAGAAAAGTTTCAAAGGAAAATGGTCGAGTCCAACTGAGCAGTGTGTAACAGAGGGTGAGCATTTCCTGTTGTGTGGTTGTATTAACTAAGAGCAGCTGCAAGACCTGGAAATTTCTTCTTTTCCTAAAGATGTGTTGTAATTTATACATGAATATTCATGTTACAGATGACAAAAGAGTTTACCTCAGTTTACTATTACAATGGTGGCACCGGAAACAGGATTTATGAAAATTCTGTTTGTCTGCTGTGAGGCACTCCATTGGATAAACTGTTTTTTGACAAACTATACATATTTCCTTGTCTTGCTGCAGCAGTTTCTAAAATATAAAAAAAATTACAAAGTTTTACTTATTATCTTCAATCATAATTTTGAAGGTATAACAACAAATGCAACATGTTAAGTGGCCATGCAAATAAAACACTAAGACAATTGTCTTTATGTCTTTCTGTATATATTCACGACATTATGAAGTTTGAGTTTCTGGTACAATGATCACTAAATTTTATAATAACCTTACTATACATAATTTGTGTAAATTGACTTAATGTGCAAGCAAATATATACAAATAAGTTATAATAAATTTAGTATATTAAGGACATTCTCTAACCCAGTCCTAGAGAAAAGACATCATTGTAGGTGACTAAACTTTCCAGGCACATAAAATTTAATACTAAGTCTTTATTTTCTAAACAATATTGATTCATCATTCTGAAGATTTTCATATTTTTTAACCCAATGACTAGGCATAATATTTGTTCAAATGTTTTCTTAACAATTCAGGGTTGACTTCACGTCACCAACTCTAAATTGTAATGTAAAGAGACTTTTGAATACGTTAGAATGTTCTGATACCTCTGTTCACTTAAACAGTTTTGTATGGAACTTTTTTTGATACATCTACTTTATATAATTTTTCTGCTTCCTTTGCGTAGTTCCTTAGTTATTTCCTGTTGTTGTCATGTGAACATGAGCCCTTGGAAATAACTGTTTACATCACTAACCAGTGTTTCTGTGGTGGTTCACAACTGCCATGGAAATTTCACTTCAGTGTTGGTTTTGAAGCTCATGACAGTCTTATGAGAATAAGTAAACTTCTGTTACCTCTAAAAGCAAATGTGTCTAGGTCTTTTATTTACAAAACACATTGGTGCTCATTCTCAATGACTGAGAGAGCTCTTTGTTTATTTGATTCAAGTAGGGACACATTTCTGTAGGTAATACCAATTTCCTTGTTTTTATATATTTTTGAGCTCTCATAACAGAAGCTGAACATTTGAAATTAATTTGACGATTTGCTTAATTATTTCGGAGAGCAATCACACTAGGAATTCATATTAACCTGCTAACAAGACACATATGTTGTAAATATGAGACATAATCATTAATCTCAGTATTTTTTAAAAAATATTTTATTTATGTATTTATGTATTTATTTATGTATTTATTTATGTATTTATGTATTTATTTATTTATTTATTTATTTATTTATTTATTTATTTATTTATTTATTTATTTTGTGTGTGTGTGTGTATCAGAGGGCACCGTGTGCCCTGGGGAGAACCAAAGGTGACTTTGAGAATCAACCAAACTCAGGACCTTCTGCTTGCGATACAGAGTCAACCTCTGAGCCATCTTTCCAGCCCCAATTGCAGTGGTTTTTATTTTTAAGCTTGCTATTTCTTTCATCCATCTAAAATAATGGACTGCACTAATGATGTCCACTAATTATGCTAAATCCTTTTTTATTATGAAACCTCATTAATTGTGAAAGTGGGAAAGTACAAGAAAGTGGGCCATTATCTGACATGAAGTTCACATGACCTAAATCTCCTGTTTTACAAACATTATCAAGTTTTAAGATGCATTGACCATATTCATTTGTGAATTCAATTGAACTGTCATTTTCATCAGAGTGAAAATATCTTTTTGTAAAAAAATAGAATCTAAGCTATTCAGCTGAATAATTGTTGGATAAAACATCTATGTGACACCTATAATTTTAATCAGAAACACAGATCAATAAAAACCCTTCCAGCAAGTATGAAGTATGTGACTTCTTTCTGGATTATTACTAAGCTGTATTGGATTCAATAGAAACACAATTAAATATTTAGTTAAAATACATCAGTATCAGGGGATGGGAAGGAGGAAGGGGAAGGCACTAGGAGAGGTGAAGGGAGGGAAGGAGGTGAAAGGAAGGGGAGAATGGTGGAGAGTGCAATGGGGGATGACTAGGGAAGGGAGGAAAAAGGGAGAGGACGGATGGGATACCTATTGAGCTTGTATGATTAGGACAAAAGTAAAATGTGGGAGAAAAATCCTCAAATGAAATAAAAACTATATCAATATCACGCTGAAGGATATTATCTAATATGGGCCATGCCATAAGATGTTGAAAGAAATTGTAACTTTTAATAACTGATAATAAGTTATGTTATATAATTAGCAAATATATATGTATAATTACTTATGCTACCACAACAATATTATTATATAGATATGTAATTACTTATACTGCCACAACAATATTACTATATATGTTGCTTTATTCAAAGCATTATTTAATTTGAAACATACGGGTTTCAGTAATATATATTGGGGATCATGTTAGATGCTTTGGGAAAGAGAAAGTGTTAGCAAGCAAAAATAAGAAAGAAAATACAAGCGAAGGTGCACTGCTGTTAGTCCTAGGTTTTACTACTTGTTCTCCCACACACTGTTTTAATTGAGAATCGTTCACTTGGTGGCATGCTCTTAAAGGGTTAACCTCCTTTCACACTCTCAAGCTCATTCCTTTACCACTTGTAAACGCAGATCCCTCCTGGAAGGAGCTTCTTGCTTCTGTTGCAGATGCAACTGAGGTTTCATATCCCAGGCTTTTATAAACTCTTTCACTCTCCTGCCACGTATTCTGAAAATCCCTCCTTAGTACTTCAGGTGAGTTGGAGATATCTAGAATGTGGCCAGCAATCACATCTTCATAGGTCGGGGGTGCATGCTTGAAGTCAGAGCCCAATTTTCCAGTTTCAGAGGTATGTGATGAAGAGGCTGTGGCCTTTGACCCAACGGTTTGCCTCTTGAATGCATCTAAACTGGAGAAATGGTCACTCAGAGACCTTGCTTCAGAGTGAACCCTGGGCTGCTTATTAGGAACTGTGTCTTGGCGCTCTCTAGGCAGTGTGTAGGAAAAGCCTGTAAAATTATTACCTGAAGATGTCAATCCAAATTCTTCCTTGCAAAATGTATGACTTTCTTCCTTTATGTCATGATTTGCCTCCCCATTTGCATAAACTCTTCTGTCTGACATCGCTTCAAAGACTGGTCCACTCTCAAATTCCTTGAACCATCTATTCATTTCATTTTCATGGTCATTCAGGAAGCGTTCGGTCATCTGAACAGTTTGATTGGCTGCTTCATATCTGTGTGTGTGTTCTGATAGGCGTGGCCTTTCCACCTTGCGGATGATTTCAACTGTGTCATAACTTTCAGTGTCTGGCATTATGCCATCGATGGAATTTACATCATCTTTATGAACAAAAGTCTCCCTTTTCTCTATTTTTCTTACTTCTTCCTGAGCTTCCACAGATTCTCTGAAGGAACCACTCCCAACATGATTAACACTCACGGGTATTGTAATGGTAGGTGGAGAGTCTCTACCCAGGCTTTCTATCTTGATCTGACGCCTGAGTGTTGCTGGAGACATGATGACTTCAGACCGCTTCTCTACTATTGGAACTGGGGTGACTGGGGGGCGTGGCATGGTGCCCCTGGATAGCTTCGCGGTGGTGTCTTTGAGTCTGACAAGCTGTTCTGATCGACTCCTAGGTGGAGATGGGGGGGTATCTGCTCTGTGCATTCTGGAGGCTTGTGGCATGGGTCTTTTTGATGGGTTTTCAGTCCAAAGGTCTTTTTTAGGGGACTGAGAAAGCTCATCCTTAATGGTGGGCTCTGCTCGCCGGGCAGTGGACTCAATCTTTATGAAAGTGGGAGATGCAGGACGAGTTTTCAAAGAGGGAGGAGGAATCTTGCTGCCATCTCCCTTAGTCTCCAGATGTGCTTCAGCAGGAGGATGAGGAGCTCCTTCATGGTGATTCTCAGCCTGATGGTGTTCTACTTTTTCTTCTACAACTTTAATTTCTTTCTGTTCAGCCTGTTTATTATAGCCAACATTAACATTAGACACTTTCAGTGATGTTTCATGGAGACCATTTGGCTTTTCCACCTGCTTGCCTGTTTTGGAAGTTATCATGGCTGTTTGAATTATATTTTCACAGTACACAAGCATATCCTCAGCTTGAGTTTTAATATGTGCTATTTCTTCTTTGACTTTTTCTAAATTATTCTCCATGGCAACATGAACACCATATTCTCTTTTTTCTTCACTTATCAGCCATGCTGGAATAATATTTAACAGTGTCTGAAATGCTTTCAGGCCATTTGTATTTGGCTCTGCTTCAAATTGTTTTACTCTAGACAAGATCTGCTGCAGTTCTTCACGTTTTCTCAAGAATTCCAATATATTTATAGCACATTTTCCATCATCCTGCTGGGACACTTTCACAGAGGAAAATGAAGATTTGTTCTCTGTAATCTCTTGCTTTGACTCTTTGGCGTGAGAGATGACCTGTTTCTGGTGAATGCCCTTGTCTCTGGGACATTTGTTTTCCTGCAGAGTATTAGATGGCTGGTATAAGTTTTGATGCTCAGTTGTACTTTTTGAAGATTGTATTTGAGTTTGCTGAAGATTCTGAGTTTGTGAATCAAGTTGCACATCAATCACCTTTTGCGTGACTACCTTTGGTACTGACTTATCCCTGACATATTCTTGTTTTCTTTCAACTATTAATGTGTCATCATTGGACCCATTCATTGATGAGCCCTTATTTTTTTCTTTACCTTCTTGGAACTTCTCTTTGTCAAGTTCCCGTTGCTTCTGAGGAACTGTTTTGCGCTTTTCTTCATGATTTTTCTCTGCAAATTCTGTAGGCACTTGTATTGTCACTCGCTTCTCCTTTTTAGGAAACTGGAAACATTTTTCAGCTACAGATTGCTTATTATGATATTCTATACTTCCTTCAGCTTTCTCAGTTTCCTGATTCGACTGTTTTGTAATGGTTTGAACATTAACTTCAGATTGCTTTGTGTGACTGTCATAACTGATGTCTGTTTCATTCAATGTATGGTGCAGAGTTGGAAGCCTGATAGTTTTGACTTTGAAACTTGGAGAAACTGACTGACTTTGGGGCAATGGGAGCTTCTCTACACACTTCTCTTTTTGTTTTTGCTGTGTTATCCACTTTTTCTGACTCTGGTTACTTTCATGAGTTGCATATGATGGTAGACTGTTCCCTGAGCTCTGTAAAACTTGTCTCCCCACATTATATTTGTCTTCTGAGGCTGCTAGAACATGTTGGAGCCTTTCTGCAGCTACAGTCACTGCAGATGCTGTCGAGTGCTGTCTGTCAGCACTCATGCCCTGAACTAAAGCAATGTCTTCAGAGTGATAATTGGGGTGAGCCCCAATGAGCTTTGAGTCCTTACCGGATGGGTGGGCCTCTTCATTCATCTCTTGTAACAGCATTTCTTTCTCAGATGTATTTGTAATTTCTGTTTTGACACTGTTGCAGCGAAAACTCTCCTGTCTCTGTTTTTCCATCTCTTCCTTTTGCTGTCTGTACTTTTCTTCAGCAATCATTAAAGGTGTCTTAAATTTCCTCATGTATGGTTTTGGACTTTGCTGTCCTGAGCCTGCTGGAAATGAGTGCGATTTCACTAGAGTTGGTATTTGTTTTCCTTTGGGTGTCGAAGTTACTGACTCTATCTGTGAGAGAGACTTGGTAGAGTCCACAGATAGCTGTTTTCTTTCAGCAAGACTTTTTCGGAGTATTTCCTGCTTTGTCTCTGTGGATTCACTACTCGTTGCCACCATTGATCTCTTCTGATCCTTTGAGAGAGTAGTCTTAATTTCCATATCTGACAGGGAATTTTCCAAATTAACTTTTGGGGAAAGTTGGTTACTTATTAAATCTTTAATATGCTTAGGAAGTTTAGGTTTGGGGAGTGTGGGAGGTGGTGAACTTCCTGTTTTTATTTTTGCTTGTGAGTGAGCTTGAAGAGAGCTTGAGGCTGATTTAGAGGAACATTGCATGAACTCTTCATTATGCATTTCTGGAGCAGAGGAACAAAGATGCATTGAATGAGATGAAGCAGAAGGAGGAGGTGGAGGAAGTAGGAATGATGGTAGATACTCTCTTTCAGATTTTTCATCTAAGGGTGGTGGAGGGAGAGGAAGGTTTGGGAAGCTTCCAAATTCAGAGCTCATTTTCTCTGCAGATGGTAATGGAGGAAACTCACTTTTCTCAGGCAACAGCACTAAAGGAGGTGGAGGAGGAAGAGGAAATTCAATTTCTGATGATGAGTTGGAAGGTGGAGGAGGAGGGGGTGATGGAGGTGGAAGGGAACCTTCATTTTCTTTCATTTTGTACTCAGGGTTAAGGTTGATTGGATTAAAGGATCTCTCCATTGCCATTTTTAACTCTTTGGAAGTATTTGTCTTCATTAGGAAGTCCTGGCTTTCTAGAGGCACATCAGTTTTCTGCTTTTTGTCAGTTGTCTTGAAACTTTTGTGGCTTTTCTTAGAGGCTTTCATTTCAGTTATTTTGGGTATGTCTTGGCCTACAGGAAAAGGTTGAAGGTTCATATTATTTTTCTTCATATCTTTGTTAGAATATTGCATTTCCCGATTTAACAGTGTTTGCTCCTTAAAGTCCCTTGTAGCTTCATACGATCCTCCAACTGGCTTGCTGTCAGGATGCCACATGGAATCAGATGTGGAACTTTGTTTTTCTGATGATACATTAATATGTTGGTTATTTCTTTCACTTTTTAGATAGGAAGCCTGGGACTTGGATTTATGGAGGTCATTCTTCAATTCATAGGATGGAGTCTGTTGCTTTCCAAGTGTTTTATCTATAGACGAGGTGGAGTTAAAAAAGTTGTGAGTCTTCAGTTCTCTCACAGTGTCTAATTCCTTGGCTTTTGGATTTTCCTTCACTGTCACAGTTGAAGTCAAGTGTCTGCTCATGTGCTCATCAGTGAGCTGTTGCTCTTCAGTGCTCTCAGTCCAGACACTCATTCTGTCACCTGCTTTAAATGCAGTTTCCAGATTTCTGTCCTCTGACTTAGACAGTCTACTCAGGCTTTTCTCAAGAGCATCGTTGTTTTGTTCACGATCAATGACAATCTTCACAGGTCCTTTGGGGGCTTTCACAAGATTAGCCTCAGTCCTTCCTTCTGTTAAAGTCCCATGACAGGATTTGCCCGTAACTTCAAAGTGAGTGTCTGCTCTGTTTTGGTGTCCAAGGGCTTGCTTGAATGGTCCTGGCCTTGGCTGAAGCACGCTTTTCTTGCCCTCCTGGATAGCTGCTTGATGAATCTCAGTTTTCTGTCTTCCTGAGGATCCTGCGATTCCAGATGAAGCATCTTCTTTGATTATTCTTTCTTTGCCCACCTCTTTGAAACCTCTTTGTGCTTCTTTCAAAGACTGTAGTGATATTTCAAGATCATCTCGAATTAGCTCCTTCTTCAGGATTTCCGTCCTTGTGTTTGTAGCCTTCTCAAGGCATTGAATAGCTTGCTCAATATCACCAAGGGTGGCACCAGGTTGTTTTACTTCTTTCCATTGGTCACTTGATTCTTTAAGAGGCTTCAGTGTGGCCAGCATATCACCTTTTATAATTTCTTCTGTTTTCACCACTGCTTTCTGATTTATGGCCTGGCTGAGAGAATTCAGGGTAGACTTCAAATCACCTTTGATAACATCTTCCTTGGGGGTCTTATGAGATAAACTCTGAGATTCTGTCATGAAAACTTTAGCTGTGTTATGCACGTCTCCTGGGATGATGTCAGTTTCACTAACAGTTCGTTGGATCTGAGACTGTCTTTTCTTTAGTAACAGTTTTGTGCCTTCCACATCACCGCCCATTATTTCTTCTTCTTCTTCTTGTTTGGTAGCCATGAGTGTTTCACTTTCTCCTGTTTGGAGTTGTTTGAGGTAATCCAGGGCTCCGGTTTCTATGCATGTTGTGAAGAATTTAACATTGCCTCTCTCCAATGCATCGATTTGTGTTCTTTCAGATATCTTGCCATTGGATGTAGAAGACATTAAGCTATGAATGGTCTGCCTCACATTGCCTCCTATTACTTCTTCACGCTCGATCATATCACCACCATTTTCATGGAAGAGACAATAGATCGTCATGTTAATGTCTCCTCTTTCATCTTCCTGAATTAAAATACCTTTCTTGGCTGGTCTTTCCTCTGACAGCAGGCATTTTATTGCTTGTTGTACATTCCCTCTCTCTATCTCTTCCTTTTCAGCATGAAGTTCAGTTGATCTGTTTAGTAGTTGAGTTTTAGTCAAGCTGACATTTCCTTTCTCTTCATCACTAACCAATATCTCCTTTTTGGTAGTTTCTTTTTGGGAAAGTAAGTTCATCATGATATTTCTGAGATCGGCCCTTATAACTTCTTCTTTCTGTACCTCAGGAGTTGCTTGGTTCATTAGTTTATATTTTGCCATTCTGACATTTCCAACTTCATTAGCTTCAATGATAATTCCAGGAGCTTCAATAACTTTTTGAGAATAGAGATCTTCTAAAGTTTCTTTAATGCTCTTGCCAATAATTTCTACCTTTTCTACTCTATTCTTACTAAATTCATGGACAGGTGTAGTTTCAAAGAGCCATGTCGTTGTTTTGACATCAACCAGAGGAATTTCTTCCTTCGTTGTTACCATGTTGCTTTCATCTGTATCTTTAAGAGAATCCAAAGTTTTATTTTCAAATAGCCACACTGCTTGCTTAACATCCCCTTTCTGCACATCTTCCTGGGAAACTGTCTTGATAGTTTCATATTCACACCCTTCTCCTCTCAGCTCATCCATGGTGTGAGTTTCAAATAGCCAAGTAGATGTCTTAACGTTGCCCTTCTGTATTTCATTGACACTGACTGTTCTTATATACTTTTTCTCATCAACATTTTCCGACTCAAAGAATTGTTTACTTGTCTTTACATTGCCACCAAGAACATGGTCAATGGTGCGCACAGTGCTATGTACTTCTTCTGAAATCTGATCCAGTGGCTGAGTTTCAAACCTGTATCTGACAGAACTGACATCCCCCTTCTGAATGTTTTCCTGTGTGACGGATTTAATAATGTATATGGTTTCTGATTCATTAATTGAATCTAATGGTTTTGTTTCAAAAAGCCATCTTGTTCCTCGTACATCTCCATGAGTGACCTCTTCTTTTTTAACTGTTGTCACTTCATGATAAAACCCTTCTTGATCCCGAATTGCATAGAGTGGCTGTGTTTCAAAAAGCATTGTGTAGCTTTTTACATCTCCTTTTATGATTTCTTCAGTATTTGTGTGCTTGGAACCGATATAGTCAGATTCTTCTTTAATCTCATCCAAAGAAAATGTCTCAAAGATAAAGCACCCCTTTCTCACATCTCCACCTTGTATGTCTGTTACTGTCTTAACCACTCTCTCACCTTCTTGATATTCTTTGATCCTATCAATGGGTTGGTGTTCAAATAGCCATGTACAACTTAAAACATTGCCTGTCTGGATGTCTTCTGTTTTTAGGGTTTTGATCTTTTTCAAAACTTCCTCTGAACTGCAACTTATAGAATCCAAAGGTTGATTTTCAAATTTATACCTCATTCCAGAGACATCTCCAGCTTGGATATCAGTTTCAGCAGGCTTGTTCTCCTTTCCTTCCTCTCCTTGTATGCTGTCTAGATTTTCTGTCTCAAAAAGAAAACATGCTGTACGAACATCCCCACCTTGGATCTCTTCCTGTTTTACAGTTTGCAGTTTGATTGTTTCTTCAGAGTCATCTTTTATGGTGTCAAGTGACTTAGTTTCAAAGAGCTGAGTACAGGTTTTGACATCACCCTTGTGGATCTCTTTACTGTCACTCATTAATGGAACTTTTTCATAAAGAGACTCCATTGGCTGGGTTTCAAATAGCCATTTACAGGTTTTGACATCTCCTTTAACAATTTCTGTTGTTTGATCAGTTCTATTTTCTGTTTCTTCCACATTACTAAAATATTTAATTGAATCAAGAGGTTGGGTTTCAAATAGCCATTTAGCAGATTTCACATTCCCTGTCTGTATTTCTTGAGCAGATATTCCTCTAATTACCTGAAATTTATGAAGACTTTGACCAAATTGATCAATAGGCCTTGTTTCAAAAAGCCATCTACAGCTTTTTACATCACCTCTTATGATTTCTTCTTGCTGGACTGTCTTTACTTGATGGTATTTTCCAAGGTGATCTTGAATGGCATACAACGGTGTTGTCTCAAAGAGAGATTTGTTCAACTCCACAGCACCTCTTGTGACACCTTCCACTTCTATTTTATGTGATGCATCAACTTTAATTAAATTACTTGATTCAAAAATATGTGCATAGTTCTTCACATCACCTCTGTCAACTTCTTCAAGTTTCACTGTTCGTATATATTCTTTTTTATCGTCTCTAATGTCTTCCAGGGGTTGGGTTTCGAAAATCCATTTTTGGTGCCTAACATCCCCCTTTTCTTCTTCAGAGGCAGTGATTTTTTGAAGCTTTCCTACATCAGGACTGTCTTTTAAGGATTCTATTGGAAGTGTCTCAAACAGGTGCTTGGTGGTTTGTACATCACCCCCTATTATCTCTTCGGGTGATGAAGGATCTGCTTCAGTTACCTCTTTTAGAATATCTAATGGCTGTGTTTCAAACATCCAACACTTTTTGGAAACATCTGTGCCTATTATTGTTTCTTTCTGAAGGACAAGTTCATCTGACTCTTCTTTGATCTTCTCTAATGGTTGAGTTTCAAATAACCACTTGGCTCTACTCACCCCACCTTTGATATTTTCTTCCATGGATATTCCTCGGACAACTTTAATTTCTGTGATATCCTTGTTAATTGTGTCTAAGGGCTGTGTTTCGAACATCCATCGTGCTGTTCTTACATCTCCCTTTTCAATATCTTCTCTGTGCACAGTTTTAATTTCTAGCATTTGCCCTAAACCATCTCTAATAACATATAATGGTTGCGTTTCAAAACACTTTATGCTTCTCTTCACGTTTCCCTTAATTTCTTTAAGCTCAGATCTGAGTTGCAGTAAGTTAACTTCATCTACATAATGAAGCTGTCCAAGTTGATCCAGGTGTTGCGTTTCAAACATGTACCTCACAGTCTTGACATCTCCCCCAGTTATGTCCTTAGTAACAGCTACTGCTGATTCTTCTTGACTTTGATATATTTTATTCATTGAATCCAGTGGCTTCGTTTCGAACATCCACCTGGCTGTACAAACATTTCCTTTGGCTAGCTCAGGAACTTTCTCAGCATTTACTCCAGTGACAGAAGAATCGACTCCCAGTGCACCTATGGGTTGAGTTTCAAACATCCAAGTGGTATACTTTACGTCACCACCAGCAATGATTTCTTGGTCAGCAATGCCCTTGGAAAAGTGACCTTCACCTGGAGAACCACTGTTGATGGAATCTAACGGCTGGTTCTCAAAGACCCATCTCATGGATTGCACCTCCCCTTTCAGAATTTCATCCCACTCCAGGCACTCTCTTTCTGAGTTCAAATCTTTCTGAGAACTGTCATTTGTATTTTCAAAAACATACTTAGCTTGTTGAACATCTGCTGACGCTGAGATCCCTGAGGTCTTGTGGCTGGAAACGATCTCAGAAACCTCACTGATATAGTCTTTTTCCAAGTTCTTTCTTAACTCTGGATGGATATGCTTATACAAACGGTTTAATTCATATAGATTTCTTTGCTTGAAATATACATCTTTGGGGATTGGTAGTCTTCTAGGAGGGCTGGGGTATTCAGGGGACTGGGAAAATGCTGTCACATCTACTGAAGTTGGAAGTATATCAGGTGGGGGAGGAGGAAAGTCTTCCATCTTTTTAGAAGGAGCAGAAGTATCTTGTGCCAGAGTTGACAGAGTGACATTGTGATTACTATATCCTGAGGATGATGTTTCTTTCCTTTGGCTGGTTGAAGTGTAAGAGGTAGAGGCAGCAACAGCTGATGATGGCTTTAAAATTTCTTCACTGTCATTTCCAATCTTTAAGGGAGAGAAAACCAAAGCTTATAAAGATGTGTGTAGCAGTGAAAGTTTCCAAGGTGCTACCTTCCGCCCTTTTAAAACTAGGATCCAGCTGTGACACCTTCATCAGGAAAGAGATGCAAACTCCATTACTTAGAAAAATAGCCAACATTTGTTACTATTTTCATCCATTTTTACTAATAAAGTTATAATCCTAACCAATACATTGGTGTCTTGATGTACTAATATTCTGATGTATTCTTGATTTTCCCACCCCTTTACTCAATGATCTGATCAGTCTGCAAGAAAATAGCAAAAGTCCTGAAGTAATTTTGAGGATTGCTTTGTTTTTATTGGAAATTAAAATAGAACACAGTAAGTATCTGGCATTTAGCACCACTTAATTACTTTCACTAACATTAATTGTGGATGCTAAAGAACACCTAATTTTCTCCTAATTTAGTACACCTGTATTAAAAAAATACTCACCCTCTTTCCTTTTGTAGAACAATAATATATTTTGCATGTAACAGACTAGGTCAATATTTCTGTTAGGAAATATTTAAAAATTCAATAACCTAAAATTTCTATATGTGTAAGTCCGTTTTACAATCTGTATATAGAAATTAACCTTACCTTAACATGTTTGGCTGGAGTTGTTATTTCCTTGTCAGAATAGAGTAACTGTTCCTGTGCAGACTTTTCAAATTGCTCTTTTAAAAGCTTAGTGGAAACCTTAGAAAGCTCTTCATCCTCAGGTGTATCGATGACTATGAAGAAGCCAACACAACCAGGGAGATTACATGAATGAAGATAGTGTTTGAGAAAAAAAATTCAATGTTATAAGAAACACCAAAAAATGCCAACTAAGAGAAAATACTTAAATGACAAACTTATGCATGTGCCATCTTCATAAATAACAGAAATAATGAAAGAAATATTAAAGAAAAAATTTCTAAGGAAATTTTTTGTGGTCTGGGTGAATATTTTTCTTTCTATGATTGTGTTTAGCTATATGTTCAGGGATAAAAAACAACCTTAAAAACTAGAAGATAGATTCTTTATTGTATGAATAGAAATATAAAATAATAAAAATTTAAACAACAGATGATATAATAGTAGAGATCTACTTTTCTCTTGCTTGTTTGTTGTTTGTTTTGAGACAAGGGTCTCAGTCTATAGTATAGACTCATCTACAGTTCATTACAAATCACAGACTGGCCTTGAATTTTCAGTAATTTCATTACTTGAGACTCCTAAGTGTTGAGATTACAGGAGTTTGCTATAAAGCCTGGCAACTAGAAAGTCAACTTTAAGTAATAAAAACAAATTAAAAATAAAATGAAGTCACACAAGTAATATGTGGAACACAATTGGATTAAAATGTTCCTTTGATCATTTCAGGGAAGCAATGCATTTTCATCTTCTGAAGTCAAGAAAACTGTGCATTGTTTTATATAGGCTTGTAGGCTTTTTCATGCATTATAATTTCTTTCCTATATGTTGAGAACTGTACTTAGTGTTTTTTAAAACTGTTATTAAAATTATTATGATACAAGTACTTCCATTTTCAGGGAGCCTGATAAGCAATGAACTTTATTCTAGGTCCCTGAGGCAAAAAGGAATTCATAAGTGGTTACCTTATCATATTTTGGGATTTAGAAAGGATACATCATAGGGCTGATGGACAATGTACTATTTTAGAAAATATTACATCTATTACCACAAACCAAATCTAATTATCCACAGAAACTCTATCCTTCTCCCTTTGGTTCATAAGTCATAGTTTCTAGAGTTGCTTGCTCAGAGGGAGGAATGGGCTTTTGAAGTCCTCCAAATTCAGTCACACCAAAAGGAAAGATATATTGGGACTAATGTTATCAGACACTTACCTGTTTCTTGAACATATTGATGGAACTGAGAAGCTTGGCTTATTTCCTCTGTGTGCTTTTCAAGGTGAGACATCTATTTTTAAAAATAATTTTTAAAAATACTGTTTTTAAAAAGTAAATAATTTGATCACTGAAAATAATGATCATTACTGTGATTTTCTTCCCTAAGATTTTCAAACATATAGAGAAATTAAAGCTAATATTTTTGCTGTTTGTTTTCATACATGGCCTCAACTTAGAACACAATTGAATGACACCTAAACTGCAGTCCTACATTCAGTAGAATTAGAAAGAGATATGCATGTATACTACATACATATATATACACACACATATATACTAACCATATAAAGAGCAATATAGCAAAAACAATCGCTTACACCAAAGTTAGAACACCTATTCAGTTATGTAAAGTATTTGGAAGTGAAGGTATTCCCGAGCAATTACCATTTCTGTTCTCTGGATGTCAGTTCCATGTCCTTCTGAAACTATTCCTTCCTTCCTTCTTGTTTCCTGAGTGCTTTGGGTTATCTCCTGAAAACAAGCAATTAAACAAACAAAAAAACCTGATAAGACCTTAAGAGATGTATTAAAACTTTACTATTTTATTTTATTAATACAAGTTCAGTGAAAGATAATTCTGAAAAGAAAAGAAAGGAAGAAAGGAAGAAGATTAGGAGAAGAAAGAGGAAGAACTTCCTCAGTTTCTTTGGCTCTTTTGACAGATTACAGCAAATTTATTTATTTAAGACAGAATAATTGATTGTCCTACACTTAGGAGTATAATTAGTCATAAATGGGCATCACTGTGCGTAAACTGATATTTAGAGATCCATACTCCTTTCTGCAGGTGCTGAGAAAAAAAAATCTTTGTTTCTGGCAGTTTCTAGAGGCTGTCAATTTCCTGGATGCTCTTCCCCCTCCTGATGCCCCCTTCAACATCTATGGACATTTGTGATTACACTGGGCAAATTCTCACAGTCCAAGATGTCACACATCATAAACCAACTTATTGGCAGTTTTATTCTTTTGCAATTTTATTTCCTCTTTTTAAATTAATTTATCATATTCACAAATTCTGGAGACTAGGGTGTAAATATCTTTCTCTATAGGCTATTGCACTATAGTAATTTTTCTTACTAGAGTAATTTCCTAGTCCTAGCTAAGGGTCTATACATTCAAATGATACTTGATGTATTATTTATACATAATTTATGTTAAAGAAAAGTTCACATAATGAATGGAATGTAGAAAATATATAAATAATCCATGTTGTTTCTTTTAGGTTTAAAGAATCAGAAATTCCTATCACAAGATACCTTGTGGAATCAGATTTTATTCAAGGGTATTGAAAAAATTGTGCTGGAAGCAATATTAAAACTCATTGAAGGAAGCAGATTGAGAAAATGCGTGGGTAAAAATAACAATTCTTTTAATTAGTGACTATACTTTCTATCTCTGGGAAATATTGAGGAAGTTTTATGCTGTTCTTATGCACACACTGAGAAGAAGGAAGTGCTAGTTCAACAGAGTGCAACAGCAAAGCACAGCGAGAGCCTGACATGAATCCTGGACTTTAACTGTGTGTTTGCCCAGAAGACCACATGCCAGTGTGGCTTACTGACAAGTCTTGCTTGTATCATACAGAGATTTTAAAATTTTGGATGTGTTCACAGTACAAACATCAGAGTTTATTTTGCTTTTGGTAAGTGAGTATATGACAATAATCACTTCACATTTCCGCATGGCAGCATCTGACTAACACAAAGCAGTGACTGGCTTTCCTGACTTTTCAGTTACAGCATGATCTTTTAAACCTAATGTTCTTATAATCTCCTGATATTTCACATCAAGTTAGCATTTCCAGAACTTTTTGGTACCCAGAGAAATTTGAGGGTTTGATATTTGCCAAGAATTGTTATCCTGAGTGAGCAAAGTTACACAAATCTCCATTAGAAAATAAATTTAAAATATTTTGATAAAATTACTATATACAAAAATATTTTTGACATATATTTCAAAATGTATCTTTTTTATTTTTATTTTTTTATTTTTTTCTTCCACTCATACAAAGTTTGATAAGTACCCCATTCCTCTCTCTCCCTCCACCCCTCCCTGGATCCCCTTGGCCCCTTCCCCCTTTTCCATTTCCTTTCCCTCCCTCCCTCCCTTTCTCCCAGTGTTCTCTCCCCCTCCCCCCCACATTTAGTGTGCATATCAAACTTTCCTGTGGGTCCTCTTCTCTGATGAAGTGTAAAGACTCAGTGGCATTGCCTAGAACTCTTTTTTGTGCTCTCCTTTAGTATAAGAACACTATTGTGGCTGTTAATCCCTTGCCTCTAAGGATCGTAGTGCCTGTGATCCATGCTAGACTTTGGGGGCTCAATGATATGCGTAGGTCATGCAAAGTTCTATTATGGTTACTTCGGCATTAACTTGTATGGATTATCTTGCATATTGTTGCTCCTCCCCATCTTTAGGCTCTTACAATCTTACTGCCCCCTCTTCCACAAATTTCCCTGAGCTTTAGGATGGTATCACTTTTTGATGAGAAGATTTTCCTGTTAGTATGCACATACATGCTCAAGAAAAGCAATCAATATATATCATCTCTAAATGTTTTTTTCTGTAGGAGATGGAAAAACACAAGCAGTACAAATGTGCATAAATTTATTTATACTTTTAAGTTTTTACTTCAGAATTTGTGTGCTACTACTAAGTAGAACTCTAATTGCAAACTAGTTTGGAACGTTAGCAGCTATACATCAATCTTACTTCCCACTGGTTGCTTTAACTTACATAAACTCTGTCTTAAATTATCCCAGGATTTGTTTTTATTGTCAATCCTATTTTCTATTTTGCAACTAGTTTATTTTAGATTTTTGAACCTGGCTTTCCTCCTAATTTTTTTGGTGTCTCCAGAGAAAGGGATTAGGTAAAAGAACCTTCATTAAAATGCGCAGGCAGAGCTCAAATTACAAAAATAAAATATAATAAAGGATTCTGGTCAGAACACTACACATAAATTCACATGAAATGACTCATGAAATTGGTTGCTGAAAATTAAATTCAAATACAGACCAAGCTGGTACAGAAAAAGTAGTGCCTCATTCGCAGGTAGATTTACCAGTTGCCAAGAAAGAGGGATTAGTTCTAACTTCCCCCTAAACTCAGTGTTTTGTAATACTAGGCAAATCACTAAATCACACTTAATATAGTTTTTCCATCTCATGTAGCCATTAGAAGAAGAAGAAAAAAAGAATACTCTATGTGGTTTCTCTCTGAAATCTAAAAGAGAGATTGCAGTGCAATTATAAAACAATATTATGTTGCTTGCATGGCTCACATGCACTTGATATCAGCTCATATATTACCAACTCTATTACAAAAATCTATTGTCAAGGGATATATATTCTAAGGAGATTTTTCTACCAAATAAAATGGCTCCCATCTGCCTACCTAAATTGTCATTGTCACTACAGAAAAAGATTATAAATTTTGAGCAGCAAAAATGCAAACTCATTCCAAGAGAGTCAGTGAAGAAAAAGAAAGCAATTTTTATTTTTATTTTTCTACTCTCCTTTATTGATGAATTTTGCTCTTTGACAAATTCATAAGTGCATATTATTACATCATGATTGGTTTCCCCTCTGCTTTTCTTATCTCCTTCCTTCCTGCCAGTCATCTGCCTTGCAAGTATTTCTCCCATATTCATGTATTTTTATATAATCCTAGGACTTGGAGCCCAAATGTTTTTTAAATGGTGATTCACCATTAGTTGGACTCTTAGAAATATTTTTAACAGGAAGAAATATATGAAGTAATAAGGTAGAATCAAAAACACCTGTCTCCAAAAAAAAAAAAAACAACTAAGTTCATTCTCAATGTAAGTAATTGTGTTAAGGATTGTTCTCCGTAATCATATGTGCTGAAGTTGGCCTGTTCTGTTGCTGATAAAATCAAGACAGAACACTTTAAGGGAAGAATATATTTAAAACTCTCTTGCAGTAGTCCAGTCTTTGTTCAGTATTGCAAGAGAGCTCATACCTAACAACTAGGAAACTGACCTTACCATATCCACACTCACTTGGGCAGGAATTAGTCTTGCCTACTATGGGCCTTCCCCATCACCTAGACAATCTCTTGAATGCTTGTTCTGGGCATAACTCAACTACTAAGTTTCTATGAATGTACTCAGAGCTCAAACCGTCAACTATGAAGTTGAGACTTGTATCTAACTATGACAGTATGCTTATCTATCTTTCTTTCACCTATTTCCTATCTATCTATCTATCTATCTATCTATCTATCTATCTATCTATCTATCTATCATCTATCTATATCTATCTATCTATCTATCATCTATCTATCTATCTATCATCTATCATCTATCTATCATATCTGTATTTGTCTTAATTGATCTATCTCTGCAGATGTGTGACATATACCCATGTATTCATCCATATTTCATGGTATAAAATGGTCTCATCTTGGGCCGGGGTGATAGCTCAGTAGTTAAAACTTTTATCTTTTAAACAAAAAGACCTGAGTTTCGATTCCAAGATGCCATGTAAAAATGCCAATTGGGTATGATGGCCTGCAATTCTGGCCTTGGAAGGCAGAGCCTGAGAAATCCGAGAGCAAAGGAATAATGAGCTAAAGCAATGAAACGTGATTCCTCATGTTACCTATGGCCCTTCATAGACATACACACTCAAGTGTCTTCTTGTACACCCACATACACATAGACACACACACACACACACACACACACACACACACACACACATACACACACACACTTCTTGAAACAAGAATTCTAAATATACCCAGATGTACCAATTATGCAAGTTGCATAAATTTTGGAAAGAAAGGCTATTCAATTAATTTTGTCCCTTTCTGGGCTAAAACCAATTAGATTTTGGTTCTATTTAGCTATAAAAATCAAACATTATTTCTAATAAATTGTTCTTAGCTTAAGATTACAAAAATGTTTGCCTTCCAGAGGAGAGGATGCAGAATACTCAATGCCAGCTTTAACTCAAATAGCTCAAATAGAGTGGTATTGTATACAGTGATGCTATTCAAGAGAGAGGAGAAAATAGGAGCTTTTTCTATTGTGACCCTTCTAAGCCAGTGATATGGAAATTCTCTAAAGATATGACAGTAGACATATGCTCAGCTAGCTAGTGTTTACACAGTTCTTTCATGAATTGCTGACCTAATGTGAAATTGCATACTGCTTTCTGTATTGGTTCCTTTCATAAAAGTCATTAAAGTATAAAGCTCATCTTGACTATAAATAATGGTAGCACATACAGATAATACCTTTTATCAGTCACATTCCCCAGCCATTTTCAAGCATAAGAGTCTTACTAATCACACTTACATTTTATATATAATAGATATTTTATATCTATATGGCAAAAAGAGAAATTCATTTAGTTTTTTTGTATGTTTATGTATTTTATGTGGCGATGGTAATAGTGGTGGTAGTGTTGCTGTATGTGCATGCATGTGTGTGCGCATACGTGTGTGTGTGTGTGTGTGTGTGTGTACATTCATGTGTTCAAGAAAGCACTTTTTATGTAGGATCTGCCAATAAAAATTCAGGTTCTTCTGCTTTCAAGGGAAAGACTTTAACTCTTGAGCTCTAAGACCTGAAAGAGAAATTTATTAAAGAAACATGGGGTTCAGAGGTATTGAGTGTACCTCAAGTAGCCTCTAGCAAAGCTGAAGATAACTCTGAAGAGTTTATATCCAGTAACAATTGAGAATATGGTGTCTAAACCATCTCACGAAAGGTCCTGCTTCTTACAGCAGTAACAACTCATGCAAAGCCCAAGTTGCCTGTCCAACAAATATGATCTGTTTTACTGATGGGGAACCTATGTCTAGTGAGTGTATGATCTTTGTAGCACTCCTGATGGTGACTGTTCTACTTCCCAAGGAAATGAAATCGGTGTAGATATCTAAAACTACAAAGAAATTTATCCTTACTCTTGCTGAAAAAGAATCATTCTCTAATGTCGAGATATTCATAACCTACTGAAAATGAGTTGAAAAATAATAAAATCCATATTTATTTCTGGCAACAGGAAATATAGTAGAAAGCACTATTAAGTCATTAATAGAAATTGATGTAGATTTATTTCATATGTGATGGTGATGATGATGATGTGTATGTGTGTGTTTGCGTATTATGTGTTTTCATGTATATATGCAAATTGACATGTGTATTGGAATATGTGTGCAGAGGTCCAAGGATGATGTCAGATATCTTCTTCAGTCACTTTACACTACATCTGCCTTCCAAGTGTTTGACTATGACTGTTACTTATGCTCTGGTGATTCAGATTCAGTCCTAACTTGTGCAACAAGAACTTTATCCATTGAGCCATCTTCTAGCCATTTATTTTATGTATGTGGTTTGTGGTGTGCTTCTTGAGTGTATTCATACTCAAATGTGTGAATACCAATGTTCTAGTGTGCATGTGGTCTGGTGAATGTGTAGACCTGAGGTTGATGTGGGAAATCTTCCTTAATCACTCTCTGCCTTATGCATTAAGGCAGGTTCTGGTTATTGAACCCAGAGTTCACCAATATGACTAGTCTCACAAACAGTTTGGTCCAGAGATTCCATTTCTTTACTTTCCTATTGCTATAATTACAGGTAGGCTGTTATGCTGTTGTGATGATATAACATTTATATGGGTTCTAGAAATTCAAACTCTAGTTCTCATGCTTGTTTGGAAAATTCTTAACCATTAAGGCATCTCACTTGCCTGTTCTTTGGGCTTATTTTTTTTGGCAATGGATTTCATGTACGTTTACAATGATATACATGAAGACTTTCACTTTGACACAATTTGCCTGCCCAAAAATGAAGAGTTAGTTCCCACTAAACCAACCTGCCTCTTTTTACTCCTGAGTTTTCATGACCTCTGGGAGAGAAAATATTTTTAAATCTAATATAAAATCCAAATAAGAAGGAAGAAGAAAAAAATAGATTTGATTCTCACATAATCATTCAAGGTTGTCTGTGCAAACAAGACATTTCAGGGTAAACATTAATTATGACTAAATATGAATTAGTTTGATCACTTGGGTTTTTTTTTTAAATAAGGGAAAATTGAGAACTGGCGCAGGTGACTAGATCTAATTGCACTGGTGAATATGTTTACTGGAAACTTGAAGTAAGGAAAGAGGGTAGAGTAGCAGACAGTGATGCTGGGGATGACTGGGCCTTATTGTCAATGGAATGAGAATATCATTCAAAAAGTTAAAAGCAAATTTGATCTTCCTTAGATGCCTCAAAGCTGTTGAGGCAAAAGTTGGGGAAATATAGGAGACAAAATAGCTGCCATTGACTAATGTTTGTAAGTATCGGGAAAAGACCAGGACCTTTGTACTGCAAAATTTCAGATTTCATAAAAATCCTCCCACTCAAGCTTTTATTTGCTTAATCAGCAAGGTGCTTGAGGAAACATGATATGGAAATTTAGAACTATAAAAGTAGTAGTTGGTGTGGTGGTAAACTTTTGCAGCCCCAGCATTCTGAAAGCTGAGGCAGGAGGATCTTGAGTTTAACCCTGCTTAAGGTATACAATGAGAGCTTGTTAATAGAAGCAGTTAAACCAAGTTAATAAGCAGACAAACAGAAAAACCCAAAGGTCTTCTGTGATTATAATATACTATTATAATATGCTAAGGAGCATCCCACTAAACCAGATATATTGAACCATATACTTGTAAAATTTCAGCACAATAAGTGAAATCATCAACATGAATTTACCATCTCCTTGAAGTGTATATTTGATGGTACTATATATTTATATTACTATATAAATCTTCTATAGTATTAAAAGAGGATACTATGCCAAGAAATAGAGGGGTGTTGTAGTTAGGCACAGGTGTCAACTTGACATTTGAGGGTTTGAGCTCTGAGCACATTTGTAGAGAATTAGTTGTTGAGTTAAGCCCAGAGTAAACCTGCAAGAGATTGTTTAGCTGATGGGGAAAGCCCAGCCCGTGGTGGATGGGACTAGGCCCTGGAGTAAAATATCAAGAGGTGATTGAGAAAGTGGACATCCTTTTGTGCACTTGGCCAGACATGTTGGTCTGGCAAGTAGGGATTGTCCCTCTCTCATCCATTATGTAGGGATGGTGTGGCCAGTTCCCTTGGTCTGGTGTTAGTGCACGCTCTCAAGCTGGACTATGAACTGTAACCAGACTATCAGTAAGAAAATAAATCCCTTATTCCCTTAAGCTGTTTGATGGTCATTTCTCAGCAACTGTGCAGGTGAATTGCAACAAGGGGTGAAGGGAAAACATTTGTATTAAAAAAGAACCAATGTGATTTGGAGAATCTCTACACTTTCTAAGTATGCTTCTACTAACAACATAAATAATGACTAAAATAATAACTTTTTGATGCTCTCAGATTGTTCTCAAAGTGTTTGTGAACATTACATTATGCCAAATTGATATGCTATATTATCACAATATGTATACTTAGAATATACATTTCAAATGTGAAGTGGGATATGTTCATAGGGTACTGGTATTTATCCAAGGCCAAGGAAGATCAAATGGACTTGACTTCCTCTGATGACATTGAGTAGCTAGTACTTCGTGTGCTTCATTCTCCTGGTGGGATAGGAGAGAATGTCACCTCCATCTATTCTTATTACTGTCCAGGTGGATCATTCAGAAGAAAAGGATAAATAATAAGCTCACAGAAAGGTCATTAGACGGTATGACCTTACTCCCTGGTCTGTGATGCTGAGATTTATGTAGAAGTTGGAAAACTAAACTTTCCCAAACAAATTTCTGCAACGAGATGGCGCTTGGACAGAACGTCTGATGCCTTTTCTTTTTCTCATGACTTGTCTTTTTCCAGCTTTTTTGAGCATCATGATTTGTTTGTAATTATGCAAATTAATAACTAACTGAACACCCAAAGAATAGACAAGCTTGACTCAATCCAATCATTTTCAAAAACCCAAGAGGAAGGCTTTATTTTGAGAAATAGACACTGAAGTAGCAGAAACAGCTAATAATATCCTCTGATGTCAAGTACTCACAGAAAACACTCATTTTTATAAAAGTAACCATGTGAAAAAAATCACATTTTTGCAAATTTTGCTAAGTTCTGCAAGCGTAATGATTCTATAATGTTAATGGCCTCTTTTGTTGTTATGTTTTCCTTGCATCTTAAAAATACCGAAATCTAAGGACTGAGAATGATACAGCTTGCCACTCCATTATAAAAATTTGAAAACACAGCAAATTTGACTGGTATATTAGAAAATGATATCTACATGCTTGAAAGTTATGCTCAGCATAATTATATAGTAAGAAAACCTATGTTTGCAAATTAGTATGCATTTTTGATAGAAGTGGTACAATTTTATTTTAATTTTTCCTAAATACTCTTACCTCTTACAAAAGATTTAGAATCTTGTTTAGTCCCAAGTCTACATTTTGTATCTTTGTCAACATCAGATATTTTTGAGAGTACCTGGTCAAGTGTGCTGGGCCCATTTTTGTCATGTCTTGTGTCTTTAGGGAGAGGACTCAAGTGTTGCTTCCCTAACTTGGGCACTGTGAGAACATACCATGTCTGTTTAGCTAACACAGTTCTGATTCATTTTACTTTTGAGAAGTAAAAGCCAGAAATGTAAGAATGCACATCTTCTATATTTTAAATTCTAAAATGTGTTCTGTAAGAACAAAGAAGTCTGCAGAAACAGACCCCAGTACCATGAAGAAGAGGACTTCAATATTGCAGCAAGCATGGCTCCTATCAATTCTATTTGGAAGAATGAATTGATGAAAGAAAACTACCCAGTTCAAGAGTCTGTTGAACTCAGTTCTACCTAGGCCTATTTACACCACATTCTTTGGATCCCATATTCCTAAGAAGAAACTTTGTTTGCTCTGCTTGATCCTCCTTCTTCCACCCCACTTTTGTCCTAAACAATAAAGGAGCTAACATTGTCCTAAACAATAAAGGAGCTAACATTGAATAGATGCACCGGACAAACAGCAATAGTTCAGCAGGAAGAGGGAGTTTACACAGAAGACTCAAACCCACATTCTGTCTACACAGTGAAGGTGGAAATGAGTTTCTCTTTACAGTGTCATACAGGAATGGCTTTCCAGGCTTTCATATGGAGGGTGGCGACAACGCCTCTATGCACCAGCAGGGTAACTCATATAACACCAAGTTCTGTAACAGGAAGCTGAAATGGCAAACTGCAAAGGGACCATGACCGAGACTTTACAGTCACGCCTCCAGCAGAGAGTCAGCAATTACCATCAACTTCATTTGAGGATGGTTTAGGCTGTGAGTTAACATATGAGGCTATAAAGTAACGTAACTGATGTTCGCAGATCACAGAAGACAGTCTTATATCATATGAGCACAACTTGTATTCCAGACAAAGACTACATATTGGTTTCAAATATCTATGAACACCTTTACTATATTATTTAATAAATTCTTTGACTCATAGCTAAGTAAAGCTTTATATCTTTCATAAAATAATATTATTGGTACAGAAGTATCAAATGTACAAACAGAAGGAACATAAATTAAATAGATTGTACAATTTTGTGGAAATATTTTAGTGAGAGATGTCAAGGATGAATGAGCACATTCCAAGTTTAATTAGTAATTGTAATACCAATGTAATAAAAATTAATTAGTTTGACTTATTTTGCTCTAGTTTGTTTTAATATTTTAGTACAGCCTCAGTTTATATCATTGTATAATTTATTTTGATATCCTAATATATTATGTAGATGAACCATATCAGTATTTCAACATGGTTTACTGTTAAGCAAACTCTTTTTTTTGTTATTTATTCAATTGTGTGTGTGTGTGTGTGTGTGTGTGTGTGTGTGAGTGTGAGTGTGTAAAACCACGGGTGAATTTGGGAACCACCATGGACTGCCTCCACCTCCTCCTTGTTTACTCTGTCCCGGGATTCACAGGCTCCGCCCTACTAGGACCAGAAACGCAAGCCGCCCCCGCTTCCTCCCAGCGTCTACACGTGGGATCTAGGATCCGAACACGTGGGATCTAGGATCTGAACTCAGGAACTTACGCCTACAAGGCAGAAGCTTAACCCCTGAGCCACCTCTCCAGCTCCTGTTAAGCAAACTCTTAATGGGGATTTCCATAAATTGGCTAACTTGTTGATAGTTATATCTTTCACTGTATTTTCTCTAAGACTGATTTCTTCATGTGTATGCAGCCTCATCGTCTAATCTTTGATTGTAGTAAGCATCTCATGAGAAATAACCACAGTTGCTAAAAGAGTCTACTTTCAGAAGAGGCTGCAGGGAGATGATACTCAGGTTAAAAAGCAAAAGGGGTATGATGATCAGTTTAACAATTACCAATCTTGTCTCACATTTGCATAATGTTCATTGCTATATATTATAATGACTGAGAAAGCCAGGCATGGTGCACATGTTTGCAATCCAAGTACTTGGAAGGTGGAGGCAGGAGAAATGGAACGTCAAATCCAGCCTCGGGCTAAGCCAAGACCCTTTTTCAAAGACAAAAATTGATTCAGAATATAGAAGATTCCTAATTCTCAATCATCATTGAGAATGATTTAGTCACAATCTATCCAGGAAATCAATGAATTTATTTATATATATCATACATATGGTATATATATATATATATTAGCTTCCATGTCCAAATGCCTATTACAGCACTTAGACTAGGTTCAACAGGGAAAATAACTTGATTCTAAAATTCTTATGCAGTCAGGCATGCACAGACAGTCTGAAAAGACTGAAACCTCAGTCCCCAGAGATTTGGGAGCTAACAGGTGGAAGACACGTGGGACTTCACTGCCAATGTGTCCTGGGGTTTAACCCTAGGACTCTGGAGTGAAGGAGACAGGATGGCATTGCAAGGAATACAGGATGAATATTTAGACAGATTATTTCCCATAAGCTCTAAGACGGGCACAGGAAAGTTGGTGGTTTGTTAGGGCTTATGGGTAAGGTACTTTTATTTATTCATCTTGATCTAAGCATGTTCTATTATAAGTTGGTTGTACTTGTATTTTTTTCTCCATACTTGTTGGAGGCAGCTTCAAATGCAAAGAGTATTCTCAATAACTTGAACTTGGGAACTTTTACTAAAATAAAATTTTATAGAATCATTTTTTTTAATTAAAAAAATACAGCATTGGCTCCTGTCACTAACTGGAAAGCTCCAGGAGTGTAGATGTGAGCAGGGAGGGGACACATGTCTAGGGTCTGTTTAGCAGCTGACAAGGTGGAAAGACAGGAGGGCCAGTGAAAGGCACTCGAGTGGGCACTGAAGCCCAGCACAGCTCTGAGTGCAAGAGCAAAGAGGCAGCTCAGGAAGCATGCACCCACAAACCCGCCACTTCCCTGCAGTCAGTATCTCTACTTTGAAATCAAAAAGGAAATGAGTTATCGAGGTACTGCAAAGCTGACTGATTCTTGTAATCGTTATCTGGGATAGTCAATACATGATGCCCAACAACTGAATTCTATGTAGAATAGCTCCTCAGGTCTGTTCACACGAGCATTTCGGATAATAATGATGAGGCAATCCAGTCTTATTTAGTGAACTCTTGGTCTTCCGATTCTGAGCCAGCACTAAAAAGTTAATCATGTATTGTTCTTTTCATCATCAAAGACGCCCTGAAACATAGACACTGAGAAAGTGCTGCAGAGAATAAGAAGATCAAAGAACTGGATTTGGGAGAAAATAGTGCAGCGTTTGCTATTAGAGTTTTAATTTTTAACGGATAAGTCTGTTATGTAGCTGTATGTGATCCTTAGTTATACTCCTCTCGGGAAAGAGTTATGCTGTCTGTTTCCCTGGGAACTAGTGGGGGCTCTGCTATGATCACTCAGCCCTTGAGAAGTTCAAGCACATTCTCTATCCTATCTGGAAAAATGTTAGGAACATTTCAGTATATCAAATAAATCAGCTCTCTGGCAAGCACAGACCCTTATTTCCTAGAATTTGTGCTTAATGGTCTTGTCTATTGGAAAGACACATGCTATATTTTACCAAGACAATTGTAGAAATCTATTTACCTTTGTTGTTTCAGTTGCACAAACCATGAAATGTCACAAGGTAGTTTTATACCTTTGCAAATTCTTTTCTTTCCTTTCTATGCATAAGCTAAAACATACTGAGAAATCAAAATATACAATGCAGTAATTGCAGCATTAGCAGAAATGGGAAATGAAAGACCCCCCTCTAGTTTTCCTCTTTTATTCATTTATTTAAGGAGTATAGCCTTTCTCTTCATCCTGTTTCAGCTCATGTATTAATTATATTTTCTTCTCATATCTCTTGCCAAATACTATGAACGAAGTGGTCTTGGAAAGCAAATGACATACTATTCATTTATTTCCACTTAGAAGCCAATATCCACTCACAGTGGCATTCTGGGGACTTGTTCTCTCTGCATAAAGGAGGTTTATGCTTATTTCTCTCCTTGGCCTATAAGAAGTTAAATTTCTGGTTTCTCAAATAAGATTAAGCACTTTTTCCTCTAAGAATACCTGCTATTTGAATTTCCAAAATATGCATCTAGTAGAGTTTCTGACTATTTGAATTTTCAAAATATGCATCTAGTATAGTTTCTGACTATCCAGAGAAATATGTGCCCAAAGCATACACAAGTATGCTCATTTGAGGTTAATTTCTAATTAGTTCTGAAATTCCTAAGAAGCTACTGTCTACTTGATCTAAGGGATAAAGAAACAAGCATGTGAAGGTATAGGATAGCTTCTTTGTGTTTTTATACATATGGAAAGGTTTTGAGAGTTATTTTCTTTTTTAAATTTTTTTTATTATTTATTATTTATCCAATTGTGCATGTATGCATGCATGCATGTGTGTGTATGTATGTGTGTGTAGAACCACGGACGAATTTGGGAACCACCATGGACTGCCTCCACCTCCTCCTTGTTTACTCTGCCCTGGGATTCACAGGCTCCTCCCTACCAGGACCAGAAATGCAAGCCGCCCCTGCTTCCGCCCGGCGTCTATTCATGGGGTCTAGGATCCGAATTCAGGACCTTCTGCCTGCAAGGCAGAGGCTTAACCCTTGAGTGACCTCTCCAGCCCCTTGAGAATTATTTTCTAAGTCAAGAGTAATGCCGCTCAGCAAAATGTCTGATAAGTATGAATTGTTCATTAAACACCCGTTTTTCCTTTTTCTCCCTCCCTTCCCTCCCTCCCTCTGTCTCTTCTCCTTCCTCTTTCATTGACACACTTTCTCACTCCTATCCTCTTTCTGTCTGTATTTCTAGATTCAGCAATAAAAATCTAACCAGATATCAAAATCTTGATATTGGACCCCCCAGACTCTAGAACTGTAAATGAATAAATTCCTGCTTGTTATGAATGAGCAAGTATGAGCTATTATCTAATAGGATCACAATGTGGTCCATGGTGGACAGCTAGCTCAGAACATGACACCCTAGGCCATCTGACTCTAGACTTCTCTTGGTCATGACCTTTTTTGTTCATAGAGATATATTTGGGTTGGAGATGTTAACAGTCTTTTATAACTGAAAATTATGTATGTGGTAGAAACTATGGACAGTTCTAAAGCAAAATGAGAAGCCTCACGATGTGGACATTCAACTGTAAAATACTCAGTTTGTTAGGAAATTATTGCATTTCACCTTTAAAGAACTTAAAACACATAGATGTTAGATTATATTTGTCAGAAATGTTTTCTGTTGACCTAAAATTGTCCAAAGAAAGCCACAAATCCACATAATCTTTCAGAGTCATGATGTTTACACTCTCCTCTTTGCAACAGCAGATGTAGTTGGAAAATACATTTGAGTTAGTACCATGATGAAGGTCAGAGATGATTTTGACTTCATGTGGATTAAGGACAGTGAGTCGCATGGATGAAATCACATAGGTACTCCATCACACTGATTGCTTCAAAATGATTGGAGCCCATCTGCTCTTTCTTACTTAAGGCATTCATAAGGAATGGAACCAAACAACTTCTGAAAAAAATCCGGCTTCTGGGGTCTCACAGTTAATACAGAAAAAGTTCCTCTGTGCTGTATAATTTTTGAGGAAGAAGACAAAGAGGAAATTCACATAAGAGAGAAGCCAAACCCTGAGCGTGAAAAGATGGTACAACAAGCTAGACTAGTGCTTAAAGGTGCAGGTTTTTTTTTCTTTGAGGGGGGTAGGACATATTTTAAAAATAGACTGTTGACACTGCATAACTCTGTAAATGTTATGAAACAATCATTAAGAAGCACCGATAAATTTCGTGAATTTACAGTATGCAAATCATATGTTAATGATGTTTCTAAATAAAGAACAAGAGGAAGAAAACCCTAAAAATACCAGACAGAAGTGGTAGACTGGGCAAATGAATGTGAACTCAGGAAACAACCAATGGTAGTTTTTCATCCATTACATATTTATTCCAACACCTGCTTTAGTGTATTTTGAGGCATTTTTCTTAGGTTGAGTGAATAAAGAATATCAGTTTTAAATGATCTTTTGCATTTTAGCAAGAATGGATTTTCACTGGTATAGAATTTTGAAATTTCATTCCTAAGAATACACTTTTAAAGGAATGATAGGATATTTTCAGTCTAAATATCAAGCGAAAACATGCCTTGTGGCTCATAATTCCTTATGGAGGGTTTCATGTTAACTAGTCCTAC
This sequence comes from Typhlomys cinereus, assembly GCA_023101885.1. Taxonomy (NCBI): domain Eukaryota; kingdom Metazoa; phylum Chordata; class Mammalia; order Rodentia; family Platacanthomyidae; genus Typhlomys; species Typhlomys cinereus. Next base: position 3,205,433 of record JALPQD010000017.1, on the reverse strand, counting down.
TTGAAGCAGTAATGCTTGTTGAAAAGGAGTGTCTGCATAAGTGACCATATGAAATGCTTATTTTTTATATGTAAATAATGTATCAAAATTCCCTTCCTTTTAGTGAGTGTGTGTGTGTGTGTGTGTGTGTGTGTGTGTGTGTGTGTGTGTTTCAAGACAGGGACTCATTAGGTAGCCCAGGCTGAAAACTTGCTATATAAGTTGGGCTGGCCTGTAGCTTGTGATCTTCCTGTTTCTAGAGTGCTTGGATCATACAGACCACTGTGACACACTCCTGGATTCCCAATTTAATTTTGTAAGAAATGGGGTTTACCTTGCTACCTTCTCTTCTTCTGCCAGGGACCCAGAGTGCATCCTTTCCTAATTTCCACATGGTTACTCCACAAACCAGCAGTGATGCTCTTGTGCAGCAGAACCTTAAAGAAGGTCCAGTCTAATATGTGCAAATGTGCCCTTCAGACCATGTTATACTTTGAATGTAATGCACAGGCTCATGTGTCTGAACACTAGAGTTTCAGGTGGTGGCACTGTTTTGGAAGTTTGAGGAATCTTTAATACTTGAGGAAACTTAAGAGCACTGAACACAGTGGTCACATATTTGGATTCCAGTTCTGAAGTTTCTGCTATTCAGTTCAGTCTGTTAGAAGCAGCAGCTTCGTAACACAAGCCAAGGCTCTTTGCTTGCTTGCTTTTCCAGGATTTACTGAAATTCCCTGAAATCATGAGCTAAAAATGAATCCTTATTCCCTTATTTTTTAAAGATTTTTTATTATTATTTCCACTCATGCAAACTTAATAGGTACACTGGTTCCCTCCTTCCCTTCTCCTTCCCCCCGAACCCCCTACTCCCCCTCCCCTCAATCCTCCCTCCCCATCCCCCAGTGCCTCCCCCCCAATCCCCAGAGAATCCTTTAATGTGCATGCTAGACTCTCCTCTGGGCCCTCCTCTCCGATGACGTACAAGGACCCAGTGGGATTTTCCTGAACCCTTTCCTGTGTTCCCCTTAAGCATAGGAACACTACTGTGGCTGTCAATCCCTTGCCTCCAAGGATCTTGGTGTCCTTAGCAGATGCTAGACTTTGTGGGGTCAATAGTGTGTTGGACATTGCAGAGGGGATGCAAAGTCCAATTATGATTGCTTTGGCCCTAACTTGTGTGTAGTATCTTGCATATCATTGCTCCTCCCATCCTTGTGCTCTTACAATCTTATTCCCTTAATTTTTTTTTAAAGTCAGACATTTGTCTCAGCAACAGGAAAGGAAACTAACAGTTCTTTTTTCAACTTCAGGTATCCTTTGAGATATTATAAGGGGTTGTGATCCACCAGCAAATGGAAGGGAACTTTAATTTCTGATATAGCTCTATTTTCAAACCAGATCATACCGATTGCTTATCTGTTACCAAACAGTCAGTTAATTATCTCAAAGCATGTGACTTATATATTTCAGGAAGGTCAGGGGAAGACTAGATTGAATTTTGTTAATATACCCAGTGAAATTGTGGCTAACTATGACATTAAGTATTGATGAAATCCAGCACCAATGTTCTTTCTTTTAATTCTGAGTTTCATTTTCAAGATAATATTAATTACTATATGTAACCAAGCTAAATATTTTTGGCCAAGGGAGGACTTAGCTAGGAATATAACTAAGGAACAAAGATCTCTATAGAATAGGAATATAGACCTCAAGTTAGCAGTATCTTAGTTAAGGATTGACCTAACCACCTGTTTATTGAGCATGCTGTTCTCAATCCCAATGCTTGCTCATAAAAAAGCAACATTTAGAATGTATTTAGATTTCGAAAATTTTTAAGTAATTGTCTAAGATATGATTTTCACTTCCCCCTCTAAAATCGACACTTAATATTTTTAATAAACATTTAGATAAGTTTTCCTTTCCCTCTCTCTCTCTCTCCTTCTCCCCTCCCTCCCTCTTTTCTTTCCTTCCTTCCTTCCTTCCTTCCTTCCTTCCTTCCTTCCTTCCTTCCTTCCTTCCTTCCTTCCTTCCTTCCCTCTCTTTCTTTCTCTTTCTTTCTTTCTTTCTCTTTCTTTCTTTCTTTCCTTTCTTTCCTTTCTTTCTTTCTTTCTCTTTCTTTCTTTCTTTCTTTCTTTCTTTCTTTCTTTCTTTCTTTCTTTCTTTCTTTCTTTCTTTCTTTTTCTTTCTTGGTACAAATGAATTCTTTCCTTTTCCCAAAGTGGGTAACTTGCTTTATATTATATTAAATTGCATGTAGTAGCTCAAGTTTATTTTCTTGGGAATTCTTGGGAAATAATAAAAAATTCATGATCCCTAAAAATAGATATTACAGCAATCACAGGCAGGTATTTTTTGATAACTTTCATGTACATTGGTAGTTACCATTCATGAATAACTTTGCATCTTATGACAAACTACTATTCTGAGGAGCTTAGAGTGATTATCTGTTCTGTTCTTTGTTGCTAACCATATGCTGAGAACTTGCACTTAGGTAAACAAGATGCATTGCTATAAGCCAATCAACATCTCCTGGCTACATTGATTTGTTTAAGGATTAGCATCTGTGTTCTATTCAACACCAGACTATTATAACTTTTTTTTCCGGGCAAAGGGTTTTCAGTCAAGCTGGATAAGAATAGACATAATTCAGCAGAAGTGAGACTGAGGGATTGAAATGAAATATCATTGAAGTGAGACTTTTAACTCTATTTCTTTTAATCAGTACAAATAGTAGTTAGATTTTTTAAAGCAAATTTATAAGCTGTATAATATAATCCTGACTTTATAATGGACAAAGTCAAAGCATAAGGAAGCACATGATGACTGAAGGATCCTTGTGATCTGGCTAAAATTTGTACCCCTGCTTATGATACAAAGGCCACACTTTGCCAGTATTTTAGTATAAATATCCTTCCTGTGGCTGATTACCAGAAGCCAACAACATATTCTGGTTTGCAAAATTTTCCAAAATCTAATAGAATTCAGTATAAGGCAGTTCTGAAATTCAACTGGAGCTTAAATCAAACTTGCCTTACACAAGACTGCTAATTTGTGAATTTATAATGCTTGCTTGGATTTAAGATGATTTAAGATGGCTTTTTATTTGTCTTTCACAAGACTAGAGTCTTAAGTGCTACTCTTTCACAGTTAACAAGATACTTTCTCCCTGGAGGCTCTTTGTCATATTGAACGTAGTGACTTCACAATACTGTTACATAACCCATCAGTCTCTCTCTCCTGCCAATTTAAGACTAAAGTCTGGGTGAGTTGTAGAGCTGTTTCATAATACCAAATGAAACTACAAATCCACAATCAGAGAGATATTCAGACAAAAGGAAAATGTAAGGTCATTTGCTATAATGTTAGAGAGAATTTAAGAGTAATGCAGCAGGTCCTTTCCATGCATAGGGGCTTTGCAGGTGCCCACATCCTTGAATTTGTCAAGGCCTTCCTCACTCAGCAGGTAAATGACAGAGATAAATTCTGATCTACAAACCCCAAATCCTGTGGCATGAGAGTTTATCACTCAGTGCCCTCAAACAGTGAATGGTGTTTAAACATATTCCTGATACTACTGAGAGGTACAGAATTTGTTACTTAGATTATTAGTAACATATCTATATCTTCTATTACTGGCTAATTTCAAGTGATCATGCACATCTATAATTGATTTACTCAGTCTTCTGTGCTGATCACAGTTACATCCTGTATTTTTTCTTGCTCATATTATGTGCCCTTATTAGAAAGAAATATTGCCACAGATATATTCAGCTACATATATCGCACATTTTCACTTTTCAAAGTTAGAACACAATACAATTGTTCAAGTGCTAAGTTTTTAAACATTCCACTTGATACATCACTCTACTCCCTTACCACAAATAACACCCAACTGTTTCCGTTTTTGCATCTATATATCCCATGGTTCTTAAAAAACAACAAAAAAACCCTCCCACTTTTATCTTCATTGCAAAATTTCATATCACAGTTATCTCTTCCCTTATGGAAAGCCAGTCTATCTACAGTGGTTTATAGAAGTTGTGATTTTTTTTCAATTTTGGCTCCACCTGATGAGTTTTTTATTACTTGGATTTTCTCATTTAAAAACTATTATATCTCATGAATATATTTGGTGATATGATACTAAAGTAATGAAATGGGATAAACTGTATGTAAAATGGCAGAAGTCATAGCATGTGGTTTTATGTAACATCTGGGTACTACTACTCAGTTTTTGATGATCTTAAAGAAAAAAAAAACATAAAATTCCCCACAATAAACACTGGAATAATGTTCATATTTCATCTGTGCAGAAAAGCCAGTAGATAGTCGTCATGAATTATATCCTGAAAGCAGAGGCTCAATACAAACTTAATTCTTGGTATTGTATTTGTTTACTAAATAACCTGGTCTATTTAACATTCATTTCTGCCCCAGCAGGCTCACTGCTCTTTGTGGTAAGGTCACCACAGCCCATAGGCCACTCTCCAAGCCCCAGGTCATTAGCAGGTCCCACTAGCCAGTTGGCCCTTTCTGCTCTGGTCTCAGCAGGCTGCCTCTCTTTATGGTAAGGTCATGGTCACGCACCCAACAGCCTCCACCAAGACACCTACTCATCTTCCTGTGGTGATCATTCTTCTTCTTCTCCTACTTTTTTTCTCTGCCCCCCAATAATCATTAAAGAATTTTAAAGTTTTCATGAATTCAACAGAGTCCAGAAAAAAATCCAAGCAATGGGCCAGGGCACCAACACCATATATCCGAGAACTTCTAAAATCATCCCATCAAACAGGAGAAAAATCTTCGCTTCTAGCTCTAAGATAAATAAACCCTTTTAACCTTCCTGTTATTCTCAATTGTGAGTCACCATAGTTTAAGATTTCCATATACCCCACCCCAAAAACCTATACAACTTCAGGAACTATACCATTTGTTGTAGTTCATCTGCATAGTTGCTGATAAATGACCATCAAGCAGCTTAAGGGAACAAGGTTTTATTCTCTTATGCTTCCTGGTGACAGTTCTCAGTCTAGTTTGACAAGAAAGCAAGCGCCAACACCAGGGCTGAGGGAACTGGCCACACCATCACCACATTAAAGCTGACAGATGGAAAATCCTTACTTGCCAGACCACCAGGTCTGGCCAAGTGAACAGAAGGATGCCAACTCTCTTAACCAGCTCTCCATAATTTATTCCATGGCCTAATCCCACCTACCATAGGCTGGACCTTCTCCATCAGCTAGACAATCTCTTACAGGTTTGCTCTGGGCTTAACTCAACCATTAGTGCTCTACAAATATGCCCAGAACTCAAACCCTCAACAGTCAAGTTGACATCTGTGTTTAACTGTGACACCATTCATCCTAAAGTGCAATAATGTATAAATCTTCAATTCCTGTCTATTAAATCCACATTAATTGATATACTAACAGTCTAATAGTTTTATCTAGAAAATAACAGCAAAGGACACCACACAAACACATCCATCTCTAAGGCAAACACTAGCAATAATTGCACAAGTGTAGTAATATCATGTAATTCAGATCATTGAAAACATGCATCAAGAAGGACATATAAGAGATAAAATGAAAAATTCCCAAATCACAATGCAAATATATGAGAAACAAAAACCAAGACAAATCTCCTACAAAAAGCACCAACCCTATAATGATGAAATCTAATCACAACAAACTCACAGAAAATAGCCAAGAAAGTCACACCCAAGATAATGAATTTCAAAGCTTGATCTTTACTAAGATCAAAACAATGAAAGAGGAAATCTGGGAGGAGTGAAATAACTGCCTCAATCAACTTGAATAAAAACATAACAGGCACTTGGAAGAGATGAGAAAAGCAGTGGAAAAAACAAAACTAGGCATAAAGCAGATAAAACAATCTCAAGCAGAGATTAAATTCTAATTCAAAGACAAGCTATCTTCAAACTAGAACACAACAGAGAGTCTTATCAATAGAACTAAGGAAGCAGAAAAAGAATATCAGATCTTGAAGACAAAATGGAAGAAAAAACCAGTTTAATCAAAGACCTTGTTAAAGCCAAAAAGATACTTGAGATGAATATTCAAGAGTTATGGGACACCATGAAGAAGCTTAACATGCACATTCATGGAATATAAGAATAAGAATCCCACAATATCACACCTAAGGAAAAATTTCAAATTATCATAAAGGAAAACATTCCACATCTAAAGAAAGAATGGCCCATCCAAATACAAGAGGCATTTCTCACCCCAAACAAATATGACCAAAATAGAAACTCACTATGGCAAATGGCAAATAATAGTCAAAACACTACATATACAAGACAAAAAGAATGTGTTAAGAGCTTCAAGAGAAAAAAAGCAAGTCACTTTTAAATTTTTAAATTATTAAAATAACAAATGATTGTTCAGTAGAAATAGTAAAAACTAGAAGAACTTGTAGAGACATATTTGAAGTAATGAATGAGCACAAATGTCAACCCAGGCGTATATACCCATCAAAGCTATCAGTTATGATTGAGGGTGAAAGAAAAATTTTTCACCATAAAGAAAAGTTGAAGGCTTAAATGATCAACAAACCTGGCTTTCAAAAAATGCTAGAAAAGATACTCAAGCTTGAAGAAAAGAACAACTATATACAGGAGTATATATACAGTATATATACAGTATAACAACATCACAAACTACAAGCAATATAATACATAAATAAGCCACTAAACACAAAAATGTCAGGAATTAAAGTAATTTCTCCATTATAACCCTGAATGTCAATGAATTAACTCACAAATTAAAAGACACAGGTTACAAACATGGATTAAAAAAATCACAACCCATTCATCTGCTGCTTCAGGAAACACATCTCACTACAAAAGATAAGCATATTCAAAAACTAAAAGGCTGGTCAAAAATATTTCAACCTAATGGGACAAGGATACAAAGAGGGGTAGCAATTATGGTATCTAACAAAGTAGACTTCAAATCAAAGAAAATCATAACAGATACAGAAGGACACTACATTTTAGTCACAGGAGCAATTCACCAAGAAGACTTCACAATACTAAACATATATGCACTTAATATGGGTTCCTTCACATCCATTAAACTCACACTATAAAGTCTAAAACAACAAATCAATCCCAAAACAATAGTAGTTGGGGATTTCAATACCCTACTCTCATACATGGGATAAATCAACAGGACAAAAGCTCAATAAAGACACACTAGAGCTAAAACAAATACTTACTGAAATGAATCTAACAGATCCTTACCAAATCTTCCATTCAAGCACCAAGAAATATACATTCTTCTCAGCAGCCCATGGAAATTTCTCCAAAATAGACCACATATTGGGCCACAAAATGAATCTCCACATATATAGGAAAGTTGAAATTATGCCCTGCATTCTATCACACCACCATGTTCTAAAGCTTGACATCCACAGCACAACAACTACCAGAAAATATACTAATTGCTAGAAATTAAACACCATGATGCTGAATGAGAAATGGTTGCAGAAAGAAATCCAAAAGGAAATTCAAGATTTCCTAGAAGGGAACAATAATGAAAATACAACATATTGAAATCTCTGGGACACAATGAAAGCTGTCCTAAGGGTAAGTTTATAGCTCTCAGTGCTTATATGAAAAAAATTGAAATGTCACAAGGAAATAACTTAGCAGCCTAAAGCTTTAGAGACACAAGAGCAATCCAATCCCAAAAGCAGCAGAAGAGAGGAGATTAGCAAAATCAGGGGACAAATATCCAAAATTAAGATAAGGAAAACAACAGAAAGAATGGACCAGAGGAAAAGTTGATTCTTTGAAAAAAAAATGATTGATACATCCCTAGCTAAATTAACCAAAATCAAGTGAGAGAAAACCCAAATTAACAAAATTAGAGATGAAAATGGAGTTATTACAACTGATATCTAAGAAACTCAGAGAATTATAAGGTCATATCTCAAAAATTATACTCCATGAAATTTGATAACCTGAAAGAAAAGGATGAATTTCTGAGTAAGCACAACTTACTTAAATTGAGTCATGAAGTTTTGAATTATTTAAGTAGTCCTATAGCAAATGAGGAAATTAAGGAAGTAATCTTGACTCTCTGCACCAAAAAATGTTCTGGACCAGATGGATTCAGCACAGAATTCTACCAGATATTTAAAGAACAACTAACATCACTACACCTTAAACTGTTCCATGAAATAGTGAAGGAAGAAACACTTCCAAATTCTTTATACTAGATACCAAAACCTAATAAAGATACACTTAGAAAATTATAGACTAGTCTGTTTGATGAGCACAGATGCAAAGATTCTCAACAAAATCTTAGCAAATTAGATTAAAAAAAGAGATATGAAAAAGATCATTTACTGTGATCAAGTAGATTTTATCCCAGGAACACAAGATTGATTCAACATAGGCAAATCAATAAATGTAATCCAGCATAAACCAATCCAAAGTCCAAGACCACATGATACTCTTGATAGATACAGAAAACTCTTTGTGACAAGATCCAACATCCTTTTTATGATCAAAGCCCTATAGACAGTTGGAATGGAAGGAACTTATATGAACATAATAAAATCTGTATACAACAAGCCAACTGCAAGATTATACTCAATGGGGAAAAACTTGAAGCATTCTCGCTTCGATCAGGAACTAGCCAAGGCTGTGCATTTCACCGATTCTATTCAATATTGTACTTGAAGTTCTGGACCATAAGACATAAATGGGATTCAAATCAGAAAACAAGAAGTCATGATATCTCTATTCTCACATGACATGATTGTGTACCTGAGAGATCCTAAAAACTCTACTAGGAAACTCCTAGAAATAATACATAACTTTATCAGAGTGGCAGGTTACAAAATAAATTTGAAAAAAATCTTTGTGGGGTCAATAGTGTGTTGGACATTGCGCAGGGCATGCAAAGTCCAACTATGATTGCTTTGGCCCTAACTTGTGTGGAATATCTTGCATATCATTGCTCCTCCCATCCTTGTGCTCTTACAATCTTACCGCCCCCGCTTCCACAAATTTCCCTGAGCTTCAAGATCGGGAGAGATTAGTCTGGCCTAGTTCTAGGTGGTTGATATAGAGTCTCTGAAGTTCTGGATTATGGTTTGTTGATTTTCTTTTGCAGTTTTGCCGCTCCTGCAATGCCCTTCACTCCATCCTGATGGGCATTGTATGTCACCCCCTGGCCAGAGACAAAAAGCTGTTAAACTGGAGTCTTGTTATAAGAGCAAATTCAAAGGTAGGTGTATTAAAAGTAGGAAACCACAGTGAGGGAGGGGTCAATTACCCATTTGCTAAATGGTTACTTTTTATCTGCCAGACTGTACGCCCTCCCCTTCTGGTGAGATCATACCCCCTCTGTTGTAAATGATCAGGAAGAAAGTCTGTGAACTTAACCATATGTCTCATTACTTACTTGCAGTTCTTGATGGAGGCCTATTTTCTCTGCTGTAACATGGTCCCCTTTCTCCTTGTTTCTGGTGTGGCCCTCCTACCCCATCCCTCCTGTTCATAATCCTTGTAACTACTGTAGGTATTACAGAGATTTATCTTTGAGTGTCTCTAGGTGGGCTGGGTGGGTTTAGTACTAGGAGCCACCTATTAGGAAGTACATACGGCACTTAATTTTCTTAATACAATTGTTTCTAATGACATCCATTTCCCAGCAAATTCCAGTAATTCATCATTTTTGGTGACTGAGTAGTACTCCATTGTATAGATATACCACTGTTTCCTTATCCACTCGTCAACTGTTGGACATTTGGGTTGATTCCATGACTTTGCTATTGTAAACAGTGCTGCTATGAACATGGTCCTGCTTGTACTATCGAGGTGAATTTTTGCTGTATGTGGGGTTATTCCCAGAAGTGGAATAGCAGGGTCATATGGCATTTCAATTTTTAATTTCTTTAAGAATCTCCAGACGGCTTGCCCGAGTGGTTGTATGAGCCTGCATGCAACACACTATTGACCCCACAAAGTCTGGCATTTGCTAAAGGCACCAAGATCCTCGGAGGCAAAGTATTGACAGCCACAGTAGTGTTCCTATGCTTAAGGGGAACACAGGAAAGCGTCCAGGGAAATGCCACTAGGTCCTTGCACGTCATCAGAGAGGAGTGTCCAGAGGAGAGTCTGGCATGCACATTAAAGGATTCTCTGGGGATTGGGGGGGCGCTGGGGGATGGGGAGGTAGGAGTAAAGTGAGCGGGAGCAGGGGCTTCGGGGGGAGGAGGAGGGAGGGAGGGAACTGGTATACCTACTAAGTTTGTATGAGCGGAAATAATAATAAAAAATGTTAAAAAAATTTGAAAAAACCATTGGCCTTCATATACACCAAGGATGAACAAAGTGAAAAAGTCCTAAGAGAAACAATTCCATTTCTTATAACCCCTAAAAAAATTAAATACCTTGGTATAAATCTAACCCAAGAAGTGAGAGACCTTTATAATGAAAACTTTAAAACCCTGAAGAATGAAATTACATAAGGCTACAGAAAACGGAAAGACCTCCCATGCTCCTGGATCAGCAGAATTAACATCATAAAAATGACCATTCTACCAAAAGCAATAAACAGTTTCAATGCTATACCAATCAAAATCCCAAAGCAATTCTTTAAAGAAATTGATCAAGCAATCTCAAAATTCATATGGAAGCACAAAAGGCTCAAGATAGCACAATCTTGAGTAACAAAAACACTGCTGGAGGTATCACCATAACAAACCTTTATCTATATTACAAATCCATAGTTATACATTGAACAGCTAGGCATGTTATTTTGCACCTTTGGAGTGAGGAGAGACTCTAACTTATAATAGCTATCAACGGACCATGCATTCATGATCAAGTCTTAGACTAAATAAATTTTGTTTTTTGGTAAAAAAAAACCAAAAAACAACCCCCCCCCCCCAAAAAAAAAACAAATCCATAGTTATAAAATCAGCCTAGTACTGGTTCCAAAACAGACATGTAGATCAATGGATGAGGGTTGAAGACCCAGATATAAACCCACAGTATTGCAGCCATTTGGTCTTTGACAAAGGGGCCTAAAAATTTCAATGGAAAAAAAACAGCATCTTCAACAAATGGTGTTGGTAAAAGTGTATCCATATGTATAAAACTAAAACTAGACTCGTATTTGTCACCATGATCAAAAATCAATTACAAATGGATCAAGGACCTTAATATTGGGCCAGAGACTATAAAAACCCTAGTTGAAAGGGTAGGGAACTCCCTGGAGTGGACTGGCTAGGTCAACATTTCCTAAACAGAAACCCAATAGTACTGGCACGAGAATCAACACTCAACAAATGGGATCTTATGAAATTAAAGAGCTTGTGTTTCAGCTAAAGAGAGGTAAAAGGAGTAAAAAGGCAACCCACAGAATGGGAGAACTTCTTCACTAACCACACATCTGATAGAGATCTATTATCCAGATATCCAGACTGCACAAAGAACTTAAATAATTAAGTACCAAGAAGATAAATTGCCCAATTAGAAAATGGGCCTCAGAACTCAAAAAAAACTTTTCCAGGGACAAAATTGAAAATGTAGGGCTGGAGAGGTGGCTCAGGGGTTAAGCCTCCGCCTTGCAGGCTGAAGGTCCTGAGTTCGGATCCCAGATCCCATGTATAGATGCCAGGCGGAAGCGGGGGAGGCCTGTGCTTCTGGTCCTGGTAGGGAGGAGCCTGTGAATCCCGGGGCAGAAGGAGATGGAGGAGTCCATGGTGGTTCGTGAATTCGTCCGTGGTTCTACACATACACAGATACACACACACACACACACACACACACACACACACACACACACACACGTGCGCATACACACGCACATACACACAGTTGAATAAATAATAAATAAAAAAATTAAAAAAAAAAGAAAATGTAACAAATATCCTAAATATCAGGGAAACTGATATTTAATTAATATCTAACAAATATCAGGATATGCAAATCAAAACTATCCTGAGATATCATCTTCCCTGGGTCAACACAGAAAAAATTCACAATACAAACAACATCAAATGCTGGAGAGGATGTGAAGAGAATGGAACTCTCATACATTGCTGGTGGGAATGCAGGCTTATACAACCACTCTGGAAATAATTATGGAAATTTCTAAAAAAGATAAGGATTGAATGCCATATAACCTTGCTATACCACACTGGGTATAATGCCCCCAAATACAGCAATTCGCTACAGTGACATGAATACAACTATGTTCATTGCAGAACTATTTTCAACAACAAAGTCATGGAATCTACCCAAATGCCCAAACAATTGACAAATGGATAATGAAAGTGATACATTTATGCAATGGAATAACACTCAGCCATGACAAAAGATGAATTAATGAAATTTTCTGGGAAATGGATGGAATTGGAAAAAAGTGTATTGAGTGAAGCATCACAAACAAAGAAAGTTAGGTGCCATATGTCATTCCTAATAAGTGGATCCTAGTTCCAAACCCACTTAATAACACATTCAAAGGTAAATATCTGTAATACCCACTATAATCACAAAAGGTTATAAACAGGAAGGAAGGTGAAAGACCTCAAAAGACAGAAGACAAAAAAATACACTTTAACAGAGAAATTAGGCCACAGTCAAGTACTGCATGTAAGTAGGGAGACATCTGATGCAGGTCACTCTCACTTCCCTTCCTGTTCACTTAGGATTGAACAGATTTTATCTCCTTAGTCAGGGAGAGTATAGGGACTCCTATTCTTTTATCTATCTTTGAGTCTCTTCTTATGTTAAGATCTTTTAACAGTCTTTTATCTTTAGTTAGGAGATGATCTCTACAACTAATCAAGATACAGCCAAAGGCGGTGCAGGAACAGCAAAACTGGAAACAATAACAAACCATAATTCATTACACCAAAGACCCTACATTATTCACCTGGAACCAGACCAGCCAAATCTCTCTCCATCTTAAAGCTCAGGGAACCTTGCGGAAGAAGGGGGCAGCAAGATTTTAAGAGCTTTAAGATGGTGAGGACCAACGATATGGAAGATTCTCCATACAAGTTGGGGCTACAACAGCTAGGATATAGCCACAATGTGATTGGACCTTGCCTGACCTGCACAATGTCAACAACCCCCCAAAGTCTAGCACAGATTACAAGGGAGAAGGCTTCAGGCAGTAGGCTCCTTAGAGGCAAGGGTTAAACAGTCATAATAGAGTTCCCATACTAGCTGGCAGCCCAAGAAGGGGCTCTAAGCTATGCCACTGCGTCCTGAACCCTCACTAGTGTAAAGGACTCAGAGGGAAATTCAATGCCCAGATAAACAGATGCTTTGGAGGATGGGAAGGAGAAAGGAGAAAGGACCAAGAAAGAAGGGGGGAAGGAAAAGGGGTTAGAGTGAGGTGGGGAGAGTAGGAAGAGGGGAAAGTGGAATGGGGGACAACAGAAGGGGAAGGAACAGGGAGGGAAAAGGAGGGACATACCTATTGAGCTTGTATAACTAGCCAAAAAATGTAATAAGAAAACATTCATTTTTTTCTAACAATGCAAAAAGACGCTGAAAGGGAACATTCCAGCATGGCTCACATGGGAAAATGTTCCATAGAAATAAAATAACACATCTGTATGTTTAAAGATATTTTTTAAATAATAATTTTAAATATTTTAAATAGTGGTGAAAATAATTCTACCTCAAAGAAGAAAGATTTATATATTGGCTAGAGAGCATTTAGACTTATTCATTCATTGTTCACATTGGCTTTACCTGTTCACATCTGTTTTGGTGTTGATATTGGTGCTGAGAAAAGGAATTGAAGGATGAGGTCTTTTTGTCCTTCTCAAATTGTTTCTTCACTGTGGCCAAACCACCAGGAACTGTGCATACTTCTGATTCCTCCATCACCTACAGTGATTTAGGAAAGAGGAAAATCGGAACTGATAAGATAGTTCAGTGGGTAAGGTGACTGCTCACAAACCCATGCCACCCTGCCATCCAGGAAGCTTCCTGGTCTACTTGTAGCTGGGAGGAGCTGTACTGACATATCAAATCAAGGCAGGACTCCTGAGGGTCAGATCCATCCCTGGTATAAATAGCCCTGAAGGCCATGATCTTGCCACATCTTGAAGACTAGAGAGCTGAGATTCATATATCATAAACTCTGGTCATCCAACTGGGGATTTTTGAAGTGATATTAAAAATTGCATTTCTCTTAGGATTTCAGTTTCTTATAATCAGGAGTTTTGAAGACTAGATCAAAATCCAGAAGTAGTTTGAATTACTACAAACAACTAGTGTGTTTGCATTACCAAGTTTGTTATAATTTATTTTCTCTCTTCCATGAGTTATCAAACCTGAGAATATGCACAGTTATTTCCTCCCAATGGAAAACAAGTCTCATGCACGAGGAAAGAGATATGATTGAATTCTTCTCTTCATTTCACAATACTCTGAAATTCTGCAACAGACTTTCAGTGTAGGTCCCAAACAACCATTGTCATTTGATATATGTAAAGGTCATATATTTGAAATATTTGAAACAAAAGAGTGAATTAAGGCAACAATATATTTTTAACCCTAAACCTACCATTTATTTTGCATAATGGTCTCTCTTATGTGTCTCATAAGTGAGGCCATAAGTGGTCTCATATGTTAATAACTTGGAAGTACTAAATTACTGAAATTAAGGTAATTTTGTAAAACATCTTATTGTTTCAAATAATGAAAAGTAATATATAAATCATGTACAAATATATTTTGCTAGCCTCAATAATTATGTCAAAAATGACTTATTTTCTAATATTTCTTTTCAGAAAGATACCAGGCTGGCCAGGCTGCCTGCCAACTGCCAAATGGATTTAAACATAGGTCTCTTCTTTTCTTTCTTTAGTTATCACGCTTTGCTATCAAAGGTGCATAGAATTAATTATTTTTTCAAATCAGTGCTTATGCTATGCAACAACAAGTTGTTTCTCAATCTCAGTTGTGAGCAATGATGATGCTAAAATTTGCCTTAAAGAGCCACCTACCCGAGATGGCAAGATTGCACAAGAATCAGGGTGTGGCCACAGTTAGAGACACATCTTTGTTCACTAGTGCACTCTTGTGGTTTTCCCTTACTCAGAACCAATGTCTAAATATCTCAACTGATCAATGTTATTGACAAGCACATACTTGAAACTGCTTTGTATTTAATCTTTCTATGTTTACTCTTATTTTGTGTTTCTTATGTTTTTACTTGGAAGTAAGATTTAGAATCTAATGTATTTGTCAATAATAATAAATTAAATACCTAAAGTTAAGTTTAAATAAATATTATATAGTCATCATTTTAAAATATATGTCCTAAACTGGACATTTTATAAACTGGACAGATTAACAGATTTGTCCTAAGCATAAAAAGGTAAAGGAAATGAGTTATACAGCATAGAATCTTGCATTTTAATTAGTTACTCAGTGCATGTTACTTCCCTTTCTTGCCCAAAGTTTCTTCAGAGCGCTGTTGTTCCACGGGCATGATCTGCCTTTAAGGTTACCAAGTGCCAGATGACATTATCAAAACTTGCAAAATGATTGCTGTTAACTACCAAAACATGACTGAAGCATACTGGAATTAGTTTGGGTCTGAATACATGACTTAGAAGCTATTTGGGGCAGTTGTGTAGATTGAGTGTCATGATTAGCTTCTTGGAATGAACCAACTCATAAAGAATTATATGCAAATGATCAATCCGGGCAGTTCCTTTACTTGTTCTATGTATTTAGCAGGACCCTTTGATCTGGCATAAGTGCTTTTCTTTATTACATTATTGGATCAACCATAATATTTGTGATACATCAGATATGGCAGTTTGAGAGCCACAGATACTTTCTGGCATGAAACAGGGGATTGAATCCAGTTGTAAGATTATTGGAGTCATGGAACTAGGTATTTAAATTACCATTCAATTGTAAAATTATGGAACTAGATATTTAAATTATCATTTTGCGTAATCCTCTAAATGTAATTTTCACTGATTATACAGTGGGCAGATAAAGGAAAATATCATCATAGTCCTTGTGCAGAGTGGTTTCATATTAACATCTGTTTTTAATAGGATTATTAGATTTGCCTGTGTGCCATTTTAAACACTGATATTTTAGTACCTCGGAGATACTCTGATTCCAGTTTGTTTTATGACATATTATGTAAGTACCATAAAATATCAGAATCTCTAAATAAGTCTTTTTTAAAGCTAATTCACCTGTTTAAGGAGTTATTTTCTGAGTTAGATGTTTTCCTAAAAATTCTGTTTAGAACTAATTTGTAATGCAGTTCCTACATCATCCAGCAGGGGGTGTCTTCTGTGTAGCTTAGTAGAAGGTAAAGTTGAATTAAGATTTGTTTTAGAAGTGTTTTAGTTATTTCTGTACATTCTTTCCAAGTCTATACTGTGCCTAAAATACATTTTAATGACTATGTAAAAGCTTAAATGTCATATAGAATTGCAATACTGCTAATGAGTTTGGCACAGTCAGCTCTGTCTCTAAATAATTTGTAAAGATTGTTGAGTAACTATTTTAAAAGCCTACCTTTAGAACTAATCTCTGTCTCTCTCTTTACCTCTCTCCCTCTTTCTCTTTATATCTCTCTTTCTTTATCACATAACACACATACGCGTGAGTATACACACACACACACACACACACACACACACACACACCCTATGTGGTTAATTTGGAAATCATAATTATGAAAGAATACTCTTAAATTAAGCCAAGGAGCATAAAACTCAGTATCCAACAAATTATTTTGGATATTACTTTATTATGGTTGACTCTAAAAATTGGTGGTTCTTCTGGTTCCTGCAGTCTCCTCTAATCATAACCAGTTTAGCAAAGTGCCTACATTGTTAATCTCCCTCATTTCTATGTTGATTAAGCCTATCCTAATGAATTCAGTGCATATAGAGAAAAGCAAAAGAAATTATATACCCAAAGAATTTAAATGAACAATATGCGAGACGAAGAAGAACAGCATACGAACTCATATTGTTAAAATTTGAAATTAGTTCCCATCCTTCCTGAAGAGAACAGTTATAGGTTAAGTGATAATCATGACAATAATAACACATTTATATAGTGCCTCATGGCTTATGCATAATTAGCTCATTGATTCTTCACCAAGGCCCTCTGTGGAACATGATTATTCCCATTTTTCAGCTAAATAAGATGGAACTCAGGGAGCAGTCAAAATAATAGTTCTAGTCTGTGCAATCAGTGAATAATGCAGAAGACACTTAACTCCGCTTATCCTCTGAGTTTGATTCACTGAGTCTTGTCCACTGTCAGCTTTATTCCAATGTCCCATGTTATTCTTACTTTGCAAACATAAGGAAAGATTCTGCACAGTCAGAAAGCACATGTAAGCTCAGGCAAACTTATCAAAAGGAACTCACATTAGCTGAGAAGCTTCGGCAGTCTCCCCTGGAAACAGCTGCTTGGTACCTTGCCATTCGCTCCTTCAGGGAGATCACCTCAAGGAAATCCGACTTGCCCTTGCTCCCAGAAGCACTGTCTTCTGTGGGCTTAGTAGGGCTGAAAGTCACTGAAAACAAATGGCACATTGTCAGATAAATCAAGTTTGAAATGAAAAATAGGATCACTGTATAAACATTGAGGACTGAAAAAAAAAATCCAGTCTCTTCAAACATATTGCAACATATCACAGTATGGGCAATGTTTCTTGGTCAACCTCTGCATTCAAGCCTAAATAGGAGCATAGTCTTATAAAAGCACATATGTTGCTCCCGCCCACTCTTGCAATTGATATGATGAGAAGTAGATATTTATTAATGGACACATAATGATAACATTATCCAGTCACTGTGTGTTGATTTATTCTAAATGCTATGGAAAATCATCCCATTTACTTCAACTACTTTGAGAGTTATGCATTATTCTTTTGTGAAATTCATATAGGAGAAAGCAAAAGTTCATAATAGTTAACTTATAAGTGGAAGATTAGCTAAAACAGGCCATTAGGAAGTCTAGATAGTGTTCTTTATATTTCTATTCAACTCTCGAGGAAATACATCTACCTAAATTATGAAAGTGCTTTGAAAATTGTAGATGGTACGTTATTTTCTTATGTTTGAAGTTGTACATGTTACCCAAGAAGAAATAACAGTGTAAATAGAAATGGCTTGGTCTGTCATCCATTTTAGAGAGTTTGGTATTTTGTCATGAAGCCATCTACCAAACAAAGTGCAGACTGGCAATGATACACCTGACACCAAAGCAAAAGACTGAAAGACCATAGAGTAAATGTAGCTAGTAACTGAATGATCCTAGTGATTGTCTAGTCTAACCTTTCCTAGTCATATCCTTTGTACAAAGGGAAAAAATGTGCCTTAATATTGCTTTCTTTTTGTTCAAGGAATGTAAAAACCCTTGTAGCCACGTGATTTTTCCACTGCATTTAGTTTACATGAGTCAGATCTGATATCAAAGCTAGGTTTTCTTTTTTAAATTTTTTTCTCTATTATTTTTGTGTGTATGTCTGTGTAGATTTCTTTATGTGTGTTTGTGTGTATCAGAGGGCACCATTTGTCTCCTGGAAGGCCAAGGGTGACTTCGAGAATCACCCTGGATTGCTTCTGTCTTCTATTTGCTTTGCTGTGGAGTTTCCCAGGCTCTGCCTTCCAGGATTGGAAGTAGAGGCTGCCACCATTTCTGCCTGGCATTTTTACATGGGATCTGGGATCTGGACTCAGGACCTTCTGCTTGTGAGGCAGAAGCTTAAACCCTGAGCCATCTCTCTGGCCCCCAAAGCTAGGTTTTCTTTTTTAAATGGTACTTTTTCTATGTTACCACTTTGCTAGATGGCTCACAATTGTAAATTACTTTTGGTGCCAGAACCACCAAGGGTTCTTTCTGAGATTTATCTATGAGTGATGTGGAGTGACATAGGTGTGTGTGTGTGTGTGTGTGTGTGTGTGTGTGTGTGTGTGTGTGTGTGTGTTCATTAGTATGCATGCCTACTGTGATTTCTCATTCTTAGGGCCGGTAGATTTTGGAATATAGAATGGATTAATTCATTGGTGTATTTTAATATTTGGACTAGTTTAATATGAGCTTTGTAGACCAATGTCCAAATTGTCTCAGTATGCCATCCCACTCTCTTCCTGCCTTATTTTGTCTCAGCACTCTGTCCTCAGCCTCCATATTTATCTATCTTATTGACTGAAGTTCTCCTGTGTGTCATAAAGGTTAATACACACAATGGTTGGTAACAACTTTTGTAGCTTATAGAAAAGTTGAAGTCATTACATTTACCCTCCCTGACTATTCCTTATAAGAATTCTTATTCAAGTAAATATTTTCATGCTTTAATATAAATATTTTATTCAACATGCAAGTAAAAAATTCAAAGGAGTAAGAGGATGTATTATATTAACATTGTGCTTGATTGCCCAACACTGACATGTTCTCTATCTGCCAAACAAAAATATTTATCATACAAAAGCCTGCTCCTCTGGTTGATTTTCTTAAAAAGAGACATCCACAAATTCCTCAAAGATGGTCACATGTTAAAGCAAAGGTATCCTTATTTCTCCCTGTTGATAATCTGTGTGCACACACAGAGTCAATTGATATTAAGTTAGATTGCTCTCTGTTGGGAATGAACAATGCATTGTGTTTATGGAACACAACTGGCTAAAGACTTTCAACATTAAAATATAAAAATTACTTTGTGTACTATTTACAAATGCTTCCGTTTTTAATTAGTCTTATTGGAAACTCAGTGTGTTTACTTTTGCTACAATGTGCAGTATTCACTTATGAAGTATGCAATTTTTATACTATTTCATTCTATGGGAAAAGGTTCAAGGTTTTTATTCAAGCAATCTGTGGTCTGATTATTAAGATATTTGAATTCCATTGCCTCATGGCTTTTTTATGCTGTGATAATGACACTAAATTTTTATGCTCTCCTGCCCTTTATTTTTCTCATCATAAGTAACTGCATATTCACATAGGGGCAAGGCATAGAAAAATCACCTTGACTGAGTGGGAAAGCACATGATTTCCTAGTCTTCTTTGAAGTACCTGCCAACCTTTTTCAGTGGAAAAAGCAAGATGGGGCTCCTAGTTTATTCTACTCTAATTCAGAGCATATAGCTGTTCCTGACTCAGTGCTTATAACTCAATGTAGATTTTCAGCCTGACCAGTATTTTTTTAAGGCATGTGTTGGGAAGATGAGGTAAACATAAGATACCTGACTTTATTATGCTCCGTTTCAGGCACATGGGTGCAACTGAGCTTGAAAAGCAGCATAAAATGAGCCCAGAATATGTTTTACAGTAGAAAGGTGACAAAGAACAAATAAAGATGTTTATCATTACACATTGCTTGTGAAAGCACAGGAAATGATGCAAATAACATAAGATAGAAACAAGCTAAAAGCTAAGATGCACTGTGAAAAAGAGGAAAATAATTTTTGATTGACATTTTAAATAGTAATATGCATTCTAAGCACTAAGACAAAATTATTCTATTAAACATTTTTTGTCCAGATATTATAGGCAATTCATTATGTGCATATGTCAAACTAAATCTCAAAAAGGACAATAAATCCTATTACTGTTTCCTATGTTCACAGCATCACTCTGTTTAGAATCCATCACTCACTGTGTATACAAAACTCCACTTATTTGCTTACAATCTATTAAAATATTAATTCTTTATGTATTATAATAAATCTAACAAAGGAGAAATAAGATATAGAGAAGCACTTAGAAAGAAAATAAAATATTAAAATGTGTTGTGACATATATAAAATAAAAAAGACTGATATAAAATAGCTTTTATGTGTTCTACAATTATTAAGAAGATTTATATTGTGATTTTTGTAATATGAAAAGGTTTATAACACATAAAGATTCATCTTGTTATGTCCATTTCTATTTTCTCAGCCTGCAAAACACTATGTGTTAGAAGGTCTATTGTCTCAATCCCCAAATATATTTTTTTCTGCAGCATTTAGAAACAAATGAATTCAATCCATCAATTGACAAAATGTTTCCCAGGCTACAAAAGTTCATTTTAACTTTCTGAATTTCAATGCCTCGGAAATTTCATGTTTAAAGCAGTTTTAACATGCAGTGGCATGATATTTACATGCAGATTCTTTATCTCCTGACTATTTATGCACATGTACAATCGGCTATGTACAACTACTAGTCAGACTTCTGTGTTTTCTTTGAGGTGATAAAAGAGTAGGTGTTATTTTTCCAGAGAAGGAACCAGAATGATTAGTTAAATTAATTAAGAGCTCCTGTGTTTTATCTTATTTTTATAATTTATAATTTCAAAAAGAGAACAATTTATAACATGCAAACATTCATATCAAGAGAGTGATATGAAGAGAGTGATTAAAAAATACACAAAGGCCCTTAATTTTCTGTGTCTGAGATACTTCACTCAATAAAATTGTTTCTAATTACATCCATTTCCCGGCAAATTGCATTAATTTATCATTTTTGATGGCCGAGTAGTATTCCTTGTAAAAATATACCACATTTTACTTATCTACTCAACTGTTGGACATCTGGGCTAATTCCATGACTTTGCTATTGTAAACAGTGCTGCTATGAACATGGTCATGCTTGTGCTATCCAGGTGAATTTTTGCTGTATGGGGGGTTATTCCTAAAAGTGGTATAGCAGGGTCATATGGCATTTCAATATTTAACTTTTTTTTTTTAATTCCACTCATACAAAGTTAACAGGTACACTGGTCCCCTACCTCCCTCCAACCTCCCACTGCACTGTGCCCTCCTCTCTTCCCGCTTCCCTCCCCATCCCCCAGTGCCTCCCCCTTCCATCCCCGGAGCATCCTTTGATGTGCATGCCTGCCAAACTCTCCTCTGGGTCTTCCTCTCCGATGAGGTGCAAGGACTCAGTGGCATTTCCCAGAACCCTTTCCTGTGTTTCCCTTAAGCATAGGGACACTACTATGGCTGTCAATCCCTTGCCTCCAAGGATCCTAGTGCCTTTAGCAAATGCTAGACTTTGTGGGGTCAATAGTGCAGGGCATGCAAAGTCCAATTATGTCAATCTTTAACTTCTTTAAGAATCTCCAGAAGGCTCACCAGAGTGGTTGTATGAGCCTGCATTCCCACCAGCAATGTAGGAGAGTTCCTCTCTCTCCACATCCTCTCCAGCACTTGGTGTTGTTTGTATTGTGGATTTTTGCCATCCTGACTGGGTGAGATGATATCTCAGGGAAGTTTTGATTTGCATTTCCCTGATGGCTAAGGATATGGAGCATTTTTAAAGATATTTGTTAGACATTTTAATTTCATCCTTGGTAAAGTTTCTTTTAAGTTCCAAGGCCCATTTTTTAATTGGCCCATTTGTTTCCTTGGTGTTTAGTTTTCTAAGTTCTTTGTGCACTCTAGATAATAGAGGTCTATCAAATATGTGGCTAGTGAACATTTTCTCCCATTCTGTGGGTTGCCTTTGTGCTCAACACAGAAGCTCTTTTTCACAAGATCCCATCTGTTTAGTGTTGGTTGCAGTGACTGCTATTGGATGTCCGTTTAGGAACTGTTGGCCTAGCCCAATCAGCTGGAGGGAGTTCCCTACCCTTTCAACTATGGTTTTCATAGTCTCTGATTTGCAGAAGAGGGGGCGGTAAGGTTGTAAGAGCACAAGGATGGGAGGAATAATGATATGCAAGATATTCCACAAAAGTTAGGGCAGAAGCAATCATAATAGGACTTTGCATGACCTGTGCTATGTCTAACACATTATTGACCCCATAAAGTCTAGCATGGACTAAAGGCACTAGGATCTTTGGAGGCTAGGGACTGATAGTCACAGTAATGTTCCTAAACTTAAGGGGAAAACAGGAAAGGGTTCTGGGAAATGCCTCTGGGTCCTTGCACCTCATCGGAGAGGAGGACCCAGAGGAGAGTTTGGCATGCACATTAAAAGATGCTCTGGGAATTGGGGGGGAGGTACTGGGGGATGGGAAGGGAGGGAGAAGGGGAGGAGGGAGCAGGGGAGTCAGGGGGAGATGGAGGGAGGGAGGGGACTAGTGTATGAAAAAGAAAAAGAAGAAAAATAAATAAATAAAAAATGAAGATGCCAGCCCAGATTAAATGAGGAAAAAAAAAAAGTAATCCAGGATGATTGCCGAATTTACCCTTGGGCCTCCACAGGCACATACACAGTGTTTTCTGATAAACACAGAAGCAGATAGACAGACAGACAGATACACACACACATAAAAATTAAAACAAAACAAAACAAAATAGTTTACAGAAGTCTGCGGAGATAGCTAAGCAGTTGAAGCTCTTACCACACAAGCAAAAGGAGCTGAGTTCTGATCCCCAGAACTCATGTGAAAATACCAGGCAGTTGCGGTGGCCTGCCTGTAATTCCAGCCCTGCAAGTAAAAGACTGGAATCCTCAGAACAAGTCGACTAGCCATACTAACTCTATAGGAAGTCTTTGGGCTTAATTAGAGACCCATCCTCCAAAGAATAACTTGGAAGAATGACTAAAGACAAATCCTGATATTAACCTTGGTTTACTACATTCACATATACACACATGGATGCTCTTGTTTCTTTCAGATCATATAAATCTTTTGCTTTTTACACACACAGTGCTTACATGCCTGCATATATATATGCACCCCCACACATGCAAACACACATATACACACACATGCACCTTGCCCACATATACATGGAAATGGGAAAAAATATAAGAGACCAAAGAACAATTAAAAGAGGGTTGTAAGAGATAAGAATACTAGTAATATTATGGAACTCACAGTTTTGTATGTGGAAGTAATAATCTGAATAGTGCATGATTAAAAAAGAAAATATATGACACATTAGGAATGATATGAAACTGGACAACAAAAATGGAGACAGTAAAAACTGTCAGTGTTTGGGCTGGGGAAGAGTCTGAGCAAATAAGACAAGTAGAGGAAATCTATTGGAGAAAATGAAAATTGGTCATTGAAATATTTATATTGACTCAGGCATGAACTCAATTAACTGTAGCTAATGTATTGGTAAATCCTAACAGACATTCTATATTTATAGAATATGAGAAAAATAAAGATGAATAAAATGTGTAAGTATCCAGCTTTTATGTGATGAAGAAAACAAGTTTTGATATTCTTAGATGTTTCTTTACAGCACTGAGTACTGTCAGGACTTAATAAATCTGTTACGGGTTCTTATGTTTTAGTTTTGTGAATCAAAGAGTCTATGTGAATCTAAGTGGATAAACACAAAGGAAAACGACAAAAACTATCACATTTGTCACGTAATTAAAAAATACAGGTGCCTAAAATATAGTACTTCAATGGGAAGGTAGGCATTAAAACAAATGATTTCTTTATTGAAGTAGTCATAGATCAAACTTCACACTGAAAGAGGAAGATAACTAAATATGCCCATAAGATATGGATATGAGAAAAAAATGAAATGAAATAAAACATGTCATACAAATACAAATGAAGAAAATCCATTTTGGCTATATTCTGTTCAAGCAAAATATCTGAAACATAATAATACAAAATGATATGGGAGTAACCAAATGCTTTTTGATTGAGTTTAATACCTACATTTTGAGGGAGAATATTCCTGATACTGTCAAGAAAGCCTAGAGACGATGGAAGAGAAAAACCATAAACCCTAGTTGGGAACACATTACCAAGGTTTAACTACAAGTACTTGATAGCAAATGGCAATCTAAACATTTAACATATGGATGAACACCATAGATTAGAGAACTTGACTCAGAACTTGACCAAAAGGCATAATTTTGCAATGAATGGTATTTAATGCAGACAAACACAATTGCCTAAATAGGCAATAAGTGATGGTGGTTGCCTGACTATAAACAAGACATGAATATTATATCCTCCCTAACACCTACCCCATCCCAGAGCTCAGGGAACCATGTGTTAGATGAGGCATTAAAATGTAAGAACCTGAAGATGAGGAAGGATGTTTGCTGACATTATCTTCTAGAAACGACAGACCCTGCATTTGTACCTATTTCCCCAAGCCTGAGCAATATTTGGCCTGGACATCCCACCATAGAAGAGGGTTAGATCTCAATGCATTAAACTTCCTGAGAAACTATTAAGTTAATGAATGCCAGCTAGAAGGAGAGAGTGACTTTTCTTCAGTGATTTACCTGATTGGTCATCGATGCCCCAGCAAGTGCTCGTGCACTTGCCAGTGCAGGCATCATAGATGAAACCTAGTAGATCATATGTGCAAAAAAAGACTTGAAAGCAGGAGGGAAACAGGTTGTAAAGCAGAAAATAAACAGTGGAAAGGGGGAAGAAGATGCCATTAACGAAGGTACATTAATTTATTGTGTTTGTGTATGAAAATGACAAAGAATAATAATTTCAATAGAACAAGAGACAATTGTATTAATAAAAGGTGCCATCAACTCATATTTGTGAACCTCTGTGTGCTCATTGCTATTGTGCAGAAGCATTAAAAAGTGCAATCAGCAAAAATGGAGAAACTTTTGACAGTAGACTTGATGGTGCCTCCTTTGGTCTTTGTCAGAGGTAATTTCAAAAATTGGTGAGTTAGATTATGCAATTAAGAAAGCTTATTTTGTTTGTATGCTATTTGACTTTCCACTAGAGCTTTTAGTCTTCCAGCAGAATGACAATCATTTACAGTGCAGTGTGTTTGTTAGTGGGCTTGTACAAGCAGGCAGCACATAATCTTTCTGAGATGTCAATGGTGTACCTATTAGAAATAACATCTGAAAAGTGGAACATCTACATGGAATCACAGAGCCGGCCATGAAAATGTAGCAAGACAGAAAGATGTGGAAAGAATGGAAGGAACATAAATATAATCAAGTAATCATGAGGTGAAAATTAGATGGTGATTTTGATCATTAAGAGACTCACCTCAAGGTATATTGGAGATGAACTATGGATTGGGCTGAAGAAATTTTTTTGAAAGGAATAAAATGTTTAGAAGAAAAATTGGGGTTGATTAAATTCTTATAATTGGATGTTCTAAACATAAAAAAACTCAAAGATATTTGTACAAAGTTTCTAATAGTAAGGTAAACTGGAATTAGAAGTTAGAAACTGAAATTTCAAGCTCAAATATGAAATAAAATTTGAAAAGGAATTATAACTGGAAAATGTCAATTTGAATAGAAAAGATTAAGGATCAAATTTCAATAAGAACACCAACAGGCCAGAAAAATGTTAAAGTCCTTGAAATAAGGATAAATAGTTTCAAAATATGATTTATAAGTTAAAAAATATAAACTGCATGAAGTAGTTTCTGTGTGCCTAACATTAACTCATGAAATTCTGGCAATCACATTATTTGGTAAGGACTATTTTTACATTTTTATCTTCTCATTACAGATAAAGAAACAGAGATACAAAGGTCACAAAGCTTTCTCATGGTCATGTGGCTGGTGAGCGTCAGCGCTTGAAGGAAAAGGGGCACTCTGCATCTAGTTTGACGTCAGCCAAAGATCATGATGCATGAAGGTCCAACCAACTGTCCTTTCTACTCAGCATTTGTAGGGCAAGTCACACAACAAAGAAGCATCTTTCTGTTCTGAGCTGACTCATTGTGGATAAAATAAAAACAAAAAATTATCCTAGGTAACTAGGTTATAATTATGACTCTAAGGAAACCCAAGGCTAACAAGCAAGTTAAAATGTTTAGAAAGACAACACAATTTTGACTCTTGTTTTCTCTGTTCCTCTAGCAGTAATTTCAAAGCCTTGATTTAATAACTAAAGCAGCCAGAAGGTGATGGTGAGTTCCCTAGAAGTCTGTAAGTCCTATGCCTTTGTCAAAAAGGTGCACCCTCTTCACTGACAGAGCAGAAGTCTTTTACTGTTCTATTCTGGAAGTATCACAAAAAGATAACTGTTTAGTGTACCTGTAAAAGTGATAAACTAAAGTCTATGAAGCCAAAATACATGACTTACAAACAAGTTTAGGTCTGTGTGCATGACAAGACACCAAAGACCTGACCTGAGCCAGAATCATCAGCAGAAATAAATGTTTCTATAATTGTTCATGTTTACATACCCTTCAGTTAATAAGCAAATTCATCACTCTAAGTATTTAAAATGTTGATGTCAAGCCGAATTTATAATTAATTCGGTTGTATATATTATTATATGAATAATATGAAACCAAATAATAGAGAATAAAATGAACATAAGTATAAGCCTTGTATTAATTCACAGTTCTTAAAACTATAGTGAGGTAAGGCAAAATAATATAATGAATAAAGTATGTGTCATGGCAGCACAGAAACGACCTTATAGCATCTTAACAAAAGGGCAGACTGTTTCTTAAATCAACCATTCTGTTATCCTGTCTCCTCCAAGTACATTTTGTTATGTATTCATAACATCCATGCATCTGATTGCTGTATAGAGCTTTATTCACACACATGAAAATCTGTCATTGTAAGAGGGCTAGCTCTTGCTTTCTTATTAAGTCTTCCTCTACCAGTATTCTCTTTATCCATTAGATTCTGTATCACATCCTACACATTTAGTTGCCTGGTAGAGGAAGAAGGCATAATTCAGTCTGTGACAGAATATTAGTTTTCCCTAGATTTCTGGAGTCTGTGTATATGATGCCTTACATAAGCGACCACAGGATTTTTGTAGATATATTGGGGTTAAGTATCTCAGAATGGAAGTATTATTCTCCTGGATTCTCTG
Source organism: Typhlomys cinereus (assembly GCA_023101885.1). Taxonomy (NCBI): domain Eukaryota; kingdom Metazoa; phylum Chordata; class Mammalia; order Rodentia; family Platacanthomyidae; genus Typhlomys; species Typhlomys cinereus. Next base: position 3,177,711 of record JALPQD010000017.1, on the reverse strand, counting down.
GTAGGTTCAATGTAACCCAAAGTCCTCACATGTAAAAGAGAAGACTGAAGAGCAGAAGAGTTAGAATGAGAAAGGACAGATGTGAAGGAGGGAAGGAGAGGGAATGATTCTACCCTGGTGTCTTTGAAGGTGGAAGTAATATTGACATATTCTGGCTTCTGGAATCTGGAAAAAAGTAGAACACAGATCTTCCCTGGAGCTTTTGGAAGGAGCTTCACCTAAACAACACCTTAATTTTGGTACTTTGTTTCAGTACTTAATTTATCTCAGTACTTAATTTTTGCTTCAGTACTTAATTTCAGTAATTTGGATTTTGGAGCTCTGTAAATGTAAGGTAATAAGCTTGTACTGGTGTGGTGGTGACTTGTTATGATATACCTCTCCTAGTCAAAAGTCACTACACTCTTAAAGTTCTTTTTTAACTTTTATTTTTTATTTTTTTTTAATTTCCACTCATACAAACTTAACAGGTATACCGGTCCCCTCCTTCCCTCCAACCTCCCACCACCCTGTGCCCCCCTTTCCTCCCCCTCCCTCCCCTTTCCCCAGTGCCTCCCCCTCCCATTCCCGGTGCATCCTTTAATGTGCATGCCAAACTCTCCTCTGGTTCCTCCTCTCCGATGAGGTGCAAGGACTCAGTGGCATTTCCCAGAACCCTTTCCTGTGTTCCCCTTAAGCATAGGAACACTACTGTGGCTGTCAATCCCTTGCCTCCAAGGATCCTAGTGCCTTTAGCAAATGCTAGACTTTGTGGGGTCAATCGACTACACTCTTAAAGTTATATTTTACTTACAGCCCTTCTAAATAATGCTGATATGACAGATTTCTGTGTACATATATGTAAATGATAGAATCTTTAAAAATGTTTTTCATCTATGTATACATTTATATATACATATATTTATATGTTGTACATATATGTATATATAATAGAACCGTTTTAAATGTGTCTTTCATTCATGTATACATTCATATACATTCATATATTTATATATGTAATATGCATCCATTTAAGTTCTTATCTAAGTAGCAGAACTGCCATTTCTAGTTGTAATAACTCATTCTATAGACTTATATGCTTAGTGAAGCTCCTATAACCTTATGGGAAAGACTTCTGGGAGTAGAGCAGTTATGAGGGAACAGAATTTAATCAGAAATTTGATGATCGTTACTATGAAAATATTGCTAGTTTGGGCATATTTGAAAATTTAATCATACTGCTATTAAACATTTTTAATTAATTGCTTGGCTTAGAGAATTGGCCTGTTAAAATCAATAATTGAATAAAATGATTAAAGTTTCAATAAAATGATCAAATAAATTAAATCATTAAATGCCTGTAGCTGGTGCATTTGCAGCATAATCCTCCTGTTGGCTGTTTCCCTAGCACAGTCAGACTTCTCATACCACAACAGTTATATCTGCCAGTTAATGAGTACCTATTAGGTGATAATCATTTTACTTGCATTATACCATTTTTATACGTTTGGGAGGTGGTTCATTTTCATTTTACTGATGAAAAATAATCAAAAGAATAAATCAGATGCTGGGGAGATGAATGATTTGGTAAAGTACATGCCACCAGGATTGAGGACCTCAGTTTGGATCCCATGACCCCATACAGGAAGCTGGCTGTAATCCTAGTGCTAAGCAGCTGGAGATAAGCAGATTACAGAGCATACTGACATGTCAGTCTTGGATTGGTCTGGGCTCAAGGATAAACCATGTCTAAAAAAAAACAACTATAGAGTAATAAGTGAGGCTGAATATCAGATTTGACTTCCATATTCATGCTTCCATATGTGCATTCATAGCACCACAACAAATCTGCATGGACACTACACACACCTACATATATGTGCAAACTATAAAAAATAAATTACAATGTGGCAGAACCTGCTTTTTTTGGCATATGTGCCTATGTAATTTCATGTCCATTAGTATTTATATATTTTTTCTACCAGAGAACATTTTTATTTCTAAGTACATTTTTAATTAAGGGTATGAATCCTCTTTCTATAGATTTGAATATAAATCCTTTCTAGACATTGATTTTGGTGTGGTCTAAGTCAAATCAAAGTAAAATAATACTGAATTTCTACAGCTCTAAGTGATTCCTTTTTCATTCTTATAAGGTTGAGTTTGGAATTGGAAATCAAAGAAGATTCTTCAGCTATTTCACTTTGGTCATTACAGAGATCATACTGGAGAAAGGGTTAGGTATAGATCTAAGTGATCAGGAAAAGGAGTAATTTCTACTGTAAGCTAAAGATAATGGAGAACAGAGGTCATAGCTTGCATTTTCTAGTGATCATTTTTCTGTAGGACAGGTGAGCTAGAATCAAGCTTCCATTCATGTTTCCTTTGGTTTCAATCTTCTCTCCCTACTCCACTGAGGATATTTAACACACTTTCCTCTTAGTGTAATCAAATGTAGACTAATCACAATGGTATGGGGACAAATTAATCACCATCACGTTTGATCATGCTAATCTTAAAAAGAGAATGAAAGAAAGCGATGCACACAATTTTCAAGAAATATGGTGCCTACCAAGTGTTGGTCTGACCTTATCTCTTAAACCAGACATTAAGCACCTGCATGGTTCCCATGACGACTTTGCAATAGTAAAAATCCCTAGATGGTTGGCTGTGCCAAGGAAGTGGCTTGTTTGCGAACACCCCATGTGGAGCTTTCTTTATGGCAGGGCAGTTGAGGATGTTGGAGCTTTCTTTATGGCAGGGCAGTTGAGGATGTTGGTGCTTATACTACTCAAGTTTACCAACACCTTACACATTTACTGAAGGAAAAAGGTAAAAATGAATATAACCCGCTCAGACTTGAAGAAATTGAGATGCACAAGTAGCCTCTAAGAAGCTTAATTTCTCTTCCATTTACTGCCCAACTTTATTAGTGTGTCTCCACACCAAAATTGATTGTTCTAAGGCAGTCACGGTGGGCCATGCTAAATCTCCATAATCAGGGTAGGGCATGAGAGTTGGGTCAGTTTGGACCACACAATGAGACCCTGTCTCAAATCTCAAATATATGTAACTTGTCTAGTTTTCACTTGTGTCATTTTTATAATCCTCTCATTTTCTACCTGCATGAAAGTTCTTCCAGGAAGAGATCACTACTCTTGTTTCTAGATAGCCCTTTCCTGGACACTTTATTTTGAAAAGCAAACTTCTAAGGATTCAGCCTTCATCTTCGGATCCATAATCTGATTTCTTGTTTGCATTTGACACTGTTTGATTTCTGGTCTGTCTATGGTCAAATTAGTTGCCAAAATGGCTTAAAAGGAAGAATTATTTATATTATTTTGATCATGCATTTTGATCACAATCATGTTTTATTTTGATCATGCATTTCAAAAGTGTCAATCCATTATGGAGAAATCATTGGTGCAACAAACAATTCACATCATAGCAGCCAGGAAGCAGAGGAAGGAGCTCAGCCAGAGCAAGTTGTATCTCTCAAGAACATGTCTCTTGTGAACTACTTCCTCCTACTAAGTTCCAACTCCTACCTCTTACCATTCCAATAACATTAAAACTCCATCAAATAATTAGTCCATCCTTTACTTTGGGATATTCATGATCAAATTGTCTCCGAAACCTTCTTCATAGACCCACAGAATTTTGTTTTATTAATCTAGGACTTTCCCAGTCCACTGTATTGCATGATATTAACCATTATGGTATTCAGTGTGTCAAAATAAAGCAGAGATGAGCACTTAATAATTTGTAGCTTGAGGGACTGGAGAGGTAGGCTCAAGGATTAAGCCTTTGCCTTGCGGGCGAAATGTCCTGAGTTTGGATCCAAGACCCCACGTATAGACGCCGGGCGGAAGCGGGGCGGGGTGGGGGGGGACCTGAGTTTCTGGTCCTGGTAGGGCGGAGCCTGTGAATCCCCCGGCAGAGTAAACAAGGAGGAAGTGGAGGCGGTCCATGGTAGTTCCCTAATTCGCCCGTGGTTCTACACACACACACACACACACACACACACACACACACACACACACACACATGCAAGCACGCATACACTCACAATTGAATAAATTATAATAAAAATAATTTGTAGCTTGAAAAAACAGCTGTCTGAAATGCCTATCTTTAAGTTTTCAGAATATAGATAGGAAGTAAGAAAAGCAATTATTTACTGACCAGTACATCAAATCACTTTTATGTTAAAAGAATACAGGGACATCAAGAAACTGAGTCTCTTTTCAAAGAATTTTCCAATTCTTTATCCACTTCCTTTCATCTTTCCATTAAAGCTAACACCTAAAATATATCCTGATAAAAGATATTAAAAAATCCCTAATCATTAAATTATATATCCCCTTCAGATGCATATGTCATGGCAGGTTTTCTTTAGCTAACTTCTTTGGAACAGTACACTATATTTAAATCATTCCAATTTTGTCTTGGAGAAAACTAGTTACTAAATTTGAACAATCATTTTAATAATCTTAAATAAGTCTTAAAGTGCTGTCTTTCAGGTTCACAAACTGTAATGTTCTTTGATAATTTTTTTCTTTTGAAGCCAATTATTACTGATAATCCACACTGATTTCATGTATTTTCTCTCCTGAATGCTATTTGGAAAAGCTAAGCAACCAAGGGGAAGACTGAAAGTGCTAACATAATGGAATGCTGATTGGAAAACATATTCTTTTTCAAAGCAGTGATGTGGTCAGGAAAATTCTGCATAAAGCCTTGAACATGTTCAAGATAGTTTGATGTTAATCACCTAATTCTGTATAGGAAGTTGAAACTGCTAGTGGCAATCAGGAATATGAGGAATCCGTAATGGAATGTTATCTTACTAAAACTATATGTTTTTACAATATGCTCTACAAGAAAAGATCCTTGACATCCTACCCAAACATTTGTGCTGTCAAGATTACTTTTTGTCCTCGTCAATATGGCACCAAAAGCGAAGAAGGAAGCTCCTTCCTCTCCCAAAGCTGAAGCCAAAGCTAAGGCTTTGAAAGCCAAGAAAGCAGTGCTTAAAGGCGTTCACAGCCACGAAAAGAAGAAGATTCGCACGTCACCCACCTTCCACGGCCTAAAACCCTGCGGTTTAGGAGGCAGCCCAAATACCCTCGCAAGAGTGCCCCCAGGAGAAACAAGCTTGACCTCTATGCTATCAAGTTCCCCTTGACCACCGAGTCAGCCATGAAGAAGATAGAAGACAACAACACACTTGTGTTCATTGTGGATATCAAGGCTAACTAACATCAGATCAACCAGGCTGTAAAGAAGCTCTATGACATTGATGTGGCCAAAGTCAATACGCTAATCAGGCCTGATGGAGAGAAGAAAGCCTACGTATGACTGGCTCCTGATTATGATGCTTTATATATTGCCAACAAAATTGGGATCATCTCAACTTGAGCCCAGCTGCTAATTCTAAATACACATCTTTTTCACCATAAAAAGATTACCTTTTGATTAGTATTCCTATAATTGGAAGAGATAATGTAATTTATATAATAAACATATATTAAAACTATAATAATTTTAATTTATCAAATGTTGAATCACTCAGGACTAACTTTCTTTCTCCTGTCACAATAATTAACATGATCTAAATCTTTTTGCATTCAAATGCTCTATGATGTCTTCAGCTATTTTACCTATGATGTCAGATTCTTAATGAGACACTGTCTAAAAACTGGAAGTAACTTAATAGCCTTCATTGCTTAAGATACACACAAAGTCCATAGTTAGCTTTCCTCATCATCCACTGCTCTATTTATAGCTATTTATCCTTTAAAAATGTGGCATGGGTATTTATTTCTTTCTCCCAGATTCAAATCTCTCCCTGTAAGTGCTTAGCAACTGGAGAGACCCAGTAGCAGATTTATTTGTCTCCCTCCTCTTTTTTTGCAATGTGAAAGTGTAAATATCAGTCTTTAAATGTTCCTCAAATTGAAACCTTTTCTTTCCTATGCACATTAGGATAGTAACATCTATGAACAACAAGGATTTTAATTAACACTTGGGAGCAACTGTTTTCCTAGATCAATATTATTTAAAGTCAAATGCAGTAGAAAGTGAAGAACGAAAAGATTAGAGATGGGGAAGTAAGTAAATCTAAATAGGAATAAAAATTTAAATGAGAAGTCTTCACAGCTCTAGAAAGGTTTGTATGCCTTTTCTGATATTTATTAATTTCCTACACTGAAAGCCTCTGATGGTCATCTCAATTTGGTTTGATCTCCCATTACAGTAGGAACCTCAGAGTATAAAGTTAAGCATCTTTTAATTTGTTTGCAAAATTATTTTAAAAATATTGGACACTTGGGCTAGAGAGATGGCTCAGGGGTTAAGACTCTGCCTTGAAAGTAGAATGTTCTGATTTCAGATCCCCAGTCCTATGTAAAAACACCAGCAGAAACAATGATGGCCTAACTTCCAGTCCTGGTAGGAAGAGCCTAGGAAATCTCAGAACAAAGCAAAAAGAAGGTAAAAGTCATCCAGGAACATTAAGTCCCCCTTGGTCTTCCACAGGAACATACAGTGCCCTCTGAGACACACACACACACACACACACACACACACACACACACACACACACTAAATAAATAAATAAATAGTTTTTAAAAATATTAGACACAACTACAAATGTAAATTCTAACCCCTTGCCAACAACTCAGCATGAGTTTCTATCTCTTAATCTGGTAACTTTATAATCATGTTAGTCACAATTTTAGAAGAATCTTTTGGGTCATCTGTTTGCATAGTAATGTGTGTATTTTCATTCTGGATGGTTGGTTATCTCAATGGTCAGAGACCCACTGTATAGTCCTTTGGGTAAAAGTGGGAAAGTACAAACCATCACTATTTTATTAAGAAGCATGTGGATGATCTTTCTCTAATTGAGTAGCAGAGCTTACTTAACTCTTGCAGAACTAGTCATTAGCAGGAACTCAATTTCCTAGATTGCCAAAAATGAAACTGGTGTTTTAAGTTAAAATGGCCATCTTCAGGAGTATTTAACATTTGACATGATGCATACGCTGGGCATCCTTTCAGCACTTACTAGATGAATTTGCCTTGAAATAATATTGCCAAATTCAATATCCACCTTGTAGTGACTCTCACTTGTTTATTTTTAAGAGTAGAAAGTATATTTTAAATGCTGCAATACAACTGTTAAAACACACAGACAAGTCATGTGAAAATTGAAATTCAGAGCTTCTAGGTGAGAGTAAAATAAATGCATTACCCACAATAAAATTTAGCTCATCACCCCAAATGTTCAGCACATGAGAATGCAGAACGTCAGTATAACACAGGAGCAGGAGAAAACTAGAACAGATCAAAATATCCTGCAAAGTAAAACCATTTAACTAGGGGCTTTGTGCCAAATTTCATTTTTTACCAGTTTTTTCCCCCTGCAATTACATAGTCAGAGAATGATGTTAGAGAAAAAGTGTTACAAATAAAAGCTGTGTGAAATCAGGAATATGGAATTTTCAAGGTTTTTGAACTGATCTTGCCTTTTATTAACAAGTGATGATTCCAGGTTATATCACATCATGCACCTGGATGCCTTTTTCTGATTCTTTTTTGTACACCTGTGTGTGTGTGTGTGTGTGTGTGCACATTTATACAATAGTTGAGTGTGTGAACCTGTGGTCCACACACTCCAAGGTCCAAGGATAACATCAGAAGTCATCCTCGTTTGCTTTACTTCCTTTGTTCTTTCTACAGAGTTTCCAGGACTCTGCCTTTCAGGCTAGAATTAAAGGCCTCTGTCATATCTGGACAACATTTTTTTAACATGCAAAGAAAGGTCTAACCACTGAGCTTTATCTCCAGCCCCTATTTCTGTTTCTTGTTTTGTTTTGTTTTGCCTTTTTTTTCCAAACAAGATGCTACTCTGTAGTCCAGGCTGGCCTCAATTCACCTTGTAGTCTAGGCTAGTCTTAAAATTTCAGCAATTCTTAGTCTCCCAAGTGCCAGCAGTCCAAGTGTCTGGCCCTACATTCTGGGGACTCCTTTTGTCTACTCTTCTGATTTATTTTTCTGTTTACAGCTTTTCTTCTGGCTTTAAACATAATACATTGTGCCATTTTACAACTCTGTTTTATTTTCTCATCCATGATTGACTAGCTTTAATCTTTGCTTTGTCTACTTTAGGTTCCAAAACAGTTTCTCAGCATCCTCCCTCGTCCCCTCCCCCAGGGAGATCACTCTTTTCCATCCTACTGACTCTGTGAGTTGGTCCAAGATAAAGAAATGGAGACAAGCAAAGTTAGACTAAGGAAAGGAAAGTGTGTTGAAAGTTGAGATCGGTTTCCACTTGAGTGAAGACTGGAAGACATAAGTACTAGCCACGATCTGAGAATGTTTTAGCTCAAGAACTAGGTCAAAGTAGCGACAAGTTCCTCCATGTGGCTGTGGGTAATTGTCAGGAAAGTGACCGGGGCCAGTGAAGGAAGAATTCAGTTCCCTGAAATAATGTGATACACCAAGAATAACAAAATGTTATTTGTTCAAAGTACTGGGATGATTAGAGTAGAAAAAAAAGGCATTTTAGAGCATCCTATAGCTTCAGAAAGGGTATAAATTTAATTTGAAAAGCAAATCTGTGAAAGGTAAGGATTCCTTTAGCACCTACAATAGCCTCTTCAATCTGATATACAATTTTCTTTCTTATACTCTTTTAATGTGCTGCCGTTTTGAGTGCTGCTCATAGAGAGTAGCTTGCTACTTGATAGTCTTATCTTGCTCCTGGGGAATATATTAGCAATAATTACTACATCACACTAGCTTCACATACTAACAGTGGTCATGATGCAAACTGCTAATGTTGCCACATCACTTGCTATGTGCCAGACACTAACATTTAGTCACTTTAAAGATATGAATTTATCTAATCCTCAGAGCCTTGCTGAAAATTGAGAAAAATATCATTAGCATCTCTATTCTCAGATCAGGAATGATGTAGAATTGCTAATTTGCCCAAAGTCAACCTGTGGATAAGTGTAACAGAACTCAAACCCAAGCAGCTGTTCCTGAAGTCTGTGTTTAAGCTGGTTAACCTGCAAACATTCCTTGTTTTCCTGCACTGTGCTATGTAGAATCCAGTGGAACCCCAACCAAAAAAATATTCTAGTGGTCTCTTAAGTAAGTTTGAGCAAGGAATGAGGAAGACATGGAGGGAGGGAAGACATGAACTTTAAGGGGTGATAACTATGAAAAAACAGCATCAATAACAGAATTTTATATCTCAGTAGTGTCTGGAACTCCTTTTGTCTATTCATTCCCTATATCAATCATATAGGATTTTTAAACCATTATTAAGACTTAAGTTTAAGCTTTCACAAGTATGCCAGGCTTTGTTTTTAATGTTATATAAAGTACTAGAAAGATGTCTTTAAAGTTGATGTGTTACAATTGGTTGCTATTTGAGGACTTCCAGTCATCCCTCTGATATCCAAAAAGGGCTTTGCTAAATAGAAATATATAAAATGAAAGTTAGCCTGTGCTTCATAGCTAAGAACATATAAATATGTTGTGTGTGTATATATATATATATATATATATATATATAATATATATATAGTCTGTGTGTATAGCTGTGCATAGTTAAACTTACTCAAGAGAAATGTTATTAACAGCAAGATGACATACATGACGAGAAACTATAACCTGTGAGGCTGAAAAGATGAAGTAAAGGAAAGGAGGAAAAATTGAGTCTGAGAAGTAATCTATGTTTATACTTAGAAGTCAAGGTATTGGGTAATGCAAATAGTAATTTTGAATTGACATCTGAGATAGTTGGATTATGTTTTTACAATCTAAAGGATATACCTTATATATCTTATATGCCTTCTGAATCTCCTTTCTCTGAAATGTTATCAGTGAAAAACTGTGGCTGTTGTCCAATTCTTGATGACAGACTGGTGATGAATCTTGAAATTATTTCCTTTCCAGAATGAGTCATTGGCTGAAAGTGGACATGCATCAGTACAGTTCCATCCCTAAAAATAAATGATTCTTTGCTCTAGAGGGTAAGGGGGGGCAAAGAACTAGCTTAGCTGCAGCCATAAAAATTAAGGTTCTCATGAAGTCTTTCTTCTTCTCTGAACAACCTGGGAAAACTCAGAGCAGAGTGGTGCCTGACCACACAGTTAGCTCCCATCAGTGGCTTTCCTGTCTTTGTCTCTTGCTCTGTTCCTATGATCTAGCTGGTGAATGGTTCTTGGCTTTTCCCTGGTAGAAAAACAGTTCCCTTCTTTCCTCTGAAACATACAGGGAGAGAAGACTTGAATATGTGTCAGAAACTGAGAAGCTCAGCGAAGTTTATACTGGAAATCTTTAACCTTTAGTAACATGAACACACTAACTTTATTCTATCCCTTTCTGAGAATATTCCTATTTGATTACATAACCCTTGAATAGACATTTCAAAATTCTAAATATACAAAGCAGGTAAATTAATAGAAAAGCCTTTACTTCATAAAATATTTTTCTCTTGTTTCCCTGGTGCACTTAATTATTATAGTTGTTTGCAAGCTTATTTTTTGTGCAAATGGCTTACCAGTTAGTTAACATGAATGTGAATTCTTATGACAGTGCTGATTGAAAACAAACAAAATCTTGACAGAAATGTAGATAAATTACCCATGAAGTTAAAATGCAATTAAATGATTTAAATGATACTCTACTAATTGAAAATGAATGTTCATGGTTATTAAAACCCCATGTTCTCTGAGATGAGACCAGCTTGCTGCTTATTTTAGCATTAAGTTCCTGCATATTAAAATTTGTAAATAACCATGGCTATTTCACCATTCTTATATTTTCAGTTTACCTGTCATAGTTAGGTACAGGTGTAAACTTGATGGTTGAGGGTTTGATCTCTGGAAACATTTGTAGATAATTAGTAGTTGAATTAAGCCCAGAAAGAACCTGCAGAAGATTATCTAGTTTATGGGAAGGGCTTAACCCACAGTGGATGGAACTGGTCCTAGACAGGTGAATAAAATACAAACAGCTGGTTGAGGAAGTTGGTATCCTTGTGGCCAGATGTGCTGGCAAATTAAGGACCTGTCCCTCTCTCAGTCGTTATGTGAAGATGTTCCCTTGGCCCTGGTGTTGGTGTGAGCTCTTTTGTCAAGCTGGATTAAGAACTGTAACTGGACTATCATAAGAGAATAAACCTTTTATTCCTTTAAGCAGTTTTGTCATGATTTTTATCAGCAACATGCAAATTAACTGCAACATTATCTTTATTCAACTTTACGAAATATGTTAGACATGTTATTTTAAAACCTTTTATTACAAACTGTACTATAAGAATGTCAAACACATGTGACATGTCACTTTTTATATTGGTAATTAAAGTAACTATGTAGAAATAAAGATGCCAATTTAGTCAGTTTTGGAGGAAGGTATAATTGGAAACTTTTCTCAGAAACGTAACTTTTTTCATGTTTCCACATGTCTTACTACTGTACTAATTTTCACTTATGTATGTACCAGAATCATTCTGGAAGTTATTTACTTTTGAGTAATCAGTATGTGAAAATCATTAGATTCTCCACGCAATATCTTCTGTACAATTAGAAAAGCACACTTTTCTGTTTGCTGAAAGGAGCAGTGAAGAATGTCAAGCTTTCAAAGACAAAACATAGAGGCAGAGGGAAGGAGAATCTCATCCTACAAAGAAGAAACAAATGTTTGATAATATGAAAACACAAGCTAATCATCACCTTTTGAGACTTAACAGAATACATGATCAGATTCTAATTTGTCCTAATTTTAAGAGAAAACACAAAAATGTATAGTGAAAAGCCAACAAAAGGCCACCTCTGACAATAGGAATTTGTTAAGATGAAACCTAAATGTACCTCAGGAAGTGGGGGTGGGGCACGGAGAGCTACAGAACGATGGCTCCTGCAAAAATCAGCTAAAATCAATGACACTGACTGAAACTCTCAAGGAGTGGGTTTCTTGTTTTTTTTTTTTTTGTGCTGAAATCTGTTTTAGCTTTTTAGCCCTGTGTTTGCTTGCGTCATCCAGAACTTCTGGAACTTAAAACAAATAGGCATGTGGCTGTTAGTACTATGACACAGTAAACTTCTGTTATCTTTGACAGTATTTTAAGAAGTACAGCTATGGTTGTAGGAATTTGGATTACTTAGTATGTCCTCACTTCTGGATTATTTTTATGCAGTCATTGAATTGGAATTCACTGTCACTTGATGTATTAAAAGCAATCCAAAGGGTTGAGAGCGCTGATTTTAAGGAACCAAAATTATTTGTCTCTTGCATTGCCCAAATATCAACTTTTCTTTATGTTTTCACTGATTATACACACGAATGGGAAAATAGTTGAGTTAGTTAAAATTGGAAGAAGCAGATTCTAAGTATTAGGAAAATGAATGCTATTATTTTTTTAATCTGGACACTGTAGGTGGCTTCTAAAAAGAAAGAGACACTACACTGTACATATCTGTTATATTAAAAAGAATATATATGTCTTTTGTTCTGATTCTTCACATAAAACCATTGTAGTGTCCTCAGTAACTATGTATTTTAAGTACTTATGATGACTCTTTGCCAGCATGGATGGGGAGTGGAATGTCTTTGACATGAGAACAGCTTGCCCAGAAAAATCAATCAAGGGATGATAGGATTATCACTTGCCTCCTACCACCTCCTACCCTACTGTGACTTAAGTTACCCCGTACAAACACTAAGTGAAGGATTTGGTGAGTTTCTGGAAAGGTGGTAACAGGAGAAACATTCTGAGACCTCCTAAATTTAATTGCAAAGGGTGGAAGATGGAAGTCAGAAAAAAACAAGTGAAGTTAAGCAATTAACAGCTGCTGTCCAAAAATCTTTCCACATGGATATTAATTGTCTCCTAACATCTCGTCCAACTATGCAAGCTTATTAACTCAACCAGTTCAAGTAATAAAAAAATTCTTCTTATGAATTGTCCTATTCCAAAACTCTGCATTCCCACTCCTCCCCTGCCCTGCCACACATCTGTAGTTGGAGTAAGCTCAATATCAACAACCTATACTTCCTTTTCTCATATTTTGCTATTAAAAAGTGTCTTAGGTCTAGCTCCAAATATTTGTACAATGTTTAAATAGACTTGCTACTGGTGGCTGCAGAGCTCATACCAGTACCTGGTCCTTTTCTGGTTTGTGTTAGCTCTAGTTTATTAATACCTTTTGTTCCAGAGATCCTTGGGTGTCCAGAGGGTATTTGAACAAGGAATGCATCAAGTGCTCTGGAGAAAGCACATCCTGTCTCTGAGCCTTGCTCTCTCCTCACACTTTGCTCCATGTTTCTGTTCCATCCTGCTCTAGCAGAATGACTCCCCTTATAACATATACTGCAAGTAGCAGAGCCCTCTCCTGTGTGTTATGAGCCATTTTACTGAATTGTCAGATGGAAGGAGGGACTGTGATAACATTTGAATCAGTAGTCAATTGGGAGAAAGGGCTGGAAGCCTAGGCTCTCCATTTCAGACAGTATCTTAAGTTCAGTCAGTATTGTGTGGTCAAATCTATATCCTCTGAGATCTTCGTGATTTTGAGCATCAGTGACAGGGTTGACTTGAATGTCAGGATACCTGGGTGGTTTGAAGAGATTAGAGAATTGCTTGTTATTGAGAAAGACTCAGCAGTGGGTTTTAGAAGTCATGTGAGGAAACAGTACTACATTAGATCCAAATCATATAAAGACCAGGTACCTACATGAATAAGTCAGTCATGAAAAGGTCTAAATAGTCTTTCCTGAATCTGAAAAGAATGAAGTTACCACTGTGGAAGGAGTGAAAGTGGATTTGAATGAGCCAGGTTATTTTTTGTTTGTTTTTTGGTTTGTTTATTTCAGAAACAAGGAGGAGGCAAGTTATAATTTAACTGGAGGTTCAAAGTGCAATGGAATAATTTAAAAGACTGGAAAGAAAGCAAGTGACAAAGGACACAGTTCTATCTTCTCATGGGTGGTCTGATCCAAAGTCATGGAACAGTACTTAGTATCAAACACTGCTCCAGAAGCTACTCAATCTAGATATGAATGTTTGCTATCAAAAAAAGACAGACAAGCAGGAAAATAGTCACTATTATAAATACTTGAGCTGGTGCTGGTGTGTGTGTGTGTGTGTGTGTGTGTGTGTGTGTGTGTGTGTGTAAAAGAGAGAGAGAGAGAGAGAGAGAGAGAGAGAGAGAGAGAGAGAGAGAGAGAGAGAGAGAGAAAGAGACATGGATCTCAGAAGTGAAAGTATCTCAACTTGCATAGCACTTTCCAAAAAGATTCCTGATACATGGAAGTAGTTCGGATATGAGAAATTCAAAGTAGGAGTTAGAAGACTGTAGTAGATTAAATAGCAGACAGTATTTTTGTAAACCACAGTAAATTATCTCTGAACATGTGCAGCTTGTTCCCTAGAAACAGACTTGAAGAAAGTTAACAGTCCTGCTCCTCTGTAATCACAAGAGAGGCTAGGCCTACATTGGCATTTTTTTTTCAGGAACATAATCTGAATTGAAGCCCCATGTGATCATGAAAGAATGTCTACTTCCATTTTCCTGGAGCCTGATGGAAGCTGTCCCTTAAAGACTCCCTACCAGATGAAAGCAGCAGGATCCCGTCCATGCTCCACGGTGCCTCTCCCCCAAGCAGCTGGCCCTCTGACGCACCGTGACATCTGAAGCGCTGACTGACATTTAGAAATGGGAGCAGCACTTGGTTTATATGTTGATAGCAAGAAGGGGAAATATTCAAAGACCAGCCAGAGAATCAGAGAACTATTGAAGCATGAAAGGCAGATTTTCTAATTCTGCCCCAACATTTTTGTAAAATCTTCTAAAGCTATATAAACAGGTGCTCTTCCACTTAAAATCCATAGCTACTGCTGAAGTAAATATTTTACTTGTTCTTTGGCTCTTTCATATAAAATTTTAAAAATAATTCAAACAACCTACAGCTTGTCCAGTGACCAAGAGAGCTCTGTTAAAAATAAATTATCTTTCAGTTTAGCACCAACTGGCTAAATTTAAACCCTGCATTATATAATCTCAAGTTGTCCTTGCTTTTAGATGGTGTCTTAGGAGATTCTCTTATAATGTCGCTCCCAAATCACTTCAGTCTCTTAACATCTCTAAACACTTACTGCACAACAGGACCAAATTAAAGTTTTTCACAGGCAATCGAAGACAGAAAAAATCCATTTGAAACAGTATACAGGGCATGATACCTTCAAAGTACAATTTCAGTCTTCTCTATTTAAATTTGTAGTTACTATAATTAGGTCTGACAGATCCAACTGGGAGTGCTTTTCTTAATTCTTCAAAACATGTAAGAGTCTTTAATCCTTGCTCCAGTAAAACTCCCAAAGGACATGGGCCTATGACTGTGGGGGAAAAAAAACCTACAAAATCAAAGTAAGGGTGGAAAAGAAAAAATTCCCTATATTTTTTCTGAGCAAAGTAAAAACAGTTAAAAAAATGCCAGATTGACCAAATTCAGAGAATTACAATTTGTATTTCTTGATGTATTTGTTAAATTGTGCTAAGACAAAGTATTTTTGTCAGTTTTCCTTTTAGCTTAAATTGTAGTATAATTTTGATGCATAGCTGATTCTAATTTGATCACATTATTCTTTAATATTATATACGACTAAAGTGATTCTTACAAGGGATTAATGCAAGAAGTCCTAAATTCTATAATATCAAACAATGCTAAATATGATCATGAAGTTGAAACCCAACTGGGTATTTTCCTTTAAAATGGGGGCAGCTTATATTTTCTACTCATAGATGTTCAGTGAGTAGAGGAATATTTTATAATCTCAGAAACACACACATCGATGACTCTATTGCACATACCTTTTGTAATAGATTTCACCCAGACTTTGTGGAAATCTCCAGTGTCTTTATGATTCTTCACTGAATTGCTTCCTCCTCTGTGTTTTGTCCAGCAACTTTCCCAGTCCCCTGAAAGCTACCAGTAAAGTGGAGGCCAGCTCCACTGAAGGATCTATGAAGCAAGTAGATGGGACTACAGAATTTATTTTAGCCCTGTGTCAAAAGGATGCAACTGAGAGCCTATTTTTAGAAACTGAGCTCTGTAAAGGTGGGGCCTGAGTCAACCACTCTTTTCAGAAATGTGTCTCTGTGGTCATGTTGCTTCATGATGTCCTAGGCAATGTATGCATGGTTCTCACACATGTGCAGTCAATCAAACTCCCTTCCACAGCTCACTGCCAACAATGAGCTTCCCAGCTGAGTCTCAGAAACAAGAGGAAATAGTGCTATAAAAATCCTTCAATTTCTTATATATTTTAAATATCTTCACTCCTTTAAGGGTCAAGAATATAAGAATATGTAAAAAAAAAGTCCAAATATAACCTGCTGGGAAAGTGGTAACGTGGATTCTTGGATGAGACAACTTTTTTGTTTTTGTTGTTCTTGCTTTGGAGGTGCGTCTCACTGTATGTCACGGGCTGACCAGGAACACAGGGTCCTACTGCCTCAGCCTCAGAAGGCTGAGATCAAAGGACAAGTCCAGATTCAGTGTTGAATAGACAAGGAACAGGAGACTTTTCTATAAGACACTGTAACTGTTGGTAAGTGCCATGCTGTGTTTGTCAATCTCTTTGAGTACAGAATGGCAAGAATGAAAATTAATGTAAAGCATTGACTTTATAGGATCAAGATGTACCAATATGAATGCATCAAAACTCGAAGAAATGTGCTGCTCTGTCAGAGGACATTGATCATGGGAGAATTGAGCAAGGGGATTGGGTAGTAGACAGGAGATACCAATGCCTTTGACTCAGTTTGGATATATATAGCTCTCAAAATTAACTCCAAGAAAAGGATTTCATGGTGCACTTTTTAAAGAGGACTTTAAAAAATATTGTGAGATTTTATTCAGTTATTTAAATTTATTCTTCTCTTACTATCAAAGAAATCTAAAGACATTAGGACTTTTGCCACTTCTGGAAAACTAAGAATGAGAGAATTTAAACAATTTTTCAAAGACAAAATTTACATATAAAAATGGGCATTGGCCTCAATTCTGCTGATTCTCAAGGTTCACATTATGAGGCATA
Source organism: Typhlomys cinereus (assembly GCA_023101885.1). Classification (NCBI taxonomy): domain Eukaryota; kingdom Metazoa; phylum Chordata; class Mammalia; order Rodentia; family Platacanthomyidae; genus Typhlomys; species Typhlomys cinereus. The sequence goes on along the minus strand of JALPQD010000017.1, from coordinate 3,160,610 downwards.
TTCTTTTTTATTTTTTTATTATTAATACATTTTTTATTATTATTTCAGCTCATACAAACTTAATGGGTACACCAGTTCCCTCCCTCCCTCCTCCTCCCCCCGGTACCCTCTGCTCCTCCTCCCCACATCCCTCCTTTCCCATCCCCCAGTGCCTCCCGCCCCAATTCCCAGAGAGTCCTTTCTTGTGCATGCCTGATTTTCCTCTGGGCCCTCCTCTCTCCGATGACGTACAAGGACCCAGTGGCCTTTCCCTGAACCCTTTCCCGTGTTCCCCTTAGGTATAGGAACACTGCTGTGGCTGCCAATCCCTTGCCTCCAAAGATCTTGGTGCCTTTAGCAGATGCTAGACTTTGTGAGGTCAATAGTGTGTTGTACATTGTGCAGGGCATGCAAAGTCCAATTATGATTGCTTCGGCCCTAACTTGTGCGGAGTATCTTGCATATCATTGCTTCTCCCATCCTTGTGCTCTTATAGTTTTACCGCCCCCTCTTCTGCAAATTTCCCTGAGCTTCAGGATGGGGAGAGATTAAGCTGGCCTAGTTCTAGGTGGTTGATATAGAGTCTCTGAAGTTCTGGATTGTGGTTTGTTGATTTTCTTTTGCAGTTTTGCTGCTCCTGCAATGCCCTTCACTCCATCCTGGTGGGCATTGTATGTTACCCCCTGGCCAGAGACAAAAAGCTGTTAAACTAGAGTCTTGTGATAAAAGCACATTCAAACGTAGATGTAATAAAAGTGGGAAACCACAGTGAGGGAGGGGTCTATCACCAATTTGCACAACGGTTACTTTTTATCTGATGAGGCATATTCTTAATCTCATCCTTAGTTTAAAATTCATATCCACTATTATGTGTTCTGGAGCATGGTTACACTAGGTACACTTTTTACACAGGGCAACAAGATGAGCTACTGGGGGCTTCGGAGACAGAGCAGGTTGGTGATCAAGTTGTGGCGACTGTATTTATTTTATCATATATGTAACCTCTGGACCAACAAAACTTTTCTGAGATTCTGCAGTTAACGAGCAGTATTAACTTTTTATTCAGCATTCATAAAATACTTAAATTAATTAGGATGTGGAAATTTACTTTGACAATTGTAGGTGTCATGGTGTCCCATCAAATGACTTTGTGAAGGAATAAGGAATTAGTAAATGAATTGTAGCTGCGACTGTCACCTACTCAAGGTTAATCATATTAAAATTGTGTCATGATATTAAGGAAGTGTGTTAAAGTCTTTTTGCATATATGACTCATTTAAATCATGTCTCATAGTCTTATATAGGGTGATGATATCATTTACAATATGAACTAAAGAATTTCAGAGATTGAAAGCCGCACTATTAATAACTATGCCAACACAGGGCATAAGTTGGGGTTGTCTGGGGCAAAGGAATGTATAAACACTTGAGTAATTTGCCAAATGTAGACCTTCTTGACTCACCCTCATATTACACATTGGGGAATATTTCAAATGATCAAGTTTCCAATGTGAAAAAAAGATGAAAACAGTCTTGGCTGGGTACTTCATTGTTCATTACCTTTGTCCTTTAAATAGTATTTTATATGAAACTTTTAAGAGGTAGTATATGACTAAAAGAACTCTATAAAGTCTGAAATTTGATCCACAAAAATAGAGGAATGAAATGAGAAATGTTCCTGGATAAAAATGGTAGGCATTACTAATCTATAGATGCTTGATTTCTTTTTTAATATCTAGTCAAAATCACAAAGTTAAGATCCATATAGCATCCTCAAAATTAGTGGAGAAAGAGAAGGAAGACTGTGTGTGTATGTGTGTGTGTGAGACAGAGAGACAGAGAGAGACAGAGGATGTGTTTCTAGAGAGAACAGGGTGGAATAAAGGAGGAGGAAAATGTGATCTGATCTTGAGTAGGCCTTGTCCTGCGAACATGGCTGTAGCATGTTTATGGTGTCCACTTCCAGAACAGGGCACTTCTGGTCAAATCTGGACACAAGAAGAGGCCCCTCATACATCAGGAGTACACTTACTGAAATATTTCCTATGCCACAGAAATTACTCAGGCACATGCAAGAACAGTCATCCTTTATGAGACTCAATGGGACACCCACAAGAAGGATGATAGATCAACACAGTTTACTAAGAAAAAGATGTCCCTCAGAGGGAGAAGGAACACGATGGTAGGAGGGAAACTTGTTGAAAGCAGATATATCTCAGTGAGAGAAGAGATATTGCAATTGAATTTTGAGCCCCCCCCATTATCCTAAGAGTTAGGATAATGGAGGAGGCACAAAATTCAATTGAAATTTTAAATAATTAGATTTTTAAAATATTTTTAAAATTATTTCTTATTTATTCAATTGTGTGTGTGTGTGTGTGTGTGTGTGTGTGTGTGCGCACGCGCACATGTATGTAGAACCACAGACGAATTCAGGACCGCCTCCACCTCCTCCTTGTTTACTCTGCCCCGGGTTTCACAGGCTCCATCCTACCAGGACCTGAAACACAGGCCACCCCCCATTCCGCCCTGCGTCTATACGTGGGGTCTAGGATGTGAACTCAGGACCTTCTGCCTTCAAGACAGAAGCTTAACCCCTGAGCTACCTCTCCAGCCCCAATTTTTAAAAGATTTTAAGAGCTAAAAAACAAAGAACATAAAAGGTGAAAGTTAAGATAGATTTAAAATATAAAATCCAATAGAAAAATTGAATCAACACTGAGATTTTTGAGATTTTACGGAACGCTTCAAAAATTAAATTCACTCAATGATATGTGGGAAAATGAAATAGAAATTTCTGTGTTGTTAGAGAAAAATCAAAGAGACCAAAAAGATGACCTGGATAATGATGGCTATGAAGGATGGGGGATGATCAAAGAGTCCCATTTCTGTTGAAGAAAAAAAATGGAGGAAATAAATAATTAAATCCAAGAGAAAGAAAAATATTTCTGAGCTGAAGGAAGATGCAAGATGAAAAAGGTTTATCATGAAACCAGGATATATCCTTAAGAATTTTTTGAGAATAAACAGGTATGCATAAGGAAAATGACAAATGGATCCTGGAGTTTTCACTAAGATTTTTTGCATCATAATACAGTGAAATATTTTGGTAAGGAGTTTCAGTTTGCTTTTATTAAAGCAAACAAAGCAAATCTTTAGACAAAAATTGTCTACAGAAAGACAATCATTTACAAAAGATTCAAGATAAAATAACAGAAACATTGCAATTCTATAATCTAAAACCATTATCTGAGTGAAATAACACCATTTTATGTGTATGCATATGAATATTCATATATGTGTTGGTGCACATGTGTGTGCAAGTGTGGGTGCATATAAACACACTTGTGTCCACTTGTGTGAAGGCTAGAAATCAACCTTGGGTATCATTTCTCAGAAGTTATCAACCTTTTTTATTCAATACGAACTTATTTTCTGGATCCTGGGGCTCATTTATTAGGATAGACTGGCTGGCCAGTGAATTCCAAGGAACCCTCTGTCTCACCTTCCTGGTGCTGAGATTTGATTACATGCCACCATGCCTATTTTTTATGTGTGTTTTTGGTGATTGGACTTTTGTTTTTATGGTTGCATGGCAACTCCTTTGCTTACTGAGTTACAGCCCCTTTCCTAGCATTAATCTTTTTTAATATTTAGACTTCTATTGGCTTAGGTGCATATGCATATATTGACAAAAATCTACAAGGAAATAGACATATGCTTCTCTTGTGGAAAATTGATAAATGAAGATTACAATCTTTAAACTTTTCTGTTTTTTAAAAATACTTTTTTATTTAGACAGAGAGAGAGAGAGAGAGACAGAGAGAGAGAGAGAGAGAGAGAGAGAGTATCAGAGGCACTATGTGCCGCTGTGAAGGACTAAGGGTGACTTCAGGAATCATACTGGATTGCTTCCATCTCCTTCTTGTTTTGCTCTGGGATTTCCCAGACTCTGTCCACTAGGAATGCAAGTGCTTTCACAGTTGAAAACTTACTGTCAAACAATTATGCATAACAAAATGATTATTTTATGGCTGAATATCTTGTATACATATTTGAAATAATTTTCTGTATTCCATCATATTAAATATTCAAAGTTTCAGTGATTTCCTTTCTGTCCTAGGAATCACAATATCTAACCCAAAGAATAAGGAAGCAATAATCACAATTTTTTTGAAATGCTTTGAATATTGTAAAAATTGGAGACAAAGTTTGATTAAAACCATGATGTTTCAGTTAGTAGTACTAGAATGCATTTTTAAGTTAGTAATTTCAGCTGAATTTTGCAGTCATTTCCTTCTTATAACAAGAACAATCATATTCTCTTGAGTCCAATTCTTTTGTTATCTTTAAAAGCAAACACTATATCCTGATGGCAAACACTGTTCATGTTGCAACCTGAGTAGAACACAATTTTAAAGCTCTTAAGTAGATAAAGAACTCCAAATTTTATGCACTTTATTTCAGGGAAAAGAAATAGCTACATTAGACATGTTTCCACTCTTCACAATTTCTTCAACCATATCTTTACTAAAAATCCTAGACAGATACCAAGCTGAAATGTATTTCTTTGTCTAAGATAAAGCTGTATAATTTATATGCACTAGCTTACATTCCTACATAGTTTTCTCTCCTATTATATTTTTCACAATGATACTCATAAACTCTATTAAAGATCTTCAATGTTGCACTCCAAAGTACATATATTAATAATACTATGCGAGCTGCTTTGTTTGTAGAAGAAAAGAAAGGCAAGGATTCTGAATTCCCTAAATTCCTTCCAAATTATTTTTAGGCTCTCTCTCTATCTCTCTCTCTGTCTGCCTGTCTCTCTCTTTCTCTCTCTCTCCATGTCTCTCTTTCTCTAATGTATATCTATTTTGTGTTTCCAGAAAAATGCTAACCTGCTTGTTTCTGTGCATGTATATTCATACCGTATAATTTATTCATGGTCTTAGCACCCAACTGAATGCAAATTAACATCCATATAAATCTGATTCTGGCTTTGAGATATTGGAAGTGAATGTACCAATACTAAAGGATATCAGGAAATCAAGAGCAATCATATACCTGAGTCATCCTTCCTTTTGTGGAATATATATTAAATACACAAATAAAAGATATATAAATGAATTATCAAGTGGTAAATGAATTATTCCCTGAAATAAGAGAGGATGTGAGGTGTAGATCAGGAGCACATAAGAAAGAACGTGGTCCTTTTATTACATCTACCTTTGAATGTGCTTTTATCACAAGACTCTAACAGCTTTTTGTCTCTGGCCAGGGGGTAACATACAATGCCCACCAGGATGGAGTGAAGGGCATTGCAGGAGCAGCAAAACTGCAAAAGAAAATCAACAAACCACAATCCAGAACTTCAGAGACTCTATATCAACCACCTAGAACTAGGCCAGCTTAGTCTCTCCCCATCCTGAAGCTCAGGGAAATTTGCGGAAGAAGGGGCGGTAAGAGTGTAAGAGCAAAAGGATGGGAGGAGCAATGATATGTAAGATACTCTATACTAGTTAGGGCTGAAGCAATCATAATTGGACTTTGCATGCCCTGCGCATTGTCCAACACACTGTTGATCTCACAAAGTCTAGCATCTGCTAAAGGCACCAAGATCCTTGGAGGCAAAGGATTGGCAGCCACAGCAGTGTTCCTATACCTAAGGGGAACACGGGAAAGGGTTCAGGGAAAGGCCACTGGGTCCTTGTCCGTCATCGGAGAGGAGGGCCCAGAGGAAAATCGGACATGCACAAGAAAGGACTCTCTGGGAATTGGGGCGGGAGGCACTGGGGGATGGGAAGGGAAGGGGGGTGGGGAGGGGTAGCAGGGGGTACGGGGGGAGGAGGAGGGAGGGAGGGAACTGGTGTACCTAATAAGTTTGTATGAGCTGAAATAAAAAAAAAAGAAAGAACGTGGTCATCCTTGTGAATCTTATTTTTCAAGTTTTCATGTGTATGTATTTATGGTGCATGTGCATGCCAGTAGATGTAGGTGGCACATGAGTGTGCATGTGGATGTGAAGGCTCAAAATTGATATTAAGACTCATCCTTGAGTCTGAGTCTGAGTCTCAAAAACTGGCTAGCAAGCTTGTTCTGGAGATTTCCAGGCTCCCCATTTAAGGGCAGGAATTATAGGCTGCTATAATTTCCAGATATTTTACATGACATCTAGAGATAGGTCTCCCAATCCTTTTGTTGTTAAGGAAGTGTTTTCAATATTGAGCAGTCTCATCTGCTCAGCCACAAGTCTTAATTTTTAAGAAAATTATTTTAATGAAACAAATTGTTCACAGTATATATTGATAATATTCACTTCTTTGTTTTCAGTAAATTCAATACCCATTTTTTTGTAGATAAGAAATTGAAGCATAATGGATGGGTGAAGGAAAATGCTCCATCGTGGGAAGATCCAAGGAGAGGCAACCTGGTGTCCACAAAGGCCTACACCCCTATTGGAGTAGACAGGCCAGGGCAACCCTGGGATCCATAGAAGCATATAGGCAGGAGGGAGGAAAGACTATGGATGGATGTTTATAAAGGAAGAAAAACTAAAAAAAAAAAGTAGAAAGGCCAGAGGGAGCCCTGAGGTCCATGAAGGCCAACGGGCAGAAGGATGGGAGAGAGTGCGATGGGTGAAAGAAGGGAGGGGCAGAGGAAGAGGGTCAGCGTATGGGTGGGAGGAATGATAGAGGGAAGTGGTGATGAGTCAATATGACTATAAGATTAGAAAAGTAAAATAAATTAAATTAAAAATTGAAACATAACATTTATAGGTAACAGTTAGTTGGTACAACAAATCAGACCAGTTGTTAATATGGATATTTGTCCACCAAATTGGAGAAAATAAGCAAAAGACAGTAAGAGCCTAGAAATGTGCAGTGGAGGGTAGAGGAGGGACATAAAGATCGGCCAACTGTATTTTTCAACTCAAGAACATATATTTTCTTATCCATTTTTATTAACTAAACAAGAAACTTTTATATTTTGTTTCAGTTATCAATGTGAGTGGATAAATCAATTTCTCATACTTTTCAGGCCTCAGTCATTTCCAAAAGGTATTCTGCCAATAGGCCATAAAATAAGGGTATGACAGAACTATTCAATGTAGTGTGTCAGGCCTTATCATTTAAATTTATTTCTGAAAAATTCAATTCATAGCCAAGAACCTGTTGTTGAAACTGAAAAAACATCTATTCACACAAGTGAATGTCTGTTTGGCACTGAGTATACATTGGATGTCTGGCAAGCATTGGGGAACAATACAATCTTTCCACTCAACAAACTTACAGCTTATAAACTCACAGAAGTTGGATAAATCTGAGATCAACTCTATATAATGCTTTGCCATACTTAAGAATGTATATTACAGAAAATTTCCAAGAATATACTTTTCCTTCCAAACTAAACCCATACTTTAAATTGGTGTTAAACCTTGTATCATTTTCAATGATATGTAGTATGATGAATTATCATCATGAAAAAATCCAATTAATCATCACACGCCTGAGAGATTGCATTAACCACTTTTTTGGAGGTGGCACTGAAGTTTAGAGAGATTAAGTATCACTTTTAGGTTGCACAAGTTCTAGAACTGCAGTTTAAAAGACATGTGAAAGACATGTGAAAGACACATCCCACATTTCACAAATTTGATGATACTTCCTCTCTCCCCTGTGGAGAAATGAATTACTGCACAATTCACCAACTGTTTTGAATGTAAACATCACACAGAGAACACACAATATTCAAGTATGAAAGGCAAATGCATGATAACATAACAGTTGTACATATGCAGAGTTGCTAGCAAGATACAGGGACAGGCATTACAGTTGGGAAAGCATCTGCAAAAGACATTGTTGGTCATTCTCTCTGTTACAATTATTGCACCAACTTTGAACACAAGTTTTGCTGAAGAATTTTACTAAGAACTATTTACTGAATAGAAACTTTTGCTTCCTTTAAGACTTCAGTGCCCATATAGTGCCCATATATAATGTAGCAAACAATCCCATAGGCAGCTTTCTTTGCTGTAGTAGTTCTCCACCTATCTAGATCTGAGGTTCCCATTCTACCCTTGAACAAGTGAATTATGCCTCAACTTGTCTTTTTGGTGTTTATTTTTCAGGCCTGATGAAGATAAAAGATGCTACATCTGTCGTTTTCAGGGACAAAAAGATATATGGGAATAGGAGAGGAAAATGTCTACATTTTCTACCCATTCCAAGTTCATGTCTGGGGCCCCCTTTACCAAACATACATGTCATTGTTAGATACTGGTGTCAACTTGCCAACTGAATAATCTGGGTTCTGGGAATAGTTGTGAAAAATTAGTAGTTGAGGAAGTCTGAGCCCTGAGCAAGTCTGGAAGACATTGTCTAATTTACGGGAAAAAAAAAACCCAGCCCATAGTGAGCAAGAGTAATCTCTGGGTAGGTGAATAAGAGAGTGGGAGCCAGTTAAGTTGGCATTCTTCTGAATACTTGGCCAGACATGCTGGTCTGGCAAGTGAGGATTGTCCCTTTCACCAGACCTATGAATATGATGTGTCCAAGAGTTATATGTGTTCTCCTGTCAAACTAGACAAGAAATTGCAACCAGACAATTGTTAAGCCAAGAATAAAATCCCAATTTGTTGTGAATTTATCAGCAACATTCAGAGTAATTGCAGCAGTAGAATAATGAAAGTACACAATTAATATAAGCAGAGAAATATTGTAAAGAAATTAAAACTACAAAGGAATTGGTAAAATATATGCGTTTTAAAATTCAGTTTGACAAAGAGTCAAAATTCTAGAGGAATATGATGGGTCAAACATCTGACCAGATTATAATAATTGGAGGGAGCTTACCAAAGTCTTCTCTTTCAGACCCCTCTGTGTGTGTTTTCTTGTGTGGTAATGGAAGCTATTTCTTTCCTCTGGGCATAAGAAAAGTTCATCTCATGTAAGAGACTTTGACTTGTGTCAGGGGAAGGTGACAACATGTGTCATTATCTGATGTTTCTCAAATTTCTTTTGTTTAGATAATCAGCCTCCCAAGACAACATGCTCTTAGGTGGATTATCCTGATACATTAATGATTGATATATCCAATTAGATCATTTATCTCACAGAAAAAACCCTCCCTGACATGTAGCTCCATCAAGAATGGGAGAAGGTCAAGAATGACAAAAGTTCATTTACAGCTATGATAGCAAAACACGAGTTGGTAATATCACTGTAGTGACTTGATAGTCAGCTGACACACATGCAACTCAGAACCACTGGACAGACTCAAGATCAAATTTCCTCTGAAATCTACTTATGAGCAACATCTTAAACATTATGGCAAAATATTCCTTTCTCCTTGTAATCCCAAAGCAAACTCATCTCACCAGATTTCTTTCTTCACTCCCAGTCTGCAATAGCCTGTTCTGCTCCTGGTCAATGAATTACTATGCATATTCTCTGCAAGGATAGAAGCCCTTCATGCAATATAGGATATAGGTCAATGTCAAATAAGGCAGAAGCAAGTGGATCCCTTTCATCTAGTCACCATTAACCATAACTACTCATTCAGAGAGCATTGGTATCACATGGGTTCTTCCCACATCCACAATGTAATGTTGATGGGCCCAAACGTAGATAGATCTTGTGCACATGAACACAAGCTGAGGTGAGTTAGACTTTAACTAGACATAAAATTCTATAGTAATTGCTTTCTCTCACTGCATTAAAGATGGAACTTAACATTCCTTTAGACTTCATTTGATTATTGAGTAGTTACCAGCATCGTCATTAATTTTTGTAGACATCTTCCTTTCTTTTTATATTCTTTTGTTATCTATTTTCCTGTAGTTCTGGAGTGTTCTCCAATCTGTTGAGATTAACAAACTTCATTTTATTTATTGTGACATTTCTTCTTATAATCATTGTATCTAAGACATAGTTCCCCTAAAATTATCAGTGTTTGTCACCATGATTATTTTCATTCTTTCACTCTTATTTGGAATTTCAATTAATACATATTAGGAGAATTTTTATGTTTTAGGTCATCCCTTATATTCTCATTCACATTTTTATTTCTTTGTATAATTCCTCATGATTATGAAGTTTCTCTTCAGTAAAATATCATTATGTGATACATCTGTTTGTCAGTTTTTGGTTTTTTTTACATATAAATCATTTAATTTTGAATTTTTTGTTCTTCCTCAAGTCTAGTTATTTTTAAATAACATATTATTTTTTTGGTTTCCCAAAGTATTCCTTTTATTCCTTAGTTTTTAATCACTTTTACTTAACATCCTATTCCTGAAATTTTGTCATATGAGATCCTGGCTCTGTGATTTTGTGTTTGCACTTTGTGTTTCATTTTGTTGTAAGAGTTTTCTCACAGTTTAGTGTTATGCTTTCATTTTCTATCACATTTCACTCATGGTGGGTTAATTCCATGTGTACTTTTAATTTCAAAAATTTGAAATCTATGATCCATCTTCCTGTCAGTCATGAAAATCAAAGTGATTAGATTTGCTTCTGCTGTATATTGTGCGGCATAAGTAGTCTGCTATCAAAATTTTAAATTAATTTTAGAAATTAAGATTTATTGAATATTTTTATCTGTGTAATTTTTATGAAATTAAGTGAACATGAAGGATTCTTCTTGATGTCTTCATTTTAGAATCCAGAGTTGCTTTTCACAATGTTTGTCAGTAAAAACTGATGCCCATTTAAGTTTCGGAACCTAAAATTAGAAGCTAAAGCTAGAAGCTTATGAGCTATGTATTTTCTGAGTATTCAGCTAAGAATTTTAAAACTTGCCATTCTTTTATATATTTCCATATACCCCTTTCTTTCCACTCTTTTGTCCAAAATCTGTACTGACTTGCATTTTTCAATAAATTCTTAAGTAATATTCTGTTAGTTGATAGTTTTCACACACTCCATATCATGTCATGATTTTGGGGGGATGAATTTGGGCTTTTAACTGATTTCATTTCTTATATTATTTTTAAAAATAAGACTTAAAAACTTTGTACTTTGTGTTATGTTGCCAATTTTAGGGAGGAAAAGTGTACAAATAAAGCATGTTGTAAGTTTTACAGCAGCAATTATAGAAAGCAGAATTGTATATGATGCCCATTATTTTCCTGCTAGGAGATAGTTATTTAAAAGTATTCAACTACAAGGGACCATTCTTTGGAATAACACAGTCATAAAACATCAAGAATTAATTAAAATAAGGTAATCTACTATTTCAGTACAAAGATAGAGATTAAATTATTTAGAACAAAAGATCAGAGAAATAGTCATTTCAAAATATGCCAGCTATTTAGCCATAAGAACTCTCAGATTTATTAATTAAAAAGTATGATCATCTGACCTTCCACTGATTTATTAAAATTTTAATCTGAAGTGTTTTAAAGAAAATTGCATGCTTTCAATATTCAGTACTGATAGAAGCTATAAAATGCATTGTTGATATTATCTTCCCAAGAGCAATAAGTCATTATTATAGGTGACCAGTGAAGATGTTTAATTATGAGTGACAAGTATTGTGTAGTGAATATACAAAATGTGTCTGAAAGTGGTGTGGAAGATTCTTCCTGATCATTATGAAAACTGATTGTTCTCTTGAGTCACAGGTGCATAGTCCCCTAGTACATCTGGAACTATATAGGACGTTAACTTTCTGAAATATTAGAACCACTGAAGTATGACATACTTGATCACAAGCTGCCATCTAAATACTTTCTTTATGCCCACAGATCAAAGAAACATTCAGCAGCACTTAGTCAAGAAGCATCATGTGGAAGCCCAAAAGGCCCAAGATAGCTAAAGTCATCCTGAGTAATAAAAACTATGCTGGAGGAATCGCCATACCAGACCTTAATTTATACTACAAATCTATAGTAATAAAGAAAACATGGTACTGGCTGAAAAAACAGATACATAGATCAATGGATAAGGCTTGAAGACCCAGAAACAAGTCCCTACATATACAGTCATCTGTATATGTATTTTTGACATAAGGGCCCAGAAAACTCAATGTCAAAAGAATAGTATCTTCAACAAGTGGAGCTAGCAAAACTGAATATCCACATGCAGAAGATTGAAACTGGACCCTTAATTGCTACCATACACAAAAATCAATTCCAAATGGATGAAAGACCTTATCTTTGACCAGAGACTATAAAAATCCTAGAAGAAAGAGTAGGTAGTACCTTTGAACTGCTTGGACTAGGCCAACACTTTCTAAAGAGTACTTCAATAGCTTAGGAAATAGAACCAACTCTCAACAAATGGGACCCAGTGGACTGGACATCCAGATGGATGTGGGAGAGGGAGGCAAATGAGCTGGAGGGGAGAACAGAAGGAGTGAGATGGAATAAGAGGTGGGTCAAGGTGATGAAAACACAAATTCATTGTTAATGTAGTGCTACAATAGATAAAATTATTTTGGAAAGAAAATATAAATCTCTTATTATGCTTAACAAAACCTTAGTTTTTAAATAGGATCTTAGAAAAGATGGACCTGGATTTTCATATCTAATCTTCAAAAATTCCTGAGACCCTCTGGCTAGGACTTTATGTACTGTACTGAGACTCATGTGCTATTTCATCAGCTTGGAAGTTGTAAATAAAGATCATAACTATGAAATGCAGGACTTATTCATAGAACATTATTTTTGCTCTAACTCCCTATTTATAGATGTAGAAGAAGAATCAAATAAAGAGACAGGACTCTGTACAAACGTAATGTCACAGAGAAGAAACTGCTAGCCTTATTTTGTGTGTGTGATCATTCTATTGATCAGTTTTCTTACAATGAATTTTAAAAACTACATATTAAGGAGCATGTAAAACTATACTAAACCAGAAACATGAAATTTTCTCGAAACTTAAATATTTATAATTAATTTTAGCTTGTCCAAAACAATATGATTATATTAAATACCAAGATAATTGCATGGAAGAAGTCACTTAACGATTAAATACGGATTGAAATCTTTATACACTTTTACAGTTGAATAAATAAAACAACATTACCACTTGATTTAGTATAGGCATTGTTTCCTTCCTTCCCATTATGCATATTTGATATGTCTAGAAGTAAGACTTTCTTTGAATGGCATCCTATTTTTTTCCTTTTTTATTATTACAAATTTTGGTCTAGTTATACAAGCTGAATAGGTATCCCTCCCCTTATCCTTTTCCCCTTCCTTTTCCCTCTTGTCCCCCATTTCACTCTCTCCCCCTTCCCACTCTCCCTCCTCTCTCTCAACATTTTCCTTCCCTTCCTTTTTTGATGCTTCCTGTTTTCTTCTTCCCATCCTCCAGAGTATCTGTTTATGTGGACACTGAATTTCCTTCTGAGTCATCTACACTAGTGAAGGTTCAGGACTCAGTGGCAGAGCTTGGGGCCCTTTCTTGGAGCCCATTCTTGGGCTGTCCATTAGCATGGAAACTCTATTATAACTGTTTAATCCCTTGCCTCTAAGGATCCTACGGCCTGAGCCTTCTCCCCCGTGATCCATGCTAGACTTTGGGGGGTCGTTGACATGTCAACCATGTGTAGGTCAGGCAAAGTCCAAACCTGGCTGTTGCAGCCCCAACCTGTGTGGAGTATCTTGCATATCTTTGGCCCTCCCCAGCTTTAGGCTCTCACAATCTTGCTGTGTCCTCTTCCGCAAGGTCCCCTGAGCTTTAGAATGGGGAGAGATTTGGCTGGTCTGGTTCCGGGTGAATATTGTAGGGTTTTTGGTTGTTTTGAATTGTGGTTTGTTGTTTCCAGTTTTGCTGTTTCTTCGCTGCCCTTGGCTACATCTTGATTGATTGTCAATGTCATCTCCTAACCAAAGATAAAATACTTTTTAAACGAAGATTTTTATATAAGAGGAGGCTCAAAGGTAGATAGAAGAATAGGAGTAGGACACAGCTGTGAGAGGATTCAGTCTCCCATTTGCGGGTTGGTTACCATCTAACTGCCAGTTCCTATACCCTACCTGAATGGGGAGATCAAGTGAACAGTCCCAAGTGAACAGGAAGGGAAGTGAAAGTGAGCTGCATCAGATGACTTACATGTGGTACATGATTATGGCCTTATTTTTCTATTGAAGTGTGTTCTTTTTTCTCCTTTCTTTTGAGGTCTTCTTTCCTCTTCTCTCCTATTTGTAATCCTTTGTGATTATAGTGGGTATTACAGAGATTTATCTTTGAGTATGTCATTAAATGGAGTTGTAATTAGTAAGGAGTGCATACAGGGTTTAACGTTCTGTAGTCATCAGGGAATGCAAATCAAAAGGACCCTAAGATATCATCTCACCCTGATTAGGATGGCAAAAGTCCACAATACAAATACCACCAAATGCTGGAGGGGATGTGGAGAGAAGGGAAGTCTCCTACATTGTTGGTGGGAATGCAGGCTTATACAATCACTCTGGCAATCAAACTGGCAATTTTTTAAAAAGTTAAAGATTGAAATGACATATGACCCTGCTATACCACTTCTGGGAATAATTCCCCAAAATGTATCAATTCACTTCAGTGATACGAGCACAAACATGCTCACTGCAGCAGTATTTACAATAGCAAAATCATGGAATCAGCCCACATGGTCAACAGTTAACATATGGATAATGAAAATGCTATACATTTATACAATGGAATACTACTCAGTTATCAAAAAAGATGAATTAATGAAATTTTGCAGGAAATGTGTGGAATTAAAAAAATTATATTGAGTGAACTATCCCCACAGCATCCTGTTTTTTTTACAACGAGGAAAAATGTTATAAAAAAGCTCTACTACACTTTGTAAAAAATGATAAAAATAAGTCAATGAGCATTTTACCCAAAACAACACAAAATGAAAATTTATTTCTTTTACAATTATCTTACTCAACTTGTCAACTGAGTCTAACTAAGCTCACCTTGAATTGTTTCATCCCAGCTTAGAATCTCGCACTTATCATAACCCAGCTTCTGTGGACACATGGATATTTGCTGAACCTCCAGAATATATGTGAACTGTTTCTACCAGCTCTTCATTTATGCTGTATCTCCATCAGTGCATTGGCTCTAACTGGCATCTTCACTCTCCTTTTCCTCCTCATG
Source organism: Typhlomys cinereus (assembly GCA_023101885.1). Taxonomy (NCBI): domain Eukaryota; kingdom Metazoa; phylum Chordata; class Mammalia; order Rodentia; family Platacanthomyidae; genus Typhlomys; species Typhlomys cinereus. Next base: position 3,145,530 of record JALPQD010000017.1, on the reverse strand, counting down.
CTGCCCTTTACCTCTTCTTGAAAGCTCTCATAGCATATTCAGGATATCTAAAAGATCAGAATTTCTATGTAGCCACCAAGCACAGCGGTAGTAGAGATTTTGCCAGTTTTTCTTTCCACTCTGGCATATACTGCTTTATTTTCTTTCCATGAGCCTGCCACCTCCTTAACATTACAACCTACTCAGAAATATATCCTCATCTTCACATATCTATCTTCCCAGTTGTAAGCTCAGAGGCAGGATTATTGTGTATGTTCAGTAAATGTTTATTGAATTCTTGGATGTTGTATTTGCTTCCATTCTATGTTGATCCCCAATGTCAATAATTCTTTTCTTCTTGTGTATTGTTACTCTGAGACAGGGTTTCATGTAGCCATGTCTAAATTCAAATTTGAAATGTAGCTGAACATTTTATCCTCCTGTGTTCACCTCTGATATGCTGGAATGACAGGTGTTCATTGCCATACCTGACCCCAATACTTGAGTAGTTGAGTTCTGGCTACTTCTCAAAATTTTTGAAGAAATCCTTATTTACTCATTTTTTTCTTTGAAGAAATGGTTTTTATTTCTTGTTTCTTTCTGTTGTTTCTTTGATTCCTGTTCTTGTCTTTTGAAATCTTTCTTCAACCCTCTTCTCTTCCATTTCTTTACACTTTCCTTTTTTTCAATTATTTCCTAAATCACTTAGAGTAATATATTTTCTTAGTGACCAGACATTTTATTCTTAAATTCAGTCTTGCTGTCATTGTATCATCAGTATCTTTCTGTAAGCCTGTATGGCTATCTTTATTTTAGAACACTGTTAGTCACATGAGTCACCTGAACCTGAAAATTAGAATGTCAAAGATTCAATGTAAGATGTGTTATCACCTTTGTACCAACATTTTAATTTCAAAACTATTAGGTAATAAGTACATAATCCTATAGAAAACTGTCTCATTACTGAGCTCAAAGTCTTTGGTTTGTAATTCTACCTGAATCCTTTACTTTTTCTGTCCTGTGTGAACATATTTTTCTATCCAGCAGGGTATGACAATATCCAAATGTCCTGATTCAGAGAAGCCACAGAATGAATAGTTCTGTATTTTGGGGTTGCTGACAATGATAAGTGTAAAGATTTTACTCTCTATCCTCAAGTACCCATATAACACACACTCTCATGGGGATGTGATCACTCAGAGAGAATTTGTCTTCAAATTTTATGGGCCATGTTTTTCTTTAATGAAATGTGACTTCATGCTTACTTTCAAAAGTAAACAATACAAAATGTTTCATTCATGTCTTTGTCTCACTGTTACTTCTCCTGGTGTTTGATCCTCATTATCCTAAATTTGATTTTTTTAAGCCGCCACCCTGCTCCACTCCCTTCATCCTGCTCTGTAGTTTTTGTAGTGCTTATTTATTCCATTCTGGTCTATAATTTGCTTCTTCCTCATTATTATTGTGCATTGCATATACTTCATCTGCGTGAGTTCAAGAGATTTTCTTTCTATTCTTTATTTTTGTCTGCTATGCATTAATGTCTCCAAGTACCAGGAACATGGAAGTGCTCAGTATATATTTTGTTGGAGAGAGCATAACTGAGAGGACACATGACAGCCTCACTTTAATAAATTGTTCAGGAATGGGTGCATATTTCTGGATTAATGATCAGAATAGTGAAAATAATATTTGGTTCTTTCCAACTTTAAGAAGTAGGGTGAGATAATTGTTTTTAAAAAGAGATGTTTATATTCATATTTCACATTTTGAGATGGTATCACATTTTAAAATTAAGTATGACCATGTATAACTAACTCAAAGTGAGGTCCAGGGATTTTGATTATTAAATTAGGGACATTTTCCAGCATTCCAAGCATCTGAGCTGCAGTTGCCATGCGAACAACATCATGAATAGACCTCTTATTACCTAGTTCTCAGAATAGCAGACTTCTAACTGCTCCTTTTCACTAGGCCCATGACTTCACTCTGGAATCTGTTTTGACTCACTGACTATAATGGTAACTAAAAGGAACATTGGGAGTTGGCAAAATTACAGATGAATGCATTTTTTTTCAATGTTAAAACACCTTTAATTTTGATAAAAGTCATGCCAGGGAAGTTATCTTCTCCAATATCATTAACTTTATTCAAATTAAAGCAAAAAAATAGGAAAATAGTGAATGATCCTGTGCCTCAAATAACAAATTTACAATTTAAAAAAAGGAAAGTATATGACTGAAATGGAATATGTGACGAAAAGTATAACTCACAAATAATAACTATAAATACATTTCCCTGAAGATGAAATCATTCTGGCAAAAGGTTCTAAAGAATTGTAAAGAACAACCTTTCCTTTTCTTCTATGGATTAATAGCTTTGGAAAAATCTGAAATTTTTTTAAAAATTATTTTTTTTATTTTTCTACTTTTACAAGCATAGTGAATATTCATTCCAGCTTCCTTTCTCCCTCCTCCCTTCCAACCTCCTCCTTCTTTTCATCACTCTGACCTGTCTGCTCCTGTAGGCGATTAGGTTTCTGTGGCATATCAAGTTACCTCTTTTTAGGCCACCTCACTGATATATGCATTTCTCTTCACTCATCCAGCTTTAAACTCAAAGGTTTCTACTGTAAGTACTCATTCTGTGGGTATAATACAGCTACCCTACAGAGCAGTTTGATGTATTGTCTTCCTACCTATAGGTTTATTGTTTGTCTTCCCTATTGATTTTTTCCTTCCATTTTGGTTATTTTTATAGGTTCTTGTTCTAGTTTACAGCAACAGAGATGTGTACTCTTCTGACAAGTGGGTCTTGAATAAAATCAAAAAGCTATTGGTTGTCTTCTTGCTACTCATGCTACCATTACACTGTGGTCACCTGTTGCCATGGTAAATTATCTTCTTTGCAACTAACGGATCTCATGCCATTATTTCTCTCCCGCAGTAGCTTCTACAGTATTCCTTGGTACTATGTAAGCTATCCAGCAACGAGAAAGTTCACAGACCTGTTCCAGTTGGTATATTCTGCCCATGTTCTGTGATCCATTTGTGTTGCATCTTCAGTAATAGGGTCTTACTGACAGTTTTTGGAGAGCAACAAAGAGCAATGGCAAAAGTCTACACAAACTTGTAGAAGCTAAATAACACATTTTAAAATGAGGAATTGATCAAAAATGAAATAAAGCAGGAAATTAAAAACTTCCTTGGAACCAGTGAAAATTAATTTAATTTTATAGAAGGAAAAAGGAAAATTAGCCAAACACATCAACTAAAGATGTTTACTTACAGGAAAAACAATCTTTACATTGGCAAAATGCTTCACCAGAGGGTTATTTTAAATGGGGAACTACTTAAAAATAGTCTCCTATTGAAATATCTTTAATGCAAATTATAAAAAAGAAGAAAATATATGAGGGCTACAATAAAGAGTAAGTGGTTAGGGAAATGGGTTGGAGTAAGCACTGGTAGTCTTGAGACCACAGCAATGTATTTAGTGCTGTGTCTCAAAGCCTGTCTGTGAGCTTCATTCTGAGAGAAATGAATCAGAGCAGAGAACCTGGTGCCAGTGAGCTGTGCAGAAGTTGCTCTGTGACTAAATGTCTGATGTATTTATAAGTTTCTAAATGAGGACTTTTTATTAAAGGGATGTTGCTATTAATTTTAAAGTATCTCATTACTCCATTTCATTTAACTTGGTTGACCTTTGGTATTTAGAGAATGGCTTCCTTCCTGATCCTAGAGGACTCACAGACTAAAGACAATTACACTGCAGACATAATATCAGGGAAGAATGCAAAGCCTGTCAGTATATATTTATTTCTTAAATAAAGTAATTGGTTTCCAGAACATTCCAACTGGAGCTTGGAAAAAGGTCTTTTTTTCTTAATTTAATCATGAGAAAATACTATAGAAGGAAACTGTCACTAGTCATTGAAAGCAAAATTTGAATATACAGATCCTCATTACTTACTTATCTATTTTGCTGACTTGAAGTCTCTTTCCACTAATCCATAGATGTTGTAATAAATGTAAGATTGTAGGAAAAGGAAATGAACTGAACAGCTAGCTAAAACCATATTCTTTGAGAAGTTTGAACAATGAGTTCTCTTGAAAAATGTCATTCTCTACCTTAGGCTACTCACATGCACACTATGAAACTCAACAGAGCAGACACAGTGATCCTGATTTTAAATTCTTCTCACTGACATCACAGCTATGTGGCTAGTGGTTACTTATGGACATACTCAGGAAAAGAATATTTGTCATTATTGAGTGTCTTCCTGTCAGACAGCATTACTCTGAAATGATTGTTTCTAAATTAAATTTAAAATTAGATATGAAACAAATCCCCAATATACTATATACTTAAATATTTAGTAAGTGTAAGCATCCCACTTCTTAAAGAGAAGCAGAGAAACAACAGCAGATTCTTCGATTTGTTTTCCAAATTATTCAGAGATGAGTAGCTACTATAAAAATAAGGAATGGTTAAGCTTAAATGGAGCTGAATAAAAAAAGAAATATAGCAGGTAATTTCCAAGATTTATAGCAAAAGCTTTGAATGAGTGACTCTGAATATTATTTTATCTGTCAGCATTTTACATGTTGATGACTTAGAAGATTAAAATTGAAATTACAGTGTAATTAATAAAAAGAGAAAAGCAGGCAATTGTCATATAAAACAAAACCAAGTAATCCAAACTTGATGAAGATTACTTGATCACCCATGCTGCTAGAAGCATCACTAGATCCAAAGATTATTTTGGCTAATAAAAATATTTCTATTTCCTTCAGATTGAGGTTTGTCTGTATTTTCCAGACTGACCCAGACTTAAATGAACCTCCTTCACAGCCTCCCTGGGAGCTGAGATTATTGGTGCAGACCATTGCTTTGAGTGATACAGTTTCTTTGAATCACCCATGCCCTTGTATGCAATCTTAGTAAGTTCATTGCTCCACCAAGTTTAACATGTGACGATCTGAGCTTCTGGCCTGTCTGTCATTTCTGAGGAGCTGTCCAGCTATTTGTTTACATTTTCCCAGGGAAAGTTGTGACAATAAAAAGGGTTTTAAATTTTTAAGCATTTCCTATTTTTGATTAAGAATGATCAACTAACATATCTGTATCATTATCTAAACGTTTCCGATTTGTTTTTTCTTAGTCTAATTTATCTCACTGTGTTTTAAAGTTGAGTTTTGATACTTAAATGCATCTGTAAATTTAACTCTAATACTCTGTTACATATTGATATTAAATAGTGTATATCCTCTAGAATACTTCCTTAAAGTTTATAAAAATCAAAAGGTTCTTTAAACTTTTCCCTAGGAACCAAAGAACACAATGGTGACACTGTGAGGTGTGATGGGTAGTTACTTATCCCATTACTTACATAAGGTAGTCAATTTGAGCTTTTCCTTGCAATGCTAAGATCTCTGTAGATTGGCAACATTAGAACCTAGATTGTTCTTTAATATTTCCTTATGTTTCCTCTGTAGAGTTTTTACTATTTTCTCTTTTTTTTGCATTCAACCAATTGCACATGAAGTATAATAGTAGGCCAAATAAATAAATTCTTCAAGAGTAATCATGTTAGGCTATACTTAGACATATCAAAACAGATTGAAAAGGAAAAACAGACTCATATGCACTTAAAAACACCTGTGTCCCGTATATTATCAGCAAACTTCCCTTTAACTCTTCCCACAACTACGTGCCATTCAAAATTACATACTTTGGCTATACAGAATCAGAATTAAATAGGCAGAGTCATGTGTAAATTACCATGAGGTTCAGTCTGTCCTGTCATGATGTACAGCTTCTCATATTGTGATGTATGCATCACAATACAGACAAACCTCAATCTGAAGGAAATAGAAATATTTTTATTAGCCAAAATAATCTTTGGATCCAGTGATGCTTCTAGCAGCATGGGTGAGCTATGTGAGTATCTTGTAGGACAGTGACTGACCCCTGGGTTCTGCATTTCTAATAAGGTCCCTCTGAATTACAGATACACTTTGCGTCACACTGCTTAAAGCAGAATATGTTCTGTCCTTCCATATTATAAGCTGGGGCTTTCCATAGATTCCTCTACATTGCTCATCTTATCTGGAAACCTGATAGTGTGTATGTAGTGAAACTTGTACTAACTATGATTTTAATAACCATCTTAGAACACATAAGATGTGTTTCTTGGTTAAAGGGAAAATATAAAAAAGAGACTAGTGGTTCAGGTGTAAAAGAGAGATCAAGGGGCAAATCCAGTTGTGAATGGTGCAAGCTACTCGAACTCTGGTGAAAAGAATCCAGAGGAACAACAGAAGTATACAAGACCCATGAGCAAGGAGTTATTATCTGAATGGGTTTTAAACCTCTTACTGTCAGGGAACTTATGCCTGATACTTCAAACCTATCCAAGTAACAGCAGAAGGGAAGTAAATAGAAAGGAAGAGATACTTTATGTTAACTATAAAAATTGAAATAAAATACCATCTAAACAATACTTTTTTTTTTTAACCCACAGATAAGAAAAACTCTCAAAACTCAACCAAGATGTGCTCTGTTACAATGGAAGACTAGTGAGGGAGAAAGCCACATTTGACCAAAGCACAGAATAAGTCCATCAAAATCTTACCCCACACCAAGGCTCAGGGAACATTTTGGAAGAGGGGATGGTAAGATTGTAAGAACCTAAAGCTGGAGCGAGGTACTTCTGACTAACCCATTCCATCCATGATAGAGCTGCTAACTCAGAAACTTACTGCAATGAGAATGTCTATCGCCAAAACTACACAATAGCAACATTTTCCCAAGGACTAATTAGGGTCTTAGAAGAAACAATTGCTTTTAGAGAGTGTCTCAGGGGCAGGTATACTGAACAAGGGAAGAGGAACTTAAGAATTTACCCACTGAAGAGCCACAATAAAGTTCAACAGAAATCTGCTTCCCTTACCATCAGAGGACACCCCACAGGTTTTCCTGTGATATACACAAACAGGAGATGAATGGGACAGAACAGGATTGATGAAAGGAGGGAGGGTGAGAGAGCAGGGAGGTGGGTAGGGTAGAGGTCTGGGCCAAGTCATAAACCCATTTTGTAAATAAAAAATATATACACATTGAAAATTAAAAAATAATAAAAAGCTTAAAAAAAGATCGAAGAAAGTCCTGAATATTCCTAATTAGAACCGATAAATGATATCCGTAATTATTTTTACTTTTTTATAGTTGTGTAAAATGACAACCAAGAGATATTCATATTTTTAATAAATTATGATCATCATTAGAAATACATTAGTAGTTCCATTTCTAACATATAAGCTACTATTTTAATAGCATTTATAAATTGTTAATCAAATTTATGTGGCTTTGCTCTAAATGTGAAGCTGTCATGTCACTTTTTATTATGAATTTATTAAACACATTTTGTTTAATTATCTGAGAAAGGGATGCTTCAAGCACTTTTATTTATTGTTTTATTTTGCTACTGACAATTCCATATATTTTATATATTTCTAACCTACAAGTAGAGAAATAATTTTCCATTTATTTTTCACAAAGACATAAGTCAGATAATGGTCAGATTCATAGCTTCAAAGTCTACTGCTGAAAATATATTTTGAATTCACTTATTGCAAATAAAAACACATTATAATCAAGAATCAAGCATAATATGCACCAGTGTTTTTCCTGAACAAAATGTTTTCATCAGCTTCCATTCTAATTTTCAGCTGAACCACTTATGTATTTTATTTACCATCTACTCATTCTGCATAGGTCTGATCTCAGACACCATTAAGAGGTTGTGCTAACCTTCAAAGCTGTGACTGTGACAACTCTTCGTGGACATCTTGTCTGGGGATGTTTCTTCATCTCTCTGGTCTGAATCTTTCACAGAATCATCTGACTGGTTCCCCGGGTGGCTCTTAAATGTTGGTGAACACAAACTTCGCTCAATTTCTACTTCCTGTTAGAAGACATTAAAGGGATATGATTTAAAAGCTATCAGTGGAAAACAGATGTGGTTTACAGTAGTGTAGAAAGCAGAATTGAGAGTGGGAGGGATTTATCATGAATGATGTTTTCCAATATGCTTCTGGGGAAAATTTTTATAATTTTGCCAAGACCTGCAATCACACATCTGATGCTTAATTTACTTCTCTGCTTTTGGTTCTACTTCCAAATTAATTTTCCTTTTATGTATGTGTTTTCCTTCCTCATAAAGTGGAAATAAGGGTCACAATACAGCGTAATATATGCTAATAGATGCAACTTCCTAAGCCTGAGAAATGTCAACAAGGGGGTTTTGGAATATAGCAATATATCAAAATTATATGCTAAAGACAGAAGGAAATGAGTTTTTTTAATGTCATGCTCACCCTATAATGATAACGTTAGCAATTGAGGCTTTCAAAATACAAACACATTCAGCCACCATATAGAGTGTATAGTTGTCAGTACATAGAGATCATGAAACTACTTCATTGAGTAATCAAAAAGTATGGAGAAAAAAGTTCACAAAGAGTAAAACTATTTAAAATATGGACTCTAGTTTCTTTTTTTTTTATTTCCACTCATACAAACTTAACAGGTACACTGTTCCCCTCCCTCCCTGAAACCTCCCACTGCCCTATGCCCCCCTCCCCTCCCCCTTCCTCCCTATCCCCCAATGCCTCCCCCTCCCATCCCCGGAGCATCCTTTAATGTGCATGCCAGGAGTCTAGTTTCTTGAGTGACATTATGAAAATAACTAAGTCCATTATAGTAAATCATTTGAATAAAATTTACAGAAAGAAGCAAATGAGCCAAAACAGTTTATAAAGCAAAATGACATCACCTTAAATGAAGAAATATGCTGAAAATATTCATTATCTAATGATTTTTAGAAAGGGTCAAATTCAAAAGATAGCAAAAAATATTTTAAAGCATTTCCCATGTAGATAAATTTTGTGTGTTGATTCTATGACTGGAAGAGGCAGCTCCTAGAAATATATCCCATTAGCATGTTTCCTAATTCATACAATGCAATATATGTTCATTGTGTATATATAGTATACATCCATAATATATGTAGGCATATATGTTCAATAATAAAGCTATAATATTGTTTAATTATCTTAAATGCTCAGAAAATATATAATATATAAGTTTCATCACTATCACCTTTAACTGGTAAGATCTTGTACAGAAGAAGCTAGGAATAAATTTCAGTTGTTTTCAGAGTATTGCTTTTCATATTTAAAATTCCATTTATTGTTATATGTCCAAATGTCCCCAACATGATGCTAACAGATGCTGGAAACGCAGGCACCAGTGGATTATGATTTAGAAGGCACCATTTTATAAGCTCATTTCAAGTGTTCTCCCCTATTTCCATGGACAAGAAATGTGATGGTATTGATTGACCATTTTTGACCAGTTTTCTTGTTTGAATAATTTAATCCAAGTATTAGCCATATAAAAATAAATAAACAAAGAGAAAACGAAACACCTAAAATATCATGATTCTTGTTAAGGAAATTTATGCTGATAAAAAGCATAGTCCACAGACCAAGATTGAAGACATGCAAAAAGAAAAAAAAACTAATGTCTGTATCGGTATTATATACTGATGAGGTAGTGATAGACAAGACAGATTGATTGCTCACAACTTTAGAAAACCTCTTTAAACCTCAATCGCTGAAATCACGACGGCATTGAAATCAGTCACGACAGCTGCCTCTGCCTTCATGAAGTCCGGGATTAGGTCACCCAGAGACTTTCAATACGTCCAGGATCGCACTCAGCAGGAGTGGAGAGGAGGAAAGACCACCACCCCCGTGACCTTGTGGCTGTCCCCACTAAGACCTCTGACCGCACAATGTAGGTGATGAACCGGGAGTGCGCCGTCCTGGGAAAGAAGGAAACTGTGAGAACCAGGTTTGTTCAAGCTGCGGATGCTTTTCAAAGATAACTATCCATCCCCCCACCAAAATGTAAATTTGAGCCACCCTATGTCACTAAAATGCGTACCCTTCAGGCACGGTGTGTCTGTCCATTCCAGAGGAAGACAAAGACTGGAAGCCAGCCATCACAATTAAAGAGGTCTTATTAGGAATACGGGAACTAATAAATGAGCTAAATGAGACTTTCGCAATTTATTCCCCAGAGTGAACTGTAAGAACAGGGTTCGAGCACAAGTGAACAAGTTTGCCCTTTCATAAGCAGTAGCCCTGTGGCAACCTCATGCAGAAGGGAAACCAAACAGTCGCCAGTCACCTGGAAGGACTGGGTTGAGTGACAATTTCCATTTCCACCACTGACATACAGTCCTCATTACTTCAGTTTTTCATACAGGGCCTTTTTCTTCAGTCTTTTGTATTTTTGATTGTTTTATGTAAGACATGCTTTCATTTTAATATGGATGTATATATTTCAACTGCTATAAAACGATAAACTGTAACACCTGGCTAAGCTCCTAGGATCTAGATCCTTCTCGCTCAGATGCACGCTGACTCTATGACAGAACCACCCTGGTGCTCCCTCCCCACCTTGTTCTCCTCAGAATCTAGGCTGCTGCTTAGGAGTCTCAGACCCAAAGTCAGCCAGCATTGCTGTTTAGAGTGAAACCTCAATCATCACACCCATTCACTCTGATAAAATTCTTTACAGTCATGATAAAGGGTAGAAAGTATCTCGGGTGAGATTGCAGTTGGACTGTCTCTAATCAAGGCAATGATCTGGTTGAATCTCTCTTAATCTGTTTTTTGTAAGTCTACAAACTTAAATAAATTCATAAGATGCCAGGTTAGAAGGAATAAATGCAACACTTGTCAACAAGGAATTTAGTTAGATTCAAGTTCTTACTTGACTACTAAGTAGTTGTGTGGTTTCTGTCAAGACATTTCTGAACCAACTATTGAATAGTTGTAATTTTCATTTTATTTAAAGTAGAAAAATGAAATAAATTATTCAGTTTGTGAATTTCAGTGAAAGTCAAACTCTTTCCATAATAAAACATAAAAACTAATATATGAAATTTATTAGAGATACATAAACTAACACAGAAGACTCATCTTAGTGCGGAAGGCACAGACACATACAGACATGCATATTCTCTCTTGCTCTCTTTCTCTCTCTCTTCCTCTCTCTCTCTTGATGGTGATGATATTTGGAACAGACAATTTTCTCTTCAGGGGTCAATTCACCTAAGAATGATGCTAGGCAGTATTCTTAATTTCCACTCACTTGATACCAACAGTACCTGTCCCCATCTCCTCGGCTACAAAAGTTTATTGTATTTTGACATTGACAAAATTCCTTATGGTAAAACAATATTGCAGACTAAGTAAAAATATACATGGAAAATTAGAGGACCTACATGATAGAATAGCATCTAATCTTTGGGGATGAGAAGTAAATGAAATCTACAAATACTCAAGTACATCATGTAAATTGACTTAATAAATTTACAACAAATGTTCATTTTTCTTTATTTTAAATGACATACACTACTTGTAATTCCTACTAGTATGTAAATGCTCTAAAATAATAGATAGCACTTTTATTTGTGTTAATTTTATTATTTTCCTGGTATTATTATTTTTGTTTGTGTGTGCAGGTGTGTAGAAGAAAACACTCAAGTATGGCTATCATTATGCTTCATAAATACATTTATATGTATTACTACTCAAATTTCAAATAAAGCTCCAAGCTTCTAGAGGGCTGACTGCACTTCTCTAAAGTAGTACAAATCTTGCATAAAGATTAGGGATGATGTTGGACAGAAATTAACTAATTTAAAAGTTATTTGAGATAATAACTGACAGAGTTCAGTAACAGCTTGCTCTTGAGGCTGAGAAAGGGTGATGAGAGAGAATTTCATCCTTTCTGGAACATGCAACAGATGGAGTGTGATACCATTAAATCATGCGAAAATACCAAAGGAAGGATGGTTTTGAAGGGAAGATAGAGTAGGACATGGATACCAAAATTTTTAAAAGACAAGTGGATATGTAGTCCTGGAATTGAAAGGAGTGTATCACACTGAGAAAATAAGTTACAAATTATCTGCCTTTTATCACTGGTAACTGAAACAATCACTTTGATAAGCTTGCTCAGAGGAGAGCATACAAACTGATGAAGGGTTGGTCCCAAGTCAAGCTTGAAAAATCACCAGTATCAATAGAGGAGGAAAAGTAGACAAGGAAGGAGATGAGAAGGGATAGGTTTCTTTAACGATACTGACTAGTCTTGTTGAGAGAATACATTAGATATATCTCAAATATAAATTTATATATAAGGGGACTTAAATATAAACCTTGAGACTAGCAACATGGATATAAATGAATGAAGTTCATGGTTCTGGCTGAAATAAAATGTTGGTAGTCTCTGAGTGAGTTGAAGGGGTGATTGAGAGAAGAAATGCTTTGATGCTAATGTGGAAGGGAGAGATACATGAATAACCTGAGAGGAATGAGTTCTGTTTAGTTTTGCTTTCAAGGGAGAAAGTCATATAAAGGATGCTCCGGGGATTGCGGGGAGACACTGAGGGGGGGAGGCACTGGGAGATGGGGAGGGAGGGGAAAAGAGAGGGGGGAGAAGGGGGATTGGGGGAGGTGGAGGAAGAGAGGGGACCGGTGTACCTGTTAAGTTTGTATGAGCAGAAATAATAATATTAATAAAATTTAAAAAAAGCCAAATTGAGTGATTTAATGAAATGGAAAAGTATGATTGTAGGGAAGAGGGGAAGAACATTTGACTACATGAAAACCTTGAAAGAACAAGGAATGGAACCCAAATTGTGAGAAAAAAATACAGAAGTGTTCTGTTGTCATTAGTAGAACTTAATGTAGACATATTTTAAGTGCGATAAGCCTTTTGCAATCTGAAATCAGTTGTTTTCACAGATAAGGTTGATAAAACTAGGAATACTTGAAGAGAATGAAGAATGCAGCTGAAGGCCCATGAAAATCTGAAAATATTAAATTTGCAACCAGAAGAGGCTGTTGAGTTAACTACTAACAATATCACCCATAGTTTTAGTTCATGAACTAAGAAATGAAGTACATGAATTAACCAGGAGAAGTTTCATAAGGACAAAAGACAAACAAAAGTTTATTGATTATTGGTTATGGTGAGCATGACGCTGAGACAAGGAAACTAAAGTTGCTATCAATAGAACTAAGAAAGATTGAAATGATGCATCATGGCATGAAGTTAGATTAAAAGGAAAGAAAAGTAGATTGAATATAGAGAAAAGCACTATCAAGCTAGATGTCTCAGTGAGCTAAAATAAGTCTTGTAGTTTGGATACATGGCAGGGCAATTTGGAAAGGATGACCAAATGTTTTCCTCAGCGCTCATGCAGTAGACCAGTTATACCAGCATGATCCTGTTGTCCCCGGTGAAAATGCAAGCAAAGGTTTGAGTGGAAGAGAAAGTCCCTGAAAGAAGGAAGACTAGGACTCAGAAGCTGTGATAGTGTCCTGGGGTGATAATGGAGTTAGAAGACAGAGAATGGCTATATTTCAAGAACCCTGGTAAAGGCGTCGGCATAATAATTAAAATTTTATAATGGTGGTGATGAGTTGATTGGAGGGGAGGAATGTGCCTCAGATAGAAAGAATTTTTAAAAAGAGTGTGGCAGATGAGTTTCCATGAGTACAAATGGCCTTCAGGTGTATGAGAACAGTTCAAGATGGCAGTGTCTTAGCCAAATGTCATGCTTCTGTTGAGCAAGAAGATGGAAGAATCACATGAAGAAGAGGTAGAAGATAATGCAGAGACTGCTGTCTAAGGGAAGCCATTAAAGAAGCTCTGGTGGAAACTCTGCTTATGTGCACACATGTATGTAAATGCATAATAAAATCTTTATATGAAGTTCAAACAGTTTCTGTTTGAGATAACTTGGAGCCTGATATACACACATAACTGTGTGCCCGCACCTAAAAAGTTGAGGCAGGAGGATCAGTTTAAGGCCAGCCTGAGCTTCATGACAGCTTATTTAAAGAAATACAAACAATAAAACTATCCTACCCAAAATGGTAACTTGAATTATAAAAAGTCATTTAAAAAAAAAGAGTAAGAATCTCTTTTGTTTGTTATTTATGTGCAGGTATTTCTTTAACATGATAAAATCATGACCTTTGAAGATTAATTTGTTTTAATCTGTGATTGAAAATGCCAGCCAAACACATGTTTTATGAAAGTCTGCAGAGCTGTAGGATTAATAGAAATAGTTTAAACACCTTGCAGACTTATCCAAAGATTGGTGTGACCATGTTGTTATATATTTCTCTACAAATCTGTATCGCCAGGACACATTAAAGACTGAGTATAGAAGTGTGGAAGCAAGGAGGAGTATGGCATAAGGAAGAAAATTTGGATTAGTCTGTATTTAAATTCTGGGGAAGTTCATGTACACTTTTATACTTAATGGGCTCTTTCCACTAGAGGGATAAAATATTGAATTTAAAAATAAACAGTTTTACTTAGGCATTTTTGTTAGTTAGAAATAATGTCAATGTGACAATTGAAGGCTCATCTTTGAACACATCTGGGAAGAATCAGTAGTTAAACCAAGTCCTGAGCAGGCCTGCAGGAGATCATCTGATTGACACGCAAAAACCCAGCCCATTATGGGAAAGATCATTCCTTGAACAGGTGGATAAAATGGAGAGAGTTTGTTCAGTTACTTTACATACTATACCATACAACAACACACTTTGGCATGCAGAAATACAGGTGTGCCAGCAAGTGCTAAAATATGTACTCTCAGCAATTCCAATGGATACGTAGACAGTTCCATTGACTTACTATGTTGGTATAAACTCTACTGTAATTGAGAATTGTAAGAAAGGATGAAACTCCCTCTTCCCCAAAGCTACTGGGTTCTTTATTTCTTCAGCAGTAGGAGGACAAAGTTAACCCAGGCATGAAAGAGAAAACACAAAGGAAAATTACTGTAGTGAAAGAGACGAGAGAATTCCTCAGAGTTTTGCTGTCATTGTCTTATTTGATGTTCAACAAATTCTAACATTAATTACTGCATTTGGCAATTTTTTTCATCCACTATTCATATTCTTCTTCAGAAAGGGTGTATTTATTTCCTCAAGTTATTAACACTATTCCGTCTTTCATAAACTAAGTCTAATGGTCTCTTCAACCATTCAAATATGATCTCATCTTTTCCTCCACCTGAAGCCTGTGGCATAGGTAGTAAAGCTGGAGTACTGTTCTAGTCATCAGGAATGCAAGATGGCAAGTTGGGTCCTTGTGAAGTAACAGTAGAATCAGTGAAGGAGACAGGAAGAAGTATTTCATAGGGTTGACAAGGTAAATTTGTATTTCACATAGATTTTTCAGCTGTGTGAAAAAAAAACTCTTAATTTTCAAGGTGGCATACCTGATATTATAAATTTATTAAAACTTTTAGTTGAAAGATGAGAAAAGTACTCAAAGTTAGTGCAAAGGAAAGTAAAGAATAAACAAGAATTCAATCATCACATCAACAATGGCTAGGATACAAGAATTTGACCTAACTTCTAGATATTCTAATTTAGATAACTTTGCAAATATGCAAAACATGCTCAATCTCTTCCCAAACCAATCAGTAACTCCTTTAAGATGTGACTACCAACCCTGGGTGACTTTCCCAACACTCACAAATAATTCAGTGATGGAGACAAACTCTGGGGATCAGGCATCCGCCTTGCTCTCAATTATGAGGTAACACACATGGATGGAAGGCACAGTGGGACTCCCCCAACGAGCACTCCTCTGGTGGTTTTTATGTACTATTTGAATTGAGTGTGACCATGCAAATACTGATAAATAAAAAGGGTTATCTCGTTTTGAAAATGAAGGCGAAAGTGAGCTTTTGCTATATTGACTTTAATTTTTCCCTGAGATCCTAATGAAGATATCAAAGATGCTGCTGGTGTTGGAGAGAAAAAATTTGAGAGTCAGGTACTTCTATATGTGTGGTGAAAGACAATGAGGAGCAAGTGCACAGGCATTTGGGGAGCCACAGTGAAAGGGCCCACCCCTAGGCCACACAGTGCACTTGCATAAATTGAAGAAAGGTGCTTTTCATCCAGCACCATCTCTATCCCTTGGGAGGGGTTATAACAATCTTGTTAGACAAGGACATGTTACCACCATCTGCTGGAGAGTCATCATAATACACAACTGAACTTTTGTTTTTCCTAATTTTTTCCCACATTGTAATTTTTTCCTAATTATAGAAACTCAATAGGTACCCCTGTCCTCTCCATCCCCTTCCCATCCTTAGTCCTCCCCCATTGCACTCTCCACCCTTCCTTTCACCCCTCTCCCTTTCTTCCCCTTTCTCTATGCCTACCATTTCTTCCCTCTCATCCCCCAGAGCATCCTTTTGTGTGAATGTCAAACCTCTCTCTGAGTACTCCACCCTAGTGAAGGTTCAGGATTCAGTGACAGCCCAGAGCCCATTCTTGGGTTCCCCATTAGTATGGGAACTCTATTATGACTGGTAATCTCTTGCCTCTAAGGATCCTACTACCTGGAGCCTTCTCCCCTGTGATCCATGCTAGACTTTGGGGTGTCATTGACATGTCAGCCCTTGTGCAGGTCACTTCAAAGTCCAGTTCTGGCTGCTGCACCCTAATTTATATGGAGTATCTTGCATATCATTGGTTCTCCCCATCTTTAAGCTCTACCAGTCTTGCTGCCCCCTTATTTGCAAGATTCCCTGAGCTTTAGGATGGGGAGAAATTTGGTTGGTCTGGTTTCAGGTGATTAATGTAGAGTCTTTGATGTTCTGAATTGTGATTTGTTGTTGTTTTCACTTTTGCTTTTCCTGCACTGCTCTTGGCTGCATCCTGATCGGTATTGAAGGTCACCTTCTAACCAAAGATAAAAGACTTTTTAAATGAAGATATTTATATAAGAGGAGAGTCAAAGGTAGATGGAAGAATAGAAGTAGGACACAGCAATGGGGGGGGGCATGGATGAAATGCCATATGACCCTGCTATAGCACTACTGGGAATTCCCCATAATGCAGAAATTCACTACAGTGACACGAACACAACCATGTTCATTGCAGCACTATTACAATAGCTAAGTCATGGAATCAATCCAAACGCCCAACAGTTGATGAATGGATAATGAAAATGTGGAACGTTTATGCAATGGAATACTACTCAGCCATCAAAACAGATGAATTAATGAAATTTGCAGGGAAATGGACGGAATTAGAAAAAGTTAGGATCCCTAATAAGTGGATTCTAGTTCCAAACCCACTTAATAACATAGTCAAAAGTAAATCTCTGTAATATCCACTGTAATTGCAAGGGATTACAAACAGGAGGGAAGCGGAAGGAGGACCAAAAAAGAAAGGAGATAGGGGAGCATGCTTCAGTAGAGAAAATAGGCCGCAGTCATGTATTGCATGTAAGTAGTTAGACATCAGGTGCGACTCACTCTCACTTCCCTTCCTGGTCACTTGCGACTGAACAGGGTTGATCTCCCCAAACCCATATGTTGTGTCCCACAACTGAACTTTTGATATGCACCCTCTTTCCTCTTTGCCCTTGAGCAGCTTACAACTCACACAACTGTATGTAACTGCCAGAAACAGACACAGTCGGGTAAACTCAAAGCCAAGGAACACTTCAAATGAATTCAAATGAATACAAACAAGCGATAGTAAGCATCTGGAGGCAGTGTAGGTAAAAACAATTAATTTGGAAGATAAGTGACTTTGAGAGGACAGAGAAAAAAGAAAAAGAGACATTGATGCATACTTCTGTCCTAAGGAATTTGAATATTTCTACTAATATCAACCATAGCCAGGCAATAATGAAAACTCCTTATAATTCAAGTGTTTGCGAGGATTTATACTAAAAAGATGCATTTTTAGCCCTGTGAGAAGGTTCTTTTTCTCCCATTTTAAAGATAGTGAAGTAATCTCACAGAAGGATAGTTAAGGGACACAGGCACAGAAGTTAAACTTTATGTAATACAGGAACAGAGAGATTAATTTAAGAGTGCTCTCCCCTTTTTATTTTTTGTGATGTGCTACATGAAGGGAAGCAAAGATTGGATTGCCATAAGACAAAATTATCAAAATAATAAAGACAGATAATATCTATTCTATCTATGCTTTTTAGAATACAAGCTATTCTATGTACATATGTAATTCCACTTACCAATTTCTTGTTAAATGTATGGCCTATTTTGCTTCCTTATAATTTTTGGGGTCATAAGTTCCTCCAGAGAATAGAGCAATAAAGCAGAGCCAACACTGCCAGTCTTTACAGTCTGGTCTTAGCTCCTCAATTGTTTAGCAGTTTTGTTCCCTTGCCTCTTTGTAGTCAAGTAAAACGTATGAAACTTACCATGGACTGTGAGGGCCTGACCATGTTCAAAGAAATGGAGAATGGAAAATAAGAAATGAGAATTGAGAAACAAGGGGAGAGAGGTAGAGAGATTGTAGATAAATTATAGATAAGTACATATAGATAAAATATAGATGGATGATAGAGATGGTAGATAAATATACAGATAAATGAAGGTAAATAGGTGGAGAGATAATTGATCTCAATAAACAGATAATAGATAAATAGGCAGATAGATAGATAGATATAGATAGATAGATAGATAGCAGATAGATAGATGACATACAAATAGATGAGAGATAGTTGAGTAATACAAACCACATAGAAACATAGATACTTCTGAATGTGACTGAAGGTTTGGTATCTCTGCCCTGTTTTCTATGAATGCCCACTGTTGAGAAACCCTGTTTTAAAATCTATCAATATGTTTTTTTTTTAATTTTTTTTAAATTTTATTATTTATTCAATTGTGCGCGTGTATATGTGTGCGTGCGTGTATGTATGTGTGTGTGTGTATGTGTGTATGTGTGTGTAGAACCACGGACGAATTCGCGAACCACCATGGACCGCCTCCTCCTTGTTTACTCTGCCCTGGGATTCACAGGCTCCGCCCTACCAGGACCGGAAACGCAGGCCGCCCCCACTTCCGCCCGGTGTCTATACGTGGGGTCTAGGATCGGAACTCAGGACCTTCTGCCTGCAAGGCAGAGGCTTAACCCCTGAGCCACCTCTCCAGCCCCAAAATCTATCAATTTGTTTTGAGAAGTTCGAACTACTTAAAGAGTTTATTTGTTGGTGCTCCATTTTACAGCCATACAGCTATTCTAGCAGACAGAAACATTAACAGCCTGCAGTGTATGTGGTGTGCTGACTTGGATGCTCAGTCCTGTAAACTATTCACATAATATTAGCTCACCTTAGATTATAGCATCATGAGAGATTTCAGGTAAAACTCCCTACTCAATCTAGTCAATCAACAGAACTATAAGAATGAGAAAGAAGTACTATCTACTCTACAGATTTGGGAATTTCTTGGTTAGTGTCCACAGCATTTCTAACTGCTCAGCTTATGTAATCTTCATTTTTTTATTCTGACATAATAAAAATGTGTGTAGAACAGAACATTTGCCCAATGTGCTGTCAAAGAAATCATAACAACTACATTTTTTCTTAAACACTATTGGGTGATACATGCTCTGCATTTATGCATTTTATGCAACATGATGATGCTTAATAAGGACTCATCTATTCAACAATGAGAAAACTAAAGTCAGAGAGCTAAAGAATTTAAATTACTTGCTCAGTGTCACACAAAAACATGTTAGACTTCTTAAAGTTTGTTTCTGGACTAGCATTTTTAGGATCAACATCATTTTATGTCCTGAGTGAAATTTGTTTATCAATTGTAAAATCTGAAATTATATAGGTAGGCATGGTATGGAATATGATGGGTGACAAACTGTTTAACCCCTAACAGCTGGATGTCTTATTCCTCCCCACATGTCTTTCAGAATTATGCCTTAAACACCCAGGCACTTGATAAATATTGAGCTGAACCTTCAATCTGATGATATTTTATATTCATACATCACCCAAAACCAGAAGCAAGAAACAATAATTAATAAATGCAGAAATCATGACTGTCACAACATTACCTTATTCAACTACACACATCATACCAAGAGCAAAAGGACAGCATCAGGCTCCTTATTCACTTAACCACAGACTGATAAAGTAGTCAGAAGCCAAATTAGAAGGGAGTCTAACTAAACTGCTTGAATCCCTGGAAATATTTTTAGAAATTTCACATTTACAGAATGCCTCTAGTAGGTCTAGCTTATGCATCTCAGATGATTCTGTTCTCTGCTCTTAAAGTATGGCACTAGTCCTATGAGTTATCTGTGAAGTTTCTTTCTCTTAGCCTGTATGCATGTGATTGTTTGAAGAACATCTTCCATTCTCTGCCTACGCTTGACAGCATTTCCTTCAGAAATTCATGCAATATTTTGCAGTAAGTCTGAGTAACATTTACTTAAAGAAGTTTTTCCAAATTGTTCAGCTGAAAACAATCATACTCAGGTCTGAATTCTTCTGGGATTTATAGCCTTCTTAATACTCTTGTAGATCTGCTTTGAGCTCCATTCAAATTTGACATATCTAGCTTCCCCCTTTACACTGCAACTCCTTAAAGCATGCTTTGTTTATCCTCATTGTGCATATGGTCACTAAAACATTGTATTCCTTGAATGTTGAAGGCATCCAAGGTTAAATGAGCTTGTGTGACTTTTGTGCTCACGTACAACATCTAGAAGAAAATACGACCTAGAAATGTACAAAATGTACAAAAATGGTGAAGAAACATCTTGTATAAAGAAAGGAACAAATAATGAAAGTGGAACTCATATGGTAAGAGCAGAGAAACAACTTGAAGCTGTCCTCTGACCTCTTTGTGTGTGTGATTGCAAAAGAGGATTATTTTAGAAGTTGTGTTTCAATAACCAGAGAACCCCTTAAAATTGCCATGACTTGAATTTTAAAAAAGTTAAAGATTGAAATGCCATATGGCCCTGTTATACCACTTCTGGGAATAATCCCCCATAAAGCAAAAATTCACCTCAATGACACAACCACAACTATGTTCATAGGAGCACTGTTTACAATAGCAAAGTCATGGAATCAACCCAAATGCCCAACAGTTGACGAGTGGATAAGGAAAATGTGGTACATTTATACAATGGAATATTACCCAGCCATCAAAAAAGATGAATTAATGAAATTTGCCAGGAAATGGATGGAATTAGAAACAATTATATTGTGTGAACTATCACAGACACAGAAAATTCAGTGCTGTATGTACTCCCTAATAGATGGATCCTAGTACCAAACCCACTTAATGACATATTCAAAGATAAATCTCTGTAATACCTACAGTAATTGCAAAGATTATAAACAGGAGGGAAAGAAAAGGAGGGCCCCCAGAAATAAGGAGAGAGGGGATCATGCTTCAGTAGAGAAAATAGGTCACCATCAAGTATTGCAATAATTCGAACTATGTAGCAAAGAGTCTCGCAGATAGATGGTAACAAATGGGACACTGAACAGCCCCCTTCACTGCGGTCTCCTTCTCCTATTCCATCTACCTTTGAATCTCCTCTTATAGTAACATCTTCATTTAAACAGCCTTTTATCTCTGGCTAAGAGGTGACATCCAATATCCATCAGGATGGAGCCAAGGGCGGTGCAGGAACAGCAAAACTGAAAGGAACAACAAACCATAATTCAGAACACCAAGACCTTATATTAATCACTTGGAACCAAACCAGCTAAATCTCTCCCCATCCTATAGCTCAGGGAACCTTGTGCAAGAGGGGGTGGCAAGATTGTAAGAGCCTAAAGAAGGGGAGGACCAACAATATGCAAGATACTCCACACAAGTTAGGGTCGCAGTAGCCATAATCTGACTTTTCATGACCTGCACAAGGACTGACATGTCAATGACTCCCCAAAGTCTAGCATGGATCACAGGCACTAGGAGCCTTAGAGGCAAGGGATTAACAGTTACAATAGAGTTTCCATACTAAAGGGGAGCCCAAGAAAGGGCTCAGGCATGCCACTGAATCCTTACACCTCACTAGAGTTGAGAACTCAGAG
This sequence comes from Typhlomys cinereus, assembly GCA_023101885.1. Classification (NCBI taxonomy): domain Eukaryota; kingdom Metazoa; phylum Chordata; class Mammalia; order Rodentia; family Platacanthomyidae; genus Typhlomys; species Typhlomys cinereus. The sequence continues at coordinate 3,123,537 of JALPQD010000017.1, read as the reverse complement.
GGAAGTTTGGCATTCACACAAAAGGATGTTCCAGGGGATGGGGGGGAGGGGAGGCACTGGGAGAAGGGGAGAGAGGAGGTTGAAGGGAAAGGTAAAAGGGGGAATGTGCAAGGGGGATTGGGGAATAGTGGAGGGAGGGAGAGGTCCGGGATACCTATTGAGCTTGTATGATGGGAGAAAAGCAAAAGTTCATTGCCAAGTCCCCAGCCTAAAAAATTGCCATGACTTTGTACCACTGGATTAATTAAATTCAATAATCTCAAGATCTTTATTCAAAGATTTTACACCAGTGTTTACTTTATCACATTTATTCTGCACGAGTAAAAGAATTGTCTCAGCGTTCAGAGAGAAGCTATTTGCAAAATTATTCATATCTGATACATTTTCTTTTTTATTTTATTTATTTATTTTTATTATTATTTCCGCTCATACAAACTTAATAGGTACACTGGTTCCCTCCCTCCTCCTCCCCCCTACCCCCCTGTCCCCCCTCCCCTCACCCCTCCCTCCTATCCCCCAGTGCCTCCTCCCCCAGTCCCTGGAGAATCCTTTAATGTGCATGCCAGACTCTCCTCTGGGCCCTCCTCTCCGATGACGTACAAGGACCCAGTGGCATTTCCCTGAACCCTTTCCTGTGTTACCCTTAAGCATAGGAACTCTACTGTGGCTGTCAATACCTACAGTAATTGCAAAGATTATAAACAGGAGGGAAAGAAAAGGAGGGCCCCCAGAAATAAGGAGAGAGGGGATCATGCTTCAGTAGAGAAAATAGGTCACCATCAAATTGCAAATAAGTAGCAAGCTATCTGGTGAAGCTCACTCTCACTTTCCTTCCTGGTGTGTTGGACATTGCGCAGGGCATGCAAAGTCCAATTATGATTGCTTCGGCCCTAAATTGTGTGGAGTATCTTGCATATCATTGCTTCTCCCATCCTTGTGCTCTTATAGTTTTACCACCCCCTCTTCTGCAAATTTCCCTGAGCTTCAGGATGGGGAGAGATTAGTCTGGCCTAGTTCTAGGTGGTTGATAGAGAGTCTCTGAAGATCTGGATTATGGTTTGTTGATTTTCTTTTGCAGTTTTGCTGCTCCTACAATGCCCTTAACTCCATCCTGATGGATATTGGATGTCATCCTCTGGCCAGAGATAAAAAGCTGTTAAACTAGAGTCTTGTTATAAAAGTATATTCAAAGGTAGATGTAATAAAAGTAGAAAACCACAGTGAGGGAGGGGTCAATCACCCATTTGCAAAATGGTTATTTTCTATCTGCCAGACTATACGTCCTCCCCTTCTGGTAAGATCATATCCCATCAGTTGTAAATGATCAGGAAGGAAAGGTTGTAAAGTTAACCAGATGTCTCATTACTTACTTGCAGTCCTTGATGGAGGCCTATTTTCTCTGCTGTAACATGGTCCCCTCTCTCCTTGTTTCTGGTGTGGCCCTCCTACCCCATCCCTCCTGTTCATAATCTTTGCAATTACTGTAGGTATTACAGAGATTTATCCTGAGTGTCCTAGGTGGGCTTGGTGGGTTTGGTACTAGGAGCCACCTATTAGGGAGTACATATGGCACTTAATTTTCTGGGTCTGGGATACTTCACTTAATATAATTGTTTCTAATAACATCCATTTCCCAGCAAATCCCAGTAATTCATCATTTTTGATAGCTGAGTAGTACTCCATTGTATATTTGTACCACAATTTCCTTATCCACTCATCAACTGTTGGGCATTTGGGTTGATTCCATGACTTTGCTCATAGCTGATACATTTTCTGCATAAAGGCAAAAGCCATTTTTGAAATGATGGATCTTTACACTATGTTTCCACCACAGCTCTACTGCTTTCTATTCAATTTTATCAAATTTGCAAAGAATTTTCAGATTATCAGCTGAAATTAATAGAAATCTTATGTGAGCCTTAATACTTCACTATAAATTGAGGCCCAGAGTGTCATGGAAATGCTCCACAGGCAAACAAACAAACAAACACACAAACAAACAAAAAACTGAAACAAAATAAACTTAGAGAAAAAGATAAAAAGAGCATTGATCCTCAATGTCATTTGCTTTATGTTTTATTTTATATTGCACTTACGTTCTTCTTAACTAATTCTCAATTCACTATTGAAGGATTTCACCTTTATTGGTGACATTAGAAAATGCTAGCATTTTATTCCTCTGGTGTGTGATCCCTAAGTCTGAGATGAGTGCTGAAATGTTCCAGAACTTTTGAACCAAACTAAGACCCTTAGGAATCAGGCTGCCTTCCTTGACTTCTAACTCCCTTTTGAGCTCTGTACAGGGCCTGGAATACAGATATATTGTTAAAGGCATTATGCTGAGATTCTGTACTTTGTCTAGTGGGATGTACGTACTTGTCCTTATTGTACTGCTAAATAATAGAGCCTCCTGCACGTAAATGCAGTTAGTCCTCAAGAGAGCTCAGTCAGGGACTTCAGCTCATACATAAAGCAAAATTAGGTCCCTCAGGGAACACTGTGTGGTGTCGGTGTTCTCCAGAGACGCCAGATTGTCTGGACATTTCTAATCAAAGCTGTCACACATTTCTCTCTCTCCCCATCCTTGCTGCAAGCCATCCCTATTAACTTATAGTAAGCTTCCAACCTTTTCCCATGCCTGTTATTTTTCTGCAAATTTTCCTCTATGTCTCACCTAAAATGGATGAGTGGAATGATAACATGTGAACTATGTTAACCTTTTAGAAATCAAACTTTACAATGTGCATAAGTAACTAATCAGTGATAATTATCCATACTGGAGTGGTGGAGAAAATTTAGCACAGAGAAGTTACATTTCTATTCATGGGTCACACCTCATTTTTCACTGGATACAGTATTCAGATTCATATACAGCAGCAGTAAAAGTAAAAAATTCTTCATATGCTGATGCATGCTCTGTGAATATTCTTCCAAATTAAGAAAAGGCGATTCAGTCTTTGTGCTTAATTTATTTGGATTTAACTGATCTCATTCAGGAGTGGGCCATGTGTGTGACCATTCTATCATCTGGTGCTGAAGGCATGATATGGAAATTAAAGACATAATTCTTGAAGTTCCCTGAGGTAAATGTTGCTCTTTGAGTTTTGATCAGAAGAACATGTCATTATATCCCTTTCTTTATCACCTGTGCAAAGGCCATGTTCATTTCACGTGCTGTATGTCCAGAACAACTTGTGACATTTTATGCTCAGGGATCATTGACCACAAATTCCATGAGAGATTTTAATTCCTCTGTGCCCATATTTTCACGGAAGCATCATAATTAGGTAGTTAAATTTCTGTATTGATAAGGAATACTGCCTTATTTTCCTTTTCGGTCAAGAATAAAACTGTGCAGACTTACCCAGTCATTTTCATTTTCTTAAATCGGACCCTAAAGCATTTTATCATTATTTTTATTAGTTTGAAACTATATCCAGTCTTAAAAGAATTCTAATGAAAAGGAAACTATTAAAATATTTTAACTAGTTTCAATTGACCATATTACTGGCAATGTAAATATCCCTAATGGCTAAACCTTTTATAGCTAATCTTATCTAGCACATTGTGGAGCTGATGTGCCATTTGAGATTTAGGAGGTCACGTGCAAAGTTGTCCCCCCCCATTCTTATATCCATTTTGATTGCATTTCCTTTAAATTATGAAAGTAAGATAGCCCAAAGATATTCGCAAGAGTCATGTGAACGAGCTAAAAAGACCTTTCTGTATTTGTGTTCCTATACAAAAATATGTAGAAGAACAAAGTGAAAAATATGTGTTTGTGTAAATGGCGATAGAAGAACATTTAGGCAGAATGGAGCAAAGAGCTCTTAGAAATGAACATTTACTATATCTGTGTTGTGTTGGCAAAACAAGGGGAGGAAACAGCTGGAAGCCTGTCAACCTGTGTTTTAATTTCTGTGTCCATACTTACAGCATAATAAAAACCAAAGTCATATGATTTCTACTAGCCCCATGCTTTTATTTTAAAAATCATGGCAATATTTCTCACTTCCTACAGAATAATCAATATGGCAAAAGCTAATGTCATTTAATGTAACCGACTGATACATGTTTTAACATATCTTTGGACCAATCATCAATCATCAATAAAATGCTGAGAAGTAAACACACATTTCCAGTTGAAAAGCACTTTGCAGATTCCTTGAAAAGAATACTTTTGGTTTTTGGGTTAGGAACTCTCTTCTAGACATTAAATCGAATTTGCCAACAAAATATAAAACTCCTGAGATATGAATATTTATATTTGTGAGCTAATTCTAATACATAAGATCTGATGATGCTTTTGGCTGCCCATGTTTTATAGAAAAAAGCCTTCTAATTATCATAAAGAGTCAACTTTTATCTTCTTTCATTTGTCAAGAGCTATAGGAACTTGGATATATCATAAACCCCATGGAGCACCTATTTTAGCCATAGATTGAGGGTAATGATAATAAAAGTCTACTGTAGTGATAATGACTAATTATCTAAAACTATGTTCACAAAAATGCCTTAAAGGACTTAGAAGTCATGTACTATCATTCAAGACTAGAATTATACAGAATTTTAAGGTAAATATTACTGAGATCTGGTAAAGACATTGCACATTCTAATACAGTTATCTGCTGATCTGGGGAACACAATACAGAAGGCAATGGAGAAATAGATGGGAAAGAAGTTTGCTGAGGTCCCCTTGTCCTCAGAGATTGTACTTGATGCTAGAAATAACAGCCATAGGAGCAGCAGGAAGTCCGATTCAGTGTCTGAAAGAGGTTCACCAGAGTAGTACTAAAGAAGCCCCCTCATCATTTTCATGAGGGGAAAAAAAGAATAAAAGAGAATAACTTTCAAGAGACTTAATCTGGGGCTGGAGAGGTGGCTCAGGGGTTAAGCCTCTGCCTTGTAGGCGGAAGGTTCTGAGTTTGGATCCTAGACCCAACGTATAGACGCCGGGCAGAAGCGGGGCGGCCTGTGTTTCTGGTCCTGGTAGGGCAGAGCCTGTGAATCACGGGGCAGAGTGAACAAGGAGGAGGTGGAGGCGTCCATGGTGGTTCCCGAATTCGCCCATGGGTCTACACACACACATATACACACAATTGAATAAATAATAAAAAAAACACACACACAAAAAAGAGACTTAATCTAACAAGAGTTCATATCATGCTAATATTCTGATGGTGATTTTTTATTCTCAAACAAAAGATGGTTAAATGCTTTGCTGAAAGTAATTCTAAAGACATCCCAAATGTAAGTGTGGAGTGCAAGATCTTATGAGAAGAGACTGCCCACTCTTATTTCCAACAGGGGAAGTACAGATTAGAGCAAAGAAAAAAATCACTGGCTCCAGTAATAATGTAGCAATTTAATAGAGTCTAGTGATAAGAGTAGTATATTCAAAATTAACTATGGAGTGGCTTTGACATATTTTTTTTCTGTAAAGGTAAGGCATAATCATACATGTTCTCAAATCTGGGCAAGGATATTCTAGCTTGTGTTTGATTCCATTTAGTTAAAGCATTTTCACAATCTGATTTCCGTATTTCCTGAGGTATAATTACTTTGTGAAGTTTCTGTAAAACTAAAAAACACACAGTAATCTAGTTTTCTGTTCTTTAATGACATCTAGTCTCTAACAACTTTCCTGTAGCCTTGAGCACTATTGTCATTGCAGTCAGCCTGCATGGTTGCTGATAAATGACCATCAAACAGCTTAAGGGAGAAAGGGATTTATTTTCTTAGGATAGTTGGGTTACAATTCTCAGTCCAGCTTGACAGGAGAGCACACACCAACACCAGGGCTGAGGGAACTGACCTCGCCATCATTGCATAACAGCTGAGAAATAATCAATCCTTACTTGCCAGACTAGCATGTCTGGCCAAGTGAACAGAAGGATGCCAACTCTCTCGACCAGCTCTCTGTGATTTATCCAAGGCCTAATCCCACCCACCATGGGCGGGATCTTCACCATCAGCTAGACAATCTCCTTTAGGTTTACTCTGGGCTTAACTCGACCGTCAACTCTCTACAACTGTGACCAGAGCTCAAACACTCAACAGTCAAGTTGACACCTGTGCTTAACTATGATAATTGTAATATTAAGTGCTGGCCAAATGCATTGACTGAGTTTGGACAAGTGAGTATTCTGTAAGCAGTTACTCTGAATACTGGCAATATAGTAAGTGTTGTAATCATGAAAGAGAGAGAGTGTGTGATGTCACTAGAAAATTCAGAGATGCGCAATTTATTTATTTATTTATTTTTATTATATACATGGTTTATTATTTCCGCTCATACAAACTTAATAGGTACACCAGTTCCTCCCTCTATCCTCCTGCCCCGAACCCTCTGCTCCCCTTCCCTCCACCCCTCCCTCCTCATCCCCCAGTGTCTCCCCCCCAATTCCAGAGAGTCCTTTCTTGTGCATGCCTGACTCTCCTCTGGGTCCTTCTCTCCGATGACGTACAAGGACCCAGTGGCATTTCCCTGAACCCTGTCCCGTGTTCCCCTTAAGCATAGGAACACTACTGTGGCTGTCAATCCCTTGCCTCCAAGGATCTTAGTGCCTTTAGCAGATGCTAGACTTTGTGAGGTCAATAATGTGTTGGACATTGTGCCGGCATGCAAGTCCAATTATGATTGCTGCAGCCCTAACTTGTGTGGAATATCTGGCAAATCATTGCTCCTCCCATCCTTTTGCTCTTACAATCTTACCGTCCCCTCTTCCGCAAATTTCCCTGAGCTTCAGGATGGGGAGAGATTAGTCTGGCCTAGTTCTAGGTGGATGATATAGAGTCTCTAAAGTTCTGGATTGTGGTTTGTTGCTTTTCTTTGCAGTTTTGCTGCTCCTGCAATGCCCTTCACTCCATCCTGCTGGGCACTGTATGTCACCCCCTGGCCAGAGACAAAAAGCTGTTAAACTGGAATCTTGTTATAATAGCACATTCAAGGGTAGATATAATAAAATGTGAAACCTCAGTAAGGGAGGGGTCAATCATCCATTTGCGGAATGATTACTTTTTATCTGCCAGACTATATGCCCTTCCCTTCTGGTGAGATCATACCCCCTCAGTTGTAAATGATCAGGAATGAATGTCTGTGAACTTAACCAGGTGTCACATTACTTACTTGCATTCCTTGATGGAGGCCTATTTTCTCTGCTGTAACATGGTCCCCTCTCTCCTTGTTTCTGGTGTGGCCCTCCAACCCCATCCCTCCTGTTCATAATCCTTGCAATTACTGTATTACATAGGTTTACCTTTGAGTGTCTCAAGGTGGGCTTGGTGAGTTTGGTACTAGGAGCCACCTATTAGGGAGTACATACAGGCACTTAATTTTTTGGGTTTGGGATATTTCACTTAATATAATTGTTTCTAATGACATCCATTTCTTGGCAAATTCCAGTAATTCATCATTTTTGATGGCTGAGTAGTACTCCATTGTATATATGTACCACAATTTCCTTATCCACTTGTCAACTGTTGGACATTTGGTTGAGTCCATGACTTTGCTATTGTAAACTGTGCTGCTATGAACATGGTCGTGCTTGTGCTATTGAGGTGAACCTCTGCTGCATGGGGGGTTATTCCCAAAAGTGGGATTGCAGGGTCATATGGCATTTCAATCTTTAATTTCTTTAAGAATCTCCAGACGGCTCGCCAGAGTGGCTGTATGAGCCTGCATTCCCACCAGCAATGTAGGAGAGTTCCCCTCTCTCCACATCCTCTCCAGCATTTGTTGTTGTTTGTATTGTGGATTTTGCCATCCTGACTGGGGTGAGATGGTATCTCAGGGAAGTTTTGATTTACATTTCCCTGATGTCTAAAGAAGTGGACCACTTTTTAAGATATTTGTTAGACATTTTAATGTCATCCCTGGTAAAGTTTCTTTTACGTTCCAGGGCCCATTTTTTAATTGGGCCATTGGTTTCCTTGGAGTTTAGTTTTCTAAGTTCTTTGTGCACTCTGTACAGTAGAGCTCTGTCAGATATGTGGTTAGTGAAGGTTTTCTTCCATTCTGTGGGTTGCCTTTGAGCTCGTGTTACAATCTCCTTATCTGAACAGAAGCTCTTTAATTTCACAAGATCCCAACTGTTGAGAGTTGGTAGCAGTGACTGTGTCATTGGATGTCTGTTTAGGAACTGTTGGCCTAGCCCAATCAGCTCGAGGGAGTTCCCTATCCTTTCAACTATGCTATATAAGTCTCTGGCCTTATATCAAGATCCTTGATCCATTTGGAATTAAGTCTTGTACATGGTGACAAGTACGGGTCCAGCTTTAATCTTCTGCATGTGGAGATCCAGTTTTGTCAGCACCATTTGTTGAAGATGCTATTCTTTTTCCATTGGATTCTTTGGGCCCCTTCGTCAAAGATCAAATGGCTGTATTTTTATGGGCATATATCTGGGTCTTCAATCCTTATCCATTGATCTGTGTGTCTATTTTGGAGCCATTACCAGGCTGTTTTTATAACTATGGATTTGTAGTATAGACTTAGGTTTGGTATGGTAATACCTCCAGCAGTGTTTTTGTTACTCAGGATTGTCTTTGCTATCCTGGGTCTTTTGTGCCTCCATATGAATTTTGAGATTGTTTGGTCAACTTCTTTAAAGAATTGCTTTGGGATATTAATTGGTATAGCATTGAATTTGTATATTGCCTTTGGTAGGATGGTCATTTTTACGATGTTGATTCTGCCAATCCAGGAACAAGGGAGGTCTTTCCACATTCTGGTGTCTTCTGCAATTTCTTTCTTTAGGGTTTTAAAGTTTTCATTGTAAAGGTCCTTTACCTCCTTGATTAGGTTTATACCAAGGTATTTCATTTTTTTAGGGGCTATAGTAAATGGGATTGTTTCTCTCAAGGCTTTTTCACTTCTTTCATTCTGGGCATATAGGAAGGCCTCTGATTTTTGCACGTTTATTTTGTATCCTGCCACCCTGCTGAACTTCTCAATTAGTTCCAGGAGCTTCCTGGTGGAGCTTTTGGGATCCCTCAGGTATAAGATCATGTCATCTGCAAAGAGGGATAACTTGACTTCTTCCTTGCTGATTTGATTCCCTCTTATGTCCCTTTCTTGTTTTATGGCTTCGGCTAAGACTTCAAGTACAATATTGAATAGAAATGGTGAGTGTTGACAGCCTTGTCTAGTTCCTGATTAAGTGGGAATGCTTCCAATTATTCTCCATTGAGCATAATCCTTGCTGTGGGCTTGTTGTATACAGCTTTTATTATATTGATAAAGGTTCCTTCCTTTCCTACTGTCTCTAGCGTTTTGATCATAAAAGGCTTTTGGATCTTGTCAAAGGCTTTTCCTGCATCTATCAAGAGTATCATGTGGTCTTGGACTTTGGACTGGTTTACATGATGAATTACATTTATTGATTTGCGTATGTTGAACCAACCTTGTGTGCCGGGGATGAAGCCTACTTGGTCCCTGTGAATGATCCTTTTGATATGTTTTTGAATCCGATTTGCTAAGACTTTGTTGAGAATCTTTGCGTCTGTGGTCATCAGAGAAGTTGGCCTATAGTTTTCTTTTTTAAGTGAAGACGATGCCCAATTTAAAGAGCAGTAATGTAGAAAATAAAACCAATCCAAAACAAAAAAACTTAAAGCAAATGAACTTTCTTTTAGACTACTATTTTCTTTAAAAGATGTTTCTAAGGATTTCTAGTTTTGACAACAGGAAAGCTGTTAGAGACTACATGTTCTCAGAGAACTATAACTAGGAAGAATAAAATAATTTGTTGTTTGCTAGTAATAATGCTAACATAATAAAGTTAATGAAGTAGAAGCAGTAGGCAAAATTTTAAAGTTTCTATTGTTTGAATTTATAGGAATTAGTCTTCATCATCTCTATGGCCAGAAGTAGAAAAATATATTTTGTTAACAATCAGGATGCATCCAAGGGCAGTGCAAGAACAGCAAAACTAAAAACAACAAACCACAATTCAGAACACCAAAGATCCTACATTATTCACCTGGAACGAGAGCAGCCAAATCTCTCCCCATCCTCAAGCTCAGGTAACCTTGCTAAAGATGGGGGCAGCAAAATGTAAGAGATTAAAGATGGGGAGGACCAATGATAGGCAAGATACTGTGCACTAGTTAAGGCTGCAGCAACCAGGATTGGACTTTGCCTGATCCGCACAATAGCTGACATGTCAAGACACCCCCCAAAATCTAGCATGGATCACAGGGGAGAATACTTCATGCAGTAGGATCCTTAAAGGCAAGGAAATAAACAGTTATAATAGAGTTTCCATGCTAACAGAGTGCCCAAGAAGGGGCTATGGGCTACGTCACTGAGTCCTGAACCCTCACTAAGGTGGAGGACTCAGAGGGAAGTTAGATGCTCCAGGGGATGGGAGGGAGGAAGGTGGAGGCACTAGTGAGGAGGAAAGGTGTGAAAAGAAGAAGAGAAGGGAGGAGAGTGCAATGGGTGACCACAGGGGTGTGGAGTGGGAAGGGAGAGGACCTATTGCGCTTGTATGGTTAGGAAAAAAATAAAATATGTGAGAAAAAATTGTTCAAAGAGATAAAAAATAAACTGTGAACATCAAGAAAGAAAAAAAATTCATTTGGAAACCATACAGTGACAGAACTGAACATCTGTCAGAAAAAGAGTTGCTGTGTGCTATAGGGGTGCAGCAAATAGAGAAAATGCCACAACAAATAGAGGAAATGCTGAACCAGAAAGGTCGTATTCATATCAAGAGATATATACAGCGAATGAGCTGATGTCTCCACTGCTCCCTCATCTTGGCATATGTGTGTCTCTGTGTGTTGCTTGCATGCAGGTGTGTGTGCACATGTATGTTGAGGTTGCTAAACAACTACAGCAGTGATTTCTCAAGGGCTTACCACATTATTTTTGAGATGGTGCCACTTACTGGCCTCAAGTTCTCTAATTGTGCTTGTCTAGCTGTCCAGTGAGACCCAGGATTCACTTTATCAGCTTCCTCAAAGTTGGGATTACAAGGAAGCACCATCATGATGGAATTTTTACATGGCTTTTAAGGTTGAATTCAGGTTCTACTTTCAAAACAAGTACTTTTTCAACTAAGCCATTTCTCTGCTCTTTCTGGGGACGGCTCTTTTATAAAGTATAGAAACAGCATACATTGTAATTTTATTGACTTGCAAAACAATGTATAGTAACTATTTAAATATGTGTGCATGAATATCCAAAAACATATGGTACCATGTACACCTTTGTATGTGGATGCAAGAAATCTATGTCAGGTGTCTTCACCTATCACTCTCCACTTTATGTTTTTGATTAGGATCTCAATAAACCACAGCTCATTGATTAGCTAGATTGGCTGACCCCTCAACTCTGAGAATCTGTTTGTTTCTTGGGGTTGTATACATTTACCACCATTCCTGGCTTTTATATGGTGCTAGGAATCTGAATTCAGGTCCTCACGTTTTCACAGCAAACAGTTTACTCATTAAGCCAACTTTCCACATTCAGAGGAATCCTGAGGCAATAGTGCAAAATTTTAAAAATCTTGTTGACATGACTTAATCATATCACAAAATTTTCAAGTTATACAAAAAATTGATGACTCAAAAGTCTCCCTTGTAGAATAAAACTCACAAACCACTCTCTCATTTTGCTTTTTTCTACTGAGTCAATTTATACATTATTATGTTGGGCTAAAATTATGTACAAGTTATATTTTATGCATAGTTCTATAGCTTAACTTGTGTTTAATAACAAATCCTATAGTTTATAAATATAGCTATATTCATATACCTTTGTTTTGCTTTTGACAACTGAATGCTATGTGAATATAAGACATGTATATTATTTGTTATATTATAGCTTTAGAATTAGAACAGAGAATAGAGGGAAGAATAAGGTCAATCTAGAGTTTGGAAAATTAAAAATTCAAAGTGTTGAAAAGTTTTACTGTAACAGTATTTAAGTTTGGAGCTGATGCATAAAAACATCTGAAAACTAATAAAGGATCACAGGAAGGACACAAAGGAAAGAAAAGAACATCCTTTTCATATTTGAATCTATAAACAAACTTCTGTTTCATATAAATGAGATGTGTTCAGGGACTTTGGAGCAGAGAGTTTTTATGATGGCGGCAGAAAGGGCAGACAGAGGCTGAAAGATCAGAGTAATGCACACAGACTCCATAGGAAACATGTTTTGATTTCATGTCAGTCCTCGTTTCTTGAGTGATCATTTCAGGCAAGATGCTCGCTTGTATTTCATCTAGAAAGACAAATGACAATTCAACACAACATATGCTCTGTCCCAGGTGAATGATTACACCATAATTTGCTAAAGGAGAGTGATGAAAATCTGAATGCTACAGGTAGCTTCTTTCTAGGCTAAGAGAATGTAGTAGTAGGTATTTAGTGATCTGCTTGTTTGGGTGATACTAGACAAGGGAGTATTTTTTAGGTATAGTTATTACTGGAGAGATTATTTTATCTCTTACACATCATCAATTTATTTTTAGTACATATTTGATTTATTTTTAATTATTTTTAACAGTGAACCACCATGCTTTCATCAAGCAATGGCTGCATGTGTTATTACTTGTACAAAACCAAACAGTTAGAATTTTAATCACTTCTACAGTCATTTGAAAAAAATTACAAAGAACCAGTTCTCAGAGAATGTTTTTTTTCTTTTTCGTTTTTCATTTCTCTTTTTTTTTTTATTTCAGCTCATACAAACTTATTAGGTACACCAGTTCGAGAATGTTTTATTAAGCCTAGACATAACCATAATCCCGAATATTTCTTCATTCATACATACTGGAAAATTTTGCATCACACCTGATTTAACAATTTTTAAAATTGGCATATGGTGTGATGCAAGTGCATGGTGCATTGTGTCAGAAGAGCTGACGTGCATATTTATTCACTGGTTGAGTCATGGCTTTGAAGATCTTAGTTTCAGTTTTCTCATCTTTTTTGTAAGAGGCAGATGAGGTAAAGCAGATTAAGTTTTGCTTGACTTTAAAAATAAAACAAAATGAGGGACTGGAGAGGTGGCTCAGGGGTTAAGCCTCTGCCTTGCAGGTGGAGGGTCCTGAGTTCGGATCCTAGACCCACGTATAGACGCCAGGCAGAAGCGGGGACAGCCTGCGTTTCCGGTCCTGGTAGGGTGGAGCCTGTGAATCCCAGGGCAGAGTAAACAAGGAGGAGGTGGAGGCGGTCCATGGTGGTTCCCGAATTCGCCCGTGGTTCTACGCACACATACACACACACACGTGCACACACACAATTGAATAAATAATAATAAAAAAATTAAAAAAATAAAATAAAACAAAATGAGTGGGGCTTGGTGAACAGTCCTGAAATTCTAGCATTTGGAAGAATGAGGGAGGAAGAATAGAAGTTTAGTCTATCTTGGACTATATAATAAGTGTCTTTCTAAAGAAACCAAACTAACCTAATCCAATGAAACAAACAAAACTACACCAAACAAAACAAACAAACAAAAAACAAGTCCAAGAAATGAATAAACCCTACTAGCTCACATTTATTTTGATGTACATAAACAAGCATTTATTTGGTGTTTCAGTAATAGTTAATGCTTATCAAACATATAATCAACTACACTCTATTATATATCTAATTAAAAACAATCTTACAGTGTATATAATGTCAGTACATATATGACACTATTTCTAAAACTTTAATATTCTGACTCAAACTAAAGTTATCAAACTAGAGGAATAAAACCAGCATAATTTTATATTGATTTCCACAAATGACGTAGCTTAACATCCATTTTATCAGAAGAAATTAAGAAAGGGTTTAATGCTGGTTGCTTTTCTCAGTTCTACATATTGTTTGGTTTTATTTTCATCTGCTGTTTATCTTCTTATAATCCAGACTGAGTACATCACTCACTAATGGGTCTTTTCTTTCTCACTACAAATCACAAATAACCATTCATTCTACCACTAGATATGAGGTTTACTGCCAATTTTTGTGTAAGACATAATGGGGCTTTGGCTTTGGCAGCTTTGATTTACCTATGTAATGAGACATGATATTTAAGAGATCATAAAATTTTTCAGTTGAAATTGGCAAGGACTATTCTACTGAAATGTTGGAGAAACAAAATCCAGTTGGGAAAGTGCTTTTACCTTTACAAAGGGATTCAAATTCAGCTTCAAATTCAAAGGCAGATCATGGTAAAGTGTAATATTGACTGCAAAAAGAAAATTTCTCCTAAAATTGTTTATTAGAATATCTTTAATTTCATGTATTTATCATGTACTTGTGTGTGTGTGTGTGTGTGTGTAGTTGTGTCCTTGAGTACCACAGCTTGCATATGGAGGAGAAAGGACAAATTGTGTTGGGTCTCTCTTTTGAAAGTGAAGGTTCTGGGAATTGATCTTAGGTCTTCAAGCTTGCTGGAAAATGCTTTTTTTCTGCTAAACTATCTTACTGACCCAGGATGCCTTTTAAAAATTGGTTTTCTTCTGGGGCTGGAGAGGTGGCTCAGGGGTTAAGCCTCTGCCTTGCAGGCGGAAGGTCCCGAGTTCGGATCCCAGATCCCACGTATAGACGCCAGACGGAAGCGGGGGCGGCCTGCGCTTCTGGTCCTGGTAGGGCGGAGCCTGTGAATCCCGGGGCAGAAGGAGGTGGAGGCGTCCATGGTGGTTCGCGAATTCGTCCGTGGTTCTACACATACACAGACACACACAGACACACACACACAGACACACACACACAGACACACACGCGCGCGCACATACACACAGTTGAATAAATAACAATAATAAAAATAAAAAAAATTAAAAAAATTTTAAAAATTGGTTTTCTTCATAGTTATTTTTCATTTGTGCAACTTCGTTAAAATGGACTAACAACATAGAAGTTCACCTCTTTTTTTGGGGGGGGGACCAATAATTTTATTGTGGTTTTTGTACAACATGGGTGAGTGGTTACTCAGACGAGTAGGAATGACACCCAAACAGGTACATTATCACAAAATCTCCACCCCATTATGGATGGTGACCTCGTGGAAGTTACATTATGGAATAGTCCTTTCGATTAACCATTTACTTCTGTTTTCCATTTTTATGTGTATGTGTAAATGGGATGTATATGCCTATGTGTTTTGCATGTTAGTAGATACATATGTGTGTAGGATGCATAATAATTTGATTGAGAAGTTCACTTCTTGAGGCATGGCAAACTACTTATCTAACAGAGAGTTTAGGAAAATTTGTAATTTATAATGAAATTTGTAATTTATAATGAAAATTGTGATGCTGAAAGCCAATGTATGAAAGCATTATCAAACAAAAAATACACAGTGTGCAACAGCACAGAATGCACTCAGGGAACAAAATACTTGGAAAATACAGATTTGGATGCAACAAAAATGTACCAAGTCAGAATTTGCAACAAATATTGGCCCCGCTTGATTTGATACTCCAAACATAAAGAAATAGGGAAATGAAAGTATAGTTAGAGTGGAGAAATAGTGAGTGAATGCCGATGTAAATGGCAGAAATCACAATGAGTAATACTACTACATTCTTAGTTAAAAACAATTCAAAACTGCAGTAGTTTTCATTATAATTTTGTATTTTGCATATTATGGGTCTGAAAAATAATTTACTGAAATGATACAGGTATGAAATAGTTTATTTTTTTCAAGTCATAAGTCTGTATTAACTTTAAAATCATTTAGTTGACAGCAGAAACATCTACAGATAAATAAATAAGTAGACATATCTGTGCTGTTTTCTAACAAAACTTTATTTAAAAAAGTATCTGTTTGAATATAGTTGGAGACCTGAGAAGTCTGGTTATATAGTTAACTGGGGCCTGGCCAGCCCATCCAGGGCCTTGTATTCCAGACATCATAGGTGAATTTCTTACCCACCATCTGATGTAAATTTAGCTTCATCTGGGTTCTGGACTATGTTGGAATGATTGTTTTAGATACTTGGCTTATGTATTTCTTTACACAGAAGCTCATTCTGGGAATTGAGGGCCCATGTGTTTGATTTTGTGTGGACTGCCAGCTCGTATCATTTACATCTTATTCTTTGTGTCATCCATCTTACAGATTATAAGACTTAAATGACATATATGTTAAAACTTTCACATTGAAATTATACAAACATTTGATAAAAATAAAACCTTGATGATAAGAGTCTGAGTGTGGAACAAGAGCTGTGTGCCATCTGGAGGGAGTGTGCTGTGTGGCACCAGAGAGATGAGTGCAGACTTAACACTTCACCTAGATGGCAAATTCTTTGTTGCAAGGCCCATTTGTTTTGTGCAATTCTCTAGTAGGTCAGCACACTGTGTCAGGCTGGTGAGGTTCATAGTGTTGTGCTTTTTACTCTGAAGGGAAATAGAGTCTGCTTCAACCAGTGTTCACTCTGGTGCCAAACCAGTGGGGTTCAAATTCACAGTATCTGGGTTTTATTTATGGAAGTTAACCTAATAGAGTAATCCTCCATTTTTGCTCTCTTGTCTTAAACGTTTCCTGTTTCAAACAGCTGCATTACTTGATTAAAACAATGTTAAAATTAAAAAAAAAGGTATCTGTTAGGTAGGTTTGATCTGTGAGTTATTGTTTATGGATTCTTTTTCTATGTTATAGAATTTAAAAATAAATAACAATCACGTATAGACACACATTGATTAAAATGACTCAGCTGACTCTAGAATAGCTGATGAAACACACATAAAGAATGAACACAGAAGAAAAAAAAAGAAAATACATTGAAAATTCTTGTTTTTATTAAATTTTGACTTCTATGTATATGTATTTTTCTTTTTCTTTATCAAAATTGGATGCAAGAAAAAAGAACTTGTCCTATTGAAGTGTAATAATTGTCATTAGGAGGGCTCTAACATGAGCATGTTACTTGTGAGATGAACTAATTGCTTAGTCATGGGACACTTTATGTTTCAAAGATCAATTAACAGAGCCTTCTGGTTATTCAGATGCTGAAGTTTGGGAGATTTCTCAAAGAGGCATGAAAGAAGTTTTAAGGGAGGGGGGTTGTGAGACAGCTTTCTTTGATGTCCACTCAGCTTTGTCTTCATGGTATATAATAGCTATAATTTTGATGAATATGTTGTAGGGCAGAGAATCACTGTTCTGATGCTGTCAATATCATCCCGATATCATTAGTGATGTGCCTATCTCGGGTGATCAATCCATTGGAACCAGAAAGTGAAGGTAAAACTGTGGAGCTGAAACAGAGACCTGAAGAATTCCTACAACTGGCTACGATAAAAGATGAAGGATATTATTCCCAGACTTGCTGCAGTAGAGCTGAGGCATAGAGAGGTCATAAGCAAACTAATGTAGAAGAGGGCCCAGATCCAAGTCTGCAGTATTGGACAAACTTCATAATTATTTTTAAGACACTAAATATTACCCTTAGTCTAACTAACCTTCCTACTATTTCCAAAGCAGTTACCTCAAGATCTCATTTGACAGGTAATAGATTATCATGAAACATTTTCATATGAGGAATGGTTTACTAACATCCTTTTTTAGAATTGTACTTAGAATTTTATTTAATTGGTAAAAATATAGGAGTCCCCTATTCCCAGGTATTATGTTTTCTCATATATCACATTTCATTAAAATAAGAAACAATGAATCAGAAACTCTTAGTATTAACAGAGAACTTGATTTTTTCAAAAATAATTTCAAGGAAATTGCACATCAAAGGTACCCAAACTTTTTTGTATGTTGATTTTGATCAGTCCTTGAGTGGCTTTGCTTTAGTCATAAGTCAAAGGATGTGCATTTAAATGATTTCTATTTTCTAATGCTCTCTAATTCTAAATTGGAGGTCACAATTTATTCATCTCAAAAAATAACAAAATACACCATATAGATTCTTACAAGTTGAAAGCAATATTGAATTGATGTTTTCCTAATGAAAGGAACAACTTACTGAAGGGAACCATGCAGCCTGTAGTTCAGTTCCTTTTACTTGGAATGAAGAAGTTCTCTGTTTTATGTCTGAAGCATTGATCATATCAAGTTCTCTGAATTGTATGTGGCTAATTAATTCAGAAGTACTTTTTCTCTACACAAATTCTAAAAGCTGACAAAGTACATTGAGGCAGTTCTGTGCCTGAGAAGCCTGTACTTTCTTTTTGTGGGTAATATATTCCTTTAAATACCAGCTTACTTAAGAAAAATAAATACGAAGACTGTAAACAAATATGTATGCAGATCAAAACATTGTTCTTAACTATTAACATTATTATTTCTAGAATTTTAGATACAATATTTTTATATATAACATTAAGTACATACTTGTTAAGTTTTTTTGTAAGCTTGGGCTGGAAAAATGGCTCAGTGTTTGAGACTCTGCCTTCTAAGCAGAAAGTGATGAATTTGGGTCCCAGGTCTCATGTAAAAATGCCAGCAGTAACAGAGGAGATCATCACTTCAGGCCCTAGTGGACAGAGTCTGGGAAATCTCAAATCGAAGCAAAAAGGAGGTAGAAATAATCCAGGATGATTCTTGTAGTCACCCTTGGTCCTCCACAGGGGCCTCTGACACACACACACACACACACACACACACACACACACACACACACACTAAATAGAGTTTTAAAATGCATATAAAGATATTTATCCATATATTTTAGATTTTTCTGTTTATTAGAACACATGTTTTCCAAGTATACTTCAATATTCCTTTGATTTTCATTGGTGTCACTGGTGATGTCATTCTTCTTCATCTCTAATTTTATTCATGTGGTTCTCTTCACTGTTCTTTCTGGCTAGTTTTGCTCAGGGTTTTTCAGTGTGGTTCAGATATAAAGGAACAGGTCTTTGAAGGAGCATTCTGGGTTAATTGAGGTGGAATACCCAAGGGAGCTATGGCTAGCATTATTCCCTGGACTATGATCTGGAACTAAATAAAAAAGGAGAAAGTAAGCTGAGTAGCAGCATTGTTCTCTTTCAACTTCCTGACTGAAGTTGAGATGTAACCAGCTGCCTCATACTCCTGTCACCATGCCTACCCTGCTGTGATGGACTGTGTCCTCAATCTAAAAGTCAAAATAACCTCTTTCTTCCTTAAGTTGTTTTACCAAGGTATTTTGTCAAAGCAATGAGAAAATAATTAGCACTGTAGCCTAACCCAAGGTTGTTGGCAGCCTCCTTGTTCAGAAAATTTCATAACTGCCTTTTTCACTGTGGGCAAAAGTGAAACCTACAAGTTCCTTAGAGGTCTTTTTTTTTTTTTTTTTTTTTTTTTTGCTCTTCTACATGTGTTTCCACCTCCAGTTCTTGGTATTTGCTGTTCTGTGTGGATGGACCTCTTTTTTCAGCTACACATGTAGCTTACGTTTTCACAACTCTCAGATAGATTCTCTGATTAATGTCAGTGTCTTTTCTGGGTTGTGCACTTTAAAATTACCTTTTTCCATGATCTATGAAGTTTGCATGCCCTTTCCATACAGCATTCTTTACTTATGGCCCTTACAGAACATTGGGTTTGTATTTGTTTATTTTATATCTTCCCACCTAAATGTCAGCCATTAAAAGAGAGGCAATTTGGCCTTTATTTGCACTGTTCTATCTTTAGTGTCCCATAATAGTCACTCAAAAGTTACCTGTTGGATAAATGATTCAATATAGATTCCAAGAATGACAATTACCATAATAACACGGACCCATACACTTCTATTAAAATGATTTGAAATACCAACCTTTAAAGTCATCTGACAAATGCCAACTAAATAATGAAGAAAAATGACATAAAAGTGAGCAAATAATCATAGCAGCTACTATGTGACAGGGAAAAGTATTTTCTGAGCACTCTCCTTCTCCAAAAAATGGATGTATACTTGATGATAAGTGGAATGGGCTTTTCATTTTAAAAAATAGTTTTCAGAGAGAACAATTCACAGAGACCTGCTAGCCTGAAGTCTGACAAACTTACACTAAAAATGGAACAAGTGAATATTTCAAAAGCTTCTGACAGTAATAAAGGAAGAAGACATTTGCCTCTTTAATAAAATCTTTACTCTTTCACCTGTCCTCATTTTCCTGTGACTTAGGTATTTGTCCATTTTTTCATTCAATTTGCAAGAACATGCTTTTACTCTTTTATGAGTTTTCTAGAAATTCATTATGGATTTAATAACAATTTATTCAACTCCATCCATGCTGTTATTCTAACTTAAGCAGCAACTGAAAGACTTGTAATTTCAGTGCTGAAAAGAAGGTTTGAGTACTCTCTAATATAAAAAATCGCCTAGAGGCTATGAACACCACTTCTAAATTTCTTGGAAATGTTCCCTTAACTTTTACCTATCATGTGAACATCCAATAAATTAAGTTCATTACATTACTGAAATGTAGGAGAAGTGAAGAACTGTGTTCCAACATAGTAAACACCTGTGACTCACTTTAGGACACTGCTTTGCTTTGTTCTAGTGCACTCTACGAAGCTGGCTTCCCTTCAGAGTGACCCCAGACAGAGCTGGGTGTTTTCAGCAATAGGTAAAGCAAACACTCCCAATGGCTGGGTCAAAGGGAGAACAAAATTCTTAAGTATCATTTATTGTTGCCACAGAAATACATTCCAATTAAAATAAATTAGTAAGACAATAAGAATCAAAACCTTTAGTAGTCTTGTGGAATAAAATTCTGACTAATGCTAATAAATTGTAACAAAAGCCAGATCAAAAATTTGTGAACTCAACTGACTCATTCCAGATGTAGTAAAAGGGAATAAATTGTAAAACAGACAGAGTGACCTCCCAATATTCCTTTGATATTCATTTTGTCTGAGGTGAAATAGCAATTGTCATTTATGTGCCGTATTATAAACCCGTCTTCCTTCTCTTTTTCCTCTCTTCTCCGTTCTTCACTCCCTTCTCCATCACTTTGTCTTTCTACTCTTCCCGTAGTTCATTTTAGTGTCTTGTTCTTTCTTCCAGAAAAATATTAAACATGCTTTAGTAAAGAGCAACCAAACTGTTGTCTACTCGCTAGGGTTACATCAAGATTTATTCTGAGTGAAAATACAGCACTACAAATGCGTGTGCGCGCACACCTACACCCACACCCACACCCACGCTCCCCCCCCACGCACACAGAGCACACAGCAAAACTGGCATCAAATTTGGTAATTTGCCCCAAACCTTTAAATGATAGTGATTTTAAAGGTCTTTAAATAAAATGTCTGTGGACTAAGATGTACTTTTGTACTTAGCATGTATAAAGTCCTGGTTCTACTGCTACCAACACTTCTAAAATTTAATCATTTGATCAAAAAGTGAAAATGCAATATGAGAAACAAGTAACACATCATGACTGTCTCAGTTCATTTTTTGAAGCTTTAAAGCAAAATATGCCGTAAGTGAATTTTGATTGCTTTTAAAATTGTATGGCATCTTTAATGAAATATTGAGCCAACACATTTACAACAAAATGTTATTCATTGTTTAATCATAATGAGAGGATTCCGATTTTTAAATGTCCAGAAAATGACTGAATATATAAAACTAAAAGAATTTACTAGTCACTTAAGAATTGCAGTGGAAATCTTTGGGTCTAAAACTTGGTAAGTAAAGGGAAATACCCATGTCAGTGGACTGGCCTGAAGAGGGGTAACTTGTTACACTATGGAGGACTCAGCCCCCACAAGAGTAAGACAAGCCAGGGCAGGAAGGTGGGAGGGAGTAGGAGGGAATTATGAAGGTCAGGGAGGGAATGGGAAGGAGGGAGGAGGAGGGAGGAGGAGGAAGGAAAGCTGTGATGAATGCTTGTAAAACTAGAAAAAAATAAAAATGGGAAAAAAGAATGGTATTATAGTGGTTATTGTAGGAGAGAAATACAAAAGGTTTAAGAAAAGAAAAGACCCCATTTTGTGTGTGCTATAATGAAATTTGTGCTATGGGAAAAACTGTGTGCTATGGAAAAATTTTGAGCTTAAACTAACTGCTCCTTAGCTTCTGTAAACTGCTTGCGCATAAGGATTGTCACTACTCACACATAAAGATGATCACAACTTGCTCTCTCTATCTGCTGACCACTTGGTTTCATAGTTACACAAATTTCAGCTAGTAATAGATATAGAAAGAAAAGCTTTAGAGATATAGTATAGATGCTAAAACATTCTTTAGAAAAGTGAATTCAGGCATTAAATCAGGTCTTTATCCACGAGTCTGATTGTTAAATCAAGGATAAGGAGCTGATTTAATGCCTGGGTTCACCTTTCTGAAGAAATTTGTGTGTTACCCCAAGATTTTTATAGTGTTAAACAAATACTACTGAGAAAAGATGACAATGGTATTAACTAAATATTTGAATGCTAATTTACAGTGAAGAAAATATTTGAACAATTATGAGTCAATTCACAAAATTAAAAATGTGACTTTCTTTCATATTCCAAGGTGAAGCACTAAATTTAACATGTTTTTTATTTAAGCATCTATATTTTCTTGTTTAACCACAGGACATTTTATATTTTCTGAAATATATTTTCTGAAACAAGAAATTGACCTCTTTAATTATGGTTCCACATATATCAAAATTTCACTATTTATGAGCATGCAGATACTTTGACTGATATATTCTTTTCTGGATTTAACCTATTGTTCCTTCATGAAGACTCTAAGCATACAAGCAATTTAGACAGATAGCTATTTTTTGATACAGATGGAATTTGTCTTACTGAGATGCTAAATAATATATGCCTTGGCTATCATCTATGATTATAAGACATCGAACTCATGACGAAATTTGGAATGAAATTGAGTAACAAACTCCAGCAATATATCAAAGGCACAAGCGCTGATTCATGTACTAGGATTCTCTTACAAAACAAGATCATGCATTTATGTGGGTAACTATGTGTGTAGTAGTACTTCACTATTTGATAAAAAATAAAATATTCATTATGTTATATTACAAATACATTTTGCATTAAAATTTCTATCCTCTTGAGGATATTTATGTATGTTCAATACTAACTCCTTAGTAAATAAAGTTTCATATTGAAAAATATCTTAAAGATCAAGGGCCAAATATAAAAAATAAATTGACATGATTCACAGGAAAAGGAAAACTGCTGTTGAAATAATAACTCAATAAGAATTATTCACAAGTCATTTAATATAAATTTCCTCAGTAGCTTTAAATTCATCTTGAAATAATTAATTGCTCAGCTTGTTGAATACATCATGGTTATGTTGAAGTGTTTCTTCTGTATGTTTTCTTTCTTTTTGACTGGCCAATAGAATAAACTAAAACAACTAGAATGTTTCAAATAACTCATCTGAAAACAGTGCCATAACTTATTGAACATATACTATATGCAGAATATGTCACTTTGTGCTGATTAGTCGGCTTGGTAATGTATCCTACATTCCACAAGTATTTGCTTAAAATTTTTTTATGATGGAAAATTTGAACTTGAATTTCAACATTTTCCTATAAGCAGTAACATTCATAGTGTAAATACTGGTTGGAATGGTGGCTCAATAGCTAGGTTAGTAATAATAGTATGTAATCCTGGTAAGGAAGCTTTTGATTGGGGAAAACATAAAGGTCCAACAAAAAGTTTATTGAGTGTTTGATCATTGGTGTGGGCTAATAATAGAGAGTTACTTAAAAATAATGTATAAAAATCATGAACATGAATCAGGACTTGCCATAATGAAGAGATATAATCATTATTATGACAAAAACATGCAAATCAATCGTATTCTTAAGGTAAGAGATGTCATAGGCCTCTGTAGTGGAGGAAAGCCATCTTGTCATGTCAAGGCAAAGAGTCTTCAGTTACAGCCAATGTGCAGATAATAAATGATCAAAGACTGCTCAGCTCTAAATGAGTCATCTAAACTACTCCTCCTCAACTCAAGGCTCAAGGAACATCACTAGAGAGAAGATGGCAAGATTATAAGGTTTCCTACTCTTATTACATCTCCCTTGAATGTGCTATTACAACAAGACTCCAGTTTAACAGCTTTTTGTCTCTGGCCAGGGGGTGACATACAGTGCCCAGCAGAATGGAGTGAAGGGAATTGCAGGAGCAGCAAAACTGCAAAAGAAAATCAACAAACCACAATCCAGAACTTCAGAGACTCTATATCAATCACATAGAACTAGGACAGCCTAATCTCTCCCCATCCTGGAGCTCAGGGACATCTGCGGAAGAGGGGGCGGTAAGATTGTAAGAGCAAAAGGATGGGAGGAGCAACGATTTGCAAGATTCTCAACAATAGTTGGGGCCAAAGCAATCATAATGGGACTTTGCATGCCCTGCGCAATGTCCAGCGCACTGTTGCCCTCATAAAGTCTAGCATCTGTTAAGGGCACCGAGACCCCTGGAGGCAAGGGATTGACAGCCATAGTAGTGATCTTATGCTTAAGGGGAACAAGAGAAAGGGCTTATGGAAATGCCACTGGGTCCTTATATGTCATCGGAGAGGAGGACCCAGTGGAGAGTTAGGTGTACACAAGAAAGGACTCTCTGGGAATTGGGGGGGAGGCACTGGGGGAAGGGGAGGGGGAGGAGGGGGGAGGGAGGGAACTGGTAAAAAATTTTAAAATGTATAATTAAATTTTTAATAAAAAAAAAGAAAAAAAAAAGAACCTGAAAGGAGAAGGAGTTTGGCTATACATTATCTTCTGGGCATGATGGGACTGTTGCATTCATGAATTCACTGCACTTATCTATATTTCCACAAAACCTGCATGGAATTTGTCCTGTCAACATTTCACCATAGAAGGTGAAAGATCTCTAGAGGTCCTACACCTTCTTGAGAGCCAGTGAAGGATTAATGTTGGATGTGGGGGAGGGAAGATGCTGTCTGCAATTATATGTGTATATATATATATATATATATATATATATATATATATATATATATATACTGATAAATGATTTATATGCTCCAGCAAGTGTTCAGGCACATATCATCAGGAACTAAATTTTGTTCTACATAAGGCATACCACGTGGACACTGTTTTCCCTAACAACAAGATTGTACCCTCAGTTACCAGAGCACAAGACTTCTAATTCATGGAGAATGGTGACTTGGAAGCTCTGTTCTGACACTGAATCAGTTAGGATGAAGATGCAGCTCAGTGGAACACACATGCGTAAATATATGAATATAGGATGGAGACTAGGTGGTAACAAGTGAATGATAATGGGAAAAAGAGAGAATATGGGAATTAATTTACCATAATCATGTATGACCCTCTGCAAAAATGTGAATTTGGGCATTAAATAATGGAAAGACAATCCATGGAGGTATTGCATGTTTACTCATTTATTTGTATGTATTTTCTAATACTTTTTATCAAATCATGTAATACATGCAATGTATTCATACCATTTGTAGAATATTCCATATATAGAACAGCTTTTTTGAGAATCAAAAAATCGCTTTCTCTCTATAGGAAGAATTGTGCACACACACACATGCACACACACACACACACACACGCACAACACCGCATTTATACCCACTTCTATATGTCTCATACTTCTGTTTGTTGCCTCATAAAATATTAGTGGCAATTTTCATTTTTACTTATAAAGAGAAATAAGTTCGAAAATAAGCCAGGGTACAAATCATGGTGACAATATTCCACCACCCAATTATTCTGAATCATCTTTCCCTTCAGACAATGAGAATCTCCATGTTTTCACTCATTTTCAAAGCAAAATATACTTCTCAAGATTTTTAACTTCCATTAACTTGGGCATTCTTGCTCAGGCATGTTGGGACCACAACAGTGTATTTCCCTTAGGCACCTCCTAAAATTTTAACAGTTCAATTCATAGTTATTTTTAACAATGAACATTTTTGTTTCAAGAAAAATTATTTTGCTAAATGAGAATGAGAATCTTCATGTTTTCACTCATTTTCAAATTACTTTTATTTATTTTTCTACTTTTACAAACATATTGAGTATTCATTCCTGCTTCCCTCCATTTCCCCTCCCTCTCATCCCCTCTCTTCCCTTCTCCAATCCCTCTCACTCCCTCTCACCTTCCTGCCCTGCTACCTCACTGGTATGTGCATTTCCCTTCACTCATCCAGCTTTAAACCCAAAGGTTTCCACTATATGTTTCCATCTTTCTTGAGTTTCTAGGTAGTCTATGGGAGTGTGTTGGTATGTCAGTTATTATGCAGATCTGGGAACCCAGGGCCAAGATGAACTAGTCTCTCTTCATTCCAAGCTTTGGGGGTCTTGAAAGGGAAGAGACTGAAACTGGTGGGATTAAAAGAACCTAAAGGTGGGTTCACTGTTAGACAAGATATTCCACTCAAGGCAGGACTGCTGCATCTGGGAACTCAAATTATTTTTGAAAGAGAATATGAAATTATGACTTTCATCATTGCCTTTTCATATGTTATATTTGTGCTGTTTTCATATCTGCTACTCCCATGCCTTTCCACAACCCAGTTATCACCTGATGCTGGTGTCATTTTCCTTCCCTTTCCTTCTCTGTGTGTGTTTGCATATCACATGCATTCCATTTCTTAAAGATCTTTTCTCCCTACTTCTCTGTCTCTCTCTCTCTCTCTGTCCCTCTCTGTCTCTCTCTCATACACACACACATACACATACAGACTGCAATATAGACTCTTCATATGCACAAACATGTAATGTTTACCTTTTTGATTATAGCTAATCGTAGTTTAAAATAATGACCCACTATCCTGCGTCCTATCCTCATATCAATTTACATTTAATTTGTAGTGTTTATCCAATTTCAAAACATTGCATAACAAGAGGCTGGAGAGGTGGCTCAGGGGTTAAGCTTCTGCCTTGCAGGCAGAGGGTTCTGAGTTCAGATCCCAGATCCCACTTATAGACGCCGGGCGGAAGCCGGAATGGCCTGCGCTTCTGGTCCTGGTAGGGCAGAGCCTGTGAATCCCGGGGCAGAGTAAACAAGGAGGAGGTGGAGGCGTCCGTGGTGGTTCCCGAATTCGTCGGTGGGTCTACACACACACACACACACACACACACACACACACACTATACACACATGCACACACACACACAATTGAATAAAAATAAAACATTGCATAACACATACTCATATCATACTAGTTCAGTTTGACATCTTTATTAAGTCATTATTGGTGGTTTTCCATTACCTAGTACCAAACTAATAACACATACTTTTAAGCATGCAGGTTTTTCAGTTCAAATGAAATTTGATAAAACACCAATTCGGACACTTTAGATATTTATTTTAGGTAAACTACCTAATTATTTTCAAGCCTCAGGTGCAAACTGAGGACAATGATAATGCTTGTCTCATTATGTTGTTGTGAAATTTCAAATGTTTAGTGCAATGATTTCAATAAATAGCGTCCAAGTGGTCATTTTGCTGCAACTGAATATTGTATCTCTAAGTTTTTTTTTCCCTTTTGAATCTTTTCCACAAAAGTGCATGAAGACAAACTTGTTGCTTAAAGGAAAATTCAGGGTATGAATATAGTAACCTTGTTAGAATTTAGTTTGCCACAACGTAAATTCTAACAGCAGACTTTATACCTTTAAGCACATTATCTACCTTTATAATAAAACTTATAAAACATAAGAACAGATAAAAATGATAAGAACCTATATTTTTATGAAATGATAAGAAACAGCCATCTGGGATCCTATGGTTTTGTTAAGAACAATGTAGCCGGATGCTAAATTCCAAACTAAATTCAGAATACGTGAAAGATAAAGATTTCATTTTCAATAGCTTGCTCAGCGACAAAAATTCATTTAGATACAGGACTTTCTTCTAATCCAGTTCTAAGTGACTAACATGAAGGTCAGAGAGCTCAGAATTTGATGCTTTTTCCTAGAAAAAATAATCCAATTAATAAAAGACTTATCTGGAGCTGAAGTTTCTTGGATTAGGAGGTCATAGAATAAAAGGGCAACGGGTGTCAGAACACTAAGTATACACTACTCAACTGAGATCATCTAATATTTATTGGGTTCTTGCTATTTGCAAAACCCTGGACTATGAAGCACAGGGGAATACAACCCCAAGCTACACTCAGTTCCTAACATCAAGGAGCATGTGACAGTGGAGAAGAGTTAGATAGAGTTGACTTCTCAAGCAGAGAGCTAGAAAATAGGAATTGCAGCTGGTAACTGAGATGCCTGGAGCATTAAATATTCTTGCAAAATGAATAGAATATAAGGAGAGGCCTGATAGCATAAAGGTACGCTGATGAAGTGTTATTAAATACTGAATCATCCTGATGAACATTGTTTTTAATGGGATTGCATAGCTTATGCTATAAGCATCTAAGCTTCCGAGAAAATCTGAGAAAATTAAATAAAACTTAGGGGCTCTCTAAAAGTAGTTGTTTTTTTAAATAAGCAAAAAAAAAATCGAGATGTACAAGAAGAAAAAAAGAATTAACTTTGAGAGCTGCCTTCTTGAGGTTACCCTGTATGTGCTGATTATGGGCATGAGTAAGCAAATGAGGATCAATATCCTCAGTGTGTATGTGTGTGTGTGTGTGTGTGTGTGTGTGTGTGTGTGTGTGTGTGTACGATTATATACAAAAGAGGGTAATTTTCTTCTAAGTTTTTTTCTAAAATCCATATGCAAGTGGGAGAGAGATGAGAGATTAAAAGTCTGAACAGAAAGCAGACACTGTAATATTGATAGAACAATGATTGGAATGTGGTGCACAGTACAAGGAAGAGA
Source organism: Typhlomys cinereus (assembly GCA_023101885.1). Taxonomy (NCBI): domain Eukaryota; kingdom Metazoa; phylum Chordata; class Mammalia; order Rodentia; family Platacanthomyidae; genus Typhlomys; species Typhlomys cinereus. The sequence goes on along the minus strand of JALPQD010000017.1, from coordinate 3,094,841 downwards.
CTGGTGAACACATTATGTCTTTGATTTAAAACACTAGGAAAGGGCAAGCCAAACAGAGACATTTTGGAAACAAACCTCTCTATTAAAAAATTTCAATAATTTAGATAGCATATTAAGAAAGGACTAGCTGATTGAATTTAAGAAATTGAAAACTGAAAATTACAGTTTAAAATGTAGCTCAGTGGTATTGATTTGTATTATATGCTCGATGCTAAAAACTGCAAAAAAAAAAAACCAAGAGAAGAATATATATCCATTTAATTTTAAAGACACAAAGTTAAGCATGTTGAATCTAAGACTTCCAGAGATGCCTAGGAAGATCTCTAGGATCGCTGAGTGAGTTGTGATCTACACTTGAATAAAGAACACTCAGTTTGGTCCATTGCGAATCTTCTGTGAAGCACATCAGCATCTTATCACCATCAACTGAAACTACACTCTTGACATAGGAGCCTGGGAAAGATAGTCCATATTCAAATCATAGCAACCACAGATTGAGATTTAGGTTGTTGACATACATCATTCAATGAACAGAAGAGTTCCAATTGATAGATGCCCAAATATGAGATTGCTGAATTTGTCCTGGAGGAGCTGCTACAAAGTTCTACAGTGACTGCAACATTGTATTTTCTCACCAAATATTTGAACTTTCCAATTTCTTTGCATCTATGCCAACATTTAGCTTTTTTTTTTTTTACAATAAAGCCATTCCACGAATTATGAATTATTAGTATTTTTCTTCTCTGCACATAGTGACAATTATGGCAGTACAGCCTCATTTCATCTCTGATTTTAGTAATTTCTACATAATGTTTCCTTTTTATTGTCATATATTCATTGCATAGTGAAGAGTTTAAAAAGTATATTTTGTTCAAGTCTATCCACTCCTCAGACAAATTCATGCTTCCTGTAAATGCCTTGTAGTTTCCTTCTTGTATGGTTTATATTTTCGCTTCCTTCTAGAATGTGAATATCCCTCTGCACATCCTTCAAGATGTTGAGATGTTAAATACAGAGCAATGTGATAAAGGAATCCTGAATGTTTAATACATCTAATCCAATTTCATTGCTTCTGATCAAGAAAAAATTCCACAGGATTTTTGTTGGTCTCAATTTCATCAAACATCCAGAACTTAGACATTGCATCATTATTTTAATTCTGAATGATTGTACACTTATCCTTGCATGGAACTGGTATTGGACATTCTTGAAGCTTCTTCAAAAGTCCACATCTTCTCAACTTCTTGGGGTAGCAGTAAGTAGAAAATAGATTCAATATTGTAATTGCAGTCACTATTTACTAAATACTTGCTCATCATTCTAAAACTCAGAGACAACAAATATGTTTAAAACTTTTCCTTTTTAGTTCACCAAAGTCACCACCAAAATCCTCTGTTCTGGTTTCACTTATTTATGACCGTGTCCATAACATTAAATTGATAAAAATTATTTTTTTGTTTTGTTTTGTTTGACTTTCCTCTTTTTTCTTTCTTTCTTTCTTTTTTTATTTTTTTCACTCATACAAACTTAATAGGTACCCCCGTCCTCTCCCTCCCTCTACCCCTTCCTGGATTCCCTTGCTCCCTCCTCCCTTTTCCCCTTTCTTCCCTCCTTCCTCCCTTTCTGCTAGTGCCCCCCATCCCTGGAACATCCTTTACTGTGCATGTCAAACTCGGGGTCTTCCTCTCTGATGAGGTGTAAGGACTCAGTAGCATTGGCTAAAGCTCTTTGTTGTGTTCCCCTTTAGTATAGGAACACTATTATGGCTGTTAATCCCTTGCCTCTAAGGATCCTAGTGCCTGTAATCCATGCTAGACTTTGGGGGGGGTGTCAATGATATGTAAGTCATTGAGCAGGTCATGCAAAGTCCTATTATGATTACTTCAGCCCTAACCTGTGTGGAGTATCTTGCATATTGTTGCTCCTCCCCATCTTTAGGCTCTTACAATCTTACTGCCCCCTCTTCCACAAATTTCCCTGAGCTTTGGGATGGGGAGAGATTAGGCCAGCCTGGTTCCAGGTGATTAATGTAGGGTCTCTGATGTCCTGAATTATGATTTGTTGTTTTCTTTTTCCAGTTTTGGTGTTTTTGCACCACCTTTGGTTCCATCCTGATAGGTATTGGATGTTACCTCTTACCCAGAGATAAAAGGCTATTAAAATTGTCCTGCTATAAGAGTAGATTCAAAAGTAGATGGAAGCTTTCCTCTTTTTTTTTTCAGAGAAAAGATCTTAATCTGTAGACCAGGCTGGCCTGGAACACGCTATATAGACTGAAATGGCATTGAATATATGACAAAGCTCTTGCCTTTTTCTCCCAAATACTGCATTTCTGGATGTGAATCACTATACTCAGTTATTTAATGAAATTCTATAGTATGACTGTTGCAGTTTGCCTGCATGGTTGCTGATAAATGACCTTCAAATGGCTTAAGAGAACAAGGGGTTTATGGGTTTATTTTCTTACTATGGTACAGTTACAGTCTGTCCAGCTTGAAGGGAGAGGATGCACCAACACTAGGGCCAAGGGAACTGGCCACACCATTTCTATGTAATGGCTGAGAGAAGGATGATCTTTACTTCCCAGACCAGCATGTCTGGCCAAGTATACGAAAGGATGTTAACTTCCTTAACCAATTCTCTGTATTCTATTCGCCTGTTCAGGGTCTAGTCCCAACCACCATGGGCTGGGTCTGCCCCATCAACTAGACAATCTCCTTCAGGTTCGCTCTGGGCTTAACTCAACTACTAATTCTCTACAAATATCCCAGAGCTAAAACCCTTAACCATCAAGTTGACACTTGTATATAACCATGACACTGACTTTTTACAGAGAAATCACAGGGAAAGATAGTCTCCTATCCAATTCATTTCCACATGTTTATTATTTGGATTCTTAAAAAGATCAGTTTTTGCAGTTTCTTTTTAGGGATGATCATGATTAGGATGGAATTAATGAGAATAATACTGATACCATGTGCTTTATTTTTGTCTGGATTTGAATATGAATTGTCCTCCACAGGCTGCATTTGCATTCTCAGTTGTTAATGTTTGAGAAGGCTATGACACTTTCAGTTGGTGGAACCTTTTTTTTTAAGTTTTTTTTTAACATTTTTTATTATTATTTCCACTCATACAAACTTTGTAGGTATACCGGTTGCCTCCCTCCCTCCTCCTCCCCCCCAAGTTGGTGGAACCTTGCTACAAGAAGAGATGCCTCAGTGCATGGTTCTTGAGGTTTTGGCAGCCTAGTCCTGCTTTCAGTTTGCTGCTTCCTTTCGACCACCGGGATGACAACTGTGACCTGAAAGGTTTCCTACTGACTATATCTCACTCTAAATCCATAAAGTCAATTAAATCTCCCTCTGTAACTTGTGTTTGACTATTGTCTCAGAGCAACATAAAGAAAAGTAACTATGACAAAAATTTTGTATTTATCCTTTTTAATGTAATGGGCCCAACACTTCTGTTATAAGCTTCACTGCACAGGTAGGAAGACACCCAGAAGATTAAATAAGTTTTTAAGGGAATTGCATCAGTTTTTATTTATGACTCTTGCAATTACAGAACCACAAATGGAGTTGAAGAATGTTTTTCTCTAAACATGATTACCTGATTACCCCAGGTATAGAACTTAACCCAGTGATGATATTCAACCTGCCGCCCTTATTAATTATTGACAACAAATATGGAAGACAGGGAAATATGGATAATTGATCCTCAGTGAGAATATGCGATTATAAGAAAAGCTCATCATTTATTATCTTAAGTAAATTAAATATTTCAGATAGAATTTTTGGTTTTATTATTATTTTATAACTGAAGAAACTAGTGGTCGGTAACATTAAGCAACTGGACTAAGTCCACAGTGGCACCATATAATTATTTACAGACTGATTAAGAGTGGAGCCTTATCTCATAAGCAATTTGTCATATCTTCTGGAGAAGGCTTTACAGAAGAAAAGCAGAGCAAGTAAAACTTACATTAAATGGGAATTTCTAATATTTATCTAGGAATGAAACGAAATTCCATTTTATCAATTTAAGCAGAGAGACTTTCTGTCTAGAGAAATGTGTTGAAAATTTCAAAATATGGAAGAAAAAACACGTAGAAATGAACAACACTTAAATCAATCAGTAGAAATATATCCATAAGGAAGTAATTTCACATTTATGTTCCAGTATTGATTTTATAACTTTAGGCTTCTGGCAGGAAATGAGAAGATTGCCCTCTTTTATTTTTCCCTTGCGACTTAGAAATCCATGCCCAGCAACAAGCCTGTACTCAATTTCTTCAATAAATCCCTCCAGGCTGTTGCTTACTTTTCATATAAAAGTGCTTCTAATCCAGAGATGCATTGTGCTCTCTGCTAGGAGAACTGACTTAATTTTCTATCATGTACTTACGTACTTATCAAGAATGATTTTTTACCTGCTAATAATGAAGATGAATAATGAAATAAACAAAGATGAAGGAAAGATGCTTTCTGAACCTGCTATATTTGTATAAAAAAGATCATGATATGTAGTAGGATCATACAGTTATGATTTATCTAAATTTCCAAATATTTGATATGTTAATACATTTCATACAAAATTGAATCCTAGTATGTTTGTCTAGGATAAAAAATAACATTTCATGATGCTCCTTAGTAAAGTCATAAGTAGAGAGAAGAATATGGAGAACTATAATCAAGCTGATATCAGATTGCAATGTTTTTGGTTTGTTTTTACTATACTTTTCCTTTTGTCCTTTACACATTTTGCCAGAACTGTGTTGGAAACCTGTTCATTTAGTTATGTTTCTTAACAATGGGAAAATATACTAATTGTGAGATAAACATTTCATAGTATTTTTAGTCAATGATGCTATGTTTTGCAATAATTTGTGAAAATAGCTTATCATCATCATACTATCTAGGGACTGAAATGTAAATGATCTCTTTCACATTTATTCCTATATGGGTGTGTAAATGTGTGTGGATGCACAAGTACTGGTATGTATGTGAGTATGCAGGCCAGAGGATAGTTTCTGGATATCTTTCTTAGATCACTGCCCTACCCCCTTCTTTTGATATAGGATCTTTTCACTGAATCTGAAGTACATTGATTTAGCTAGACTGATTGTCCAATGATCTTTAAAGATCCACCTGTCTCCATGGCCACAATAACTGGGGTTGCAGGGGCATACCTCCACACCCAGCTTTTTATGTAGATTCTGAAGATCCACTTTAACACTTCCTGAGCAATCTGCTCTCTCTCGCTCGCTCTTGCTCTCTCTCTCTCTCTCTGTCTTTCTCTCTCTCTGTGACTCAGAGAGCACTGTGTGTGTTTATGTAGGGCCAAGAGTGACGAGTGACTTCAGGAATCACTCTGGATTGTGTTTCCTCCTCTTTGCTTTACTCTAGATTTTCCCAGGCTCCACCTTCAATAGCCTGAAGTGCAGGCTGCCGCCATTATCTCCTGGCTTTTTTTTCTTTCTAGTTTTACAAGCATAATGAGTGTTTGTCCCTGTCCCATCTCCTACCCTTCCTCCCTTCACCAATCCATCCTACTCCCTCCAAACCTCCTGTCTGTCTGCTTCTGTGGGCCTCACCTCAGGATTATCCGCTCTAGTGGGGACTTAGGGCTTTATGGGAAACCAAGTTGCCCGTCCCTGAGTAGGCCCGCTGGCAAGGGCCTTCTTTTTACTTGTCCAGTGTCTATCTGCAAGGTTCCCACTTCATACAACCATTTCCCTGAGATCCTTACAAGTCCATGGGGATATGTCAACCATTGTGCAGATTTGGTGAGGATATCTCTCATTGCGGAGGGTTCTTGGATACAGCAGTCCTGTCCTCAGTGGAATGTCTTGGCAAGTGATAGAGCCCCTCCCCATCCCTAGGTTCTTAGTCTTATTGCCCCCTTTACATCGCAGCCAGAAAAAGCTTTCAGACGAAAGCTTCACGTTATATACGCCTCATATCAAAATGTTTCTCTCTCTCCAACCCTGTTATTCTGGTGGTCGCGCCTATTTCCTCCATCTGACCAGGACGCCATCTTCCTCTTTCTCCGCATGCAACTGGTTGCATTATCCTGCCCATCCCCCCACCGCCCAAGAGTCTTCTAGGTGCTTCCTCTGGAGGTTCAGAACATCTCGGTAGTCTCCAAAAGAGTGCTTCCACTCCAGCTGATCTTTTGATACTTCCACAAAAGGAGCTTCTGTAGTATTAATAGCAGCTAATGTTAATTTGGAGCTTAGAATAGACCACGCGCTATTCTAAGTGCCTCCTGTCTATTTTAACCCACACTGCTATGTCACAACAACTGTTATACAAGTATTGTCACTGAAATTTTCAAGATGAGGTCGAGGTTTAGAGAGGTCAAATGACTTACCTGAGGCCACAAAGCAAACTCAGGAATGTCGCAGTAGGACCAGAGGACTTGCTGACTTCTAAAGTCCCTTCATAGAGCATCTCACAACCTTCTGTGTATTTCTATCCCGGTCCACTGACTTTCCCTCTCTGTCTTTACTGTTCCAGTGTATTGGGGGCTGGGTTTATCTAGCTATGTATCATCTCATCACCAGCTGTTTGTTTTGTACATGGGTTCATAGGTGTGTGCAAATGTATTTGCATGTGTAAGTAAGAGTGTATGAAGGCAAAAGGACAACCTCAAACCTTTTTTTTTGTTATTTATTCAATTGTGTGTGTGTGTATGTATGTGTGTGTATGTGTATGTATGTGTGTGTGTGTGTGTAGAACCAAGGGTGAATTCCGGAATCATCGTGAACTGCTTCTACCTCTTCTTTTGCTCTGCCCCCGGATTCACAGGCTCCACCCACCAGGACCAGAAACACAGGCCGCCCCTGCTTTCGCCTGGCATTTGTACGTGGGATCTGGGATCTGAACTCAGGACCCTCTGCTTCAAGGCAGAAGCCTAACCCCTGAGCCATTTCTCCAACCCCAAACCTCATTCTTCAGGACCGTCAAATTTTTTTCTTGGGGGGGGGACGGGTCTCTTCCTGTGCCTGTAACTGGTCACTTAGATTAGGTTGGCTGGCCAGCAGGTCCCTGACTGCCCACGGCTGGGAATACAATCCGATTCCACCATGCCTGGCTCTTCTTATGTGGGTTCTGGAAATTGAATTTAGGTAGAACTACTTAGAGCACAGTCTGTCTTTGTCTTTGAGGCTCATTTTTTAAAAGTGTTCAATGTCCAAGATGCTTTCTGAAAACCTTATACTTGCTTACCAGGCGACTACATCAGAGCACGCTGTCCTCCCTCCCCCTCCCCCGACATACACACCAGCTGATTTAAGGAAATTCCTTACAGCGGTCCCCTTTCTCTGGGCTCAGACCCCAATCCTCCCCACTCCTCCCAATTGCTAAGGAGAGGCAGCGAACAGTGTGACTCCAACCTCCACATGTAGACACAGGAAACCGAATTTTTCTCTGCTTGAATCTACTTTTTCCAGTAGAAGGAAACGTTAGGTACAGTTCTTTGTAGAGTGCTGTAGAGAGGTCTACAATAACGTGGGCTGCAATTACTCACCCACCTCGGGTTTCCCCGGGGACTTCCACTGAGTTATTCAGTGAACAGAACTAGAGAGATGCAAAGTATGCCACGCGTGTGCTTAGGGCGAAGGAGAGCAAGCCCGAGGAAACACGAAATTGAACCCTGAAATCTAAGTCATTGACGCCAAAGTCCAGTTGAGAATTTTGTAGGAGTAATCAAGAAATTGGCATCAAAAGACCACTTATGGGATCTCTCCCGGAGCCCCTCATTCAGCTCTGTGAAAGCTTCACGCTTTTGCAGACGTCACCCTTCCGGGGTCCCCCTTCCCACCCCAAGGCGCGCTCGGGGGCGCCGCGTCGCCCTCGCGCGGGGACTACAACTCCCGGCGTGCCGCGCGGCGCTGCGGACTCGGCGCCCGGTGGCCGCGGAGCCGCCGGCAGGTATGATTCGCCCGCCGCAGGGTCGGAGCGCCGCGGACGCGGCCGGGACCGGGAGGCATAAAACCAGCAGAGCCAGAGCACCCCGCACGCTCTGCGCTCCCGCGTGCAGGCTCCGCGTCGCCCCGACAGCACCCGAGGCAGGAGCGCGCCCGGCGGCGGGATGGCGGGGCTGCAGCGGAGCCCGCGGACGGACGGGACGGGGACGGACGGGACGGGACGGACGGGACGGGACCGGACGGACGACGGGACCGGACGGGACGGGTGTGGGCGCCCCCCGCCACGCCCCCGGGGAGCCCGTGCAAGCACCGATCGCGTGCTCCTCGTTCAACTCTCAGCTAGAACTTCCTCCGTCACCCGCCTCCACTAGTCCTTTCCTGGGTCCTGAGTTGCACCTGCCCGCCCCAGAGGCGGCTGGAGCCGCCTCCCCCCCCCCAGCCCAGGGTCCTCTGCAGGCGACCTGCCCTGTTCCCCAGAGACAGACGCCCTTGGACGGGTCCAGCCCGGCTCCTGGGCGGCTGCAGGTTGGAAGCACCTGGGACCAACAGGCAGGGAGGGGCACCTGGCCCCTGTGGAACAGACTGGCATTCCCGGGAAACAAGCGGCCACTCCAGTTTCCTGATTTCCTGCCCCTCCTGACTCTCGTCCCATGCGACCAAGAAACTTGTGTTTCAGAGTCCTAGTGCCAGATAGCCAAAGTTATCTACAGATCCCTGTCTTCTCTCTCTCTCTCCCTCCCTCCCTCCCCCACTTCTCTCTCTGTCTCTCTGTCTCTCTCTCTCTCTATATATATATATGTGTGTTGTGTGTATATATGTATAGGATCACGAGATCCATCATACAACATAATCTATGACCCCAAAACATCACAAGCACAACACATGCATATACACATCACACACCATGTTCTGTAAAGCACAATTACGCATCACAAACATCTTCTGCCATCACACAAAACACCACATAATACGCACACATTAACACATGTTCTGTGACCACAAAATACCACATACATACACATAACATGTTCTGTACACATAAACACCATGTATATAGACAAACGCACAACATGTTCTGTAACAGAAGTCACCCGCATACTCTGTGTACACACACACAACACCATGGAGCCGTATCACACAGTACATGTCATACAAATACACAAATCATACATACTTCATTCTTACCGAAACGTTTTTGTAGGAGGGTGAGGGGGCTGGGTCAATATTAGTATCTGAATATATATTCACGAAGTTAGTTTACTACCAAGTTAGAAGCCAGCTGGTAAATGAAACCTGCCACTTGGTTCCTAATGATTTTGTAGCTCAATTTTTAGAACCTCCTAGGACTTCTAGAACACACTGTGAAACTCTGGTGCTTCTTTAACAGGCTAACTTTTGATCACAGCAGGCAAAATGGGGAGGGACCTCCTTTTTCTATCTGTTGGAAGAGGTGCTTGGAGACTGCACAGAAATCTCCCTCCTGTCGGTGTGTCTAAGGAAGGTTGGTGTGGACTACATGTTTTTGGACTCTTTCCCTTAAGAGTGGGGAGAACAGTGTTTGTTCTGAGCAGTGATGTGAGAGTGCCTTCCTTTTTCCGCTCCCCTTCCATGGACTCACAATCTGTTGCTTGGCTACGTGACTGGAACATAGTTTAAGGTTTCAGAACAAGTCCATAGACCTGAAAGATCTATCAAAAGATCTTTACCACCCTAAGAGCCCATCATTTTGACCAACGGTGGCAAGCCTTCCATGCCTGACCCATGCTCCAAAGAAGTATCGGAAATACTTGAGAACTGAGAATTCAACCCTGGATTTACACTCACTTGATTCCACAGAGCAGCAAAATGGCAAAGGTGGGGACAGGAAGCCTTATTCCTCTTCTCAGCGGTGGGCTTCCAGAACCGAAGATCTATAGCGGCCTGAAACAAGAGGAAAGTTTGTGGGATTCAGGGTCTAAATAGCTCTTGTTGATCTCTGAGTGTCCTGTGGGGTTCCTAAAGGAAGACAGGTACCCACTTTCTCCTCCCTTCTGCTGGCTTCACACTCACATGGCACCTTCCCAGGCCCATTTCTGCATCTTGGTCTCTCCCTCTTTTGAGTGTTCCTGTGGATAACTTGAGCTGATGTGAATCCATGTTAATTAGTGTCAGTTTCAATGACCAGACATCTGTGTACATTTCTGCACTCTGTGGTATTTATGGGATACCCCAAGCTCCAATAGCAGTATCCAGGCAATCCCGTAACCGTGAGGTGGATCAGTAACAGTCTTTGAACCTTGTGTAACCTTTCTGCTCTACCACTCAATTTCCTGACCTATGGTGGTGACAGGAGAGACTATGCATTTGGGGTCGGTACCATATTGCAGTTTCCCTGCATGTGCTGACGAATTCACGATCAAGAGGTCCGGGAACATATTTGCCTTGCGATTGTCCAGTTACGTTGTTAATCCGCCTGGCAGGAGAGATCACACCACCAGGAACAAAGGGAACTGACTACTCTATCCGCAATTACTGAGAGAGGGTGAGACTTCCTTACTTGCTAGGCAAGCCTGTCAAGATGCATAAAGATGCCAGATACTAATCAACTCCCCCATCTTACCCACCTGCTCAGAGAAAGGTCCCGCCCACTTCAGGCTGGATCTTCCCTTATCAATAAATCTCAAGCAGGCTTGCTTAGGCTTGCCTTGACTATTAATTCTTCACCGATGTGCCGAAAACTCAGCTTCCCGTTGTCATGACAATACCCGCATCTAACTGCACACTATTTTGCTTGTGTGTGTATGTATCAGACGGTACTGTGTGTCCCTGTGGAGGACCCTCCTTTTTTCGTCGCTCTGGGATTTCCCACTGCCATTTCCACCTGACTTTTATGTGGGACCTGGGATCCGAATTCAGGTTCTTTCTGCTTTTCAGGCAGAGTCTGAACCCCTGAGCCATCTCTCCAGCCCTATCACACAGTATCCTAATACCAGGTACTCGTAGGTAGTATTGCTGGTTGCATTGGGGGAAGGGATTATGTAACCGAGGTAAACAATTAAAATTAAGCCTTGCCCAAGTATCATGTTCCTTTTGCAGGATAACATTTTTGTTTATTTCAGTTCAGTTTTGTAGGGACCAAGAGCTTCATTGGGTGCAATGGATGTAAACATAAAGAGCGGATGCTTCTGGCCGAGTTGTGTGTTCTTTTCTTCTGAAAGATGTTACTTCCTTCATCCTGAGATGAAGGGATTTGCGGCTGGCCAGAGATTTTCCTTATTCTCACAAAGAGCTTACGCAAAGGCAGCTCTTGGAACTTTTCCACGCTTCTGTTGGGGGAGGATAAGGAGGAAAGAGAGAGAGAGAGATTACAGCATCTGAGTGTTCAAATGTGTACGTCTGTAAACCTTGGATTTTCTTTAGTTTTTATCCTCCCTGGGGGGGGTAGGGGGGTAGTTGGAGAATAGCATGTATGCTCGGAATGACAGTAAAGATCCTTTAGCAAGAATAACCAGAGAGGGAGGAAGTACAGGTCGAATGAGCATCTAGCTTCTTTTTCTTTGTAGAGAAAGGTGCAGGGGCAAATTCTATTCCTTTGGAGCCCAGAGTATCCCCTGCTATAATTGCGCCAGGGTAGTTAGCCAAAGTGAATGGAACCACTGTAGCTTTAAAAGTCAGCCATGAGCCCAGGCAGTTGGCGTGGCTTGTGTGCGATTCCTAACGTCATATTGGCTGGAGCCCGCCTGTTTTATTTCCCGTGTCAAATTGTGCTTCTTTATTGATGCCTGTGCCAGACTTTTGTGAAGGAAGCACTGGGATGTCTTTGGCTGTTCTTGATAAGTCTATAAAAATGATTTTTTAGTGCCTCTAGTAGTTTTCTTTTACTCTTGCACCAAAAAAGGGAACTATAGTAATAAGGCTCGTTGTATAAGACAATGTTGCAGAGTAGCATTGTTGAGTTATTTGGTTGTTCTGATGTTTATAAAATGGTGAATTCTAACCGGAGTATCTTTATCATCTCAACTGAGAGGGGGCCGCTTTCTCCCATCTGTGACTGTGTGTGATCTACGTGTCTATTAAATACTGGGCTTCTTTAGCAAACTGCAAGAGTGTGTGTGTGTTGTGTGTGTGTGTGTGTGTGTGTGTGTGTGTGTGTGGCGCGCGCTTCAAGATGAAGATTATCCCACACTTGCGGCGTTGTTTGTTAATCCTCTACTTCTCTAGCAGCGATAAAATCTTGGGGTATACTAACGACATTCCTAGCCCTGTCAGTATAATCCTGAGAGAGGAGCGCAGAAGTCTACAGTGATTTGAAAGGATACTGTTTATTATGGCTCCACCGAACCAGACAGCCAGCCGTTCAGGACCAGGGGTTTGGTTTTGTTTGTGAGCAGTTTTGTTCCATCTTGCACATTGCTCCTTAATTGGGGGGGGGTCTTTTTTTCACACTTATCATCCAAACAAAAAAGACGGAGGTGCTGTATCTCAATTGTTTCGACAATTTTACGGAAATTGATGAACGCTTCTGTCTCCCTCTCTCCCTCTTTTCCTCTCCCTGTCTCTCTCTCTCTCCCTCTCTCTTCTCTCTCTCTCTCTCTCTCTCTCTCACACACACACACACACACACACAGCCCCACCTTTCTGTGCTAAAGCTATCTGGCATTCTTTGGGGGGCGAGCTTTCTGTTTTTTCCACAGCATGACCATCCCCCCGCCTGGTCTTTTGCAGAGTACATGAGGTAGGGACCCTTTGCTCACCGGCTTTCGTTAAGCCTCTTCTGCATCGCAATGAACACTGGAAGCTGGTGAAAGTGGACTGAAAAAAAAAAAAAGGAGCAATAAAAGAGAAAAGGGGAAAAAATCCCAGTCTGTGGTGGAGGAGGCAGAGCAAGGGGGCTTGCTTCTCTGGACTTTGCATGAGTTGCCATGTCTTGGTGAGAGCGTGGGGCCCCAGGAGGCGCAAGGGACCCCACACTTGTTTGCAAGGAGACTTGTTTCCTTTGCAATGCTTATTGTCCAAGCAGGGAGCACGGCGGGCGCACATGAAAGCGCCCCAATCCGCCCTCCCGCTCCCTAGGTTGATCCCGGCTCGCCAATCACTGGGGAGGACCGAGGGTTTAAACAAACATTTTGAGGGGGCGCCGAGCTGCCAGCTTTGGCGTTCCAACTGAGAAACCTTCTTCTCCCATTTTCTAAGAATGAAATCTGAGTTTTTCTTCCCTTGTTGATTAGTTGCGGAAGTCAAGGAGCCTGCAGACCTCACATGCTCTCTGTTGAAGTGGAAAACAGGGAAATGGCTCTGTCGGTGTGAGAAAGTAAGTGAGTTCTGCTTCTGCCAAGCACACAGGGACTGGGGTTCTGTTTCCATTCTCCTCTGATTCCAGGACAGCGTTGGGGGGGGTGTCTCTTGTGTCTACTGGCCATCAGCTACCTACCGCACCGCTTTTGCATCATCCATTTCTAGGTTGGTGAGGACAGGATATGTAGAGTTCTCAGGCTGTGGATCCAAAAGGGTTGAAGATTCTGTCCAGCAGTGACTGTCTTGAAAAGAAAGCTAACGGTGGGATCTACTTCTCACATCCTAGGCTGCTAGGAAGAGGCAGAAAATAGTTTTTGTGTCTGCTGTTTTTGTTGTTGTTTGTTTGTTTGCTTTTTAAATAAAACTTCTAACTTTCCAAAGCTGACAGATTGTGTAAAAAGAGTTGAGGTGAGTTTAGGTCAGAGAACTGAGGTGACCATTTTTGAAGTGTTCTTTCAAGGTCCACTCTTGAGTGCAGGGAGGTGTTGAAAAGCTCTTCTCACATGTAAAACTTCTGGGCTTCTTTTTTAAAGGTCATAGGCTTCTTCTTTTACATGGGTTAGTCCAGTGGGTTGTGTAGTGTGATATTCTAAAGAACAAGACTAAACCCACAGGATGTGTGTGATTCTATGAAAAAAGGTGTGTGTTCATTTAGAAGTTACATGAAAACTGCGAACACTTTGATGTAAGGAGGGAAAGTTCCAAGAGGGAGTTGATGGCTTCATTTCTTTCCGTGTCTCTTAACTTAGCACATAGAAGCTGTGTACATAAACAGGGGCGGCGGAGTGCTGTGAATTTATGAATGGAAATTATTTTGCTTTACAGAAAAGCTACATTAAAACTAATTGGATAAAATCTGCTTAAAAGATTTTTTAAATTAGACAGTTAGGGAGTGGGGGACCGCTCAGTGGTAAGAACACGTGCTCTGCAACCCGTGAGAACACACGGCACTCCCACGAGAGCCGGCGTGGCTGCGAGTACTTTTAAGTCCAGAACAGAAAAGTGCTGAGGACAGGTGAACTCAGGTTCTCTGGCCAGCTAGTCCAGCTGAATGGCGAGAGAACCTGTCTCAAGGCAAGAGGGAAATCAGCGGACATCCTGCTCTGGCTTCCATGTGTGCCTGCGTGCTGTTCCACTTGTTGACTCCCGTACAGGCAGCACACACACACACACACACACATCGCAACCAACATGCGTGCACACACATGCACAGGCCAGTCATTTACTATCAGCGCCACACAGCCATCTTATTTCCACTGTGACAGTTCAGACCAGGCGCGTGAGATGATGAATGAAGGAAGCGGAGACTCCTTAGGGAGAGGCGCATGCAGTACGCAAAGAAATGACAGGATATTCTGCACTTGTGTTATCAAAAACAGTGTCCACTAGTGCTCTAAAGCTATAAATCTAAACCAGGACTAATGCAGATGGTAGCGACTAGCTCCACACTGTGCTGAAAAGTGACTAGGGTAGCTGGCGGACTGACTTTGTGTGTTGCTTAATTGTAGTCACTTTCAACATGAACAGCTTTAGCTGCAGGGCTGTCATCCTGGCTACTCAGGACGCTGAGGCAAGAGGATTGAAAGCTTATGGCCAGCCCGAGTTAAAGTGAGTTCAAGGTCCACTTGAGCAATGTAACGTGGTCCCGTCTCCAAAATGCGACAACCAAGGAGGGATGGGGAATGCAGCTCGGCGGGGAGTGCTTGCCCGCAGTCATGGACACAGGTTTAAGTCCTGTGCTAAAATAAAACTTTATTGACATGTAATGCATGTATGTAACAAATAAGTAAAAGATAAATTTCGGTAAGCTTTAACATGTTTAGCTCTTGAAACCACTGTCACTGTTAAAATAATGGACAAGCCTTCATTCCACATTCTTATTACACTTAGGAGTCCCTTCCCTATTCATCCTCTGTCTTTTCTTGTGTCCATATCCCATGGCAACCAGGGATGGGTAACATCTGTGTCACAGTTAGTTAGATACAGGTGTGAACTTAACAGCTGAAGGTTCAGAGCTCTTGACACATTTGTAAAGAATTGGTAGCTGCGTAAATCTGCAGGAGAGTGTCTGATTGATGGAAAGGCCCAGCCCATATGGGCGGGCTGGACCCGGACAGGTGAATAAGATGAAGGAGCTGGTTAGGAAGTTGGCATCCTTCTGTATACTTGGACAGATATCTGCTGGTCTGGTAAGTAAGTTTGTACCTCTCTTAGTGGTCCTGTGGATATGGTGTGGTCAGTTCCGTCCGTTCCTGTGTTGGAATGAGCTTGTGCCAAGCTGGACAAGGAAACTATACTGGACCTTTATAAGCCGAACAAGACCCCTTGTTCCCTTAAGCCATTGTTCCCTTAGCTTTGGCAACAGGCAAGCAAACTATAGCAATGTCTCATTTTACACTAGCTGATTTTTCTGGAATTTTGAATAGTGAATGTACATCACGATATTATATATGAGAGAGAGAGAGAGAGAGAGAGAGAGAGAGAGAGCCAGCATCTCAACATATTGTGATTTATCTGCATACTAATTCTTATTCTTATCACAGAGTAGTATTTCATTATATGAGCACACATCTTAAGATGTCACAGTTAATGCATACACAAAGTCTCAGTGATTTGTCTCCAGGGTCTTCTTTTAGAAATTGAATAGTCCTAGATTTTGCAACTTAGGACCATGATATTTAAGTTTGTATGTGGAGTATTCGATTTAAATGTCTTACTGGCATGGTGGTTCTAACCTTTGCTATGTATTCAAATTCTTAGCACCCTTTGTACAAATTGTTTTGTGACTTTGTTGAAAAATAATTGTTCATGTATGTTTGGATGCATTCTAGACTATTCTGCCTCACTGATCTTTTGCAGATATTTGTTCCAGTGTGATGCTTTTGATAACTGAAACTTTGGTAGCTAGAGTCTGAAATTAGGCAGTGTTAGCAACTTCGTTATGTTTTTTTTATATCTCGTCTTTTAATTTTTATGCATGCGTCTGCTTGTTTGCATGTTTACATATGTATGGGTACACATGTGGGGGAGGTATGTGTAAGGATATACATGCATGCATACACATGTGTATGCGTGCATGTACGTATGCATGTGGAGACCCAAGGTTTATATTAGGAGTTGTTATCAAACCTCTTCCTTCTTTCTTTTTGAGACAGATTCCCAACTCAAACGCAGAGCTTACTGATAGGACTTGCCTCACTAGCCAGCTTGTTCTGGGGACCCAGTCTCTGCTTCCTGGGTTGCCCCACACAGCCAGCATTTGTTGGCACATGGGGATCGGGTCTCCCATCCTTTTCTTGTGCAGCAAGCCCTGCTCTTATTTTTCACAGTGATTTTGGTTCTATGCTCTTCTATATTTTTTACAATCAGTTTGCCAATTTCTACAGAAAGTCTGTTCACATTTTGATCAGCAAATCCCACTGGTCTTAGAACAGGTATCCATCAGTTTGAGAAAGGACAACTTATTAAACTGTCTTCATTTTCAGTTTTTTTTAGATTCGTTTTGTTTTTGGTAAGAGGAGAAGGGTATGGGGCTTCCAATTCTCCCATCTGATTGGAATAAGCATTTCATTTCATCTATATGACCACAGGTGTGAGTAGCTAACATACTGGAGAGGGAGAATTGATTATTGATGTAGGATCACTAAGGGAAGCAAAGACAAAGTCTTCATGATATGACTGTAGAGAGGTGTCTTTTTATTTCAAGATGCCTAGTGATGTCTCTAAATCATAAGGATATGGCTGGGAGGGTCTGTGTACTCTGAGATGCTTCAGAACATCTGGCATCTGGTAGTTGACTGGACCACTCCATCTCCAGTTACGACATTTATGACATCAATGTAGAGACTTCAAGATGTTTCCTGAGGCACAATTTCTCACCCTACTTAAGAACACTGCTATAAAACCCAGCTGTGTGTGAGGCTGTGTTATCTGTAACTTCTAGCTACCGTATAGTTTATGTGTTTTCCTAGTGGTCCTTTCTACTTTAAACTGTTGAAAAAATCATGATCATGAAATGTCAATCTGCAGAGTTCTCTTTCTTCTTTTTTCTTCCTTTATGTATCATAGATGAAAGGGGGTAAGAGGAGTGTGATAACACAATGTGACAAAACATTAACATTTAGGGAATGTGGGTGGAAGATAATGAGATACTATAACTATTGTTCATTCCTCAATAAGTACAAAACTATTTACCAAAAAAAAAAAAGTCAAAGGTTTTAAAGAGAATTGGAAGAAAAGAATGTGACTTCCTTTAGAAAAGAAGCCCCCTCTAACTTACTTGGGACACAGGTGTCAAGGGTGTGTGTGGCATTAAAATGGTCGCAACACGTTCTTTGAATTGAATCTAAGCAGTAGGATTTGATCAGAGCAATAGGATTTCACCTGGCTTTTGCCTCTTTGGTAGTGGAGAAATATTAAGTAATCATTTCATTTCTCTTGGCCTTGGCTCATAGAGAGACCGAGAGTTGTGAGGATCAAAAGAACGCATTTGTGATTGCACAGTGAACGGCACTGGTGTCTCATCCTCCAATTCAGAAGGTACCACAGAAGCAGCTGTAAGACCTGCTATGCTCCAGTCGCTCCACACACACGATCTGTCATGAACCCCCACAGTCAGACCTAGTACAGCACTTACAAGCGAATAACTCTTGGAAATCAGATGGGAAAGTGGTAGACCTGAGATCCGAGCTCAGTTGTTTTGCCTCCAAGAGAATCTTCTTTCTTGGTACCACAGTAGCTGTCTGTCACTCTCATAGTTGGAGAGAGTCCAGTTTTCGCGTCTCGGAGATGACTTATCTCGGGCTGGACCCTGGGTTCTTGGTCACACCCACAAGGAGAAAGGTGAGTGACATTCCTAAGTGTCAGGCCTTGGATTCCTCGAACCCTTGACCTGAAGGGAAGAAGAGACGCACCCTCTGGAAGCACCGTGATAACATGGCGCGCACCACGCCGGAGTTCTGCTCCCCACTGGCTTCGTCTATTTATTCCTGCTGAAGTCGCCCGGCCTGCGCTGGACATGGCTTCCCTGTGGGGTCTCCACTACTCTCCGAGTGGTCACTAGTGGCCAGCGCCGCAGCCACCCAAGACTTACCTTACCCTTGAGCTCTCCGAGAGGCCAGGGCAGGTGATGGTTTTGCTCAGGGCCTTCAGCAGCACCAGCCAACAGCTCCACAGGGAAAACGACGTGGCAAAGATGAACGTGAAACTAGCCAAAGCAGGAACAGATGTGCCCCAGGAGGGGACTTACATGTGGCCAATTAGTGTTCGAGGAATTGTTGGTTTTAGTGCAGACCAAGAAGCAAAGATCAAAGGGGCGGCATCCCTGTTCCCTTAGACAGTTCCTAAAAACAGGGAACTAATCACGGGAGGGGATACATCTCTAGAGCAATGGTGTGGGTGAGGGTAATTAGCACCATTGAGAAGTATTTCATAGCTCAGCCATTCCATTCTCGCTCGCTCGCTCTCTCTATATATACACACACGTATATGTTATGTGTGTTATAGAAGCAATATGTTATGCAATGTGTGTATATAAGCATTATATATTATATAGAATATATTGCATATAAATTATCTATATATGTATATATTGTGCTGCCCAGTAGGAATAAACTAATCACTTTATTGGTTTAAAATTTCCAGAAGTTCTTTTGAAACAAATTTCAATAATATATGTTCTTTTACTTAACCTATCAAAATGTTGTTCCAACATGCAATCAATATAGCATATTAATCAGATATTTTACATTTTTAACTAAGTTTTTCAAGTCCCATTGTACAGACTCATTGTATATCTCAGTTTGAATACAGAGTTATCTTTGGAGATACTGCATTTACCTTTCATCAAATGGAGAAAGTAGATTTCATTCCTAGTTAACTCCAAACATACTAAGGTTGTCCAATAACTGGAGTATGTCATCATAATATTTGCATTCATAGTGACACAATTAATTCATTCACCTTTATTTGACTTGAAGCAAAACATATTTGTTTCACAACTACATCTGTCCATGATAATTCTTTAATGAATGTATCAACAAAATTATTATACTTTGAAGAATTTTGCATTAATTAATAAGCAAGTATAACTTTTATCAATGTCAATAAATCAATCAGATTACATTAAATCTTATTGTGACGGTTACTCTTAACTGTTGCTGTGAAGGCACCCAAAGTCAAACAACTTACAGGAGAAAGAGAGATTATTCAGCTTACGGTTCCAGAGGGAGATACAGTCTTTCAAAGGGGAGGCGGCATGGCTGGCTGGCCAAAGCTGGAGGAGGCCACATCACTGCAGACATCTTGGAGGCTGAGAGCTGCCAGACTGCTTGCTGGCGTGGGATAGGATGGGACTAATCCACCTCAAAGCCACCCCTTGTGGCTTCCTCTAGCGAGGCTCCACTTCTCAAGGTGCCATGTCCTTGCCAAACACATGAGACTGTGGGGGACACTCTTCAAACCATGACAGCTTATATTAGGAAAATGAATGAAATTGTTACTGTTATATACTCTGAAATGCTGCATTTTGAGCATAAAAACTTTTATGCAGTCAAGTCACATGTCAGTTTGCCCTTGGGGCTTCAACTTATTCCCTCATTATGATATTGCTAACATATCATATATAAGAAAATATAAATGATTCTATCATGTTTTGTCTTTATTCATTAATGACAATCATTTTATTTTACTAAAATCTGATTTTTTTTTCTTCATTAATAGCATATATATTTCAGAAGTTCTGCCATAACTTAGCAACAAGCCCTGGCAGAGAGAAACAGTTCGCTTTTAGCAGTTGCACTAACTATCACTTTATCTGTGCCACTAGTAAAATAACTGAGCCATTATAAAACGTTATCAGCCACATGGGTTAAGAGTCTCTTGTGAGATAGTATGAGCATCTGGCTGAAGGATGATGGTTGTCTTGTGTTTTAATGATAATAACCTAGCTACTCAACCTAGTAGAAATTTCATCCATGAAGATAGAAGTCATTTTTATGTCTGCTGAACTCATGATAGAAGCAAAAGATAAAAGTTCTAAACCATGAATTCAATATTTCAGGCTGTGAATTCCATCATCTCTTCATCGGGTCGAAGTCTTTGATATAAAATGTTCTTTGGGCATTAATGAGAAGTGTCTTTACTGTGGGCCTTTCATCTAACGCTACTGAAAAGGACTTGTGGTTTCCCAGGTTTTGATCAGTTGACTGTAAGTTCTGTTTGAAGCCTGGAATCTTCAGGCAATGTTTCTGAGTTGATTGGAAATCTTTCATTTCGTGTGAGTACCTGTTAAAAAGTCTTTTCTCGTATATTTAACCAAGTGTCTGTACCTCCACCTGAACAGTTTTCTTATGTGTGAAAGAATTCCCGCCCTTGTTACAAGAGACAGGTTGAAGCTCAGATTCTTTCTTATGTATTTTAAAGTGTTTTCTTGGACGTTAAATTTCAACTCCCTTTCTTGGTACTTTTTATGAGACACTTACCTCAACCACTACTCTGTGAACAGTCTCCTAATAATATTCATTTCACATCTTACCTTTAGTTTTCATACACACAAAAAAACACACATCTTTTTGATCTGCCCTAAAAGTTGTCATTTGTATTCTTCAAATGCCCACACACCTTCTCCCAGATCCCTCTTCCTTTACTCTGTGCACACTAGTTTAGCCTTCTCTCGCTCTGCCTCTCTTTAAAAAATTTAAAATTTGGGCTGGCTTGAGGATGCCAGGGATAAAGATGTTTGCTTCGAGCAAAGCCGAGGACCTGAGATGGATTCTTGGACCCTGGTGAAGCAGGGAGTGACTCGCAAGACTCTCTTCTTCCTTCCATAAGTGGACCTCCTGTCGATAAATAATATAATTTTAAAACTTAAAAATTTAAAGCTTATTGTTTGCTTTAACCAAAATGTATAGTTTTGTAATAGCTAGAATACTAACATCAATTTAATTACTTATTACAACATAGAAAAGGACTTTAATACGCTGTTTTCTACATATATTCCACTAGCATGTTTACGTGTTTCCTGTGTGCACAAGAAAGAGTCATTGGACCAAGTCAATCTATGGCTACAAACCAGATGAATGTGTGTTTATGTAATGTTAGGGAGGTGCACACTCTGATGTAGATTTCGTTGTCGGCGTGTCCCATGGGATGGAACAAATAAAGTGAAATGTAATCAAAAGGAAAACTTTATTGAGCAGAACTGTATTTTGTCATCACTTCAAGTATTTTCCTTTATTATTATTTATTTTTTTTTTTTTTTTTTTTTTTTTATTATTATTAATTAGTTTATTCAACGTGTGTATATGCGCACGTGTGTCTTGGTGTGTGTGTTGTGTGTATGTGTGAACCACGGACGAATTCGCGAACCACCTGGACGCCTCCAACCTCCTTTGCCCCGGGATCATCAGGCTCGCCCACCAGGACCAGAAGCGCAGGCCGGCCCCCCGCTTCCGTATGGATCGATACGTGGGATCTGGGATCCGAACTCGGGACTTCGCCTGCCATGCGGCGGCTACCCTGAGCCACCTCTCCAGCCAAGTTTTCATTTATATATAAGATAAATGAAAAAATTTAGTTCCTCCATGAACGTTACTTGCTCAGTAGCTGTGTTACCGGTGGCTGCCTTTGGAAACAGCGATGTGTAACCAGGAGGGTTGATAACTGGGGAGGAGGCATGAGTGCCCCACGGGAGAAGCGAGGTGTGCGGAGCTGTGCCGCGCCGATGGACGGAGCATTTTTCATGATTCTCCTGTTCATCTTGCCTGGTGGATTCATGGCCATTTCTATATTAAAAGGAAGTAACTAAAGTATATGTTCAGATGTGTTTAGAGACATTCCATATGCCCAGGACATACATAGTCCTAAAGGATGTGACCTGAAGTCACAGGTGTTCACATGTAGACATGCAGAGAGGATGCCTGTACAAGACACTCATTCAGAGCACGCCTGTACCTGTGACCTGGCAAATAGAATCAGAATAGTCTCTATTTATGGGTTTATAATCATAAAATTATCCTACACTTTGGACTATAGCATGTTCTTTCATTGGTATTAATTGACCATGTTATAACTTTTGCTAACTAAAAAGTGCTGTAGGCACTTTACATGTGTGAACATATTGTCCAGATAACAGTGTTTCGTGTTACTCCGTGCCCCCTGCCTCTCCCCCTTGCCTTCATTCCTCCATGACAGGACAGATCTACACGGAAACTGGTTCTGTCCCCCCCATCCTCGGTGAGGAACTCTACCTCAGTAATGAGAAGTGGCAAGGATGTCCAAGCAGACTATTTTGTAAATTTACTCCACACGGTTTATCTTCCTGTGTCCCTGCTTTTGTGCTTAGTAATTTTTTTTAATGAACAAGTTGCTCTTTTTTTAAATTTTGCAAATGACCCATTCTCTCATAATTAGTGATGTGAGCTTTTTCTCTTGATAATAACCATTGTGAGCTTCTAAACTACCTTTGAAATAGCCTTACGACAGCTAAACTGCGCAACCTGGCTGAGTATCATGTGAGAGAAATGATCCGTCGTCTTCATGTGACTTAGAAGACCAGGAACAAATAATAGAAGTAAATATGAGATGGTATTGGAAATTATTTTCTATGTTGGTAGAATTTCAAAAACTCCTTCTTCATGCCCCATTATCAGTGAGGATGTTTTGCATGCAGTAGGAAGCAGTGGCCGCTGTCCCTGTGGAAGGAGTCCTGTGCTGACGTGACGCAGCGTGTATCAGCGAGGGGCAGTCATGCTAAGTCATGCTAAGGCCTTGCCTCACAGCGAGGAAACCTGGACTGGTCCTCTGGGCCGGAGAGATGGGAGATGACGGAAGAAACTCCTCGGCTGCATCCTCAGCCACACCGCTAGGATGCGGCCCTTATCAGGGTCTTTATCCAGCTTGCGGGATACGTGCTGCCCATCTTTAGTTGCTGGCTGTTGTATCTCTTGTTCTCCAGGGATTTTGATGGAGCTGAAGCTGCCTTTTCCCTGTAATGTCTTTTTCTGACTTTGGTATCCCAGCAATGCTGGTCTCATAAAATGAATTCAGAAGTATTCCCTGCCTTTAGTTTTGTGGAAGGGCTTGAGAAAGACACATCGGTTCTTCCTTAGATGTTTGGTAAAATTCTCCAGTGAAGCCACGTATGCCTGGGCGCTTTCTTGTCTGAGTGTTTTATTTTTATTATTATTCCTACTGACACAGTGGCTTTATTAGTCATAGTGTGTTCACATGTTCTCCGTGTGTGTGTGTGTGTGTGTGTGTGTGTGTGTGTGTGCACCGCGCGGCGCATGCACGCGCCGTGGAGGTCTAGGGTGATGCCAGGAATCATCTTGGATTACTCTACTTACTTCTTATTACTTTGTTCTGGATTTCCCGACTTGTCTGCCAGGGTGGGAATTACAGACCACCGCCATTTTCTCCTGCCATTTTTTCATTGCATCATGGGATCCGAACTCAGGTCCTTTCACTTGCAAGGCAAAAGCTTTGACGTCCAAGTCATCTTTCCTATCCACCTTATTTCTGTCTCTCATGATTCAGTTTTACTGTTATTACTGTTTTGATAATTTGCCCATTTCTTCTGAGTTTGCTGGCCTGTAATTGGCAAGAGAAAAATATGACAGTTGTCCAGTTATTTACCATACATATTAGGAAATTGTGTTTTGAACCCCCTCTGAGTACTATGTTAAAGAATGTGGAATATTCAGGAAGCTTGATGAGTTGTTTTCCACGCTTCATTGCTTTTGTATGCTGCTGCTCAATGCACTCAACTCTTATTTATCTGAGTGTTTTTAAAGTGAAAAATATCCTGTCAAGAACCTTGGAACCATCCTCTCTCTTTCTGGGTCAGCCTTTAGCCAGATCTCTGCTTGTGAGCGTGTGAAGGGAAAGGACGTGAAGAAGGAAGCTGGTTAAAACTGAAGCTCATTTACTTGCTTTGTTCTTAGCTGTCTCATAGGCACAGAGTCAATGTTAATTATCAGAATTAATTACTTTTAGCCAAAGGCTATTTTAAAATATAGGCAAGAAACAGAGTAATCGATTTTAAAATGAGATATAAATTGAGGCATTTCAAAATTGGGTTCATTTCTGGTTGTAAAAAAAAGGAACATTAGAATTAGTTTTATGCAGAGTGTTGTGACAGATGTATCACCAAAATTATTAGGCAGTTCTGAAATATCCTTTCTTCCTAAAGTTGAGAAGAAAAATCAGTGAGCAAAAAAATAACTGTTATGGAATCTCTCTAGGTCATATCTATCCAGATGCCTTTGGATTGGTCAGCCTTCCTTTGTGTGGCAAATACCTGAGGAAAGGAAACCTAAGAAAAGAGGTGCTTTGGGCAGTCACTGAATGCTGGGCGCTGAATCTGGGGAACAGCTCCTTAGATGAACTGGCGGAGTTTTCCATCTAGAGTCTCTCAGTTCTTAGGGGAAGTCCTTGGGATGAGTTTACATTTTTGCTCATTGAACACTTAGGCGGGTCTTGCTTTTTCATGAGGTGTCTCAAGGCTCCTTGCTCATCTTCAGGGCAAGCACTTTGCTTCTTTTTTAGTGGCCAATCCTCTTAAAACCAAAACTCTCTGAGCCCAACGTTAACTATGCTTGTTTTCAGAGCAAATTTAGGAGTTTCTCAAATCCTTCTACACATGTTTTTGTTCCACTCCTTTTTAGGTGTGATTAAAAGCAGTCAACAATGCACAGCCAGGATGCTGACTGCTACGAAATACCCTCTCTCACATTACTTAGTCCATTTCCTTTCAACTCAGCTCACGCAGAGTTCAGCGTATGGGCAAATTGTAGACAGAGTCTTTGCCAGAATGTAATCTGGGTAGTTACTAACTCAGTGTCATAGAGGCGTCATTTCTATTGAAAGCTACATGATTACTGCTTGACTGTCTGTTTCCTGGCTTCTGATCCTACCAGATTGTGCATTTAAGCTTCTCTAGCCGTTTCTTCAGGTGTCCAATTCTCACAAGCCCATCCCCGTTTCTTCTGATCGTCATCAGTAAGTCACATAGATGCACCCCTTTCCTACTTCCAGATTTCTTCCAATACCAGAGTGGTGGGAAGGCCATACGTATATGGTTTTACCTTAGCCTTTGCTGCCTCGCTGAAGTGTTCAACTTAATTCTCCCTCCTACGTGAGCCTGACAATTCTGGGTTCCCTAGGGGTCGCCCCCTGAACACGTTACACGTAATTACGAAGGTTTGTGTGCTTGGCGTCTGGTTTGGAGGCTAGAAGCCCAGCAATGACTCCGTCACAGAGAGAGAGAGCTAAGCCGCTCTTGGTGCGGGAAAGTGAAAGTCCCAGAGCGACAGGAGCCATGACGCAGCGCCACCCCGGCTGAAAGCCCAGAACTTCCCTGGCGAGTCGCTGGTGTGAATGTAGAGGCTGGATTCGGGTTCTCGTGCTGGAGACATCAGAAGCACACTCTCCCAGGAGCACGGAGCCTGCAGACGCGGGCTGCTTCCCTTCGCCTCCTGGACAGAGCTGCCCATGTTCAGGGTGGGTCTTTTCCCCACCTGTCTCCCATGCCAGTTGTCTCTGGAATGATTCTCACCAACACCACCAGAGTGTGCTTTCTGCCCTCTGCTAGGCATCTCCAGCGGTCAAAGTGACCGTCAACGTCAACCTTTCAACCTTTTCACCATGAACCAGCTTGCAGAATCTATAATATCTGGAGCCCTTTAAAATGTACATAGACTAGATTTGGGGAAGAGTTTCAATTATTTTTAATCTGCATCTGTGTCCCGGGAATTAGAGAGAAACTAATCCTTGTGTGGCTTATTACCACATTACATATCTTTGTTAGTACATGATATTCTAACCTATGCCCATGGGCTTAAAAAGTGACGGGTGGGGCTGGAGAGGTGGCTCAGGGGTGAAGCCTCTGCCTTGCAGGGGGAAGGTCCTGGTTCGAATCCTAGACCCCACGTATAGCGCTGGGCGGAAGCGGGGGGGGGCCTGCGTTTCTGGTCCTGTAGGGCGAGCCTGTGAATCCCAGGCAGAGTAAACAAGGAGGAGGTGGAGGTGGGCATGGCGGTTCCCGAATTCGTCCATGGTTCTACACACTACACATACATACACATGCACACACACGCATACACGCACGATGAATACGCCATGACGCAGGCCCGACTCTTCCTCGGGAAGCGCATAAAAAATTTAAAAAATATTCCTTAAAAAAAGTTGACTGGGTTCAGTGGAAAACATGATTTGATAAACTGAGAAGCTGAAGACAGGGATAGAGACATGGCTCATTATTAAAGTGTTTATTTTTGCAAGCAAAAGGACTGGGTTCATATCCCAGATTCCATGAGAAAAAAAATGTTGTGTGGCATGCATGGTATTTCCAAACCAAAATTACAGAATCCCTAGAATAAACTTGCCTAGCCAGACAAGCTGTAATGGTGTACTCTGGGGTTGACGAGGACGCGGGCTGCAGAGGAGTAAGGTGGAAGAAGCAGCACAGGGTGTTCCAAACACACCCTCGGCTTGTACATGTGCCACTCATGCACAGTGTACTCGCACTAACCTGTGTCACCACCCACCGCAGGCGCTGATACAAACAGCTGCACCCCCCGCACACACCACCCACCGCCAGGCTGCATAATACATGCCCGCACCCCGCACACACCACCCCACCCGCAGCTGACATACTACTGCCTGCACCCCCAATGAAAATTGAAAGGATAATTTGGCCTTTTCATTTTTTGTAATGTTTATACAGGTAAGTTAATATGTATGTATTTTGTATGTATTTTTGTACCATGTATGTTAGTATGGTGTATGTGAAATAGAGTATATTATGTATGTTACTTGTATTATATTTATGTAGTTTATAGGGTGTATAGTACATGTTCTGTTACATGTATGAATATACATATGTGTTTATACTTGTATAATATAAAGTTTCGCATCATAAATACATACTTTTATCAAATCTACTATTCATTTCCTAAGAACAGCTTGCTCCGACATGTGCTAGAATCAAGATGACATGTGCTTTCCATCTGCCCTCTTGTTCATCCGTGGTTTACTGTCACCGTGGAACCACCGTGTCAGAGTGTTCTTCCTTCTGGAATCCGTATGTGCGTGCTCTGTAAGAGACACTGAGACAACGGGACTCCTTTGCAGAGCAAAAAGCACGGAATGATGGTCCTGTCTGTGTCCCATGGGA